>OX371210.1:7365000-7990000 GCA_947310845.1 Yponomeuta plumbellus
CGCCAATTTTCGACTTGAGCGGTGTTGTAAGCTAAGGGACGATATCAAATTGGACTTTTCAGTAACTCAAAAAAGTGTCAAAGTCCCACAGGATACATCCCCAGGTACTGCTTGAATTGTCCATAACGGACGCGAAGGCCTATGATGATGATATCTTGGAAATTACCTAGGTATTGGGAACTGAAAATGTCAACAATAACCTCTATTTTTTAGGGTCCCTTATTATTAAGGGATTATTTTTCTTGTTTAATTCTTTTGTTTGTTTCTTAACAGTGTCACATACGTCTCTGGGTTCTCTTCTTTCAAATTGCCTTTATAAAAGGCCTTCTGAAGAAAGGTGTGTGCGCTCCAATGAGGTTATGCAAAACTAAAGACCTCTTTTCCACAATGCTGCTTCTCCTCAGTACAAGGCCCACCATTGTATATATCTGTGGCATTAATTGATTGGTTCTCCTTTTCCGCAGCGCTGCTTCCCCTCAGTGCAAGGCACGCCGTCGTACGTCCTGTCCGGGCGGCACACGCCGCCGTGCTGCCGCCGCAACGTCCGTCGCGTCGCCTCGCACGTACTGCGCGTTCTGGCCTCTGCCGGGGCGCGCTGCTGGCTTGAGACCACCTCGCTGCTCGGCGCTGTTGTGCAGTAATTAAACTTGCACTTTGTTTTTGAACTAAACCTTTCGTAAGCCTGTTCGGACTCGTCCATTATGTATGTTTGTGACGTCGCTGTTTCTGGTTCCCACGACACAGGGTATCCTAGTGTGGGGCCAGAAGCAATGTATGTGCCTGTATGTAAATTTTATGTTAAGAAGCCAAGTAAGTTTATCTAGACCAATAATTTATACCTTGTTATTAAGTTTTACTAGGTTCACTTCTTTTTTTGTCACTTTGCTTTGCAGCTCTTTTAGTTTTCTATTCCTTGTCTATAAAATATTACTGATTGGCGCACGTCACTGGCTGAGACCACTTCGCTGCTCGGCGCTTTTTATTCCTTGTCTTCGTAAAGCTCATTTACGTCTACAAAAAAGCACTCGCGCGCACGTGCTGGTGGTTAGGGTCTACCTCGGTGACCGGCGCTGTTGCCCAGTAATCATACTTATTAATAATTGCAAAAATATCTTACACGCAATACAATCACATGTCCCATCCCCATGCTGTGATGTGGTAACCAGACAATGTGATATCACATGCATGGAAATATAGATGTGTGTCCTTTGTGTCCTTGTTAAAGTGCCTGTTCATCACTAGAGGTTGGCTTTACAAAATTGGTCTTTACAAAGTTTACAACACTTTCTGTTAAGCGCAACTCGAACAAATCTTCCGCTGCTAGCCCTGTATACTCCTTGATGTTGCATGACCATGACACCTTCTTTCCTTGTTTATAAAAAGAGAACGGGCACTGAACGAACCGACCGCAGCGAAGAGATTTGTCATGCGAAGAATTCTGAAATTCGCTTTGTTCGACCAGTTCCAAACCAGATGTATAATTCGACTCTTGTGTATCCCCGTTTTAACCGTTTGACCTGTTTTACAACAGAGCAAAAACAAAAAATAAAATAAAAATCACATTCCAATTAGGCAATCGTTCTCGAATCGCTCGTAGCTTGGGCTGCTGGGTGATCATAAACGATCACTAAGGTTAAGCAACATACGGCGCGTTCAGTCCATGGATGGGTCACCGTCTATGACTAACGCTAGTGGCATTTTTCCGAGCGGTTCCGTGCTTCGCAAGGCACGTTAAGCAATGGTGCCGGCTGCCGTCGATAGATGATAGTCGTTAAGCCAAGTCAGAGGCCTTGGGCGCGGCTTGAAAACTTCTGACAGTAAGACCAGCCACTACTCTTACAAGCCTCCACCAATCCGGACTTGGCCCCCGTGGTGGAGTATGGCCTATACCTTCCTCAGGGTAGAGATCCGTGCCCCTCGTTTGGCCATCCCCACCGAGGGGCACGGATGATAAATCGTCCTCACACAATGAAACGTGTTATTTTTTAACTGGTCTATATTATGGTCCAAATGAAAAGGCTGTTGACAGGTCAGACAGCCAGACGTCGTAGGCATAGCAATGGGGTCCCATTGATACCCTTCGGGTAAACGAGGACAGAAGTGGCATCCCTACTTGGGGGAGGCTTATGTGTGTCTACCAGAGGCAGAGGCTACGAGCAAGGCTACAATACGAGCTGACTGAATGATTGATTGAAAGTAAACATAGACTCTTCTCTATGAATTGCAGCGGCAACCTGCTCCCTTGGACTGAATACGCTGAGATCGGCGTTCACGCGGACGATGTGTCCCGCGTGAGTTTACTGCAGCGAGGCGGCGCGGACAGCGAGGGCTTCGTGTGGGAGCGAGCAACGCGCGGCCGGTACTACCGGGTCGCTTTCTCGGCCACCAATAGGTAGGTAAATCACAGACACTTTTTCTCTAACAGAGTAGTGAATGGATGGAACAAATTACCACAAGAAGTGGTTTCAGCACCAAACGTCAACAAATTCAAGAACTTACTGGACAAACACATCACTGACCAAAAGAAAAAAATAACCAAGTGAAACTGGATGCGGGCAATTATCAGTTGTTCCAACTGCCTGCCCGTCTACAAATAATAATAATAATAATAAAACAAACCGCCTTCAAAATACGCAAATACGAAAATGCAGTTCGATATTTTGACATTTTCTATACCTATACTAATTCTATGCCTAATTGGATATAGACTTTCAGCAGCAGCAGCTAAACTGCAGGTCATATTTAAAATGACTTGACTACATGGGTCAAGTAAAAGCCACCAATAGACACTTCTTAGATCATGTGACCCAGATTTAAAAGAAAACCAACCAACCATTTGTCTACAATGAAAATTAAATACAAATGAAACCCATTCATCAATTAAATACATAATTATGTGGATATCGGTGAGCATTGAAGATACAGCTCTAATATTATTATTACATTCTACTTTCAACAGAGTGTATGCACTGGTGTTGCCGTTTACGGCTAAAAACGGCACCATGTGGCCGGCTGACTGGGTGCTGGCACATCAGAGGGACTTCCCCGAGAGGCATTTGCATCCGCTAGCGCAGGTAAGTCCTAGTACGTTTTAATACCACTCGAGCTATCAAGGTGCTGTGACGGAGGACAATAGAAAAATGTGGTTAGGTTTTCCTAATAATAGTGGCGGATTTATAAGAATTCCTTAGTTATAAATTAGTCATAGGGAACTTGCCATGGTGGGCATCTGTATGGATTAAGGCGGCATTGGTAGGTACCTCAAGTAGCAATTCCTGTACAAACATGTTTGGTTTTTATTTAGAAACGACGTGCTGGATTGCTACGAAACTTTACCAATTCTAAAGTATTATCCTTTTTGTCGGAAGACTCCGACCCAGGTTTCGCTCTGATTCGCAGAGCTTGATCATGGTGAGCAGAGACGGAGCTCGCGTCGTCGGTTGCTCGTCTCTGACCTCTGAAAACTTAAGACAATTCCAGGTCTAATAGTGCTTACAAATGATAATAACAGAATAAAAAAGAAATTATAGCCTCTTAAGAGTTTTCATAGAGAGTAATCTCAATCTTTTGATATGTTTATTTAGGGCCGATTCGAATGTAGCAAGGTATCATTGCGATCCAGCATGTCGTTTGTAAAGGAAAACCAAACTACTGTATCGGAAGTGCGTTTGAGGGGCTGCCTTGTTCATGAGCTTCATTAGCGCCACTAATGAATAAAAATCGTGTAATCTTTTGCAGATTGCTTTCTGAATAGAGTTTATGACTATTCTTTCAATCATGTTAATAGTCATAATGATCATGTCAAAATGATGTTTTTTCCATTGGTGGGGTTAGTGCCCTTCATAGAGCCCTTGTCTCGTTGGCAATCATAAAATAGCTCAAGATAAGGTCGGCATCATTTATCATTGTTGTTAGACTTAATTGCACAATAAAAAAAAAATCATATATGTAACTTAAATAATATTCTTTTTAAGTTGTCTTCGTCTTCGTAACAGTCTTTGATAAACTGCTGAGCAGTTTGGAAAATTTCTGAACCTCTTTGTTTTTTTATTTAGTAAAATTTAATAAAAAATAGAATAAACGCAACTTTCAGCTTTTCCTTTCCTTTGAAAAAAGTTTGCTTGTCATTTAAATATAAACAGCCTGTACGGGCCAACCCGAACAGTTTAATAGTATAGAGGAATTGCTTGTCAGCAATTCTGCGAGGCCGCGTACCTTAGTTTTCACGTAGCGTGTAATCGCTAGGTAAATTAGTTCACGACATATAGCCGATCCGTTCAGACGGACACGCGTCGCGTCCTCATTATCAGTACAGTATCAGTTCATCTCACCCTTCATCTTAGTCCTAGTTACTATTGACAATATATCAGTTGACAATAAGTATCAACGGATACTTATCCGTTCGTTCGTATCATTTATCAGACATTAGCCTCGTGAGGCCCAATGTCTTCAAGTGATCACAAAATCAATTGTTATTGTCAAGGTCGGGACTTACGAGGTTATTGTATCCCCGTACACAGCTGTTGTCTTGCTCCGCAGATCCAGTTCGCGGGGCGGAGTGCGCCGGCGCCGAACGACGCGCGCGCCTTCCTCGACCTAAAGCTGGGCCATCACTCCGTCGAGAGGTGTCAGAAACTCGGGCCCAAGCTACTGTACCCGTAGTTTGTCATGGTTCAAAAGAATAACAAACTAAGGGTAGTTGGCTGATGCTTTCAGTAATTTAGAAAGCACCCAGTTAACCAGCATTCAGCCACCCTAAGGGCTGATTTTTCAATAGTCAAATAACTTTTATCTGATGAATAAAAATGGCGGTTTGACATAAGCTGTCGAACCGCCATTTTTATTCCTCAGATATTTGTTATCTGACTATTGAAAAATCAGCCCTAAGAAGTTAAGTTAGCCATTGAAGAAGTAAAAGTAGATAATATACCTTCCTCGATCTCAATCTGGGCCATCACTCTGTCGAGAGGTGTCAGAAACTCAGGCCCAAGCTACTGTACCTCTAGTATGTCATAGTTCTTTTGCAATGACGCTTAAAGTTGATCGCACATTTGTCAGCACCGCACGCGCCGCATTTCAAAATTGGGTCGCATATTTGTCAGCAACGTACGCGCCGAAAGCGCCGCATTTCTGTGTGTTGCCAACAATTTTTGCAGTTTTTTCTTGCCTCTGGTGTGAAACGGTGCGGTGACATTGTGCTATGGAAGAAATTGTTGTAATAGCCTGCTTATTGGCAGAAGAAGAAAAAAATGAAAAAATGAAAATGAAACTCCAAAAAAAAAAAGACTCTGGATTCACAACATTAATTAAAAAAGGAACTTTGAATTGAATTAAATTGAAATAATTTGTATTTCCAATAAAATTACACGACATGGCACAATAAATAATAATTCATATATGGACTTATACGGAGCATATTCAGCTCTTCGGATCCGAATGAGGCAACACTGAGTGGCAGCACGCGCCGCACGCGCCGTACGCGCTGCATTATATGACGTCATCAGAATGCTGCCGCATATAAAATTGCAAAAGGATTTCAACACTTTTAAAAGAAAACTGCAAGAATTCCTAACAGAAAAATGCTTTTACTCATTAAAGGAGTACCTGCCAAATGTAGTATAAATTAGTTTAACCCTAGATTACGAAATTGCAACACCTGCAAAAGGTGACTAAGTTTTAAGTCCTAATCTTAAGTAAGACCTATGTACCTACACTTAGTCGGCAATAAATATATTTGAATTGAATTGAATTGAATGCTTCCTTCGGAGTTCGGATGCCTACCGTATTTTACGAAATGCGGCGCGTGCGGCGCGTGCGGTGCTGACAAATGTGCGATCAACTTTAGTAAACTATTATCTGTTCAGTCACCCTTTAATCGATTGATTGATTGATTAAGAGAAACAATGACGTTTCATTGCTGCACCATTGCTGAAGTGAAAGTAGATGCGTTTTGTATCAGTACAATTATTTTGTAAAATGCATTGAACAACGTGATTATCTCTTAGTTCCTCATATCCAACCTGTTAATCTACTGTCAGTAATTTAGATGGTCGTTCTAATTAACTGAAGTTAAGTAGCGTTTTTTTTTGTGAAATTGCGTTTGTTGTATTTTACCACCAAATTTTATAACACAGCAGAAGTTCGAACTTAACCTTTGAAATGCATTGCCTTTCTGTATCTTTGTACCTATGACACACGATCACTTGTATCACCGCATCACACTTTAGCTTAATTGAAAAAGTCAACACGAGTTTGTGTAAGCAATATTCTAGTCATTAGTGAAATCTAATTAAGTAAGCCTTTATGATAGTGTTGTTTCCAATAAATAGAGTTTATTGTATAATTCTAGTCTGTTGAGTAAGGGTGTAGGCACACTGACATAGAATCCAAGCGTGATGGAGCGCCGATCTAAAAATGTGCAAACCATTAATGACTCATCTCCTGATGGTAATCTCTGAAGATTATTTGATATTGCTTCGTGTCGACTCGAATCTGCGTCAGTGTGCCTTGACCCTAAGTTTGAAATTCGCCAGTCAAATATGTTGAAATGTGTGCCATAAATATTTTGGCAGAGCTTGAATTTTGAATAAATTTTAACTATGTAGTTGTAAATTATTTATTTAATAAAACATTTTTTTTTCTCTAATTCTAAATTATTGTATTTATTGAGACCACTGAAAACCAAACATAATAATAATTATTACAAATTCTTAATATCGATAACATGAAAATATAAACCTGAAATTGTATTTAGTCCTCAAACTTCTCGTCTACAATGCCGGGAGTAAACGGAGGATCCCTGACCAAAGTCAAAAGCTTGTCCAATTTCTGAATCTGTGAAAAATAGAACACCAACTTAGGAATTTGTGGATCTATTTTCTGTTTATCAGAAACAGTTAACAGAAAGAAAATGAGACTGAATATCACTGCCAGTGAAGTAGACAGGCACGTGACGTGAGACGTGACAAAGGCAATGACTCTCAAGTCTCAAACTCGTATTCCAAGACGTTCGTCTTGTCTCCTCTCTCTAGTCTCCTTTCGACTCACACGTTAGATTTCCTCCACTTGAGCAAACTCGCACGAGTCGATGAATCAACTGTCAAAGCTAAGGTACTTTAGGACCTACCTCGAAACGTCCTAGGGAAAGAAAATCTGTGATTTATTTGTATAGTCATTATTTTAATTTACTCAATTATTTTCAAAGAGCCTCTAAATAGGTCTCTTTTAAAATCATCGCCATTGTCAACATACAAAACCAAATTCTCACTCGAGGACACTTGAAATACTGACTGATAACACTACCTTACCCTCTCCACTCTCTACTCGGCTCCACCTCCGTTAAGTATTGAGTCGAAGAGAATTTGAGAAACGTCGTCCATTTTTTTTTGTTTTTTTTTACATACATTACATTGCATTTTTACGCTTTATTGTACAAAAGTAAATAAATAATACCTACATAAAAACTTAAATAGCAGGTATGTCGATGTACAAAGGCCTTATTTCAAAAGAGATTTTTTGTCAAAATCGTGAGGATGAGAAGAGGTATCAATGTATTTTGATCTGGCTGAAAATAGTGTCAAAGAATATTACTTACCTGCAAAGTTCTTTGGTCAATTGCCTCCTTCGCTTTCTTGGGCGGCTTACACATAACTCGCAAGTTTGGTGAAAGTTTCAGCACATGACATGTGCCTCTGAAATAAAAATAGTAAATTAAAAAATAAAACTAAACAAAAAGAGTTCCACTCACGATGCCCCCAGAGAGATTTGAACTCTCGACCCCTGGTTTACAAGACCAGTGCTCTAACCCCTGAGCTATGGAGGCGTTGAAAAAGTCAACGAAATACCGGTATCCGTTCTAACAGGCGTTCGGCCTTGCCTGTGTGCGATTTTATGTCGATAAACTCACCCACACAATAGTACATTGTTCACCGAGAGGAGAAAGTGACCGATTACCGTCGAGGGTGTCGTTTGAAGCCCGAGCCGTAGGCGAGGGCTTTAAAACACCTGAGATCGGGAATCGCAGTTTCTCTCGAGTGATACATAGTGCTTTATAACTACACCTACAAGGAAAATAAAAAACGAAATCTTTACTAATTGAAATTTATATTGAAATTGTTGCTAGTGGCCAGTGTCATTTTGCGAACTTGGAGATAAAAACTCACTGTAAAAACTTTTTGGCTTTTGATATTTAGGTTACCGGCGCATAGTCTTACCCAAAATTAAAAAAGAAAAACCACGTAAGAAATGGATTTTCATACACTTTTCTCTCCCGCTCAGATGCGTTTTCTCCCCGCATATTTGTTCGATATGCAATGACGTACTTTCTACCGTAAATTTGATAAAGTATCAAGGTACTTTCCAAGCAGGTGTAGTATAAATGAATGTTATCTTACTTTGTGTCCCCGCAAACGATAATTGGAAGGCGCGCATTGAAATCAATACGCGTAAGTTTCTTGTTCTTCTTCGATACGACGGCTTGGACACAAATGGGACGATACTTGTTCACGTTCAAGTCGAACACGTAGACCTGTATGAAAGAGAAATAATATACCAAAAGAAGTTCGAAGTAACCTAAAATAAATAACATAAATGCTGTTCCTCCAGTCACCATTAGATGGCGCTACGTGCAACGTTAATGTGCATTGTAGAGCTTTGGTAATAATTTTGAGTCGGAAAATTGCAACAAAGACAAAATGTTGATTAAAGTCATAGTCTTAGATTTGCAGAGTACCTAAATAATAATCAATCTTATGATTTTTGGCTAGCTACTTTTATTACGCGGCAGAGGAAAATGTATCGGTCTGATTGGACTGGTCAATAATTCTTAACATTTTTAGGCACTTCCTAAAAGCTCGTACACTTAAGTCAACAGCTCATCAACCTTTACATAATAACATGTAAAGGAGAGAGTGCAGAGCAAATACTATATGCACTCTACATACTCACGTCACGGGGGACTTTGTAACTAAAATATCGACTGTACTTTGTAGTTACCTTTTCTACACTCTACAAAGTGAAATGTACGGCACGACCTATTGAACATTGTCATGTGTTGTCATTGAACAAATTAGGTGTAGTTACTGCCAATTAATTGAATTAAAACCGATCAAGCCCTAGTCGTATTTGCGCGGAGAGGGCTCCGCATGTACTATTCGTTTATCGTGCGACTTTGATGACTTCGTTAAGGTATATATCTATGCGATTGCCTTATATTTCGCAGAATTGTTTAATATGAAGGCATACGGAACCCTTGATGGGTGTGTTCGACTCGCACTTGTCCGGTTTTTGGATGTATGTAAACATAAATATTTATACACAGGCACACAAATTTCTTCTGGCCCCACACTACGATACCCTGTGTTGTGGGAACCAGAAACAGTGACGTCACAAATATGTAAACTTCCAAGTTCTGGGGTTTTTTTCATATTAATGTTTTTTTATTAATGTGGGGACATTGTTACACTCTGTACTGAATATTGCGTAGTGAGCGAGATGACGTTGGTCAAAGCCGACTTCAGAGTTGAGAGTCAATATACACACCTTTCCATCGGACGTGCACGCTGCAAAAACGGTACTAGAATAGGGTGCCCACTTGACGTCACCCACCGGCGAACCCAACTCGAACATGAACAGTGGCTCTCTGGCGACAAGAAACAAGAGTTGTACGGTCGGGTCCGTGACCGTACATGAGAAATGATAATGCTTGATTTTAAGAATAATAATCTTTTTATTTGCAATTAAATCTTATTTTAAATTTACAAAATTTCTTGTTAAATGAATGCACCCGGTGTGCTTGCTAACCGAGGTTACACTGACTCGAGCGCCGCGCGGTCGCGAGCGAGCTTTGGGTGTATTATTACATAGTGTTCGGACCATACCGAACAAGTGAATATCCATTTATCTTCATCACAATGGGCCAGCTCGACGACTATCATTGTCCTGGCCAGTGGCGGATTTGCAGTCTTGGCCGCTCTAGGCCCCAGGCCATGTGCCGCCCCTTTCTCAGCACAGCACGCAGCACCTATCATAATGAATTTAGTGGCGCATACCTATAAAAATTGCTATTCGTTGCAGTGCAGTGCGGCCCGCCATAATAGGGTAGTTTCCAGGGTCAAAATAATTTAATTCTATTTAGTCCGTATTTTAGATTATAAAAAAATATTGAATACGTATTTTTTCTTTTTTCGATTAAAGAAAAAATAACTAAGATATAGCCCATTGAAGTTACGTGTGACGTCACTCAGTGCTACAAAATGCAGCACGGCGTGACGTCACGCGTAACTTTAATGGGCTATATCTTTGTCATTTTTGGTCTAATTTACAAATAAAAAAATACGTGTCCCTTATTTTTGAATAATCTAAAAGACGGACTAATTACATTTTTTTGGGAAACTAGCCTATTATGCACAGCCTTTTAAATATTTAGGTACTTTGCATTTCAGTTATTTCTTGCTATCATCAGCGATTTTTTCGTCACGATTTGCCGCCCCTAATATCTGCCGCTCTAGGCTCGGGCCTACTGGGCCTTTGGGTAAATCCGCCACTGGTCCTGGCCACACAGAAGAATCAAGCAAGGCAAGGGCGTGGAAAAGACGCGATGCGTCGTATAGAATTCCCGTCCCTTCAGTACATGTTGTATGAAAGTGAGTTGTACTTGGTTGTTATGAAAGTGAATTAATTGAACATTCCCCAAATATGACAGCTGCAGCCTCACTTATATAATGCAGCCTATGTACAGTCAATCAAGAGCTATAATGTAAATTATACACTGTCAAATTTTGACGTATACATTTTGTTTTGTAGGTACTGCACATGTGCACGACAATTTGTCCTACAGTATCTATCCATTGGTGAAATAATTTAGGACAAATAGTCGTACACTTCTTTGTAGATTGTTTTAAGTTAAGATTTTTAGAAAATGTGACAATTTATAATTGAGGGGTACCTACCTATAAAAGCAAACTCAACTCTGTCCACTTTTTGAATATTTTAACCTGTGAATGTAGTTTAGTTTGTACCTGCGTATATTCGAATGTTATAAGCATTTTAAATCGACTTTTGAATATCTTAGACTTTATTTTAATTCCTTGACACTACATGGACAGAGTCGGCTTTGCTTTTACACCCCTCAACTGCTCGTGACTTTATGTCCCACTATAGGACCCCTTTCCTTCACAGAGAGTATGGGCGTATGCACCACCACCATAGATCAATGACCCGCATGCACACCTCTGGATGACTCCTAATAATGGTTCTAATAGATTCGAGTTTGCGTCAAGATGTTTTCGAAAAGAGCGTTTTTTTAAAAACATAGTCAGGCACGTCCATTTCGCTATTTCTTCCAAACCGTCCAAAATTAATGCAGTATATGCCAACGGTTAGGTTAAACAGATTAATCAACTCACTTCCGGCCGTCCTCCCAGATCTTCACCCGCCAATCGCCGGAGCAACTCGCGTAGATGGTATTGTTGTAGTAATTGTAGTCGATACGGTAGACCGGCATGTGGTGGCCTTGTACAGAGCTCACGTAGTCCCGGTTATACTTGAGGGAGCAGGTGTGGATCATCCCGTCCTCGGTGCCCACCATGAAAATGTCCGGTTTGCCCGGGTGGAAGCAGAAGCAGCTGCCGCAGCCTAGAGAGTGGGACAAGGGAATTTTGTTACCTCTTAGATTTGGTAAGGTATGAGCGGTGTTCCTTCCATGATTTTGGGGTCTGGCGGTACCTATTAACAATTAAAGACGTGAGTGGATGAAAGTGATAAGTGCATTTTTTTAATATTTTTATTACCTAAATTGAAGTTAAACTAACAACTACAATTTACTACAAAAAATTTTCACACAAAAAACACCGAAAACCGAAAATGCGACATATCACTTATTCACTCACGTCTTCTTATTTGTCGTAGTGACAATTATGTACTTTACTTGCGTTAAAGTGAGATTAGTATGGACATGACAATGTTACATTAATGTTATTGTACAACAGGGCTAGAAAGATCTATCTCTCTCTGTTTTAGCAACCTTTCAATCACCTTTTCTTCGTGGTCAAATATCATCAATCAAAAAGCATCAATGTCACCAATGGCACCGTTTATGGTTTTTGTTTGGTTCTATCATGATTTATTAATATTATACACTTACCTGTTTCCATAATATATTCAAAAGCAGTAGAAAAACTGGTGATGGTTATCACAGGCTTTTGTGTATCTGGTGACGTTCTATTAACTACAATCAGTAACCCAACTACGCAGTAATCCAACCTCTTGGTATAGGCTTAGACAAATCTATTGAAGGCCCACCGGGTCGCCTCCTATTCGGATTAGATAAAAACTTCTGTACACCAGAAAACATTCAAACTTTACATATTCCAAAGGGTTAGCGTCAGTAACCAAAGACGCTAAGGCCGCTTTCACATTAGGGCGTTAGTAGCGCGAAAGCCGCGCGGCAGCAGCGTATGCCGTCACATTATAACAACAGCGGCGCTGCTGCCCCGCGGCTTTGATTAGTGTGGCGTGTGGTATTACATAGGCTGCTACTTATGTATGCGGAATCTGGGATTCCAATAATTTTAAACGCAATGTCTGACCTCCATGGTCAAATTCGTTCTTTTTTAAATACTGGCCGCTAATATTTTTCTCTTATATACGTTAGTGTTTTGTTTTTGTTGGGTTTAAAATGTAATATCGCTGAAAAAATGGAACTCACTCGTGAAAATATTCGTGCTATGATTTATTACGATTTTCGACGTGGTTTAACGCAACAACAGTGTGTAGATCAATTAACTTCGACTTTTGGTGGTGAAGCTCCATCAAAAACTACTGTGTATCACTGGTTTAGTGAGTTTAATCGCGGGCGCTGTAAGCTCACGGACGAAGTTAAAGAAGGTCGCCCGAAATCGGTTGTTGTCGTTGGATCGAATCGAAATCGTTGGATCCCGGACTACTTAACTCAGGATCAAAAAGATGCTCACGTCGAATGGTGCAAGAAAACCTTAAAAAAATTCAACGGAGGCGACTCAAAATCTGTTTATAATATCTACACAGGTGACGAATCCTGGATCTATGCGTACGATCCCGAAACTAAACAACAATCAACAGTTTGGGTGTTTCAAAATGAGCCGAACCCTACGAAAGTGGCTCGTGCAAAAAGCACTGTAAAGCAAATGGTGGCCTGCTTTTTTGGTATTAATGGCCATGTGGCTACAATACCACTGGAGAATCGCAGAACGGTTAATTCGGAGTGGTACAAGACCATTTGTTTGCCGGAAGTATTTGAAGAAATACGCCAAAACAACCAGCGACGCAGAATCATACTTCACCATGACAATGCCAGTTGTCATACATCTCAGGAAACAACTACATTTTTGGATGGTCAAAAAATAGAATTGGTGGGTCATCCACCGTACCGCCCTGATTTGGCTCCCAATGATTTCTATTTAGTCCCAAATGTTAAGAATAAATTACGTGGTCAACGATTTTCGACCCGTGAAGATGCCGTAGATGCGTTCAAACAGCACGTTTTGGAGATACCTCAACCAGAGTGGAAAAAGTGTTTTACAAATTGGTTTCATCGAATGCAAAAGTGCATCGATCATAGTGGAGAATACTTTGAAAAACAATAAGAGCATTTTTAGCCATATACATTTGTTTATTTTTTCTATTCCGCATACATAAATAGCAGCCCTCGTAGTATATTACAAAAGGTACATCTTTCGGTGTCGAACTCACTTATTTTGCTGTCTGTAGACAAATACTAGTTCGCTTGCAACACTAGTTCGGCGCTTAAGCCCATTACACAATGAAAAAAAAAAGAATAAGAATAAGAAATAGAAATGAGGCACAAGAAATAAGGAATAGCGGAATCCAGCAATGGCAGCACCGTTGAGCAAGACACAATTCAAGAATAAGGAATAATAAATAAGAAATAAGAATAAAATTTCCGTCGCGGTGGGAATCTGTTCCTTACTTCTTATAGCCAGCCAATCGCAGGGTATTTTTTCAACGAACTGTCGTGAGTGTCAGTGTTGCCACCTTGCCCAAGGAAAAAGTAGCTAAACCTTAGTAAAAAAGTGGCTAGTTACCAATAAATAAAGGCTCACTGCAAACAAAATGATACTTTAAAGAGTTGCGTTCAAAAACTACTGGCGATGTCGAACAAGAAAAAACATACAATAATTGACGTTTGTCTAGTTGCAACCAATTTAGGAATGTCTTTCAATACCATAATCTGCTTTATCATCAATTAATATGAAAAAACGCCATGACATTAATGAAGAAGAAAGAAGTAACACAAAAGTAACATATTGGGTCGTGTAACATGGAGGTAACATAAGAGGGCCAAAAGTAACGTAAAATGTTACTTTGCAACATTCTGGCAACGCTGCACTCGTGCTTCGTGCACACACCAGCTGCAGGTCCGCTGTGATTGGTTGAATATTGTAGCCTATCGTCTATTGTGTTTTGATTGCTGTGCTATTTCTTATTCCTTGTTCTATATTTCTCATTTCTTATTCTTATACCTTATTTTTTTCATTGTGTAATGGGCTTTACCACGCGCTTACTGAATGCAGTGAGCGCACGTGACTGCCGCGCGCTACTTCCGCGCTGCTGCCGCGCTGACGTTTATAGTATGAAATTATCAGCAGCGCAACTGTCGCGCGACATACGCGCGACAGCTCTGTGACTAGACGTGACGACAGGCTACGGCCGTCAATTTTCATATGTTTTGTTCGAATCTCCGCACACTTGGCGTCAGAGTCGCGGAGTCGCGGAATACGCACTCTGAAGCAAATGACAACGTCGCGTCTGACCCGGCGACAAGCCGCCCTGTTTGCGATGGCTCGGTTGCGATGGTGAAAGCGCTTTGGTTCGGTAAGAGAATGATGAACACTCACTAATAACGTTCAACATGGTGCCGTCGGGCCCAGGGATGGGCGGCACGCTGGAGTAGAGCGTGATGATGGTGGTAGCTTGCAGCTCGCCCGGCATCACGGCCCACTGCACCACGCGACCGTCGCCGGAGATCGAGAAAAACGAGGCTTCCCCGTCCACCAGCCGAGGCCCCCACCGGACCTGGGGTCAGGACCTTGCCTTGTTATTTATTTATAGATAGAGATAGAGAACACTTTGTAAACTTTTAGTCCGGAAAAAATCCGGACTAAAAGTTTACAATGTGTTGTGCTTACGAAAGTTTTAGTTCAAAAATAGAGAACACTATGTCAATAAATGTGCCAAATTTCATATGTACGTAGGTTAAATAGTTGTAGAGTTGTGAATGGGTCAAAAGTAGCTCGAAGTGGTTCCTGTAATATTACACACGGCTGCTGCGTCGCCAGTTGCATTTTCTCGAACTTGGCTGGACTCGCTGTCGCGTGTCTAGATCTATATATATAAAAGGAGAAGCTGACTGACTGACTGACTGATTGACTGACTGATTGACTGACATATCAACGCAGGGCCTAAACTATAAGGGTTAGAAACTTGAAATTTTGCACAGGGGTTTCTTTTGTAACGTTTTTGAAGTTATTCGAATGAGATTCAATATGAAGGTTCTTCATTGAAAGACATGAAATACACGTAAAATAGTTTTTCGTAAATCATCCCTTAAGAGGGTAAGAGGGGGGTGCAAAGTTAGTATGAAACTTTACGGTTTTTGAAGTTATTCGAATGAAATTGGAAGATAGTGATTCCAAAATCATCCCTTAAGGGGGGTAAAAGGGGGGTGCAATGTTAGTATGAGAATTGGCCAATTTTGAAGTTATGCGAATGAAATTAAATACCTATGAAGTTCCTTCATTAAAAGTCATGAATAAATGTAAAATAGTTTTTCAAAAATCATCCCTTAAGGGGGTAAAAGGGGGGTGCAACGTTAGTATGAAACTTTGCCGTTTATGAAGTTATTCGAATGAAATTCAGCATGAAGGTCCTTCATTGAAAGTCATGAAAGACGTGTAAAGTAAATTTTCGAAAATCATCCGTTAAGGGGGTAAGAGGGGGTTGCGAAGTTAGTATGAAAGCTCTTTCGTATGCGCTAAAAGTATCCCTATCTTATTTGCAAACACTTTACTCGGCTAAAGCCCACGCGGACGTAGTCGCGGGCAACAGCTAGTTGTGCATAAAAAAGGAAATTTCTTAAGAAATACCGAGAACGTTGTAAAGAGATGACAGCCAACCTTCAGTGATGGAGAGGCACTTGAAGAAGATGGTACACAGCGGGGGGTGAAATGCGAAAGGGAGGCGATCAATGCATTTTGGTTATCTTTACTTCGGCTTTGTGGATATCCTAGGGTGGGGCCAGAAGCAATGTATGTAAATGTTTATGTTTTATTTGCCTTGTATATAGATACATATTACCGCTCCGTACATAGACAGAGGGTTACACGATGCGTCATACGTACCGTACTGTGATTCTAACAGAAAAACAGGTTTAAAAGTGTACTTTTATTAAGCTTTATAAAGTTGTATAGTTTGGCCTTGTTAATTTTCTGCTGTCGATCTTTTACAAAACAGGGTTTTGAAGAGACTTATTTGTTGCTAAGCCTTTAGAAGTGACACTTGTGGGTTGACAAGGATTTTTTTTTAAATACTGGTGACCTTGATTTATGAAATCATTGATGAAACATGGCAAGTCTTTACTGTATGGAGTTATCTGATTTAGCCTGCGAACTGCTGAATGCCTACATATTTTTCTTTACACTGGAGTCGTCTCAATGCTTAAGCCGGTAGAGTGGAAAATTACGTGACACAGGAGCAGGACACAACTTATCCAAAGGAAAGGAATATAAAGTTAAATCACAACGACATAAAGACTCACCTCCCAAACAATGTTGCTGTGTTTATCGCGAACCGAGTCCGACTTGTACTGGTGTGAAGATTCTAAAGTCAACTGTGAGTTGTAGACGCATACATTCCCATCATAGAGTCCTGTAAAATATTTCAAGTAGAGAAAATCATAAATAAAATTGACTCTAATTTGTAGGGTAGTGTAAACACGCATATGATAACAACAATACTTGCTATTCCGCGCTACCGATATGAGCAGAAACTATTTTTTTGGCTTAATTTAGTGATATTTGGGCTCATCAAATATATTGCTATTACTAGCGACAATGCATGAAGAGTTAATTCAAAAGTTATAAATGTTTTTCGCAGCGTATCGATGGCAAACGGGGTTCGCCACCGTGGTGAAAGGTTAAAATATGTCATAATGATGCAAAAAAAGTCGTTGATTCTTGGTTCGGTCTACTTAAAATAACCCTAGCCTTCCTAAGTAGCGGGGGCATGTGAGGAACATAAATTATTTATTTATTTAATATTTAGGAAAACTAGTGACTAAGCAAACATGATATTACAAAGCAGATATAAAAACAGACAGACTTACCAACACATATCAGGTAAGGTGTTTCTTTGAACACATCAATGCAGATGACAGGCGAATCGGTGATAACGGCATACTCGGGGAAGGCCGGGTTCTTAATACTGTAGAGGCAGACGCACCCTTCTTTCTCCTGTTTGGTGAAGTCAACTGAAAATAAGAGAAACTCGTCATCACATGACATCATGTTCATATATCAGAAGGCAAAGGCTCTATGGGAATGTAGCAAGGCCTATGAGAGATAAGGTTAATCAATGTTATACGCTAAGGTTACTCATGTGAGCTGTGAGCGACTCTAGGTTACTGAATCGGGCCGTAAGCGCTCACAAGACATTTGCACACTTACAGGCGTGCCGCAAGCGAACTAAAGGTCATAGCCCACTTAAACGACTGACACAGCTGACAGCGAGCTGTCTGCTAATTTATTAATTTATGATGCCAATGTAAAATATATCTAAAGAGCAATATTTAAAGCCCATATTTGAATGATATTATTTTTGCCAGGTGGGAGCAGAGTCGTGTAAGTGGGCTATGACCTTAAGGTTACCCACGCGATTCGTAAGCGCTCTCAAGACATCCTCGCACTCATACGCATGACGTAGGTGAGCTAAAGTTTCCGTGTGGAGTTTCTGGTCTTCCATCGGACGCGTCCCCCGGGTGGCGGATAGGGGAACGCCCTCCAGATATGGGGGGTACCGGCTTCGGCCAGCGCGGACCAAAACCAGAGGGAGGAGGACGTGCAGTGGCTTGCGCTGCTGGATGTCCCGCGGGGTCCACTATGGGCCCCGCACCCGTAACCCCACACTGAGTGGGGCCGGGGGCCTTCGGGCTGCGAGGAGACAACCTCTATAAAAAAATACACGGTGGGGGCCCTCCTCTATGTCCCTCTGTTCAGCAGAGGGCGTAGAGGACGTTGAGGGAGGGTCACAGACGGCAGGTTGGGGGACCTGCCGTCCGACATCGTGACGGGAGAAGTGGGGCCCATGCCCCTTCTCCAGTGAGGGTGGGCTCGACTCCTTGCGAGTCGGGTCGACGTCGCCGGGGCGCCGCTGTAGCATTCGCAACGTGGTCCACCACAAGCGAGATCCGGCGGCGCCCCATTGCACGAGCGACATGACGGCTCCCGGGGTGTTTTAATCGGTATGCCTCTCCTATTATTAGAAGCGGAGAGTCCGGTACACGGCCGTCGCCCTCCCCCAAGGGTGGCGGTGTCATGGTGCGTAAAGCATTTCACCTCGTCAAAAAAATAAGGTGAGCTAAAGTTACTCACATGAGCCGGAAGCGATCACAAAAAATTCACGCACTCATACGGGAGCCGTAAGCGAGCGCTTCAGCGAATTTGTATCCCAGAGCAACACGTTCGTATCTCAGAAGACAGAGACGCTATAGGATTGAAACGAGCCATAAGAGAGCTAAGGTTACTCACTGTCACGCTTTAAGGTTACTCACGCGAGCTTTAGATGCTCACTAGACATAGATAAATAATAAATAAATTATTATTGTTATTAACTTTAAGTGACACATTAAAGTATCTATATGGTAGGTACCACTCTAGAGGTAAACATAAATGGTTCGAATGGCAAGATAGATTTATAAAGTTAAGGAAGTACATATATATTACAGAACGTGCTTATGCGCATATTTATAGGTACTTAAAACATTAACAAAAATAAAAGAAACTAAACTAATGTTGAGTGGGTGAGACGATGTGAAGTGGTGACCAGTGACAATGTATGTGTGTGTGTGTGTGATATATATACACACAGTCTCACGCGTGCCATAAGCGAGCTAAGGTTACTTACGCTAGTCGTAAGGCAGCTAAGTTTACTTACGAGAGCCGTAAGCGACTGCGAAGAGGTCGTGGTAGTGCGGGTTCCATTGCAGGTCACAGCAGGCGTGCTTGCTCATCGGTTCATACTGGAACTTCCAGAGTGGCAATAAAGAGCCCATGCCCTCGCGGAATTCGTCCGACGGGTCGTCCCAGTAGCGGTAGTCTTGGGCTGAGGGTAAAAATGTAGACTCACTAGTTTACCTTATACTACCTAAGTGAAAGACCGAGGTTTTTGTAGAATTAAAAGCTGCGATTAGCTGAGTACACAACTCCCAGCTGAACAGGTTTGCTGAGTTTAACATTCAGATATATTATACGTTTGTTATTTTGTGTCACTCAGCTTTGCTCTGCTCTGTATACACCCAAAGCAAATATTATTTTGAACTATAATCAAAGTCATAAAATTGATAATAGGTGTAGATATTTCTCGATTTAATGAGAATGAGAGGCTATTGCCTCCTGTGTGAAATATAGTGTAGATATTTGTAACAGTGGAATATTTTGGATCAGATTTCGCGTCTGGTATAAGTTCAACCTGAAAAATATACTGGATTGTAGTTCGCCAGTTAGTCAGGCAGCTGAAACGTTGCCGAGACGTCGGGAAATCAAGGTTATTTCATTTTACCCAATAAATAATCGAGATTGATTCACCTGTGAATCGCTTGTAGTCTCGGGAATCGCTCGTAGCCTCGGCTGCCTGAGTAATCTTAAACGATCACGAAGGTTAAGCAACATTGGGCGCGTTCAGTCCATGGATGGGTGACCATCTATGACTAACGTTAGTGGCATTTTTCCGAGCGGTTCCGTGCTTCGCAAGGCACGATAAGCAGTTGGTGCCGGCTGCCGTCGATAGATCGCAGTCGTTAAGCCAAGTTAGAGGCCTTTATAAGGCGGCTTGAAAACCTCTGACAGTAAGACCAGCCACTAACTCTTACAAGCCTCCACCAATCCGGAATTGGGCCCCGTGGTGGAGTATGGCCTATACCTTCCTCAGGGAAGAGACCCGTGCTCCTCGGTGGAGACATAATGGGTTGATGATGATGATGATGATTCACCTGTCCCGTAGATCCGGTATCATCAATAATGAATTAATTACTTGACAATCTTCTATCTATCTATACATACGAGTATAAATAAAATTAAAAGTCCTGACTGACTGATTCATTTACTCATCAACGCCTAGCCCAAGGTCCAAGCCGTTGGACCTAGGAAGCTGAAATTTTGCACAGAGGGTCTATATATAATGGAGGCAAGGAATAAGACCGGATTTTTTGAAATTCAACCCCTAAGGGGGCGAAAAGGATTGCCAAAATTTGTATGGGAGCTATAAAGAATGTTGTCTAATTTTCTTGAAACTTAAAATAAATACTCTTCAACACAATTGAATGAACACGTGCTTCGCCGTTTTTCTAAATTTAACCCTTAAGGGGGTGAACAGGGTTGCAAAATTTTGAACTTAAGTCCACGCGGACGGAGTCGCGGGCGAAAGCTAGTTATTTTATAAAAATCGACTCACCAATATCATCGTAAATGTTCTGGTTGACCAGTCGCTCCAGGATCGACCATGCCTCGCGTATTCGCTGGGCAAGGTTCTCGTCGTGTATTTGCTGGGCCGATTTTACGAACTTTGTCGTCTTCTTGCGCAACTGTACAAGGAATGTCGTTAAGGTGGGTACCACCGCTAAGAGATTATTATAGTGCATGCATTATAATAAACATTTAATAAATGCTTTTATTGCATTAATTATAATGCATGCACTATTTGTGTAGGTATCCTATATTTGCAATTCCTGTAAAAGGCAACTAAGTTTGTAAAGGCTAAGTCAACGGTCACAAACCTTCTAGTATATTCCAATTTTATTTTTGAATCTCTAGATAGTAATATTCCTGTAGACTCTATATATACGGATTTCCGAAAAGCGTTTGACAAAGTAGACCATCTTCTTTTATTAAAAAAATTGTCTTTCAACGGAATTAAGGGAAATCTTCTTAGATGGTTCGCATCTTACTTGCGGTGCAGACACCAGTCAGTTACAATGAATGGCTACATATCAAACGTCTCTACTATTAGTTCTGGTGTCCCTCAAGGCTCTATTTTGGGACCGTTACTTTTTGTGATTTTTTTATACGACTTGGGGGAATGTTTTCAACATAGTCGCTACCTTTTGTACGCGGATGACTTAAAGGTTTATAGGCAGATAAAAAACATTACTGAATGTCAACTTATACAAGAAGATCTCAACAGGTTCCACGACTATTGTGTAATTAATAAAATCTTCCTTGCTCATGACAAGTGCAAAGTCATTACCTTTTCTAGGAGGCGAGATAACGTATTGAACCGTTATGAAATTGGTGGCTATAGCCTGGGTAGAGTGGAAGCCATTCGTGATTTGGGCATTTATTTCGACTCTAAGCTCCTTTTTGATACTCATGTAGAAAGTGTTGTAAATAAAGCTTACCGTATGTTGGGTTTTATATTGCGCGTAGGAAAAGATTTTAAGAAAGCCGACACATATATTACTCTCTTCCGAGCACTGGTTAGACCCCATCTGGAGTACGCATCAGTGGTCTGGAACCCGCTATATGATATATATAACAAGCGCTTAGAGATGATACAAAAGAAATTCCTGCGTGCTCTCAACTACCGAATGTGCTTCCCCAAACTTTCTTATAATGGCCTTTTAGTCAAATTCAATATGATGTCATTGCAAAACCGCAGGACTTTGACCGACATGAACGTTCTTCGGTCAATCTGTACATCTGAACTTAATTGTCCTGATCTATTGGCTCAAGTATGTTTCCGCGTTCCTGTCCGATCTATAAGGAACAAACGTGTTTTCTCGCAGAGAGTCTCTAGAACCAATGCGGGTAAAAGAGCTCCTCTCAACAGAATGTGCGATAGTTACAACATAGCATTTACAGATGTTGATTTGTTTTATAAGTCAAAGCAGTGCTGCAAGCAAATGTTCTCAAGAATTCTATTAAATTCATGAGCTGTAGTGATTTTTTGGTTAATGTAATCTTTTGTGTTTATTTATGTGTTTTAATTTCAATGCAAAAAATAATAATAATAATCATCGTATGTAAGTATGTGCACATTTACCTATGTCTCTTTCCAAAACACGCATTTATTTGTTTATCTTATTCTTAGTTCCTAACTATAACGTGTATTGCGCCTTATTACTAATGTGATTACCTATCTGTGGGAAAAGTTTAGGAGTTGGCAAAATGTGCTGTGATAACTTAATATTCTTTACGTTATAAGGTTTTGTCAATTCTGTTTTTTCTCCTTGAATAAATAAAATAAAATAAAAAATAAAAATAAAGTTCTAAGCGCTAAATTGTATTGAATACCAAACTGTTACACTTCATTGCAAATAAATATTAAATTGAATTGGATTAAGATGGGCGAAAGAAAGGGTAATGCTGGAATGTAAGTACGTAGGTATTAAGGTCATAGCCCACTTACACGACTCTACTCCCACTCGGCAAAAATAATATAATTCAAATATGGGCTTTAAATGTTGCTCTTTAGATATATTTTACGTTGGAATCATAAATTAGGAGACAGCTCGATGTCAGCTGTCAGCTAATTTATGATTCATATACGAGTAAAGGTAGAGGAGGCAGCTCGATGTCAGCTGTCAGCTAATTTATGATTCATATACGAGCAAAGGAGACAGCTCGATGTCAGCTGTCAGCTAATTTATGATGCCAATGTAAAATATATCTAAAGAGCAATATTTAAAGCCCATATTTGAATTATATTATTTTTGCCGGGTGGGAGCAGAGTCGTGTAAGTGGGCTATGACCTTTACTCGTATATGAATCAGCGTTCGAATTCGGAAATATTTCAAATACAGCATTCTAAATAACTCCTAATTTTATGTCAAGGATGATCATTATAATATCTGAAAAAATCTTTCTATCCTCTCAATCATGCAAATAGATTTTTTAGATTTTGTGATATTATCAACCCACGACCGAGAACCTACATATATTCATAGATGACAAGACTTTGCTCTATTTACATAAATAATGGAATGTAAATACACTTTGCAAGAACTATCTGTAAAAGAAGATTTTTTTTTCAGGAAGCTCTTTAATATGATATTCTAGGAATATGTTTGCATGCCTCGACTGCCTCTTTGGTCTAAGCCATTAAGGCGGTCAGAGGCGGACAGAGGTCGTGGGTTTGATTCCCACTGGAGGCCATCGTACATTTCTAAACATGGCCTCAGTCTGGGTGTATCCATTGTCCTTGCCTAGTTACAATAGCACAGAGTATCCTAGTTTAAGACCACGTCATAAGTGATTCCGTTGTGTGGAAGGTATAATTCTGTGGTCTGGTTCTAAAAGGGCCAAAGTCAGATTTTGCCCAAAATCAGCTTTTGATGCCAAAGTATTGAAAAATGTATATTATTATAGTTATTTGTACTAAAAGTGCGTAAGTGCAACGAGAATATTTTCAAAGATGAGATGTAAAGAGGCCAATGTATAGGGTGTATGACTTTCTACCGGTATAGTAGAAATTGTTAGTTTTAAAAGGGCTGCAGTGAGGACGGGGATTACTGACATTGGCCCTATTAGCACCAAGCCACAGAATTATTATTATTCAATACCAGAGTTACTTAGTCAGGTGGAAATTTATAGGATTGGCTGATGGAATCGGGTATTACTCTCTTAGGGCGCTCCTCTTCCTTCTCACGCATCACCCTGGCGTAGTCTTCCTGATAGAAGTCGAAGATGATGGACTGCAGCGCGGTATTCCCGTAGGTCCCTCGGGCTGGCGGTATCGTTTGGGTGTCCACGGACTGCGGAATTGAAACGAACAACATATTTTACTTACCCACACCTTGTTAGCACAAACAAAATACACAGATATACACACGCACACACAAATAAATTACAAACGACCTCGTACAAAGATATTCTTAGTCTGGCCATAAATACTGTTACAATTAAAAATAAACAAAATATTACATTTGAATTTGGAATCTGTCATTTTTGTATGATTGTTCATTGTGTTTTCTCATTTTTGCGCCAATATATTGTACAATATTTTGCGATATTAAAATGGAGTGGGGTGATAAAGAGAACCGAATCGCTATGATTGCCTTACACAAAGTAGGTATGGAGCCAAATGCAATTTTCAAAACTCTCCATACGCTTGGTATTAGTAAAATGTTTGTGTACCGGGCCTCCTCTGTCTGTGACAGAAAAAGATCTGGCCGTCCACGTAGTGGTCGTACGAAAAAGGTGGTCAAAGCAGTAAGGGAAAGAATTCGAAGAAATCCTGTCCGAAAGCAAAAGATTTTATCTCGGGAGATGAAGATAGCACCTAGAACCATGTCGCGTATTTTAAAAGATGACTTAGGACTTGCAGCCTATAAGAGACGTACTGGTCATTTCTTAACTGATCATTTAAAAAAGAATAGGGTGGTAAAGTCGAAACAACTACTGAAGCGGTACGCAAAGGGAGGTCATAGAAAAATTTTGTTTACGGATGAGAATTTTTTTACAATTGAGCAACATTTTAACATACAAAATGACCGTATTTATGCTCACAGCTCTAAGAAAGCTTCCCAATTTGTCGACAGAGTGCAACGTGGGCATTATCCGACTTCAGTGATGGTTTGGTAGGGTGTTAGCTATGAAGGAGTGACTGAGCCATACTTTTGTGAAAAAGGTATCAAAACCGGCGCAAGTGTATCAAGATACCATTCTTGAAAAGGTAGTGAAGCCCCTTAACAACACCATGTTCAATAACCAAGAATGGTCCTTCCAGCAAGACTCGGCGCCGGGTCATAAAGCTCGGTCTACGCAATCCTGGTTGGAAACGAACGTTTCGGACTTCATCAGAGCTGAAGACTGGCCGTCGTCTAGTCCCGATCTTAATCCGCTGGATTATGATTTATGGTCCGTTTTAGAGAGTACGGCTTGCTCTAAGCGCCATGATAATTTGGAGTCCCTAAAACAATCCATACGATTGGCAGTGAAGAATTTTCCCATGGAAAGAGTGCGTGCTTCTATTGATATCTGGCCTCAACGTTTAAAGGACTGTATTGCAGCCAATGGCAACCACTTCGAATAAGCTTTTTATATTTTAAATTGTTTTATATTTATGTATTAAACTAACAGACTGTAAAAGTAATAAATGTGATTTGCAAAAGAAATAAAAATATTTTTGTTTGTTACAGTATTTATGGCAAGACTAGGTAGATATTCATCATCATTCCATTATGTCCTCACCGAGGGGCACTGGTCTCTTCCTCGAGGAAGGTATAGGCAATATTCCACCAAGGGGCCCTCCGGATTGGTGGAGGCTTGTAAGACTAGTAGTTGATCTTACTGTCAGAAGTTTTCAAGCCGCCCTAAAGCCTCTGACTTAGCTTAACAACTGCCATCTATCGACGGCAGCCGGCACCAACTGCTTAGCGGGCCTTGCGAAGCACGAAACCATGTCCATGAACTCATGAACTGAATCCATGAACTGAACGTTGTTTGTTGCTTAACGTTCGTGATCGTTTAAGATCACTCAGGCAGCCGGGCTACGAGCGATTAAGAGAATAGTTCATATGAGTATTGGGCTCTATTTACTGATTGGTAAGACAGATAAAAAGAGGCGATGGATACGTACTCGTTTTGGATTGTTGTAAGTCAGCGCTGCCCGTTCACAGAAATTGAACTGGTTCGCGAGCTTCACGACCTTCGGTTTGATATCAATCTTCTCGTCCGATCCTGCTGCCAACAGTTCTTCGACTGCGAAGAGCATAAACTGTAGTTAAGTTACATTCGGTCGTTGTTGGAAGATGCTTACAGGCAAAACCCCCAGGTTTTTGGATGTTTATATGTCTGTGATGTCCCTGTTTCTGGTTTCCACGACACAGGGTCGGTCGTTGTTGGAAGATGCTTACAGGCAAAACCCCCAGGTTTTTGGATGTTTATATGTCTGTGATGTCCCTGTTTCTGGTTTCCACGACACAGGGTATCCTAATGGGCCCAAAAGTAATGCATGTACTGCTTAAGGTTAGGTATTAATCCAGCTAAAACTTGCATTAATTTAAATTGCGTAATATTTTTCTTTCTACGTGAAAAAGTATCGAACACATGCAATAAATGGATCAATGGCAAGAGCTATTTTCTCACAAAATATTGTAGTATTTATAAGATTCATTCTATGAGCTAAAATGTATTTTGCGACCCCCTTCCTTAACAGAGATTACCTTGGAAAACCTGAGTGTCTGAGGTGTACACATAGGTCAGCATTTGAAATTTCGAATCTGTAACGGTCACGCATGATAATTAACATAAACGTTTACATACAGCCACATACATTGCTTCTGGCCCCACATTAGGGTATCTACCCTGTGTCGTGGGAACCAGAAACAGCGACGTCACAAACATGTAAACTTCCAGGACCTGGAGTAATCGATTAAATTACTCTCTCTGTCTCTGAGAGAAGACCTGTCCCCTGCACTGGGACGTATATTGGCTACATAAACTAACGGTACTTCAAAACAGTGCAAGTCATCTGCCTCTGAGTAAAGGTCCGCTGCCGTCTAAAAGTATGAGACAGTAGAACGTTTGTCTGGCTTATGCCCACCGCTGGTTTTAGGTGAAGTAATCCTTCCGCTCGGGTTATGGTACGCGAACGGGCTGATTGATTGAAGGTTTACCTGGCGGTCCACCTTCGCCCTCTACGCCTTCCCCCTCCACCGCCTCGCCGCCTTCGCCAGCCACAGCCTCGTCATCCACGGCTTCTGCACCAGCGGCTTCCGTGGCCCCGCCCGCCTCGCCTTCAATCTGTTGCTCCTCCTCTGCACCTTCCTCTGCATACATATTATGTCAGTTATTTTCCTTGCGAACTGTATCGGTGCGGTGGTATTTCACACCGGGACAGCTCTTAAATCTTTGCCAAGCACAAGTCCGCTCGTGTATGGAATACTGCTGTCACCTCTGGGACGGCTCGGTCAAACATCAGTTGGCTGCTTTGGACTCCGTAGAGCGTCGAGCGCGCAAGCTAATTGGTGATGCTTCTTTGGTAGAGGCCAAACTGCAAAGCCTCGAACACCGACGGAAGGTAGCCTGTTTGGCGGTATTTTACAGGATACATTTTGGAGAGTGCGCACGGGAATTACGCGATCTTATCCCGCCATCTCCTTTCCATCACCGGAGATCCAGGAGAGGGGAGCGACTTCATCCTTATGTTGTTCAGACACCTTTTGTGCGCACGAAGCGTTTCGCCTCGTCATTTCTAATGCGCACCGCTAAGGAATGGAAATCGCTCCCTTCCTCTGTATTTCCGGAAAGGTATAATTTGGGTGTCTTTAAGGCAAGAGTGAATAGGCTCTTACTGAACCAACGAGGAACATCGTCGGCTCCATCTTCACTTACCATCGGGTGAGATCGGGGTCAATCGTTGGTCAGTTTTTAATAAAAATAAAAAAAAATCTTTATTATTGTGATAAAATTATTTGACTTCATTGTTGATGTCCTTAATAAAATAAAAGAAATATTTTGGTATAGAAACTCTCGAAAGTAGGATTGTTAGCGCTTGCTACGTACAATGCCTCAATTCGTAAGGTTTACTTAGATTGGCTCAACTGTAAGGGCAGAAATATCAGGAGTAAGTAGTTCTTATCTCGTCTCATATCATCCAATCTCACCTCCCTCATTTTATCTTACATCTAGCATTTACATTTACCTTCGGCCTTGGCTTCCTCGATGGCAGGGGGCGGGGCCTCTGGGGCCTCATCTTCTTCTTCTTCTTCCTCAGCCGAGGACTTCTTCACCTTGGCGCGTTTCGGCCCAGCGTCGTCAAACCCCACCATGCCTGCACACGTTGTAGAGTTAACGCTCAAATATTTGGACTTAAACTTGAATGAATGAACTTGATTATCTACATTATTAGTTATAAGTCGCGATCTATTAATTCTGATTAAGAACGCCAAATCTGTTACTTGAAGCTGTATATGTTTTGTTTCATAGTAAATGAAATTGTTGAGTTTTAATTTTGTATTAACCAGTTTTATATTAAAATATTCATATTTAAATATGAGTTTCAACTCATTAAATAAAATTTTATCCAATAAATTTTCGCGATTAGACAATAATATTCATCACAATTTAAAATCGCGATTAGACCCTTTTTTAAATAGGTATTATGTAACAACGTAATGTTGCAAATGAAAATTAGTGTTTAGTATGATAATTACATTAACAGATTTTGCACTAATTAGTTCTTACTTGTACCTATAATATATCTGTGTATAATAAAATATTTTATCTACGATATAGGTTGCTGTGGAACTCCATGTCTCATCGTAAAATTTTACCATAACCAGCAGCAATTTGAGCCTTTGCCTCGTCAGAGTCCTTCCTAATGGCCGTGCCTTGAAATACATAGAGCGGATAGGCCTTGCCAAAAGTAGGCTTGGGCTTGGTGACGAAGCACCCTTTTCCGTAGTGGTAGGCCACCTCATCAAGCACCCAACGTGGATTGATGGTGCTGAGGTAGCGGCCTATGTCTTCGTCTAGTTCCTGGAAAAGGTAAAAAAAATGAATACACCGACGGACTTAGAGGACAAAGTGAGAACGACAGAAGAGGCCGATGAAAGAGGTAGCGCGTAGATGACGGGCAAATGGTGAAATGTGCATATACAGTGTGTCCCAAAACTCAACGTCAAGCCGGAACCGGGTGAAAAGGCAAGTCATACTGGTTATAAAAAAAAATTGCATGAAAAAAAATATTATAGGCATTTAAAAAAAAATTGAAAAATCCTGTTGCCACAAATCTTTACTTTTTCCATTTTTTTTTTGTTTTGTAATTCTGAATAATGCTTTGAAATTTGAATTTCATAATATGAACAATAATACAATTTGAACAAAATTTGAAAACCAGCTGCTCCAGCTTGGAAGAAAAGGAGACTTAAAAAAAAAAGACTTAAAAAATTACCCATTTTTAATTTTAAATTTAGTTTTCATTATGTTTGTGAAATGTCTTGAATAATAAAAAACAATAATAGTACTTAAAATGAAAAAATCGATTTTTTTAAATATTTTTCTGATAACCAGTATGACTTGCCTTTTCACCCGGTTCCGGCTTGACGTTGAGGTTTGGGACACCCTGTAGAGAGGTACACAGAGAACGAAGTGAGAAAGTATGGAGAGTCCGAAAGATGTGCTAGCGTGTAGATGACAGATGAATATTGAGATGTCAATGGAGATGGATTCTGAGATCGAAGTGTAAAAGTTAAGAGAGTCCCATGCAAAGTTAGCACTATAAAAAGGTTCACTGAAAACAAAGCGAGAAAGTTGGGAGAGTCCAATGGTATAACCAAATTCTCCTTGGTATAACTAAGAAATAGTGAAATGATAATAAAGATAGAGCATTGAGAACTACTAATTACGTTACAGGTGACTTTGCGACTAAAGTGTAAAGGTTGATGTGCTGCCGACAGTACGTGCCTTCGAATAGGAAAAGAGAAATCTGTGTTACCAAATCATCGAGCCCTTCTTCCTGGTCATCAGGCTTGATAAGTGTCCTCGGCTTAAGCCAGTCAAGCGTATCATCCTCAGCTAAATTCCCGCGCGACTTAGTCGCTTCTTTCTGTCGTAGAGATTTGATCAATTAGCTTTTCGTTAGCAAAATTTGACAGTGCATTTAGCTAAGCATATTTACAAACATAAAATAATAATTTAATGTTACATCTATGAATTGCAGTGTCTTTTTTAGCACAGTCGTTTCGCTGTCGGTCTTGAGGGCGCGTTTTATCATAGCCTTTAGCATTTTGCAAAGGTTAAAGTTTCTCGCTTTACTAAAAAGCACGCAAGGCACGTAGTCCTCGACTGTTTGCTAGATACTGCGGCTCGATTAAGGTAGCGGTATCTCGGGACTTAAATATAAGCTGACTGAACTGAATTAGCATTTTACTACGCGTTCTTTATTCCCAACGATCATGTAACTTTGTTATTCATAATTCGGCTGTCTCTGTCGGATAATGATCGGAATAAACTGAGACGGGCATTCAATAACAGACGCTTAGCACTTGCGTGAGGGCACTAAAGCTTGAATCGCTTTTAGCTTTACGATTTGAAGAAAAAAGTAATGGCTTGCGGTATCACGCAATAAAAAAGTCGTTACATGTACAAAACTTGCTTCTGAGCTATTTATTTACGTCCTAACGCTGTACTCACATCATAATCGTATTCGCGATCGACGTCATGAATTATCAAGTCTACGTCCATAGCTCAAGAGCGTATAACTTTAACTTACGGCTCTCCTTTTAGAACTAGCTACGGAGGCAAGCTAATGTTTGCCTTCCGTGCTGGTCCTAGCTCCACCATTAACCCCAGGGTGTAAATAAACTGCATAGTGCAAACATTACCATAACGTCACAACCCCTGTAGCGACAACAATTTTAAAACACCCATAGTTTTGCCAATTTACATTATATTTTATCTTAATTAAGAACGGCGAAAAAATACGACAATGCGCTGATGTGAAACTGCAATGATTTCATTAGGGTTACTATCAGGTTTGTATCGTTACCTAGCTCGATCGAGCGTATCTTAAATATTATTAATATTTAAAAAAAAAGTTTGTATGTTTGTTAGTTTGTATAAAGAGGGTAATTTTCGGAAGTATTTAACCGTTTACAAAATTTTTCTCCACTCAGAACGGCACAGTCAAGGTAGACATACCATAGGCTAATCCATTGACGCGAACGTAGTCGCGGGCACTGCTAGTCTGTTACAAATATCTTTTGAGTGCAATAAAGTACAATAATAATATGCTTATATATTAGTCTACGCAGAGTATTGTCGTCCAATAAACTTATTCGTCTTGCTAAATAATTCACAAATATAGGTACTCTGTCTGACTAACTGCCCTTCTGAAAAATCCCGGGAAAATCTACCCAAGAGTAGTCGGTTTTACTTTTCTGCTGATCTTACAAAGTTTACAAATTGCTACGAGGTTGGGCGTGACGGAAAATTCTAATTAGTTTTGCGGTGTCTGGCATTGGGTAGCACAGGACTTTGGTGATGGTGACATCGCGACCATAGCACATACAGGGTCTTTAATAGTTGGCCAACAACTAGAGATTAATACTAGTCCGTCAATGGTACTTATCGTAACTGCACCACAAGGCTACTCGTTGGAACCAAGTATTTGCATAAGATGAGCAGTTTGTTTCCAACTTGAGCTTTACAACAACTAAAAACAAAGTCGATCCGGCTGTCTGTGTGTCTTTTTGTATGCTTAGATCTTTAAAACTACTCAACGGATTTTGATGCGGTTTTTTTTAATAGATAGAGTAATTTAAGAAGAAGGTTTATCTATATGTATAACGGAGAAACACTGTTAATATTATAGACACGCGACAGCGAGTCCAGCCAAGTTCAAGAAAAAGGAACTAGCGACGCAGCAGCCGTGTGTAATATTATTACAGGAACTACTTCGAGCTACTTTTGACCCCTTCACAACTCTACAACTATTTAACTTACGTATATGAAATTTGGCACATTTATTAAAGTCCCTTAGCTTGCCTCGAATCCAAAATTTCATCAAAATCAGTCACTCCGTTAAAGAGGAGTAATGCGAATAACACTGTGACACAGCAATTTTATATATTAGAGGAGAAAGAGATTTTCTCCGAGATATATAAAATTCTCGTGTACGCAATCAATATATTTTCTTTTTTGTTACAATAGTAACAAAAAAGAAAATATATTGATTAAGATGTTTTCATCAGAATTTGTACTAGAATTTTTCGAATACAACTAATGACGTTCCAACTGAGATATTTTAAACAATAATACAGCGGCGCATTATTCGCAAGTGACCCCAACACACCTTTCAAGCGAATTAGCATAATCGTTTAACGAAAAATATTGAGAAACAAAAAGTGCGTATCGGCCACGCGCAGTTCAGGGTTCCGTAGTTGGCTGTAGAAAAAATAATACTAAATAAATAAAAGTGACTGCATTTTTTTATGGTTCCGTACCCAAAGGGTAAAAACGAGACCCTTTTACTCAACCTCCACTGTTCGTCTCTCGTCTGTCACCAGGCTGTATTCTATGAACCGTGATAACCAGACAGTTGAAATTTTCACACATGATGTACCGTATTTCTGTTGCCGCTATAACAAAAAATCATTAAAAATAACATTTAAGTGTGCTACCACTCAGGTGGTCTTTTGGTGATTTTTTGTCGTTTTTTGTAACGGCAACAGGTAGACTCTTGAAATATTAACAGATTATTTATTTGTGTATTCGCTTCAAAAATAAATAATTTAATTATTATAAAATAAATATATTCAAAAATAAATGTTTGTAATGAATTACCATTATAACAAACGTGATTTTTGCGCCCTTTCTTTTCTTTGTCTTAAAAATCGACAACGGTGAAACTAAAAAAATGGTTATGAAGACTTGACAACCCGTGGAGTATGGCCTATACCTTTCTCAGGGAAGAGACCCGTGGCCCTCGGTGGGTACATAATGGGTTGATAATGATGATAGTGTCTAATGTTGTATGGATAGTACGGAATCCTTCGTGTGCGAGCCCGACTTGCACTTGGCCGTTTTTTTATTGAGTTACTTCTTTTTCCTTTTGAAAGGTTGCCGACTACAAATTGTTAACTTGAGAAGCCTAGCAGTGATATCAAAATAAGATGTATATTAATATTTTTCCTTTTAATTTAATTTTAATAGACCAGTTTAATATCTAAAATTACATATTAAACTGGTCTAATCGTGATTATTTATTAGGTAAAATTAAATTACCTCGTATTCCCGATGTTTCGGCAACGTTACAGCCAACGTTACGGCAACGTTTGCTATACATATAACTATTTGAGTGTGTCGCGAGTTATTAAAAAATACAATTTCTCAGCATTCTTGAACTAAACGTAACTGAACTACGCTATGAAAAGACAGACGGCCAGACGGCCTGATGTTGCACTATAAATGGTTGCACTATAATGGTGCACTATACTGCGACGCAGTATAAATAAGTTTTAAATGTGAGCTGGATGCTTAGAAATACACTTGGGAATTTTTCAAGTTCATTAAATACCTAATTGCCTCAGGGCCTCATATTTTTTTTTTTTCAAATGCTTACTCCCTTATATAACGCAACAAAAAAGTTGTGTTTTAAAGAAAAATCTACGTGTCAAGTAAAAAAATATACCATTAACTTGTAACGTTTCGGTTACATAACAAAACCTTTTAAGCCTTCCTCGCGTCGCTAGCTCATTATTAAAGGTTCCTCTAGCGATAGAGGATAGGATAGGTATATACATATGTGTATCCTCGTGAGGCCCGACCTTAAAAAGAACAATTGATTTTGTGATCACTTGAAGACATTGGGCCTCACGAGGATATACTCGTATATACTTTATTGCACACGAGACATTAAACAGAACATTACATTAATAGCAACATGTACAAAGGCGAGGAGTGGATTGCGATATTTTGTTCTATAAACTACTCACTTTCATGAACAAAATTGTTATCTCAATAACGACTGCCAGTAATTACATTATGCTTGTATTTGGTAGAAGACGTAGCCTCCGTTTTTTGTTTATTAAGTATACATATTTATACAGCGCACGATGGACAGATAAGCACTTAGATATAAAGTTTATTTATGACACGATAAGAACACATTTTATTTTCAGACCATTATCCTCACGTTGGCCTTCTGTTATGTTTTGTTGTATTTACTTTGCGACAATGACGTTTAATGCCAGTCGTACTCTACACCCGCACTTGAATGGACATTTTGTGAACAGGACATTTTGTAGGGGCTACAGTTGAACGGAATATTATGAATGCTGTCAAAAACTCGAATCCCCCATGGAAGTTGATAAAAATCCTGTGAGTAATTCAAGTTTTCTACTCCTTACTTACGTATAGAGAGCTCTTGCTCTAAGACATATACGAGATGTACATATTTATGTCACACTAGTTGTGCCTGTGGTATCGTAAAAGAGGGGTTATCTAACAATTCTAATATAGGATTTCGCTGAAAATCAGCGCTGTAGGATGCCCAGCATCTGATCTATCAGCACAGGCTGAGCGACAATAGGATTTCGGTGAAAATCAGCGCTGTAGGATGCCGAGCATCTGATCTATCAGCACAGGCTGAGCGACAATAGGATTTCGGTGAAAATCAGCGCTGTAGGATGCCGAGCATCTATCAGCACAGGATGAGCGACAGTCCTATTGCCAAGCTGTTTCACTTTAGATCTTGGTTAAAATTGTATAATTTTTTAGTTTATAATAAATTAAGTATGAAACATATCTGTTCTTGGCAATAAATGGTTACCTATTCATTCATTCATTCATATATAAAATTCTCGTGTCACAGTGTTCGTGCGCATACTCCCCCGAAAGGGCTTGACCGATTTTGATAAAATTTTATGCGTACATTTGGAAGGTTTGAGAATAGGTTTTTATCTAATTTTCCCTAACTAACCCTAAGTGAAAAAAATAATAATGGCGAAACAACGTTTGCCTATTAAGATAAAATTCGGATGTCAATATGATGAATGATGTTTGGATGTTGCTTGTGGGTATTTACATGTACATATTTGAAGTAGCGCTGTTCGTGGAATCGAATACCAACACTCTTAAAAGAGTTCAATCAAGTCAGTCACAGGTCAGTCAGCGATTGCAGCGGGATGAAACTAAAATATGTTTACGCAGAGCAAATACAGAACTGAGCAAATACACTCTTTTGCAGAGGCAAAAGAGTGTATTTTGCATGGAGTCTGTAATATTTAATAAGCTTCCTAGTCCATTACGAGACATAAAATTAAGTTTGTTCAAGTACAAAAAAAAAATACTGACTGAAAAATGCTAATAAATTAAGACAGACTATAATATTGAAAGTATGCCAATGACATTCTTCTTAAGAAAATCCTCGTGACCTCTCTACTTTTATTTTAATTTATTATCGCACTTATTTGAACTCATTTATGATATTTATATGTACAATAAAGTATATTTTTAGAATATAATACCAATGACAGATAACTTTTTATACATTAGTAAATATTTTTCATAATGAGATAACGAGATAGATTTGAGTCTTAGATTTGTTCAACACTGGGTATTTAAAACAGTTTTCTATTTCATCAACGTAAGCTCTTTTCATAGTTAATAATATGTTGCAAGAGTTTTATTGTTAATACAAAACATAACGCGACTTCAAAAATTATGGTTTGGTTTTAACATAAATTCTCCGGTTCAAATAAATTTGAGGTCTACGGTCATAAAGTTTATTTTTATGTAGCAGGAGAATCGTAAACGTATCTGCAGGTGAAATGCCTCGTTCTGTCGATATTATAGAGATATCGTAGTCCACTATCATATAATTTCTTAGATACACTTATACTTAGTAGATATACCTATGTTCTAACATAACATTCTACTTAGGTTTCACATTAAAAAAAATTACATTACAAACATAATCAAAATTCACATAAAGCTTCGTCATAAAGTTGAGTTGATTTAGTAAATTTACATTTTGAAATTAAAAGAATGTCAAGGCAATAAAATAATAATAAAAACAAAAAAAAAACCCTTTCCAAATAAATCGCTCCGAGCCACATCCGAACCAAATGTCTCCATAATACTGGGCGCGTTACTGCGCTGCACAGCAAGGGAAATCCTTTGGCTCAGATATACAACAGAGCGAACGTCCATGCCACGGTCCCTCAATCGGCGTCCCAGCTCACATCGAAAAACGAAAGAATGTCAGCCCAGCTCACATCATATACCTAAGTATATGATGTGAGCTGGGCTGACATTCTTTCGTACCATGTCGTGTCGTTGGGATTCAGATACTCGTCTTGAATTCGGGATAATAATCTATATTAATAATTTCGTTCGGGTCTACGGTAGACTCGAACGATATGCACACCAAATGAAAGAGGGTGAAAAAATAGTTGATCTGAGTCGACAACATATGGGCGGAAAATTCGTATTATCGAGCAGCATCAATATAAAAATTATTAAATTCAACAATGGCGTTGCTAAGTAAACATGTCAATGTCATCATTGTTGTGTTAGTGTCACAAGTTTTCATTGTGAACTGTTATGGCCGGTTTACATTATTTTAGTGTTTAGGAGAGTGCTATAATACAATTAGAGAGGCAAGTGCATTAGTACATTACTAGACGTTCGAGTGAACGTTTATATTTCTTCCAGTAGAGTGTCACTTCATCGACGTCGCGAAATATGCGCTATCCTACTCAAAATACTATGAGTTTTAATGGAACACATAAGTAAGTTTGATAAATCGAGTTATTGAAAACAACACGCACCCGTCACGGGTCACTTGCGCACTCTCCTAAAGTTCTCACTAAATTTTTAGTTTATACACAGATAAGTAACGAGGATAGTAACGCGCTCAGGTGTTACTGGATAGAACAATAGAAACCAATTCTATTTTGATTCTAATTGAAAGGCAACTACAACCGTACTATACCGTAAAACGTACTAAAGCAAGTGGCGCTTACACGTTTCTACAAAAGCACTCTCCTTAAGAAAGAAAGAAATTAAGAAAGAAAGAAAGAAAGAAAAAAAGAAAATTTATTTATTTGATAAACAAAAAAAAACACACACACAGAGTGCGTGCAATAATAAAAAAAATAACACAGAAAGCATAACAAGCGTAAAAATAAATAAACTGCTCAACATGAAAATAATAATAAAATACATTAAAGGTTGAGCCCCTAAAATGGGCCCGATTCACCATAATGTTGCAACAGAGTGTAAAGTAAAGCACTCTCCTAAACACTAAGATAATCTAAACCGGCCCTTTGATCAAATTTGTTAACTCCATGGTGTGTGGAATACCGTGGCATCCAAGAAGGTTATTATAATCTGTGCCAACTGAGAAGCTGTACTAAGTAATCTGTGGTGATTTTCATTGGCGGGAAGACAATAATTGACATTGAGTTTTGGAAGGGTCTGAAAATTTATTGAAAAAGGAAATCAAAGTCATAAATTAATCTTTATTGTTTTGCTTAGTTAGGTACCAATAAACTTATTGAAATGAAAAAGCCCCTAGATAAGAAAAATACCAAAAATTAAAATGATGAAGAAAAACATGTGGTCAATACAAAACTAAAAGCTGTAAAGCCAAAGAGAGGGAGCTGTTTTTAGTTGATTAGCCAAGTGGATTCTACGTCTCATTGAATACGTCATTAGATTCACTAGCTGTTAAGTTTATGAAGGAAGCTCATTTAGTTAGTAATTTGTGATGAGGTACCCATGACAAAGTTATGATAAGTATCCGATTTTCGCCTTGCATTCCTTCGTGAGTAGCCAGAACATGTCCAAAAGAGCAAGATTGGCTATCCGTAATAGTGTGCTGGTTCCAATACTGATGTAAGCAAAGCATGGTAGCGAGATTTGGGTATGGCAGAAGAATCATGAAAGTAGGATTAGTGCAGTACAAATGAGATCCTAAGAAATATGTGTGGTGTTACTTTGAATGACAGAATACGCAATAGTGTGATCAGAGACCGAGGATGTAGAGAAAGAGGATGTAGTGAGTGACTAGAATTGAAAAAAGGAATGTTGCGTTGGTTTGGAGATGTGGAGAGGATGAACGAAGAAAGACTTCGACCAAATAGGGGATGTATTAGCAAAGGGCAAGATTAAAAGTACCCGAAACCGATGTGGGTACATGTAACGACTAAAGGATGTCGATGAAGCGAAAGTGATTTGTCAGGATAGTGGCAGGTGACAGTCCGTGGTCTCTGCCTAGCCCTCTGGGATACGGGTGTGAGCTTATGTATCTGAATGTATTAAGAGATTTATATCTACTGGTGGTTGATAAGTACAGAGGCGTCACCATATAAAAAAACATAGTGGAATATTATTTTGCGTCTACATTTTACCCGAGCGAAGCCGGGTTTTCGTCTAGTAATATTTTATTATACACACAGACGGATAGACGGACACTGGATTGTTAATGTTAGTAAGAAAATCCCTTACCTACTCTTTGTGTACGGAAACATAAAAATAAAGTTCCAAAACTGTGTCTGTACTGTACGTACCTACTTATATTCAGGTGAAATATAGAAATTATTAAAAATTTAGTTCAAATATCTATACCTAATGTTACGAGTTTCAATCAGTAGTTAGTGATTTTGAGTGCGGATAATTCTTCCTTCGAGCTCAAAACAATATGACGAGCATGTCGCCTTTTATTAAGTCGTAAAAAGCTTAAGTTTAAATTAGAAAAATAACCAATCTTCCTACTAACGTCTGAAATGCGCCTGTACAATACAACATAATCTACGAACCGCGAGATCTCGGTAATCTTCGGAGTGCTTAGTGCGAGTTTTTTTAACTACTCGATCGCGTTAACGTAAACTCATATTCTATAGGAGTGACAAAGCGCGCCTGCTTCTCCCTTTGCGCACCCTTTGCTTCTCGTGCACTAACTATGATTAGATTCTGAAATGATGCAGTTGGTACCAACGGTGATGTTAAAGTACCTATACATAAAAAACAGAAGTGACAGCAGATAGCAGTATTCACCGATTGTTAGTGTTATGTTAAGAGCGGCGGTTGGTATGTACCTTACCTATGATAATGTGATAATGATAAGTTATATTTCTGTTCCTATTATATTGTTTTTCAATTTATTTTTTTACCCTTCGGCTCGGCGGCTACCAAATTTGCTAGCGGGTACTCAGAAGCGAAATTAAACCTTATATTCATTAATCGTCGTTCTAAAGTCCTTTGTATCAAGGCAACTAATCATTTGCAGAGTTGAGCCAACTGGTTAAAATATTTGATTTGTACATCGAAGTCAAAACAACCGAAATTTGGTGAAAAAGGGCAACTTAATAACAAAAATGTTAAGGTTTGTTGTGCAGTTGTGCTGTCGACTGTACGTATTTATCCATCTTACATATAAAATACCTTAAATAACTTTTGTTAAGTATAAAGTTTTTCCACACATAAGTACCAATGTATTGGTGAATATTGTCAATAATGCTAAATTAATCTAATAGATTAGTTTCTGAACATGAAGGTTTTCCCCAAAAATTGGAGTTCTACCAAAAAAGTTTAAAATCTATGCCAGATTATTTTAATAGTCTGGCCAATGGCAGCTTCTATGAGATGCCTTCTTGCATTATCATAGGATAATGCTACCTATTGAGACCTTGGTGTCTGTGACGTAATATTTATGCTCCAAATAGACATTAATAAAAACTCTTTTATTATTATTACTCACACCAAAAAAATGCAATATAAATTTAAAATAGAATACATTGGCACTAATAATAATAACAATTTATTTATTTTATTGTTTTACTAAGCTCGGTCAAACATAATTGTAAAAACTAAAACTAATAACGCACAACAGAAAGGACATACACTCACACACACAGACTCACACACATTACAATATAATAAAAGCACTAAGAAAATAAGCCACCCCGAGACATTATTAAAATGTGATATTCAGTCTAAAAAAATTCTTCTATACTTTTTATTCATCATGTCCTATTTTGTTCATGAAATGTTGATTTGTTACAGCAAACCAAAATTAATAACCGATCTACAGATAATGCCAATAATACGGCATTTTCCTTATCGACTGTTTGCACGCAATATTTAATGAACAAAGGGCGGCCACACGATGGCTGCGCCAGTTGATACACGAATTGACTGAATGTGAAAGAGAAAGCAAGCTTTTAATTAATGGCAAAAAACCGAATTTTTAAGAGAACTTTTATGTAGTTACAACTAACTAGCTGACCCGGCAAACGTTGTTTTGCCAGATAGGGCTATGAAAAATAGATAACAAGCTATAATCAGACCTACCGAATAAAATTATAAAATTTCATCAAAATCGGTAAAGCCGTTTCGGAGAAGTATGCGCACTAAAACTGTGACACAAGAATTTTATATAGCTGACCCGGCAATAGTTGTTTTTCCAAATTAGTTATCCTTATCACTTAGGGGTATGAAAAATAGATAACAAGCAATTCTCAGACCTACCGATCATGTATATAAAATTTCATCAAAAACGGCCTTGCCGTTTCGGAGGAGTAATAGTATGCGTACTAACACTGTGGCACGAGAATTTTATATGTATATTAGAAGATGTAATTAAAAGTCCTACCTCTCTATACCAACATTCACAATAATTTCAACTTCAATGAATATTCTAAAACATTGTTCGGTGTTAACAATGAACATTCCGTGCTGAGACGCCACAAACATACGCGACGGGTCACTGAGTGCATTGACGTACACAAAAATGATAATTTACACTTAGTAAAGTACACAGAGGACGCACAAGTTGATACTAAAGAATGAATGCGTGGAAACAAACACAGCATTTTGTATGTACAAATAATATTGTGCTAGGCATCATTCTCATGAGTGTTGAAATCAATCATTGCTGCAAAAGTCGATTAAAATAAACGTTGTACCAAGTGATAGACGCTTCACAAGGTGTGGCATACGGGCACAGGCATGCCCTAAGGGCGGTTACTCACACTTATACGCTTTAGGAGGAGCAGTCCTATGGATTTGTCCTTGGACTTGCTGCGCCATAGATCGGGCAGCCTTAAGGGCTAAACCATTTACCAAAAATCATATTAAAACATCAGTCACATGGAAAGGATAGCTTTGGTGTGAACTGAGTGTAGGCTGTAGTGTAGTGGTATTTTCATACGCGAAGAATTTTAAATTATTTTAGGAGCCTGTTAGTCCGTCGGGTGTTAGCAAAATTATCAGCGATGGAATTTTTTTAGCACATTACTGAGTTGGAGTCCAAGCGGTATTGTTATCTCTTGATTTTGTCCACCAATAGGTTGGTTGTTGCTGTGATTCTGCAATTTCTGTCTTATATTTCTGTGTTGTATGTTTAATCTATGTTTCCTCCACCAATCCGGACTAGGCCCCCGTGGTGAAGTATTGCCTATACCTTCCTCAAGTGACCCGTGGGAACGGTGGGTACATAATGAGTTAATGATGATGATGATGATGTTTACTCTATGCTACTTCTTGTTACTTGTGATTCGATTCGTGTAAATTACATTATATAAATAAATCATGTATTGATAAATAATGATGTAAAATCTATTAGATTCTATAAAGTAAACAAGTCTCCTGTGGTAGTTATTGGCTCTACGCTAAAGATTACTTTCTGTGTTGGTAGCGAGGCTGTAGTTAATAACAACCGATTTTGTTTAGCCAATACCTGCCTTATGTAAATACTAGGTATGTCGTTGTCATAATGTGTAAGTAGGATTTGTATAGATGACTTGATTACAGAGGATGTGTATGGAATTATGCAAATAGGTACTTAGTAGGTGGGTAAAGTAAAGTTAATAAGGCAAGATAAAAATAATACATCTCTATACGAGTAGTACCCACACCGACTAGGGAGCTTGAACAGGGATACCTACTTGGTTTATATACCTACCTAGTTATTATAGATTTCATTTACATGTAGTTATGGATATATTTATATTATTTATGTTATGTGTCTTGTGTAAGTTTTATTAGCTTGAGATGGTAAAAATGCGTAGTTTCATTATCCTCTGAATTAATATTGAGTAGGTACTCAATGAAAATATGTATGTAAGTAAAACTAGACGGCAAAACAACTGTAGGTAGGTACGCAGTAAGTATTATGCAAAGTACTTAATAGAAATATGAATTAAACGATACCTTTTTCGCCGGCATTCTCGTTCCGTTTAGCTGAACCTTGAATTATTGGGTTAGTGGGTTAAGTTGTTGAATTAACCGGTCATAAATATAACGAACATATTTATTCTCTTCAAAAAACCTCGTCTAATGTATAAAAGTTTGTCAAAATTTCAAACATACTTGTCAAGAATCGACGGCGCAGAATCTAGGGAAAATGCATGCGCGCGCAGGTTCCGGTTGCCATGGTAACAGGGGGTCGGCTCCCCGCGTTTTCACCGTGCCCTTTTCGCGTGTGCGCTACTGAACAACGTTGTGACGTGTATTTTAGCTGAAAACTTCGTATTTTCAAGGGCAGTCAACGGGACATAGTGTTTTTCAGGTATTGTGCACTTCAATTTAGCTGGTTTGTGTAGACTTTCCTGATTAAAGCGTTGATAATTGATAATTTGACTGAGTTGATAATTTTGTAGCCTATGACCGAGAGGGGTGAAATGTGTCACGAGGGTTTTTTAGCAATAAAAATATTATGTACCTACCTGTCAATCCAGGTCATCGATTTCTCTACTTTAATTTGTAACTAATAATCAAATGTTATTTTGAAGCTATTTAGCTGCAAGCTATTTATAAGGCCACCTGTAGGTTTTCCTCCCTCTTTAGTTCAAGGACAAATATTGACAGCTTTGATCTTACAAAATAGGTACAGCGCCACCAAGTTATCTGTTCAGGTGGGCAAAATTGTAACTAACTAATTAATTGTAAATCATGTTCCCCATTTTTGTTTTATTTATTCACTTACTGAGATTTATAGATATATTTTCAGTAAAATTGAAAGACGGGTTAAAATATTCTCATAGTTCTAGGTAAATTTCTGAAATGTGACTACTAAATTCTCCACTAGCGCCGCTATCAACTGAACAGATAAGATGGTGCCACTGTATAGGAAAGGGCTGAATGCGAAAGCTCAACGTGTGTTTTTTTATTCTGTGTTGGGGATTTTACCTCAGAATAAGGATTTTACCTGAATGCGAAAGCTCAACGTGTGTTTTTTTATTCTGTGTTGGGGATTTTACCTCAGAATAAGGATTTTACCTAGCATGGACTGCGAATGAAAACGTGTAATGTTATGTAGGCATTCATGTAAGAGCACTTGCAATGCATTAAAGGACAAAAATTAAGTAAGAGGCGATGAATGAACTAATTCCCAATAATTGTTCCTATAATCTATATATATAAAAGGAGAAGCTGACTGACTGACTGACATATCAACGCAGGGCCTAAACTATAAGGGTTAGAAACTTGAAATTTTGCACAGGGGTTCCTTTTGTAACGTAAGGGAGCACTAAGAAAGTATTTTTGAAAATTCATCCCCTAAAGGGGTAAAATGGGGGTTCAAAGTTAGTATGAAACTTTGCCGTTTTTGAAGTTATTCGAATGAAATTCAATATGAAGGTCCTTCATTGGAAGTCATGAAACACATGTAAAGTAGTTTTTAGAAAATCATCCCTTAAGGCGGTAAGAGGGGGTTGCGAAGTTAGTATGAAAGCTCTTTCGCATGCGCTAAAAGTATCCCTTTCTTATTTGCAAACACTTTACTGAACTAAAGCCCACTCGGACGTAGTCGCGGGCAACAGCTAGTCTAATATATAAAATTCTTGTGTCACAGTGTTAGTGCGCATACTCCTTCGAAACGGCTTGACAGATTTTTAGGAAATTTTAATGTTAAATGTATATTCGGTATGTCAGAGAATCTATTTTTCATATCTAGTTATCTATTTTTCATATGGCAAAACAACGTTTGCCGGGTTAGCTAGTTATGAATATAATAATAAGTGCATTTTAGTTATCTATATTGTAGTATTTGCTCGTTTAAAAAGCAATGTGAGAAGAATCAATTGGTTGAGCGTTGATTCAAGTGATCGTTAATTTTTTCATTTATGCCTCGGTCACATGACCTGATCAAACTTAACGTTTATTTTTGTGGCAAGGACTAATTAAAAATGCATTATGAGCGGTTATATGCTTCTCATTTTCACATATTGCCATCCATAACGTGTAAACGGCAGACGCATTTTTTTTTTCAATCGATGCTCGGTCAAGTATACGTATGGAGAAAAATAAAAACGCTAGTAACAAATTAGTTAAAAATAAAAGTCTTACACATTATGATGCAGATGGAACGAAAAAAGCGTTTCGCCCACGACTCTACCACCACTTCATCTCACGGCGAAACTCTCATGTGGTACTCTAAACCGTAGTCCCTATAAAACTAAGTTGTTTATCAAGTCATTCCTCTACCTTCCAGAGTCCCTCAGGGCCGAGCCGGAAGGGCTTCGCGAGGAGCATGTATTTAAGGGGCCGGTTGCCGCCCGGCGCAGACGACAGCGGCATAGACAGTGACGAGGAACTCCGGGCGACGCGCAATATGGCCTTCGTCAACGACTTCATGCAGGTGAGCTGGGTCGACGACCTCTATGGCGCAGCGGCTAGCGCATCTATCTACCAGGCGAGAGGTCCCAAGCTCGAAACCCGGCTGGGGTAAAAAATCCCCAGTCTTGGACGTTTACATGTTTGTGTTGTCGCTGTTGCTGGTTCCCACGATACAGGGTATCCTAATGTGGGGCTAAAAGCACTGTATGTGCTTGTATGTAAATGTTTATGTTCACACTGAGGCAGCGCAACCTGGTGAGGCTCACAGCGGCATTGACAGCGATGAGGAGCTCCGGTCTTCGTTAAAGACTTTACGTAAGTGAGCTAAAGTGACAGTGAGCTGTTCACACTGATGTGGCGTCATCTTCTTGGGTGGTAGGATAGCACGAGTAACATACGAGTGTAATTTTGACATTTAAAAAGCTTCATCGTACGACCGCTGCTGGTGATGCTAAGCCATGGCACTGACTGCGACGAGGAGCCTTGCTCTTCGCTAACGAATTTACCCACCTTCTAAAAATCCCTGCTCATAACAATGGAGCTTATGGTGACTCATTTACAGTATAAGTGAGGCTGTGGAATGCACTGCCGCAGAAAATATGCGCTAGCCCCACAATTGGTTTATTTAAGAAGCAGCTGAAAGAGCATTATCTAACTCTATCATAATTTCGAGCTATATATTATTTATGTATTGTTTATTATGTATTCTATTCTTTTTACATGTATTTAGTCTATGTAGTTTATTTATTTTCTGCATAGCGTAGGAAACTGTTTGGGATTTTTGTAGTTTTAGTCTATTTTCTACACGTATGTAGACCCGTTTTTTACCGCTGCTCCGACTCGCTAAGGTTTAATCTCTTACAGAGATAAGCTCGCCTTTGCATATATTGTTTTAATATAATGTTCTGTTTAATAACTCGTGTGCAATAAAGTATATATAAACTTTATGCAATGAGCTGAAGTGGCAATCCGCTAGACTACTGGAAAAAAGTTCATCTTGTCCGATCGGTCGGACAAAGCGGAATTACAATTCTTAGTAGTCCGATTAATCGGACCAACAGGAAAAAAGTTCATGTCGTCCTATCGCTAGGACGAATTGGAATTACAAATCCTTGTAGTCCGATTAATCGGACCAACAGGAAAAAAGTTCATGGCCGATTGGTAGTACAAAGGCAGTCGGACCACGTGGCCAGAGGGATGAGCGCTAGTAGGCTATTTATGTTGATTCACAAGAGATCCCGGTTGCGCATTGACCGATTTCATTGAGGTGAGCGAAGTGGCGTGTGCTGTTACATCGGGTGCCAGTGCCACGCTAGTAAAAAAAGTCTAGTGTCTGGCAAAGCTAACTTTGCAATGGAATTAAGTGCCAATCCCACAGAATTACTACTGTAGCAACACTCGTTTCTGTCACTTTCATTGTTAAGCTTGCTTAAACAGTTTTGATACTTTGAATTTTTGATAATTTGATACTTTGATCATCAACCCATTATGTCCCCACCGAGAGGCACGGGTCTCTTCCCTGAGAAAGGTATAGGCCATACTCCACCATGGGGGCCAAGTCCGGATTGGTGGAGGCTTGTAAGACTAGTGGCTGGTCTTACTGTCAGAAGTGTCCAAGCTGCCCTAAGGCCTCTGACTTGACTTAACGACTATCATCTATCGACGGCATCCGTACCTTGCGACGCACGGAACCGCTCGGAAAAATGCCAGTGCTAGCGTGACTCTATGACTACATAGACGGTCACATATCCATGCACTGAACGCGCCCTATGTTGCTTAACATTCGTGTATCGTTTTCTGCCATATTTTTTTTTTCTTTCTGTCTCTCAATTGTTTCTTTCTCTTAAACTTTCAGCTAAGCGATAGCAGCAGCGGGGAAGAGGAGGGGTACCGATACCGCATGCCGCATGTGTCCGTCAACCACAAGGGACGGAGCATCGACAATGCCTCCAATTTCTCAGAGGTTGTAGTTGTCTACTATAAGAAAGAAAGAAAAAACGTTTATTATACCAACAAGACATATCAAAGGAACAAATTAAACAGACAAGAGTAACATAATATAAGTAGGACAACAGACAAAAAAACACAAGTAACCTAAAACGAAAACCATAGGGTATAGTCTGTGGTGTGTCTAAATTGCCACAAAAGGCAACTGACTCAGCGTTGTGCTGAGGGTATTAACCCTATAACTGTAGGAGTAGGACTGGGTATTGTCGTGGTGTAAGAAAGGATAGAGAGAAAGAGAGATTATTAGTTAAAAGATAGAGTCAGAGTGATTCGTATCTACATGAACATAAGCATATTATTTCTAAAAAAACAATTAGAAGAAGAAGAAAAAAATTATATAAAAACAGTACACACGCCACAATAACAAAACAAATCCAAAAACAAAACAAAAATCAGAAGAAAACAGAAGGAAAATAAAGACCAGGGCGTGTCACTGCTGTTATAAAAGGCAGCTGACTCAGCATTATGCTGATGGACAAGCCTTCAGCGCTGATTTTCAGTCAGTGCCAAGAGATACCCCCGCGAACGTCACAGACCGCGGTGTGGAACAACGATGAAAGAATAGGAACTTAAGGAATGTATAATCATTATCATCATCAGTCATTAGACGCTCACTGCTAGACATGGACCCCATCTCACGGTTTTCCTAGTTTCTTGGCACGAGTTTTCCAATTCTAAAAAGGCCCTAGGGCTTGTAGGCCCTAGACTTCGTATCAGATCACTGTCGTAATCAGTGGCTTTCACACTTCATCATCAACCCATCATGTCCCCACCGAGGGGCACGGGTCTCTTCCCTGAGGAAGGTATAGGCCATACTCCACCACGGGGGCCAAGTCCGGATTGGTGGAGGCTTGTAAGACTAGTGGCTGGTCTTACTGTCAGAAGTTTTCAAGCCGCCCTAAGGCCTCTGACTTGGCTTAACGACTGCCATCTATCGACGGCAGCCGGCACCAACTGCTTAACGTGCCTTGCGAAGCACGGAATCGCTCGGAAAAATGCCACTAGCGTTAGTCATAGACGGTGACCCATCCATGGACTGAACGCGCCGTATGTTGCTTAACCTTAGTGATCGGTTAAGATCACTCAGGCAGCCCAGGCTACGAGCGATTCGCACTTCTTTCACACTTCGGGTTTCAGGAATTCGACGACGGTCTGGACCAGCTGTTCGAAGGCCCCGAACGCATTTGCAACCGTACGGCGTATGGCGACGTGCATGAAAACCGCGCCAATAGGAGCCCTGAACTGGAGCTCGGAGCCAGGCCGCGGCCCTCCGATGATGTCGCCAGCGAGAATGGCCGGGATTCGTCTTCTTTGCTTGAGGTATTAGTACTACAACACGGTATTCGACACTATCAACGATAAATTATTTGAGATGCTCGATTAAAACAAAAATTACAAAATGTTTCGGAAAATGTATTTCTTTTAATCATTCACTCGTTATTACAATTTTTAAATAGATGAAACATAAAAAGAGTGCTCTGAAATGTGACGCCACAAGCAAGTATTTTCATACAAAATTCCGTTTTAAAAGTAACTCATTTGACATTTTGTCAAAATGTCATTACCATGCAACAGTTAATACTTATTTTATGGGACACTGTATAAGGTTCTACAACAAGGTTCACCAAGATAGAGTTACCTCCGACGCGGCTTAAGGAATGTCTCAAGCACATTGTGCAAAAAAGCTTATTATAAAATCAATGATTTTTTGGAAGACATCTGGTGGATATTTTGGATATCTGGTCTAAACGACCTCTGTGGCGTAGCGGTAAGCGCATCTGCTTACCATGCGAGAGGTCCCGGGTTCGATCCCCGGCTGGGGAGAAAAAAAAAACTCCAGGTCTTGGATGTTTACATGTTTGTGACGTCGCTGTGTCTGGTTCCCACAACACAGGGTATCCTAGTGTGGGGCTAGAAGCAATGTATGTGCCTGTATGTAAATGTTTATGTTTAAACAGTAGATTAATATTAAATGTATTTAGAAGAGACTTTTAATTTAATTTCAATTAATATTGATAATTGTGTCTAGTGTTCAACACATCCATGAGTAAAATTGTTAAGATTGAAAGTTTGTTAATTAAACTAAGACTGTTTTGAAATAAATAAATGTGGAGTTTCTTCTCCACGTAATCTATTAATTGTGAAACTAAAAATTGACGTTCATAAAGTAAACATTTTGTTTTGAATAAAAATATTTGAATTTGAAATAGGCCCCATGAAAGAGCTAAGAGGCACTAAATCCGCACCGATATTACTTTCTTTTATTGTATCCTAAATGCTCTTGAAGCTTCCTCAATGTCTCCAAGATGCAGTAGGGCTTGCTTTTTAGTCATTCGGCTAAATTAGATGGCACGGGTCGCATTTTGTGGCGTCAAAATGTCAAAATTGACAAAAAAATTACTGGAAAGTGGCGACTTTTGTCATTCAAGAGCCATCACATACAGGGCGACTTGTCGCCGCGTCAAGTCGCCGCGTCAGACGCGACGTTGTCATTTGCTTTTGGCGTCTTGTCGTCGCGACTCCGCGACTCTGACGCAAAGTGTGTGGAGATTTGCACAAAATATGTATATGAAAATTGATGGCCGTAGCCTGTTGAACTCTTCGTGCGGACTCGCGCACGAAGAGTTCCGTTTATACAGTGTATATCTATAAAAACGGCAAAAAATTACGTTTCCTGTATGGGAGCCCACCTTGAATATTTATTATATTCTGTTTTATATTCTACTAGCTGTTGCCCGCGACTACGTCCGCGTGGGCTTTAGTTGAGTAAAGTCTTTGCAAATAAGATAAAGATACTTTTAGCGCATGCGAAAGAGCTTTCATACTAACTTCGCAACCCCCTATTACCCCCTTAAGGGATGATTTTCGAAAAACTACTTCGTCTTTATTCTCTCTATTCTAAGTCTTTACTACACGTCTTTCATGACTTTCAATGAAGGACCTTCATTCTGATTTTCATTCGAATAACTGAATAAACGGCAAAGTTTCATACTAACTTTGCACCCCCCTTTTACCCCCTTAAGGATGATTTTCAAAAAACTATTTTACATGTATTTCATAAATTTTAATGAAGGAACTTCATATTGAATTTCATTCGAATAACTTCAAAAACGGAAAAGTTTCATACTAACTTTGCACCCCCCTCTTACGCCCTTAAGGGATGATTTTCGAAAAACTATTTTATATGTGTTTCATAACTTTCAACGAAGAACTTTCATATTGAATCTCATTCGAATAACTTCAAAAACGGCAAAGTTTCATATTAAGTTTGAACCCCCCTTTTTCCCCCTTAAAGGATGATTTGAAAAAAACTATTTTATATGTGTTTCATAATTTTAAATGAAGAACCTACGTACCAAATTTCATTCGAATAACTTCAAAAACAGCAAAGTTACATACTAACTTTGAACCCCCATTTTACCCCTTTAGGGGATGAATTTTCAAAAATCCTTTCTTAGTGCTCCCTTACGGTACAAAAGAAACTCCTGTACAAAATTTCAAGTTTCTAACCCTTGTAGTTTAGGCCCTGCATTGATATATCAGTCAGTCAGTCAGTCAGTCAGTCAGTCAGTCAGTCAGCTTCTCCTTTTATATATATAGATATTTAGTTATAGCAGCAACAGAAATACATCTGTGAAAATTTCAACTGTCTAACTGTCACGGCTCATGAGATGCAACCTGGTGACAGACGGACGGACAGCGGAGTCTCAGTAACAGTTTTGCCTTTTGAAAGAAAGAAAAAAAGAAAGGAGAAAGAAAGAAAATTTATTTATTGTACCAACAAGACACATCACAGAAACAAAACAAACAAACAAGTAACATAATAAGTAAGGAAACAGACAAAAACACAAGGGTATTTAATAATACGGAATCCTAAAAAAGAAGTGTTCTTAATGCAAAGTTTTCGGTGTCATGTCAGGTGGAGCTGACAGCGTCTGACGAAGACGATGACGCGTCAGTTCTGGAGCTGGTGATCCCAATGCATCAGAGCGCCCGGTACCAGCGCGTTCCTTCCAACAAGGCCCCCAAAAAGCGGCGCCGATGGCCGTTTTCTGACAACTTTTGGTGCTGCTTCTCAAATAAGGAGTAGCTTCATGGAACGTGGGAGGCCCAGGTTTATGTTTAGCTTGGCTCAGGCTTGAGTTTATGTTATGTTAAGGAAAGGAAATATAATGATTCTTACAACTAGATACATCACGGAGGTTCATGAACCTAGCCTAAACATATACATACAGGAACATACATTGCACTGGCCCCACACTAGCATACTCTGTGTCGTGGGAACCAGAAACAGCAACATCACAAACATGTTAACATACAAGACCAGAAAGTTTGATCGAATATTATCCTATTTTAGGAGAATATTTGATTCTCCTAAAAACGGGGCTAGCCAGATGTGATTGGTGCCACAAAAAAAATGTACCTATGTTCAAATTATTGTTGGTGGTACTAAAATCTTTTTTACTTTTCTTTTACTTACCAATGGTTATCAAGTCAAATAATGTTCATAAATAGTACATTACTGCAGCGGCCAGCAAAAGAGGCATAGATGGATGGCGTTGACCGAGGCACACATACGTGAATCCATCAATGCCTAGTTGTGGCCAAGGCTTGTATATAGGTAATTTTTCGGAAATTAAAACTATTAACTCATTCTGTTTAATTCAATAAACTTTCAAAATCAGACGAACCACGAAGGAACAACAATGATTTTTGCCGCGTTAAAGTGTTCTTTTTTTTAATAGGTAACTATATCCAGCTTTCTATCGCAAGCCAGTTCGAAATTTAAATTAAACCTCTCATAACCTCCTTGGTTGTCATTGTTCGAAGTAAAAGATGGTTCCTTTTTTAAATAACACGACAGATATGAGTTTAGTACAGTCGACAGCACGTCAATCTTCACATTTTAGTTGCAAAGTCGCCCGTAACGCAACGGAGTAGAGTGCATGGGTGTATACCATGATGTGCTGTCGACTTTACCATGTAGGTAATTTATTTGGCCGCAAAACACGACAGTTCTGAATTTTCACAGAACTTTTTCCGGCCGCCGCTCGCGTGTAATTGGCCAGTACCTACAGCAATTTCGATTTATCTCGAAGAAGGTTGTCGAAATAATGCTTAAATTTCCAAGCATGTTTGAGAAAATTTTATTTTATCCTTTCTATTGCTTTCTAAAAAGTGAACCTCATTAGTGATTCAATGTCACCAATGCTTTTCGTTTGTTATTTGTTTTTACCAAAAAGTTTGGTAGATCTGTATGTGATTTAGTGGCTGTAAAAGGTAACTGTATATAATGTTACAGACATCCATTGTTAGGCCTAAGCTATAGTAATTTGAATTTGCAGTCGATAGAAGCAGCACAGATTATAACCTTTCAAAATTTACAGATTGAAGATAGTTGATACTTTCCATTTTCAACATCTAGAGCTTCGCGGGGATTAGTTATATTTAGTTGGAAAAAGAAAAAAAAAGTTATGCAATCAGTGTCAATTTGACTAAGCCTAAAATGTTTTAGTTCCTAATTCAGGCTGACATCGAAAACGATAGCAGAATTTAACGGGGCATCCCAACCATGCATTGTAAATGTATGACACTTGCTTTAAAAAATGGTGTGTGTGATTTTTTAATATCAAAATGTATTTTACTTGGTCACTACACGTTATAATCATGAAATGTAAAAGAAATAAATAAAAACTGTGGTTCCAATTAACTTATGGTCAGTGTCAGTCAAGTCAATTGTTATTTTATGATAATAGGAAACATATTATTATCCTACCACATTGAATTACGATTTAAAATTTGAAGTGAACGTTGCAAATCACCAATATTTAAATAAATGTTACTATTAGCTTGAAATCGTTAACGTGATTGTTTACTATAGTGAAAAGAGTACTTGTAATATTGCTAACGATTTCGAAGTCACGATGTTCTATGTATATTTCTAATAATTAAGAAGTTAAGTAGAAATATTTGTTAAAAAAAAAAAGGTTACAATATCGATGTTGTTGCAATCAGTGAATATTACCAAGAGTTCACTACTTATAAGTTTAAGAACTCCGTGTCATATTGATGTACATTATGATCAGTGTATTAAGCTCAATTTATTTAATACTTAGCTTACGTCCGATGTACCCACTGGTGTCAAATTTGTAGATGTAGTTACAGTTTCGTCAATTGATTTTATGAAACACTTTTTTAACAATATATGCAGGGTATTGTGGATATACTATTTGTATGTATTGAAGAGTGAGATCTGATAAGTCTAGTTTAGTGCATTCACACAACAGTAGCTTTTATTAGAGAAGCGGTTCCCCTATTAGTGTGCAACACCCTAATAGTTCGTTTCACATTGAACGTAAGTCGCATGATGTTTTTTTCATACAAGGCCTAGTGGGGGGTCTTTATACTACATTATGTTATAATTTAAATGGCAATAAATATGTTATTATTATCTTATCTTATATTTATGCGACAAAAAGAAGAATGAAAAAAAAAACAAATAAAAAAAAAAGATATAATTATACAAAATACTAATTATACTCGTAAAACACAGTTTGACTGTTGATTATGTATTTTATAATTACTAATTCTTTTTATGCAAATATAAATGTGAAAAGACAGTTTAACTGTCGTGTCTAGTAATTAATTACTGTTTCTTATTTAATTACAGTAAAATAAACATGTACGAGATAAGAAATAAATTATGTAATTCACGCATGAGTATTTTATTACACTTAAAACAAATTTAACCACTTTGCACTAAAACTTTTTTTTAGGTAGCCTTTTGTGTCCCACTGCTGGGAACAGACTCGACTCGACCAACATCTGTCGAAGTGGTCTGAAGTGGCCCGGAACTGAAAACTCTGGACTGAACTGGGAGACGTCTTTGCCCAGCAGTGGGCGCTAACAAAATAATGGAATAATTAAAATATAGAGTTGTATCTACAGTATGAAAAAATATAGAAAATTAAGGAAGTCTGTGTCAGATTTCCCGAAGTTTAGAAGAATTGAAAGATGGCTGAAATGACAAGAATCCCAAATACAGCCATTGTAATAAGTAAAACTGTCACCTTAATTTGGTCTGGAGAAGGAGTCAGGATGTGCGAAAACAGTTGGGGTTGAATCAGTCGAAACTATTAGGTTTTATCTATTTTGTTTACCAATTTGAGGTTATACAGGGTGTCCCAAAACTCAAAATCAAGCCGGAACTGGGTTAAAAGGCAAGCCATACTGGTTATCAGAAAAATAAAAAATAAAACAAAATTGCGTGAAAAAAAAAACTTAGATATTTAAAAAAAAAAACTCACGCCCGTTATCCCCGAAGGGGTAGGCAGAGGCACCAGTCTCTAGAAGTGGACCCACGTTTTGCCGAGTTTATTAGGTCCCAAACGTGACAAGTGGCAAGCCTGTCGCCGTTATCCGGGCACAATTTATCAGCGAATGGTGTTGCTGTACAAACAAATGTACGTAACTAAAAGTCATTGGTACATGCGTGGTTCGAACCCAGACCCTCATGATCGAGAAGCAAGGGTCAACCCCACTACGCCACCACTAAAAAAAATTGAAAAATCCTGCTGCCACAAATGTTTACTTTTTCCAATTTTTTTTTGTTTTGTATCTATGAATAATGCTTCTTTAAACTATAAACAAAATTTCAGAACGAAAAAAGGAGACTTGAAAAAAAAACCAAATAAAAAATTGCCCATTTTTAATTTAAATTTTAGTTTTAATTATGTTCGTGAAATTTCTTGAATAAATAATAATAAAAAAAAACTATTGTACCTAAAGTGAAAAAATCGTTTTTTTTTATATTTTTCTGATGACCAATATGACTTGCCTTTTCACCCGGAACCGGCTTGATGTTGAGTTTTGGGACACCCTGTATACAACAAAGAGAAAAATGTATTTTTTAAACAAGAAAGCACAGAGGAAAAATAGTAGATTGTATCATAAGATAACAACACACATTTCTTGAGTCAGTTCTAATACTTTCAGGAGTTAATTCTATACTTTCATTGTTACTTGTAGAACTCATTTTTCAAAACAAAACCATGAATTTCTAACAATCCGTGAAAATTGACGAAAACGCGGGCTGTAGGTACCTAGTTCGCGCGTTTTCAATTTGTTTTTTTTTATTCAGCCGGGTGGCGCGACTATGGGCGTACCAGCCAGTCTTTATTCAATCGCAGAGACTACGGTGAGCGCACTGCGATAAAAAATCGGAGATCTTTGCACAGTTGCACCATAGATATTGTAAGTTGCTTGTGTTTTTATCTGAAATTCCATGAACTTTGGGCGTATCCCAAAAAATTATTTGGCTATTATGGAATGAAAATTTGGTAGGCCGATGTACCAAAAGTTGTATGCGAAATTGACGGAAAATAAAAAAAAATCTTATTATATCTGGACCTTACTTACTTACCTGGCTCAGCGACCTGAAGTGGGGCTTGGCCTCCGACACAAGAAGTCGCCACTTGTCTGGACCTTCATCTGTACCTTAATTCCTACTTAATTTTATTTCATCATCATTATCATCCGGCTATACGAGTACTACTACTAGCTATGGCTAATGATTTATCCCTCTTCAATTTTTTTTTTTAAATCAAAATAACATTTTTAGTAAGGCCTAGCGCGCACTAAGATTTTTTGTCGCACGATATTTTTATCGCAGAAATGCAACGTATGAGTTAGTAAGACAGTGTGGGCACATGCGAAGGAAAAATCGCAGCGATTTTAAAAATGTGATTTGTCACATTTTGCTGAGACCGCTCGCGAAAAAAAATGCAGCGGATGAATTTGCATGGTGCCGCACGCACTGCGATAATAAAATCGTGTACTCGCTTCTGCAAAGGTAGTATGAGGACGCGAGTCGCGCGCGACAACGTCAAAAGTCGCGAGAATTTGACAGTTAATGTACTCGAAAGTCGCGACTTTTGACGTCTCATACTACCTTTGCTGGACAACCTCTGTGGCGCAGTAGTTAGCGCATCAGCCTACCATGCGAGAAGTCCTGGGTTCGAATCCCGGCTGGGGACAAAAAAAAACCAACCCAGGTCTTGAATGTTTACATGTTTGTGACGTCACTGTTTCTGGTTCCCACGACACAGGGTCTCCTAGAGTGGGGCCAGAAGCAATGTATGTGCCTGTATGTAAAAATGTTATGTCCATCTGTGTTTCATTTGCTTCATTTCGCAAAAAAAACCAACCCAGGTCTTGAATGTTTACATGTTTGTGACGTCGCTGTTTCTGGTTCCCACGACACAGGGTCTCCTAGTGTGGGGCCAGAAGCAATGTATGTGCCTGTATGTAAAAATGTTATGTCCATCTGTGTTTCATTTGCTTCATTTCGCCATCAAGCAATGATTTTTAATTGGGTATAATTGACAAAATGTCAAATGAGTTACTTTTAAAACGGAATTTTGTATTAAAATCAAGGATGTTATAATCAAAGAGGATAGAGCACTACGAAAAACCTTCCATAGAAAATGAAACTCTTTGTCTTCTCAAATAAAACATAAAATCGTATAAGTAAGCAACTAGAGTAAAGTGTCCTGAGCGAGAGCCACAAACTGAAGGAGTGTGTCTTACTCTTACTCATTTATGTGGAATACTATGACCATGATGTTGTAAAATGTAGGCCATGTGTTTGATTACCCAATGGTCTCTTTTCAGTTTTACTAAAAACGAAAGCTTACGTTTAAAATGGATGGATGCTATATGAGGCTCTGGTTCGACATCACAAAATCCTGCATTTTGTGAAGCCTGCAAAAGCCGGTATTTTAGAAAATAAGATTTCAAACCTACGGTCTTACCTACAGTCTATTTTTTGAAGCGAACAACTAAGTGTCAACATGTCAAAAATTTGGTTTTTCAATATGCCACATTTATAACACTGCATAATATTTAGCAAAGTTATACAAAACGATATGCCTAATAAAAACCATTAAGCAATTAACACAATAACACTGTTACTACCTGATTTATCCCCCACTTGCAGTTTATTTAACTAATATTTTATTTTATCATGAAAATACCATTTGCTTAAGAGATCTATGCCCCAAAAAATACCTAAAATTTCAATGGTCCTCAAATAAAAGCGATCCTACTGCTGCCAAATATGTTCGCAACTAGGAAAGATGACGGACTTTTGTATAAAGGCCGATTATGATCGACTATTTTATGCTAATGGGCTACGCGAAGTGTAGGAAGAAGTATGGAGAGCTGACTACGAACCTCTTTTTTAATTAAAGACAAAAAAAAGTAAGATTGACGTTGTTGTTAATGGGAGTGCGACTAAAGAAAATAAAATAGGTAACTTATCTTTAGTCTGTTCATCATTGTAAATAAGGTACTGGTAAAGTTTTTAGGTCCATCGTCCAGTTGTTTTATACTTTTGTGTTTGTTATTACGAAACGGAAAGTATGGGCGAGCGAGCCGGACCCATTCTGCCAAACCTATGTATACGATGCCACAGAATACATAATAGTACAACGATGCAAGCAAAGCTGCGTGCATGAGCTACTTTGAGTGAGATGTAAGTTTGAGAGATGCTGTGTCTTTGTTTACCTTTAGTCGTTCGCTTCAGTAAATAGAATATAGGTTGAAGGAAGATCCTGTACCATTTGTAGTGGTGAGTAAAAGGCTTCAAACCTCTGTAGCATACCTAAAGTTTGTACTTTTGTACATGAAAAGTTGCCGTTTGGTGTACATTATGCCAATCGATAGAAAAAATAATTATCACAAACAACAAATACTCTTTGACAAAATGTCCCCAATTTATTACTAGTTGTAACGCAAAATACTTTAAAATTATGATAATGGACAATTGAATGAATTAAATTGTTTTTTTTTTTTATATTTTATATTTTCAAACGGGAATAACTCAGAAAGTATCACTTAGTTAACTTTTTATTGACTTGCTTACCAACCCCTTTAGGTACGTTGCACAGGACTTTTCTGTTACCTTTGTGTTTTGTTTGCTAAGAAGTTTATTAGAAAGTAAGTAATAAATAAATATTTACAGCCTGTGGCGAAAAAAGTAATGGTACTAAGCGACGGAAGAAAATGTTGAACTGGAAGAACTACCAACGAAGCAACCACAGCTCGATGCAGGTGCCCAAACTGACTGAATGCATTCCCCAAAAGAAGAAGCTTTGAATATTATGTTTGAATAGAAAAATTGACAGGAGGTATAATAGAATATTTAATTTTATACTTAATAATTCTATTCTATTTTGTAATGTATATTAGCTTCTATGCATATTTTAAATGTAAAAAAAAAATATTCAAATGTTTGTCATCAATCTAGCTAGATTGCTACATGAGTTTTATTCGTATTGGCAAGTTAGATTTTATTATCTGAATTTACAATTTGTACACTAAAATTTGTCTGCAACAACATTTTTAATTTTTAATTTAACCCTTGTCGAGACCAAGAGTACCATAATGATATAAAGTTCTAAATTGGTTCACTGAAAATAATTTGTAAACTTATGTAGATCAAAATATGATTAAGTTAATTCCGCAGAATGATTGCGATTTCCGCGATAAAAAGTAGCCTACTGTAACTGATAATAAGAAATGTATGAAAAAATCACTATTAATAACTGTGAATATAAGTAAAGTTCACTATCTTGCATGTATCCATGTATCCATGCAAGATAGTGAACTTTACTTATTCTCAAATTAAAGGCCCAGACTCGAATCGAGCCATGAGTAATATTTATTTTATTTAAGTAATTTTTGTAGCAATACCACTCAAGGTTTGTATTTTAACATGGTCGAAGTTGAGTTTTATCTTTACTCTTCTCTCTACTCTTCTTTTCCACTACAAACCTTATTTGAGGGCAGTATGTAATGTACTGTACATTAACACTCAATAAGCAAGTTGTAAATTCTATACATTTAAATGAGTTATTTCTTTGTGTTTATTTTTGGATTAAAGCTAATTTTATGACTTGATTTTGGCTTTAATTTTGTAATGTTAAAACTTCGTTAAATGCAAATATAAGTATAATTAAAGTTCTTCAGTCAATGAATATACCTACCACTAGGTACTGTGTCGCTCATTATGGAAGTAAATGCCCAAGTTACTCCTAAAGAGAGAACTTCGCTCGTTCCTTCCGGCTGGCTTCCTTTATGTTTCGTCCGGTTTTCATTGACATCAAGGTCACCCTACTTAGAAAGAGATCAAATTCACTAGTTCGAGCCTCCTTGTCAGGATATTTTTTTGTCAGAGTACTCAATCCTCTTTGATTATTACATCCATGATTAAAATACATTTATAAGGTCCTTGGAAAATACTGGCTTATGACGTCACATCTCAGAACACTCTTTTTATGTTTCATCTATTTAAAAATTGTAATAACAAGTAAATTATTAACAGAGATACATTATCCGAAACATTTTTTAATTTTTATTTTAATCGAGCATATCAAATAATTTATTAACCGACGCTGATATAACGTTACAATGAAAACGCCATGGTCGTGCTATGTAAACTTTGTGTAAACTAGAAAAAAACATGTTCAACGTAGGTTACATAAAGGACAAAGGTTGCATAATTTCGCAATTTACCTTTACCAAGTTGAGCTTGGCCTACAATATGTACCACGCTGGCGCTAATTCTGTACCTCTCAGCATCGTTTGGGTCTCGTATAAAATTCTTGTCAAAGTTTTGCTATTCGACACAAGGTGGCGGTAGAGAGAATTTTGCTGAAATAAAGATTTACAGGTTCCACAGTTTTTGGAGAAAGATTTGGACGGCAGTGACGCCTTCTGGCTACCGCAACTTTTTGGAAAAAGTATTATTTAATGCCCTGGAGGAAATGTACCTCTACGTAGAAGTTCAATGATAAAACTTGCTTAGACAAATTTCATTATGGAGCTAATATTTATATAAAATAATAAATTTGTACCTATTTATTATAGTATCTGAGATTCTAAGGACACCTCACAAACAGTGAAAATTGTCAACTAATTTAGCGTGGAAGAATCAAAACTGAATCAAATCTCTACTTTAATGTGCACTTAAATTTACCCCTTTAAAGAGGTACTATAGTAGAGATTGCCGAATATAACTTGTCACCATCAAAAATTAAGTTAAATTAAGGAGAATATTCTCCTTGGTTAAATATATTATGCTTTATTGTATTTACAATTCTTATTTTTATATCAATCTTGACAGTTTTTGTAAAGACGGCCGTAACGTTACCAAGTAGAGTCCATGTCCGAAAGGTTGATTTTTTGTTACACCCTTTATAAAAAAATATTAAATAAAAGTAGCTTAAAAACTTTTACTTGCTTTCAGAGGAATAAATTTCACGATTGGTTCGTAGCAAGGGGCAAACTTTGATCAACATAGGTGTCCGTATAGTTCGTTTTCACATGGTCGATTTCAGTAATTTCGGGTATGCCACAAAACTGTGTATTAACTGTGTGTTATTATTAATAGTGCTACAAGGCACAATTAGCTAGGAAAAATATTTCAGGAGATATTCAGGCGACTCACTGAGGCTGCCAACTAGACGTCTACTTAGCAGACACATCACGAACGGCTGTATAGAGTTATGATTTGTATGCCAAATAATTGTGCGCTAATAGTACCCCCTACATGCTAAGTTTCCAGAATAGTGCTTCAATACAAGCTGAGAAAACATACCCTATTGCAGCCAACTAGACGCTTTTTCTTACCATGATTACTGAAGTCGACCACGTGAAAGCCAACTATACGGACACCAACATAGTAAACCACCGTCTGGCCCGAACGGATACAAGAGTGAATTTATGAATGTTCGTATATAAACACTTTTAAACTTGCATAGGTAGATATTAGACCACTTTGCCTACATAGAAGCTGAATAGAGCGGGCCTTTCGCTGTTTGATGTAAACAAGAAAAGGGAAATGAGGGATCGCAGGTAATATCGCTATCACTTTTGGGCGGGTAATTCTTTATTTATTTCCCTTTAACATTTCCCTTTTATTTTCATAGGAAACGCCTCTAGCCTTTTCAAGAGACGCGGGGATAAGTTTCAATTAGTTTAATTAGCTTTCTCGTTTTTATCGTTTGGCTGTAAGGCGCGAGCTTTCGTATTTTCGACGGTACGTGACAGGAACGGGAATATAACTATGATTTAACTTTGCCAGCATTTGTGCCCGACTCCGGCGAAGCCTAAAATGTGTAATAGGTCATAGGATATTATAATTAGGCCAAATCCAACACAAAACTAAACAATAACTAAAAAAACACAAGAACTTTTCACTAAGTAAATAATTAACTGTAGTGCTGTCTCGTCGAATTTCTCAGAAAACAGCTTCATAGAACGTTACTTAAGTATTTACTTAGTGTGAATTCTCAATTCAGAAATCGGCCCTATATGTCATTCCAAGGTACATTGGTTTGGCCTTTGGTCCTTAGTAGATAGAGATAGATAAAGAACACTTTGTTGTACGTAAAAAAGGAAATTACACACTGACTGTTGGTTAATTTTTTATTCCAGTATATTTAAGGCGCGTGAATGGTATGGTAGATCATCATCATTAACCCATTATGTCCCCAACGAGGGGCACGGGTCTCTTCCCTGAGGAAGGTATAGGCCATAGTGGAGTAACCGGGGCCAAGTCCGGAATGGTGAGGGCTTGTAAGACTGGTCTTACTGTCAGAAGTTTTCAAGCCGCTTTAAGGCCTCTGACTTGGCTTAACGACTGCCATCTATTGACGGCAGCCGGCACCAACTGCTTAACGTGCCCTGCGACGCACGAATCCGCCCGGAAAAATGCCATTAGCGTTAGTCATAGAACGGTCGCCCATCCATGCACGCGCCCTATGTTGCTTAATATTCGTGGTCGTTTAAGATCAATCAGGTGGCCGGGGCTACAAGCGATTCAAAACAATCGATCGATTCGAATCTGAGAAATTACTTGAACAAGAGATGTTATAAAGTACAATCTCATGGTAGCATTTATGAGGGCTTGCCTCTTGGCTTCGAATTCCTGAAAGGGCAAGTAGAGACACCACTTGATAGTTTTAAGCTCACCTTTTAGCTTTCAGCACGAACTTTGTATTGGACTCTATGTAGTCGTAACGTTGTGTTTTCCTTTTTTTTCGATGTATTATACTTACATACGTAAAAATATTATGTCCCCACCGAGGGGCACGGGTCTCTTTCCTGAGGAAGGTATAGGCCATACTCTACCACGGGGGCCAAGTCCGGATTGGTGAAGGCTTAATTGTAAGACTAGTGGCTGGTCTTACATATATTACTCGTATTCCTGAATAAAAAAAATGTTACCTCTGCTTATAAATTCAAGAGTGATTTGCTTATCATACCAGATATTTTCGATTTCTGTTTGCTTCGCTTAATTTTCAGCCTTACCATTCAGGGAGATTCATCGTCAAAAGGAAATAGAGGTGATCTCCTACAATGGTATATCTGCGACAAGGAACCGATGATCCGCTCAAGCATTCAGCAGACGACCCCATTGTGCCGCTGAATGACTATTCAATCCAGTTAACATAATTATGTACGGAGTCCTGCGTCCGTAGATCACACACGTTGGACGCTACGGTTAATCGCGCCTCGATGGCTGGCTGTGGCGCCCCAGGCACTCAATGCGAAAATGTAGAAAATCCACTTCAGATCTACCCATGTTTACCAATGGTGTATATGTACCTGGTAAGGCTTAGGCTAGCAATGATCATGATTTTCAAATCCCATTTAAAAATGTAGTTGCTCTTGAACCACGTTTCTAGTAAGCCAGTGAATTAAAATTCACTATTATTTTGATTAATACACTCAATATTAAAATACATAATAACGTTTTGGCCGGCATATCACTATTAAGAACTTTGAAAGTTACCTGCTTAACTTAATCTAATAGAGCCTTCTGCAGGTTCGTAGTCGGTGGGCCGCGTGGCTGAATGGGCGCGGGGCGGCGCCCGACGGCGACCAGTCGCGCCTCGAGCCCCGGAGGGGCAACACGTAGCCACCGCTCTCGCCTCGCGTCCGACTTATGTAACCATCCGCACGGTGAGTTTGCAGCCTCCGAGCCCCTTCCTCTTGCGCGTATGGATTGACCCCGCGCCACACCACACACCTACACAATCAGAATCACCCACCTATTTTTTTCCCCCACAACGTGTGATTGCTAGTGTTGTGCGACCGCGGAGTGAGACGTCGATCACTATCGACTCGGGTAAAGACGTCGCGGAAGGTTCGGGGGTGACGTGGTGCAATCAGCTGTCGAGGACCATCGATTGCTGGAAGTCGGTGTGTAAGTAGACGGCGTGCCGGACTGTACTGGAGCCGGCACCGCGGAATGCGGCAGGTGTGTTATGTAACGGGACGCCAGGCAAGTCTCCGAGACGCTCGGAAGTCGCCGATTGCGGCGAACAAGATGTGCCGAAGGACCTATTCCTTGTGAAAGCATGTCGCGTGCTTTTCTCCCGTTGCGTTCGAAGCACTGTAAGCTTTTAAAAAGAAAATTACCTGGCATTATTGGATTTTCTAAGCACGTCGTTCTGTCTTGCGGGTTATTCTTGACATTTCAAAGCAAATGGTGCTTAGGTGCCAAGATAATAAGCACGTTACCATTTGGCTGCCAACCAATTTTTTGTAAACATATTCATGACGTAACATGAAGGCCTCTACGGGAGCGTAAAATTTGTAGATAACCTTTATTGGGCCATAAGCAGCGATGCAAAATATCTCCGTCGACTAATTGGGGTATTGAATACGAATGTTAAGGAAACACGCTTACCCTTGCTTACCGCAGAGCTGAATAATGTTCGGTCTAAAGGCACCTAGGCTTAATTCATCCGTGCACTGCTGAATATTGATAGGACCCATGTATTACTGAGCCACCGGAGTGATGTGCCGTTTGAATAATAACTTGCATGACTCTTCATTAGCATGATTTTGAAATGCTACGCTTAAGAGGCCAGATATAAAGTCAATTTTACTATCAACAAGGGATTGAGCAAGAAGAGGCTAAAATGAAAATCTATACTGTTCTGTTCAACAAAAAGCAGAGGATAACAAAGAAAAATCAATAAAGTACTTCTAGATAACAGGAAAAACATTGGGGATCACGTACTCTTATACCGAAGTCCCTTGAGGACTCTCTTAGTAACATCATTAGCTTTTGTTCGTATCACACTCGTAGTTAGTACCTCTCTAGGTATTCTGTATAACGGCACATTAGCCTCTGCAGGTGTTATTGGTGAACAGTAGTTTTATCAGCTTTAGCAATTCGACGCCTTCTCATATGTAGAGTTTATGATTGGATAAAACTAAAGTCCGAAGCAGTCACATCAAAGAAAGAAAGAAGAATATAAAAAAGTAAAGAAAATAAGTTAATAAAGAATATTCTATCTATCTATCACGCATGGCTTCTCCAATGAGACCCGAAATACGATAATTTGTGCAACTTATTTGTCGAGCATTATACCTACTAAAACAATGTCCCAGCGTCTGAGTGGTCACTTCCCCATCTAGTGTGACTGGAGGTGCCACAGGACGCTGTCAAAATGATCTCATTTCGTAGATGTACAGGACAATGTTTTTTTGTATCTTTTCTATACAGCGTGTCCCAAAAATGACACGTCACAGTGACACTGGAGGTAGACCTGCTCAAGAGGCGTCGAACCAATGACCTCAGTAAAAGTTGCACGGTTTATGAGAAATGGCCAATTTTATCTTATTCAAAATTTTCACTTTTTTAACAACTTTAGTGCTATGCTAGCAGTAACACTAAGTTAGTAAGTTCGTGACCGAATAAAAAAAAAAAACCAAACACTAACTTAATGCTAGCACTAAACTTGTTACAAAAAGTGAAAATTTAAAACAAGTTTAAATTGGCTATGTCTCAAAAACTGTGCAACTTTTACTGAGGTCATGTTAGGTTGGTTCCATGCCTTTTGGGCAGGTCTACCTCCGGTGTCACTGTGACGTGTCATTTTTGGGACACCCCGTATAACCCTTTTTATGGAGAACACATACACCGGGTGTTGGGCGCATGGACAGTCAGAAATGACCCCACCCCAGTATCCCGAAATTTTTTGACGGTCCATGCGCCGAACACGCAGTATAGAATGGTAGACCTATTTTTTTTAATCCAGTAATCAGTTTGCCAAAATGAGGATCTTAGGTTTAGAGTAGTGACTGTTTACACTAAATGGCACTAGTAACAGTTTTGACGTGAAGAGTCTCAAATATTAAGAACTAGTATATTATATCTCTGTGGATGTAGTGAAAGTGATCTGTCAGAATTATGTCAAGAGGCAGTCGTTGGTATCTGCCTACTCCTCTGGGATACGGGCGTGACTTTATGTTATATATCTGTCGGGTAATACAGACTTGTATATCTATCTATCGATCTCTAAATACACAATGCAGACTCTGTGAGTTTTAGCTATCGAATTGTTTCCTTTTGAAATATTTCAATTTGGATCGACATTTGTTTGCTTTGTGCCGATCACTGTACACAAAAAAATATAGAGTTGTCGTTTTAAAAATACAACGAATTTTTCTAGAGGTTTCGTTAGGTCGGCTAATCGAATGCCGCGGACAAAGAAATATATTTTCTAATGACATACCTTCGACGGGTTACAAAAGGAGACGAAGGCAAAAAAATAATTTTGGAATCACGATCGAATCTGACAAAGGCATTAGATTTTTCCGTTCCTAAAATAGCTTCTTTTTTACGCTACCATTGTATAAAGGTTGACTTGCAAGACAAACAGATACAACTACTCAAGGACAGTTCCAAAGAACTGTTTAATGAGACAGTCAGCATGTGTTTATGTACGCCGCGTTGCTAGTTTTACTGAACAAGATTTGCGTGTACAGTTCAACTGTTCTTCAGAATCGTTTAATAGTGAATTTTAGGCCGTTATGCAAAGAGTGCCTCGTCTGCCTCGTTGGTCTAGGCCTTAAGTCGCTTAGCTACCAAGAATGAGGTCGTGGGTTCCCACGACCACTTACCACAGGGAGCCGCCATACATTTGTACAAATAGTCTCAGTCTGATTGTTTTTCCATGATTGTAATGTCCTTGCCTGATTACCATAGCACAGGGTATCCTAGTTAGAGAGCTGAGCCTTGATTCTGTTACTGCATGATAGTTCAATTACAGTTGCATGGTCGCCCGTGACGTGTATTTTAAGTCCACAGACGCCTAGAACTATTGATACGCGCGCGCGTTGCCTTGAAGCGGAAATTAAAAGAAAACAACGCGTTCATGCAACTTTCATTGTACTACAATGCATTAGTAGAATCTAGGCCCAGTTGAATTGTATTGTGTGGATATTATTATTAGGTACTAGTTGTCCCGGCAAACTTCGTACCGCCAAAGTTTTCGTAATTTTTCCATATTTTCTCACTATCTACATTTAAACCTTCCCTGGAATTCCACAAATCGTCCCTTAGCTTACAACACCGCTCAAGTCGAAAATGGGCGGTTTTCACATTTTAATGCCATTAGATGGAGCTGCTCATTGCGAGTCTAACCATTGGTCAATTGATATAGATTTCAGCCAATAAGATGCCGTAATTAGAAATCTAAATCCTATCCTAAACCCAATAAAATATCAGTCAACACACCTAAGGTCATAAAATAAGAGTAAAAACAAAGTAAATCATCACAATAAGTATAAATCATTATATCTTAACCGGTAAGTAGGGTATTTATTAAGTAGGTAATAACAAAAAAGATAAACCAATTTTTTTAAACAGAGACTTTTTTTCGTCTCCTGTAAAGTTGGTAAAAATGACTTAAGCGGTGTTGTAAGCTAAGGGACGAAATATAAAAAACCAAAAATCAATCAAATCGGTCCAGCCGTTCTCGAGTTTTAGTGAACCTAACGAACAGCAATCCTTTTTTATATATAAGACTAGCTGTCCCGGCAAACTTCGTACCGCCAAAGCTTTTTTCTCACCGTTTAAACCTTCTCTGGAGTACCACAAATATAAAAAACCAAAAATCAGCCAAATCGGTCCAGCTGTTCTCGAGTTTTAGCGAGACTAACGAATAGCCATTAATCTATCTATTTATATAAAACGAGAAGCTGACTGACTGACTGACTAACTGACTGACATATCAACGCAGGGCCTAAACTATAAGGGTTAGATACTTGAAATTTTGCATAGGGGTTGCTTTTGTAACGTAAGGGAGCACTAAGAAAGGGTTTTTGAAAATTCATCCCCTAAGGGGGTAAAATGGGGGTTCAAAGTTAGTATGAAACGTTGCCGTTTTTGAAGTTATTCGAATGAAATTTAGTACGAAGGTTCTTCGTTTAAAATTATGAAACACGTGTAAAATTATAATAATAATAATAATAATAAACTCACGCCCGTTATCCCCGAAGGGGTAGGCAGAGGCACCAGTCTCTAGAACTGGACCCACGTTTTGCCGAGTTTATTAGGTCCCAAACGTAACAAGTGGCAAGCCTGTCGCCGTTATCCGGGCACAATTTATCAGCGATTGGTGTTGCTGTACAAACAAATAGTACGTGTAAAATAGTTTTTTTAAAATCATCCCTTAAGGGGGAAAAAGGGGGGTGCAAAGGGGTGGGTTATTAGAATGAAATTCAATAAGAAGGTCCTTCATGAAATGTTATGAAAAACACGAAAAGTAGTTTTTCGAAAATCATGCCTTAACCTCCTCAGTCCTGACCTTGAAAATAACTATGGATTTCTGTGTACCTCAGGGCTGAAGAGGTTAAGGGGGTAAAAAGGGGGGGGGGGGTGCAAAGTTAGTATGAAACTTTGCCGTTTTCGAAGTTATTCGCATGAAATTCAATATGAAGTTCCTTCATTAAAAGTAATGAAATTCAGTTTTTCGAAAATCATCCCCTAAGGGGATAAAAGGGGGGTGCAACGTTAGTACGAAAATTTGCCATTTTTGAAGTTATTCGAATGAAATTCAGTATGAAGGTCCTTCATTTAAATTCATGAAAGACGTGTATAGTAGTCGTTCAAAAATCATCCCTTAAGGAAGTAAGAGGGGGTTGCGAAGTTAGTATGAAAGCTCTTTCGCATGCGCTAAAAGTATCCCTATCTTATTTGCAAACACTTTACTCAACTAAAGCCCACGCGAACGTAGTCGCGGGCAACAGCTAGTTTTTATATATAAGAAGATTATTGTTTACTTACTTTTGAAGCGTATAATTTATATCTACTATGGGCTACCTACGTATGTATATCTTTGATGATTGTACGAACGTGCAAACGGGTTCGAATGAATGTTTGCTTTGCACGTTTTGCAAATACACATTTATGAACGAGTCCGGTGTCATTGACTCCTTATGACTGCAAGAATAGTGTTCGTTACGGTCGTTTGTAGGTGCTTAGCGAAGTAAAGTTGGATAATATTATTATTATGTGCGTGGTAAAGAAATAGAACCAGAATTGAACAGAAATAAAAAAAGAATAAATACTTTTCCGAAGAGGCCCCCCAATGAATGCCAACCGCCAATAGGAGAGTGCACCGAAAGAAGATATAAACATAAACATTGACATACAAGCACTAAGTACCCTGCCTCACTAGGAAGCCATGGCGACGTCGCCATCTACGTATCCAAGCAGTTTGTATTGAATGGCGACGTTGCCAGACCGTCGCCAAGTGAGTTAGGCACCATACATTTCAATGTTAACTGCTTGGATACGTTCTCTGGCGACGTCGCCATGGCGTCCTAGTGAGGCAAGGCATTTACATTGCTTCTGCCCCACACTAGATATACATATATACAATATCTATAATCAACGCCTCTTTCCTCAAATAGGTATTATTTAAATAGAGATTTTCAACATTTGCTTATTGTCACGCTAATACTATAAAGGCGAAAGTTTGTGAGTGTGTATGTTTAATAAAATTTGGTATGGAGTTAGCTGACACCCTGGATTAACACATAGAGTGCGACAAGTGAGTCGTGGCTCAAGCGTTTGGCGGGAAATTTAAAAATCTTTTAGTTGATAACCCTGCATATCGTCTGAATAAACCATCTTGTTACTTTTGCTTAACTTGATTATTTGTTTAATTAGTTTGGAGTCTCCCATAAATTTTGTCCAAACATAAATAAATATAAACAAAACGAAAACATTAATTACATCAAAACCAACATTTCCACTCCACCAAAATCAGGGATAATAAAGATGTACCACATAAACTTATAAACATTTCGACGGCCCCTACGTAAATCATCGAATCTGCAAAAATCGCAATTTCGTTTTATTGCACCAATATTTAGTAAATTGAATAGTTTATATGATAAATATTTTTTTAATGTAAAAACCAATTATTTATATACGATTTGACTAGAACATAATCATATCTCCTCTCGTCGGATGACGAAAATCATCTTATGTGGTAGTTTCGCTGATGTACCGTGACAGCGACAAGACCGCGCAGTTTGTAACTGCCGGATTCGATAGTGTTCGCCGCGATCGTGCTAAAAAAGGGCATGTTAACATTTTAAGAATTGCTTTGTTTTGAGTTTTGCTGATTATAAATTAATGTAACCATGAATACACGTGGTAGAAAAATGATGAATTTAATACGTTTGGAAGAAAATCCACGTGAAGCCCTCGGAAAAAAAAAGATAACTACTTCACCGGCAAGTGTTTTTATTCACCTTTAAGAACTAGTTTTCACCTTGCCAGTTGCTTAGACATTATAACCAAGTATAAGAATAATATATTTTCATAATTTTGGAGTAACACTGATTTATAATGTTTTTAAATCACATTTACAAATGATATATATTTAAGGTTAACAAAGAAAATAATCGAAAGTGGTAGATACGACATTGTTTGGTGTCAATAGCCGATTAGTTACTATCGAAACTACCACTTCCGATAGTATTCATTGCTTTGTGTGGGCCAAAAAATATCGATAGTGGTACTTTCGATGTTGTACTGTGCTACGCATATGTCGAATGTACCATTTACGATATTTTTTTACGCTCAAGGCGGCCGAAGCGGCGGTTTTGTCAGCATATTCGATACATAACAGTTAATTTATTTGTCGTTTTACTAGTAAAATTAACTTTTTCAATAAAATTTTATACCTTTTCCATACTTCCTATTAACTATGTTGTGTGAGCGGAGGTAAGAAGCACCTCATGAATAATGAATAATTATACATAAATCATATTCTAAAATAGATGCCTAATGTGTAAGCAAAGTTGAGTGGGGATTGTTCTTTTTTTATTAGGATCACCTATCACATGCAGTTACACTGAAAAGGTTCATTGCTTAAATAATGATATTAACATCGACAGCGAAGAGCTAATTAAAACGGTTGACACAAGAACTGACTAGTTAGTTAGTTAGGCCTGAAGATTTCCTCACCTAGCCTCATAGTCGGGCCATTGTTCGTAGCAAGACTGTGTGAGCTTACTCCAGCCAGCCTACCTCTTTCCAGAAGGCCAGCAATGCTCTGATATCACTGCAGGCCTCTCGAAGGGATCTCAGCTTCCTAACGATAGCGGTGCGTGGTTTTTCCACGCCTTTACAGTAGATGGTCACATGGGCGGGTGTTTCCTCTTCTTTCAGGCATCCCCGGTAAAGCGAGCTGTCGGTTGCCTATTCAGTGCGCAGTAGCCTGTTAGGATTGCCACAGCTCTGATCTTCTCAGACGAAGCAGGCTACGTCAAAGACGATACGAGATTGTTGATAGAGCCTCCTTGGCTTGTCTGCATTTAGTTTCAGTTCTCCAGAGTTCAGCATGCTGATATTTTGTTTGTGATCTCAATTCCTATACTGATTGTAATGGAGTGGGACCAGGGGTTCGGGCCTTTCCACTACAGTTTCTGAGCCTCTTCTAGCGAGTTCATCCGCAGCTTCATTTCCCAAGGAGCCGCTATGACTCTTTATCCATTGTAGTGTGACTCGGTTGTTTTTAGACAGTTTTTACAAATCTTGGTGACACTCTAGTATCAGGCTGTTGTTGGTGATATTGCTATTAAGTGCTTGTAGGACTGAGGCGCCGTCCGAGACTATGCGTATGGCATAGTCTTGTACATTTATTGTATTCAACAGCGCGACTGCTCTTGTTGTACCTATGCATTCTGCCTGAAAAATTGTATTTAGGAAGCCAAGGGTTGTAGACATTTTTATTTACGTCATTGTTTTATATTTAGGTTATTCTATGGGTGACTTTCGATCAAATAATACTAACCTGCCCTTTGTGGAGAAGTGACTTTATTCTATTATTAAAGAAAATTGTCGCTTTTGCATTTGACAATTTTTGACGCAGGGAAAAAGAAAGCCCTCCGGACGACTTTGAAATTTTCTTAATCGCGACTCTTTCCAAACTCGTCTCTTTTTTAACTTGATGTCTCTTTACTTTGTCTCTTTTTTAAAATTGACTATTTCCTAACTCGTCTCTTGTTTAACTTGGCATCTCTTTACTTTGTGTCTTTTTTTAAATTGACTCTTTCCAAACTCGTCTCTTTTTTAACTTGACATCTCTTTACTTTGTCTCTTTTTTTAAATTTCCTCTTACCTAACTCGTCTCTTTTTTTACTTGTCATTTTATTACCCTGTCCTCTCTTTTAAACTTGTCTCTTTCCTAACCTTTCACGGTAACTCTGCACCGTAATGTTATTCATTGTAGCTATTGAAAATGTAACGTCATTTGACCAGTGTTGACGCAAACTTGTTTATTAAATGTTTCAGGACGAAATATTCAAATATTTATTCAAATAGTAGTATTTTCTTAATAAATTCTGCGTAAAAATCATTTTTTTAAATTTTTTAATGGCTTTTGGGGTTTATTTTAGTACCATATAAGGTACCTAAATCATAAAAGTAAAAAGCAATATTTATCGAAACTGACACAAAATACTTAAAATTAGATAAATTGGGCAAAGAATACTATTGAATGTGCCACATTCGATACTTTATACATAATTATGAACCAAGAATACAATCGGAACTGCCACATTCGATGATTGTCTAGCCAAAAGTAACGTAGAAGAATATCGAATGTGTAAAATCTAGAAAATTACTTAGTATAACATAATATACTTTAGGGTAGAAATAAAGAGTCTAAAATGTTAATATTTTTTTGATTTTTTGTTTACTGATACTATAACAACTTTTTCTTCCACATTAAAATTGAACTTTGAATTGCTCTCCTGTAAAGTAGCACTTTTGCAGATTCGATGATTTACGTAGGGGCCGTCGATTTATTAATGCTGAACCATTTATTAACGAAATCAAAATCTGATTCATATCTTTTTTCGCAACATCTTTGAGTTCTTTGACTAAGTCTTCGAACTATCTTAAACTGACGTTTAACATTTTCGTCATCCGACAGACCTTACAACAAGAAATAATTCATATTTGCTTTAAAACATTATTACTCGTATGTACATCCTAAAACATAGGTAAAATTATGTTGAATAGAAACAAAAGTTTTTTTCTTGTTTAAATCTAGGACGAGTATCAAACTGTTTGGGCTGTACTACTTGCAGCTGAAATACCTAAGTTTGACAGTCAGAGTGTGGCCATATGAAGAATTCGAAATAAATCGCGTCCCAGGACTCGCTTGTCAGACCTTAGACTACGTTTTACTGCGACAAATATCTTATTCCCATGGAAAAATCCCTAAAAAAGTGAACAGTAATTTTTTTACTGTTAATACAGAATTTATGGCACAGTGACAGGAAGACGCTGGATGCAAGCCACTTCCAACTGGTCTTTTTGGAAATCTATGGAGGAGGCCTATGTTCAGCAGTGGACTTCTTGTGGCTGAATGATGATGATGATGATGGCACAATTTATTTTCCCTAAATATAGACTAGTTAAAGAAAAAGTTCCCAAACAAATATAAATTTAAATTTTGGTACAGACTGTCTAAGTAAAGACAGCGGCGGGAGGTCGATGGACGAGACTGGCTGAGAGTAGGCAGGTTGTAGTGATGCTGAAGAGGCCTGCCTAAGGACTGTTAGGAGAGTGGGTACCTTACGACCTTTATGAATAGACAGATATCTAGTTTCCTGAGCCTAGTCTTTCGTGTATGATATATTTAAAGGTTAGTTTGGTTTAATACTTAGGTACTAATTTTTTTCGGGTTTGCTTGAACGCAATTGTTCACCGAGAAACCGGAGGGCATGTGAAAGCTACTTAGGGTCTGAAGGGCCCTTCCTTGAGGGCGTTCATACTAAATGTACCTACTCGTTTGTGCGGGAGTGTGGAGTACATTCCTCGGTGGCGTTTTTGTGCTCTTCGGGTGTCTTTACTCTCAAAAGTCCTCTTCCTTGCTCTCGGATATGTTTCCTTGCGATGTATCTATGGCCTGGCATACATGGCACTAACTGAAAATCAGCGCTGAGGGTTCACACCCTCAGCACAACGCTGAGCACAGAGCACCTATACCCTGAGTCAGTTGCCTTTTGTGGCAACCCCGACATACCACTGACTATAATATTTTTAGTTATGTCTTAATTTATTTGTTTTATGTTTGTCTGTTGTGTTACCTACTGTAATATGCTACTTGTTTATTTTGTTTCTGTGATGTCGCACACCGAAAACATAAATGGCACTAAACAAAAATCCACAAAGCTTTACTGACAACTTTTACGGTTCCACATCGCCCACCAAAACATTTAAAAAATCTTAAAACGGCCATACTGTAAAATGAAGATTTTTGTTAAGTGCCATTTATGTTTTCAGTGTGCGATGTGTCTTGTTGCTACAATAAATATATTTCTTTCTTTCTTACTATGTATATTAATGTCACGTTTGAACCCGAAAAAGCTTACTGATCCTAGCTGTAATTATTCCGCACAATGGTTAAATCAATCGGTTAGTGGACACACAGAACGGACAACACAGATGCAAAGTTCAGTTTTCAACCAACCTCGAGCACCGCATCGTAATCTCTCTTTGTCTCTGTAAGTCAAACATCAACCCTTTCGGTGTCCCATTAGCTACATCCGGGCAACATCGAGTGATTAATCATGATTACAGCATATCCCAACGGTGTGTTTAATGTTTGAGCGCGCCCAAGCACTTCATCTCAATGGATCCGTGTGTATTTGAAACATTTGCCAGTTGGCGTATTCAGTTGTCACCGCAATGAATGGAATCAATAACGTCTGCCGAGAGGAGGCTTTGTACCGCACCGTTGAATGTCGAACACCGTCTTTACTCGTCGACATATTTACAGTCGTAATGATTTATTACGGCACAGAGATGCGAGCCGTTTCAATAGCTTTGCGGTTTGATTTTCGCAGTAGGTACGCGTCGCTGCGTATCGCCACCGATATTTTGAGCTCGCCAGAATGCACCATTAAAACACCACACGATGAGGTTAGTGGATGCTTTCATTAAGAGGATTGCCACACTGTACAGCGCGAAGCCGTGAATTTTCAATAGGCTATTTGACAGTGTGAAACAAATAGTATAATATATACGTGTTCATATAAACTATGCGTCTTAAAATCGCTTTAGGGCATTTAAACTAAACAAACAATTATGATTTGCAAAAAAACACAACATAAAATTTTGTAATTATGTATCTTACATACAATTTTATATCAAAATATCAAAAACGGCCTGGATTGGCCGATTCTATGATGACGACACATGTCAGTAAAAATGGCGTCTATCATTCATTCTTTCTACGTTTTCATTGATTGGTTTTCTGGGATGTGACGTCACAATCCCTGTGCGACGCCATATTGCCCAAGATAGCGTTATGGCGGCTTATTTCAAAAGTGAATTTTCGTTTGCCTTTTTTAGAAGAAATACACGAAATAATTTAAAAAGACCACTTTCTGAGGACTCCATGAACACCAACAAAAAATATGAGACGGTTTTCGGAAATCGGTCAAATAGCCTATTGTATGCTAGTTTCTAAGTTTGTACAAAAAATACGCTTAGGACAACATTCTACAATATAACAGGGCATAGGCCGCCTTCATGGTTCTCCAAGTTTTTCGGTTGTGTCTATCGCGTCCAGCGACTCCCCGCCACCGCAACCAGCCCTTATATTGCGTAACTTTCCACTCTATCGGGTTAAGCATTTAGACAACTCCAAAGAGTCAAAATAATGACAGTTCGGAGTAGGAATATGAGATGCCTACTGGGAAAAAAGTCCCAGAATGTAACAGTGTGACATAAGGTGGTGTGACATACCAGGAACAAAAGGGCTAAATCAGACAACTCCATACAGTGGAGTCTTACGTAATTGCACCCCAGATTGTTAGACCAACTGGTGGGGGGCGTGCCCACGGTGCTTCGTCCTGTTTACGGTCGCTATGTCAGAACTGTTCCGCCCTATGTGCTCCACTTACTGCAACTTCAACTGGACAATTCTTCGAGCTATTTTAGTTACTTTGGTTCTTCTGCAGATCGCCTTATTCCTGATTCGATCACGCCGTGAAACTCCTAACATAGCTCTCTCCAATGTTCGTTGGGCGACCTCGAGCCTTCTTTTGAGTAAGCGACCAGGTCTCACATCCATATGCACTAAACACAACAACTAAAATAGCACCGAGAAATCCGAGCTAAGCAATCAAACTGTATTTTACTTCAAAATCGTGAGGTACAATCCCAATGGTAAAATACTCTTGGCGAGGGCAATTTAATTTGATCGTCTCCGTCCTTCCGAGAATGCTTTAGCTTCAGTCTCACCTATGGGAAAGTGGACAGGGCTTGCGCATTAGCTGGGAATAAAAAAAAAACCGGCCAAGTGCGAGTCGGACTTGCGCACGAAGGGTTCCGTATATTTGTTTTATTTTAATTTAGTTATTTATTTTCAAAGTGAATATATAAATAAATATCCTGTGAATATTTCAAGCGTCTACCTGATGCCATTATCAATATAGAGCAAAAACGAGTAAAAAAATCACGCTGGTTGTGTGGGAGTCCCCTTAAATATTATATAAATACGGAAGGGGAACGACGACCCCTTCAAAGGACGACCTCTGTGGCGCAGTGGTTAGCGCATCTGCCTACCATGTGAGAGGCAGTGTACGTGACTGTATGTAAATGTTATGTTATATTCTGTTTTTTTAGTATTTGTTGTCATAGCGGCATCGGAAATACATCATCTGTGAAAATTCAATTGTCTATCTATTACTGTTCATGAGATACAGCCTGGTGACAGACGGACGGACGGGCAGATGGACGGACAAACGAACAGAGGGACAGCGAAGTCTTAGTAATCGGGTTAGTTTTATCCTTTGGGTACGGAACCCTAAAAATGTAGTCGCTGCATCCACTAATGCCAGTTTTGGTACAAAAGCTCAGAGTGGGTGGGGATCGACCACGTGGCACGTTCTGATACGTTTATAAGTGTATCGATCTAGCTATGTCATTTTTGAAAAAGGGTAACCTCAGTTTTTTGTCGTTATTGACGAGTAGAATTCCCAACTTTGGATGGAAATTGAAACCCTCTGTATATGCAAGCACTAGGGAGAAATTTACTTTTTTGTACCTAGTCTTTATAGCATTTTTATAACTAACGTCACGACGAACGTGTGAAAGAACTTTATTGGAGGCAAAAGAAGCGGTGGAACTGCAGTTTACTCTCAAGGAATACAAAGACTTATTGCTGACTTTGTAAGGATCTATATTGCTTGCTGGGTCTTATGAAAAAAAATTGGACAAATGTAGTTTGACAAGGATTGATATACTCACGCGGGTTCGCGCGTGTGGTTTGCACCTTCGAATTTGCCAATCTTCTGGAGGGTCCGTTCTCATTACGGGAACGTAAGTGGGCTGGCCTTTTATGGCTCGTTTTTTTATGGCCCGCATTTTTATTACACCAACTCTGCTCATTCCCAAGCGGCGACGTAAACTGCAGGTCAGTTATGTGGTGAAACAATTTGCAGTTTTCTTTTCAATTTTGTAGCAAAATTAGGTTTTCATTGTGTAACTTTAAGCTGCAGTTATTATCTGTTTTTCACACCTATTTTCGACTATTAAAAAACTATATTTTCTTTTATTACTTTTTGAAGGGGCAAACATTTGATTTGCTGCGTTGCCCAACACCTGATCTCATTTTATCATGTTATCACTAAATTTTGGCCCACAGCATCAAATACTTAAGCCTGTATTCCAGAGGGATAGGCAGAGACCGGATTGGCTACTTGCCACGATATCCTGACAAATCTCTTTAGGTTCATCAACATACATTACATACTCAACGTAGAAGGTTAAGCTTAGTTTTTAATAAAGACAAGTGGTTTCCAAAATTATTAATTTTGGTATCACATTTTCGGGGTAAGAAAAATACCTTGAAAATCAGCAATTCAATTATCCGTCTAGCTCATAGACCACGTTCATAAAAAGTATTAAAATCGCAAAAAGATAAGCACTATAGTGCGAGCGAGACGACGTGCCTTGCGTAAAAGCAGCCTCAAAGAAAACGAAAAGGAATTGATCGCGCTCTTGGTGGCTGCCCCTTTGAGGTTTGCAGATTCTAATGAAGGCGGCACGCTCATTATGTTAAGTGCCTTGCTCTGGTGTTGCTGGTTATTTATTAGTGTTATTCCGAAGCAGTTCTCACGCTAGCATAATGTGTCTGGGGCCGTCCGTTTAGCGGTTGTTTTTATTTCGCTTCCATATCTTTTCCGCCTTGTGGTTTTGAAGAATATTAATATCCGACGACTTGTATTTGTGCTAGCTTTTGCCCGCGACTTTGTTTGTGTGGAGAGATGAGTGTTTTTCAGGGATAAAATTAGCCTTTGTGCTTCTCTACACTCTAATAGAGCAAACTGTTGGGCATAGGCCTCTTCTCTTTCACGTTTTTTATAGTTTGAAATATTATCTAGACTATAAGGGTTAGTTTAGATAACATTTTTAAGTAATTAGCTATACGTTATTAGTTAAGTTTAGTTAAGTAGGTATGCGTTTACACCTGAAAAGGTGGACTCTGGTATTCTATCAATAGGCATCGGTTACAGCTACAGTAAACCCAAAAACAAACACATTAAAGATTTCACTTCCGGCCACTTCTACAATTCTACACATTCTACCTACACTACACTTCACACTACAATTCTACACATTCTACCTACACTAAATTGTATGATCTCAGTGGCATATTTCATCCATTGAGTAACAAACATCCACCTCTCCAAACAATTCGCGTGGAAATAAAAGTTAAAAAGTCGTGTTAAAAAGTGGCTTATGTTATATTCAAGTCTGTAATATGTTTCTATAACTCCTCAACATTTTCAAAGTGTAACTGTGAAACGGATAACTTTGATATTCATAAAGTACTATTAGATACATTTAGGTATTTGGTTTTCATAGTAGCGAATTTGAACTGGGTAGCAGTTTAAGTTTAACGTGTTATCGACTCTACTTCTAGATTTGGAATCGCTGCCTTTTTCTCCACTACATTCGGCCCCAAGGCAGCGGCTAACATTAACATTATAAGTCCATTGACATTCAACAAACAGAATGTAAAGGAGCCGGGGATCTCTGGGCCCAATTGTAATAAGCTGAAATATGGTTTAAAAAAAGCGGTATTTTTTTCTGTTTCAAAATGTAAAAAATCCGTTCAATTCACAATCTGGGAGACGAGAAATCTTAAAAACAAGTTTATTGCACTGATGAAATAGAGTTTCGATTACTATAATCGATTACTGTGAATGATTTCAAGAATTATTATTGAACATAAAATCACTCTCATCGAATGATGGATTCAATCAAAGTGAATAAAATCTACGGAATAAATTATTATACTGTCAATAGTTTACAATAAAACAGAATATTAACTTTAAAATCGATTCTTGTAGATTCTCGTTTACAGATCGATTTATTACTTTTTATGTTTGTCAAATGTATTTAATCTGTGCTGACAGTGACAGCTCCCGGATTTTCAATCTATGATCATGATGTGTCACTATATTGCACGGACCGAGAATTTACGGCACGAGAATGTACAACCCGGGAATTCGTGCCCTAATTACCATCTATAACTAAAGCTAGTGGGATTTTTCCGAGCGGTTCCGTGCTTCGCAAGGCAAGTTAAGCAGTTGGTGCCGGCTGCCGTCAATAGATGGAAGTCGTGAAGCCAAGTCAGAGGCCTTAGGGCAGCTTGAAAACTTCCGACAGTAAGACCAGCCACTAGTCTTACAAGGCTCCACCTGTCCGGACTAGGCCCCCGTGGTGGAGTATGCCCTATAGGCATAGGACCGAGGGGCACGGGCTTTTCACTGAGAAAGGTTCCTCAGGGAAAAGCCCCGTGCCCCTCAGTGGGTTTATAATGGGTTGATGTATCGGTCCTCTACATCTAAACTCTGATCATTTGGATTGACTTGTCTAGTGTAAGATCCAGCCAGATCAGGACGTCAATCTATTGCGACTCATAGCCTCGATAATGTCACGCACTAGATCGAGCGTCTAATGGCTGCGAAGTGAATGATTTACGCTTCATTGAAACGAGGCACCACTCTGTCGTGTCTATGGCTGTACACGGATTCTCGCCCGTACCAATTTTATACAGCCTGATATGATAACGCACGACCCGAGAACGTACGGACGGGAATCCGTGTACATGTGCACGGATTCCGTGGCTGTACATTACCGGGGCGTACGTTCTCAGGATGTGCATTCGCGGTACGTACATTATCGTCTCCCATCATGATCACCGGACTACCTACCTACTCGTCTTGTATCGATTATCGTTTGCGTATTTTAATTATATTCCTCGACCAGTGCTTTCACTCTACGGACTTCCAGTATATTGTTTAACTTGTACGACTGTGGCATACCGACTTATCGATGTAATACACTGGGCCGACGAGTTTTAGAGGATGAAATGACATAAATCCTTGTCTTCCCTGTCTTTTAATCTATTTGTGAGTTTCGTTACATTTTCCCACTCAATACAATAAGAACTACAATTAATGTAATAAATAACTGTCTATCATATGATCATAGTTATAAAATCAGCTGTTAAGTACCTAAGTTATTGTCCATTTGTTGCATAGCCTCACTTTTACTAAATCTCTTTTAACTTTGCTCTCAGATTGCTAAAATCCGCAAAATTTTCAAAGATGGTGTGACAATATCGTCTACCGGAGACAGTACTGGAACATTTCAAAATTTACTATACTCGAGTAATTGGCAATCAAAGTTTTGATCTTTTAGGACTGTAATGGTTTTTAGTAATTAAAAAATAATGAAAAGAAGTGTTCGAGATATTTGTATACTGCACTAGATTGCAACGGTCTATAGGAGTCTATTTTGAGACCTTTGGTGTAAAAAAACTGGATTTTCAAAACGAACCGATTTTTGGATATGTTCCAGTACTGTCTCCGATAGACGATATATAAGCTGTTTATTGACACCACTCTCGTCTTTTTACATCTGGGCCCAAGAATGTATGGTAGCGTTTCCGTCTCCTTTCACGTTGAAATAAATTTCTGATTTCTGATGTTTTAAACTTCCTGCAGGCTATAAAGTTGCCTCTTTACGATTCTGTGCCGCAAGATGGACCGTTAAGGCTAATGTCTCGTTAGTGGAAAAATGTTGGAGTCATTAAGTTTCTGTACAATGCTCTTATATTAGGATACTTACTAACAAAAGATACAAATTTATACTGAACCGGAAGCAAAGATTGTTGTGAGTCAAACTTAATTAAATTAGTATGTTTAATTTTACCCGATTGCGACAACAAAGAAGGTACATGAATTTTGCATAAGATGTGTGTATGCTTATTACATTCCATGCACTATTTTCCGAGGTGTTTCTCACTAGGGTTTCCTCACGATATTTTCCTCCAAGGTTAGCGAGTGGTATTGCTACTATAACTCCACAGATACACGTATGTTACGTGTGTCTGTGGAGTTATAGTAGCCAAAGCAGAAACCAAAGTCATTGGTACTTTCCACGATTTGAACCCAGAACCTCGCGAACTGTGAGGCCAAGTTCTACCGCTGGGCTACCACCGTTACTTTTTTAAGTGTGAGCAAATCATTTTCAAATGCGATCAAAGTCACGAAAGACAAATCAAGAATAGGCCTGGCAACTCACCGTTCCCCACACCTTCAACTCTAGTGCGCTCAGGCTCGCGGCTCTGCGTATTTTGTAGGCGTTTTCGGAGATTTCAAGGCACGGCGAATTATTCTTAAACGTCCATAGGGTGAAACTAAATATGCTGGCACAATGCACAAGTCCTCAGTCCAGAAAATATATGTGAAGCACACGTAAGACACGAAAACACGAAAAAGAGCGCAACTCCTCTCAAGTTCAAACATACGAATGAATAATGTGTCATAGGGGCGCAAAGGAATAAATCACCGGAAGGCACCAGTGCAGTGCGAATATTCAGATTGGATCACTTGTATTAAACACTTATTATAGTTGATTATAGTACGAAACAGTCACTATCTATTTTGTTTCACGATAAATAGTACGATAACTTTCCTTTTCATGAAAAAAAAATTACCTCACGAGTCATTAATTGAAATGGCGCTCGCCAGCTAATAGAGCGTCCAGCTAAAATGGGGCATCGAGAGGTCAACAAAAATATTATGTAAAAATTTTAATGAATGGGTGTTTTATTTGGTGTTTTGATATTTTTTTCCACGAAAAATTATGGATAAATATCACGCGACTTTCCCTCCACATCTCATCAAAAGAGGAGAAGAGGAGAGTTCTAAATTTGTGAAAAAATACCTTACATAAATACTACTATGTACTACTACTACAATCGTTGGGTAGATTGTACTCAAGATAAGAATGTGTTAAGAATAGCTAGATTCAAATCTGCCATCTTTTAATCAATGCACACCATATGTAGCGATTCCTCTTTATACACTGGCCTGCAAAACTAAGTATCACGCTCTTAAAATTGCAATAACTTTTTAAGTATACAAGATACACTTTCGAAATAAAAAGGACTCGAAAAAGAGTTTAATACTGCATATAAAAACTTCATAGTCGATAACCTTTTTGTAAGATATGCCCGAAAAAAAACTTTAATAATAAAAACAATCCTTATTCGTTTTAGCATTTTTTTTTTGTTTCTGTTTTTGTTTTCAAATTTTTCCTTGATCGATAGTTTTGTTACGCTAAGTTAGATAGACTTGCTGAGAAATCAAGTTAAGCGATGTTACGGGCAGCACAGGTTACACAGAATGGCGCTCCAGTAACTGCAGTTGCAGCACGACTTATTAAAAATGTTACTAATGTACAGTTTACTATAGTTTAAAAGAAAGCTGATAAAATTTGCTATAACACGTTTTTTATTTTAAATCTCTAACTCCCATAGTTTAGAAATAAAATAAAATTTAAAAGTGTGATACTTACTTTTGCAGGCCAGTGTATTAGTAACTGGCCAGCACAGCCGTCTACGATGATTTTAAATTGATTGAATACGTTTTTGTTTAGGTAGGTGTCAGTAGATGACTAGCTAGGATAGGCAGTTCTCGGAAAAAGATAATAAAATATCTACAATTAGTATTTTTGCCTAACAAGCGTATTTCAATCTACAGTAAAGTCGGGTTTTTTTGTTCTCATTTAATTAGTTTAAATATGGTACAGACAAGTATAAGCCAAACCACATAACAAGACTAAAGGCCAATACCATTTTTTTAATAAAATGAATGCTTGACGCTTCCATTTAGATAATGAATGGAAGCGTCGTTGTTCTTTACTTCCTCTGACAAGGGGCGCATTGTTGTCTTGAATCATCACTAGATAATTATTCTAATTGATGATAATTACCTCCACGAGTTATTTTAACGTCTCGACGACTCAGATAAAAATACCGGTCGTGTGCGAATTAGATTCGCGACCACGGGATTCTGAAAAAATGATTACCAAAAGAAGTTGCAGTGGTAAACTATGTACTCACATATATTAATATAACTTAAGTAAATGCTGGCCTAGCAAGGCGGGAAGACGGCAGGTGGACAGAGCAGTAACGGCAGCAGTAACTCGTATATTGAATATTAATGGTGACGGGTTTCACATCCCTTTCGCCGATGAGGCCTTGAGATTATGGCAGGCTCGCTGTCCTGGGAGTGACATGCCGGAGCGGCCAGAGCTTCAACGTGAGTGGGATGAAGTCATAAGCAAGATAACGCTGGACGCATTGCTGAACTCCAGTTCTGGGGCTGAGCTTGCGAGATTGCGCGCCGTTTCGAGGCCGGATTCGGGAATATGGCTTCATGCTTTGCCATCCCCACAGCTGGGGACCTTTTTGGACTGTGATTCACTCCGGGTGGCTGTTGCTTTGCGCTTAGGTTGTGAGGTCTGTCAACCGCACCGTTGTGTCTGTGGCGTGGAGGTGGACGCTCAGGGCCGCCACGGGCTGCATTGTGTTCGTAGTGCAGGTAGAATCTCTCGGCACCATAGCATTAATGATATTGTTCGACGGGCTCTGGTTGCGGCAAATATCCCTTCTGTCCTTGAGCCTCCGGGCTTATGCAAAAACGATGGAAAACGTCCGGACGGCCTCACTTTGGTTCCGTGGGAGAAGGGTCGAAGTTTGTTGTGGGATGCGACTTGTGTGTGCACGTTCGTGCCCTCGCATGTCGTAGCAACTGCCGCTGCTGCTGGCGCCGCGGCTGAACTGGCTGCAAGGCATAAGACGCAGAAGTATAGCCAGCTCATGAATTCTTACATATTTGTGCCGCTGGCTATAGAAACTTCTGGTGTATGGGGAGCGCAGGGCAGCGGTTTTATTCGGGAGCTGGGACGCCGATTGAGGGACCGTGGCATGGAAGTTCGCTCTGGGGCATATCTGAGCCAAAGGATTTCCCTTGCTGTGCAGCGCAGGAACGCGGCCAGTATTATGGGGACTTTTGGTTCGGATGTGGCTCGGAGCGATTTATTTGGATAGGGTTTTTTTTTTGTGCTTTAATTATTATTTTATTATTATTGTTATTGGCTTGACATTCTTTTAATTTAATTCTTTTTGACGAAGCTTTATGTGAATTTTGTTAGTTAGTCAATCCACGAAATGTTTGGTCGATATGTTCCATGTAAGCATGCAAATTGTAAAATCGTGATGTTGTTTTATTATTGTTAACTTGTTTACTTTGTACACGCGACTATTTGATAACTATGTTTATCTTATGTATAGAAAAGAAAAATAGCGGTCCTCGTGTTTATCGTTCTATTACGATGTTTTTAAGTAACGGAGTGGCGGCCGAGAAGCGGACGACGGTCGGTCGGTAGACCAACAGCCCGATGGTCGGACGATGTGGCCAGGTTAGCGAGAGGCCCATGGATGCGAATAACGAGAGACCGCGAGATGTGGCGTAATGGGGAAAAGGCCTATACCCAGCAGTGGGCAGAGATGGGCTGATGATGATGATGTAAATGCAAACCTAAGTTTGCATTCTTGCTACATAATACATAATAAGTATTATAAATGCGGAAGTTTGGATGGATGTTTGTTACTCAAAGCAGCCAGCTGTGTTTCCAGCACAGCTGAAAGGGTTTGGACGAGATTTGAATATATAAGATAGATTCTATTCTGGAATAGCACATCGGGAACATTTTATAGAAAATAAACATCGAAAATTTCGGGTCCGGACCCGAGCTTCACCTAAGTTCTCCACCTGGGTGAAGCACGGGGTCATCTAAGGTCCCGTGCTCCAACTGATGACGTTATTGTCCCTTGGTACAGTCAAGTAAATATAATTCTAAACGCAATAAAGAGTTCAAAAAACCATATGTTACCCTGAATAAATTAAACATAAACATTTACATACAGGCGCATAAATTGCTTCTTGCCCCACACTTGGATAGCCTGTACCTACCCAGGGTACCTAGTAATTGGCAATTTTCAGATTTTTACTTTATATGAGATTTTGTGCTTATTTCTAAAAATATGGCGAGTGTTTTGAAATTAAAATTGAAATTGATTGATTGATTTTCTCTTTACGGAAGTATTGATTGTGATTGCGTTGGCACAGAAGCTTGTAGTATATTATACACTTTAAAAGGACCGCGTTTCGCTTTTCTTGCTGTGAGATAAAGTGATCTTCTATCATTAAACGTGCAAAGTGCCAGCAAGAGGGATAGCAGCCATCCGTTTTTTGGTATCGAGAACACTCGTACCTTATCACCAAGGTTATTACGGAGCTTCAAGTCCGATTCCGAAAAGTCAGAACATTCGATAGTGCGCTTTCTATTCTGATGCATTAGAAGCGGAGTTTACAATTGGAGGTCGAAGCAAAGCGGCGGCGGCGGTGGCCACTGTCAACGCGTACGAACAAATTAATACTTAACGGTCAAGAAATCTCTCTGTCCAGTGCTTTCTATCGATTACTTTTTACGATTGCGTAGCTAAATAAGCAAAACGAAACCTTAATAGGATCACTTTGTTGTCCATTTGTCCGTCCGTCTAGTCAATACTCTTTATCTCGAAAACAAGTGGAGGTATGGAGTTGAAATTAAAACCGTATACTCAAGTCACTTGTAGCTATAAAAAAATCTATGTTCTAAATTAACATAAACATAAACATTTACATACAGGCACGTACATTAATTCATAGGGTACTTTTCCTTTTCCTTTTACTTAAATACTTACCTACTTTTACGGGAATTCCTTTTACTATTATTATTATTCTTTATTGCACCAATAAGTGCAATGTAGGACCTAGAACCTAGAGCTATGAAATTTGGTAAATAATGTTTGATAAATCATAAAAAAAATGTCTTTGAAGTCTAGGTGCAGTCTCGCAATGATCCGTTTTTTTAAGCCTACCCTAAACACAACCCCCTATTGCTTTTGTCGCCAATTCCGATTCCGGTTCCGATCAACCAAATTTAAAAACTTCGATTCCGATAAAAACACTTCCGTCACATCCCTAATAGTCGGCACTCTGTCGTCCGACCACTCTTTCATACGTCCTCGAATTGTCCTGTTCCGTGCAATATTAATGGCCCAGCCGATTAACCGAGTTTCAACAGGAAACATAAACGAAACCTTTCGAAGAAACATAAAGGAAACCTTCCGCACCCGTTTGGTGAACATCGCTTTGGTGTCCGCTCTGCTAATGTTTTAATTTAAAAATAGTTCTTTTCGCTTGTTTATAGTGAAAGTTATACGCCCGTGTAGCTAATAGTGAGTCCGAGTGATATATCCTGTTACTGTGCGCTGTGGACTTTGGAGAAACCATCACCGAGCCGTTGGAGTGTTTCTTCTTCTCATAGAAACAAAGACATCGCTCTGTCCGGTAGCCTTGGCTGGAAGCGAGCCAAGGTCGGTCGTCGACCCGCGTATCGCCCTATCCTTGTCGCACTCGCGGCTCTGTATGCCGCGCCGCGCCTGCCCGTTCTCGCTCGGCTATCGCGTTGGGTGTCGCCTCGCTGTCTCGGCTTTCGTCGGCGTCGGATCAACGATCTAAGAATCCCTGAGTGAGTCACCGCTACGCTTCGAACGCTAGCTTGTTTGCTTTGCGCAATGTCACCTACGCCCACTAAAGAGACCGCTTCGCCTTCCGCGCTAGCGGCTGTTATAACTGCCTTATGCTATGCGTGTGGCACGCCGCTTGATGATGAGGAGGAGGAGGCGCTAGCTTGCAGGGTCGTTGGATGTATGCATCGCTTTCATCTCGCTTGTGTTGCCGCAGTGAAATTAACGAAAGAGGAAAAGTGTGATTGGGTGTGTCCTAAATGCCGTTGTGGTATCAGGAAGGAGGGCGACTACTCTCATACGCCGGTAGGAGCTTCAAAAATCAGAGCTGCTAATGTTACCTTACGGAAAAATGTCAGCCAGAATGTAGACACCTCCGCTTCAGGAGAACAGCATTTTCAGAGCCTGGAGTTCCTTGAGGTAACGTCAGAGATCAGGCAGGTTCGTGATGAAATGGCAGACTTAAAAGCGATGCTTGGTAAGGTAACATTGGCTCTGACACAATATGATAGCAAGCTGGATTTACTAAACAGTAGGCTGGCTATGTTGCAAACGCAAACGCAGACGCCTCAGCAGCACCCGGACGTCATGACGGATTCGTTCCGTTCCGCTGGTAATACGAGCTATGCCGCGGTAGTTGCCTCGCCACCACCGTCGCAAAAAGCTGCTGCAACTACAGCATCCACGGCCGCGCCTTCAAGAACTAGTGATCATGGAGAGAAGCCTATGGGGAGCAACGGGAGTAAAATCACAGCACCATCGGACTACAGTAGGGGGTCACAAGATCAGTATAAACGACCTATGTCTATGAGATGCACTGGCAGTCCTACAACTATCCCGCTAAAAGCCGTTGAGCGCCGTAGGTTTATTCACTTGTGGAATATGGTGTCTGGGCCTGAGGACGTGAAGAGGCACTTAAAACAGCTTTGTCCTTCGGGAGAATGCACTGTGGAAGAGCTGAAGCCAAAAGGAGATTATAAATCATATAAAATAGGTATTCCCGAGGCTCATTTCGAAAAGTGCTTTGTGGCTGATGTTTGGCCCGACAACGCAAGGCTGAAGACTTGGGTGCCTTTTCGAGTGCAAAAACCCACAGGCCCAAACTAATAACTCGAACGGTACCGCTTGTAATGGTATATATATTTTATACCAAAATGTGCGTGGCCTTAGGACAAAAACAAGTCAATTTCTATGCTTAGTCGAGTCTTCGGCCGCAGATCTAATTGCCATCACAGAATCGGGTTGTAATGAGTCCATAAGGAATGCTGAAATTGTTCCATCAGGCTTCCAGATACTGAGGTGTGATAGGACAGATGGACGTAAACAGGGTGGAGTGCTATTAGTAGCCGCACCGCGATTTGAGTTGCGCCCTATCGCTCCTCCTAGTAACATCAACTTAAACAATTGCGAGTTCGAATTGATTCTGGCCACTGTTCACCTTCATAATAGATTTTTATTCGCCTGTTGTGTAGTTTATATTCCGCCTTCTGCTAGTGAGAATAACTACATGATTATGTTTAATTTAATTGAATCATTTAGTGTGAAATATAAGGGCAATTTTATAGTATTAGGAGATTTTAATATGTTTTCATGTAATAGCAATGTATCAAATTATTTTGAATATTTTATGTGCTACTGTGAATTCATTCAGAGCAACGAGATAAACAACTGTAATGGCCGTCAACTTGATTTGGTATTGGTGGGCGCGGGAGTGCGCGGTGCGGTGAGCGTGCGCGCGGCCGACGAGGGACTGCAGCCGGTGGATGCTTATCACCCGCCGCTAGCGGTTAGTGTGAGTGTCGCCGCGAGTCGCGGCGCACGCGCAGAGGGCAATTGCTCGGAGGCCGATGTTCCAACCCCAAGCAATAAAGCGTGGAATTTTAGAAAGGCTGATTTCAATGCTTTGTATTACTCAATAGCTAATATAGATTGGAGTCAACTTTATACTATTACTGACTCTGAGGAGGTATTACATTTTTTTTACGAATCTATTAATTCCCAACTAGATGACTGCGTTCCCATTAAAAAGCGAAAGCCGGGAAACTCTCGGTACTCTTATCCTGAGTGGTACACGGCAGATATTATTTGCGACATTAAATTTATTTATTTATTTATTTATTTATTCGGTTTGGAGAATCATCAGCATGAAATTACATTATAACAATATAACTAGGTGTCTAACAGCTAATAATAGATTCTCGCCGGTAGTAACACATTAAAAAGTAAAACACTCGTGTGGACACTCACTAAATCACGCAATAGTAAGCATAGTGGTCACAAAAAATAAAGAAAGAGAAAAAATGAAACAATTTCAAATTTGATCTCACTAGCAAAAAAATGATGAACTCATTAGTCGCCTTAATGTCGCTACCTTTGTGTTGAATAAATCAAGCTCATTATGTAACTTAAGAAGTTTGTTGTAATGGTCACTCGCACGCACAATAAAACTATTTTGCCTATAGTTAGTTGAAGCCTTAGGTATTGCCAATAATGAATTATGACGCACTTTACTGGGGATACGCAGACCGAGCTTATGAAGCAACTCAGGGCAATCGATGGTGGAGGATGCGATCTTGTGCAAGTAAATCATGTCAGCTATGTCACGTCTAGATTTTAAGGTAAGAAAATGAAATTTCTTGCATAGCTCCAAATAATTACAGGACTTAAAGGGTATCCTGAGGCGAAAACAGAGAAATTTCATAAACTTTTTTTGTATCGATTCAATTCGATTTATGTAAGTTATGTATTTGGGATTCCAAATTTGGGAAGCATATTCAAGGGTACTCCTGACTATGGTACAGTATAATAATTTGAGCGTTTTGGCTTTTTTGAAATCTTTGGACATACGCATCACAAAGCCTAGAGATTTGTATGCATTTGCAATTATTTTATTAATATGGACATCAAATAATAGCTTAGAGTCGTGAGTAACACCAAGATCGCGAACTAGATTCTCCCTTTTCAATAAATGGCCATGTAGATCATAGCCGAAGGTGATTTTTTTAGTTTTTCTTGTGAATGTTACCACAGAGCACTTGCTTGGGTTCAGGTCCAGACTATTTTGAAGACAGTATGAACTAAGCTCAGTGACATCTCTCTGAAGTTTACTAGCGTCTTCTTCAGAAGATATGACCGAAAAAATTTTCATATCATCCGCAAAACAGAGTAAGTGAGACGACTTCAAGCAGCTGTGAACATCGTTAATTAGAATAGTGAAAAGAAGGGGTCCCAGCAAAGAACCCTGGGGCACTCCACTAGGGATCCTAACCCAGCTGGAAACATAGTTATTTACGACAACTGCTTGAGTTCTATTCTCTATATAAGAAGAAAACCACCTCAATAGATCGCCGTGAATACCAACCCCTTCTAATTTGCGCAATAGCAATTTGTGAGAGACACGGTCAAACGCTTTGCTATAGTCGGTATAGACAACGTCGACTTGATGACCGTGGTCCAAAGACGTCGTTAGGTACTCATTCAAAAGTATGAGGTTCGAAACTGTAGACCTGCCCGGTATGAACCCATGTTGGGACTGGTTTAGCGACTGCTTAATGGCTGCATATGTCTGCGAGTGGATAACCTTTTCAAAGACCTTCGACATTACACACAATTTTGAAATCGGCCTATAATTTGTAATTACCGTTTTCGTACCTTTCTTATGTACAGGGGTTATATATGCTTTTTTCCAAATAGTGGGCACGACACGTTCGTCAAGAGATTTTTGAAAAAGTAGCTTTATTGGATGGGCTAAAGTATCAGCGCAACCAATAAGGAATGTCGCAGGTAGGTCATCCGGACCAGCGGACTTAGCGGGATCTAGTTTCAAAAGAATCAGACGTAGCGAGTCTTCATTTAATTCGATGCTACTAATATCTGAAGCTGAAGATGACTGATTTGTTGTGGAAGTAGAAATAGGAGTACCAGACGATTGAGTTTCACTATCAAGGAAATTAGATTTAAAAAAGTCTGAGAAGGCATTACAAATTGTTTCACCAGTGTTAAATGTAGAATTACCCATGGTTAGACTGCTAGGCATTGCATTTGACTTAGATCTAGATTTAACAAATTCCCAGAATTTTTTGGGATTTTTCCCAAGTGTGTTTTCGATTGAATTGACGTAGTCCTTATAACATCGCGCCTCCAGATCTTTTGCCCTTTTACGTAAGATTTTATATGACTGCTCGTCCCAACTGTTTTTGTAGGTAATATATTTACGGTAATATTTGTACTGTTCTTTGATGGTTCTTTTTAGTGCCGGGGAGTACCATCGAGGGTAATGACTGATATTGCTTAATTTTGAAGGAATGTATTTTTGACGTAAATTATGAAAAGTTGAGTAGAAAAAATCGAGACAATAATCTAAAGACCTCGATGAAAGAATTAAAGTACAGGCTCCATAAACAGTATAAGGCAAGTAAATCGACTAAGTCCTATGAAGCGTTCAGCTCTTGCAGGGCTAGGTTGAAAGCGGCGACTGCTCTTGCGCATGACTCTTATCGCGACCGAGTCCAAAGTCACCTGGCAAGCGATCCTAAGGCATTCTGGTCGTATATTAAATCTAAAAAAGCTAATGGATCCAGTCAGAAGCTCGTTAAGGGGGGGAAAGCTTTATCTGAGAAGGAATGCGCTGTTGAATTCGCCAATTATTTTTATTCGGTGTACAACCCCGAACCTGCAATATTGGACCCAGAAGCGGCGGGCGCGGCCGGAGGGGCGAGCGGCGCGCGCGTTCATATTACTAGTCTCGAGCCGGCGGAAGTCAACTATGCGCTAGCGCGACTGGGTCCGAAGCTATCAGCGGGGCCGGATGGAATTCCGCCGTTCATTTTTAAAGATTGCCGAAAGGTACTTGCGGATCCACTGTTACACGTTTTTAACGTGTGCCTTGGGTCTGCAACTTTTCCTGAACGGTGGAAGATCACTCGCGTTGTACCTGTGCCGAAGGGTCGCGGAGGGCCGGAGGCGAGCGATTACAGGCCGGTGGCAGTGTTATCAACTCCAGCTAAGGTGTTCGAAGCTGCTATACATCGCTCCTTACACCTACAAGTAAGTCCGCAACTGTCCGAAGCGCAATACGGTTTTCGACCCGCGCGCAGCACTACAGGTAACTTGCTACACATGATGACTCGCATTGTTCCAGCAGTGGATGCCGGTGGGCAAGTGGATGTAGCTTACTTTGATTTTAGAAAGGCCTTTGACACCGTCGACAATGACATCTTGTTGACGAAGCTGGCGCGCGCGGGTTGCACACCGCCCACACTCGGCTTCTTTGCGGACTACATGCGGGATAGGCGGCAGTATGTTGACTGCGGTGGATATATGTCTGAGCCATACTTCACTCGATCAGGCGTCAGCCAGGGAAGTAATTTGGGTCCCTTAGAATTTATTCTCATGGTTAATGACCTCCCTGAGGTTGTGACTAATTCGGTATGCTTGCTTTTTGCAGACGATTTAAAGTTAATGAGGGAAGTTGTGGATGAGTCCGACTGTATCGCGTTGCAGGCTGATATAGACAGGGTAGTGGCCTGGAGTAATGTGAACCGGCTGTTATTCAACGTCGCTAAGTGCCAGGTCATTTCTTTTAGCCGCAAGCAGTCGCCGCTTTCATATCAGTACCGAGTGGACGGCACTCCTATGCAACGCGTTTCAGAGGTACGGGATCTGGGTGTTCGATTCACCACTGATCTGAAGTTTCGTGAGCACATTGTTAACGTCTGCAAGAAGTCCTACAGAAACCTGGGCTTTGTGATGCGCCAAACGCAAGTGTTCACGAATCTTTCAGCTGTACGCGCTCTTTACGAGGCCATTGTGAAAAGTCACCTCGAATGTAACGCTGTCCACATGAGAAAAAATATAGGCTCATGTTGGAACGTATCCAAAATAAATTTATTAGGTTTATGTACTTGAAAATGTATGGGGTTTATCCGTTTTACCCTCTGATGTATCCCACCCTGTTCATCTTGGGCATGGTCGGATATAACCAGCTGGAGGTAAGAAGGGAGTTAGCCGTAGCTACCTACGTTATGAAATTGTTGCGAGGTATACAGTGCAACCCTGAAGTATTGCGGATGGTAAGCTTGTCTGTGCCAGACCGCTATGTGTGGCGCAGACGTCGCGTTGGGTTGTTGGCGGTGCCGAGCGCACGCACCAACCTGCTGTGGGACGCTCCCCTCACGCGTGCCATCCGCACTCTAAACTGCATTTCGGAGACCATCGACATTTTTAGTTGTACTCTGAATGAATTTACAAAAACGGCACTTTTTCTTTTATGTTACAATGCAAATATTCGTAGAGTAATTTTTTTATGATTGTCATTTTTTTATTAATGAAGTTTATGAATTTATAATATTTTTATGATTTTAGGTATTTTTATTTTTATTGACATTGTGTGATTTGATTATTTAGTATTTGTATATTTTTATTGTTTTTAATTTATAATGCAAGTTGTAATTTTATGATTGTCATTTTTTCTATTAAGTCTATGAATTAATAATATTTTTATGGTTGTAGGTTTTTTATTGACATGTGCGATTAGATTATTTTAAATTTGTATTAATATAATTTTATTGATTTTAATTTATAATGCAATTTGTAATTTTAATAATTTATAATTTAATAACTTGAACTTCACTATCGCAATAGGTCAGCCTGTAATGATAGTTGTAAGTGTTATGAAAATAAATAATAAATAATAATAAATAATAAACGAAACCTCTCCGCATGCTACCAGTGGTAAGAGCCGTTTTTTAGGGTTTTGGACCCGGAGGGAACCTTCCTCAGGGAAGAAACCCTTGCCCCTCGGTGGGGACGTAATGGGTTGATGATGATGATCCCTGGTCTGACCTGAAAAGGGTTTTTTTTCTCTGGAAACGTAGCATATAGTGTGCATCTAATATACAAAAATCTTGTGTCACAGTGCTTGTTTCTAACTCCTCCGAAACTTCACCTATTTTTATGCTTTTATTGTGTATATTTGCTGGATTTGGGAATAAGTGGTAGGCTAATTAATATGGCAACAAAAAAGTATAAATATAAATATATTATTAAGGCGGCGGTTAGGCAATAAAATCTAAAAAAGATTATGAGGCTTTTTCGTTAAATATACTTCTATAAAAAAAAGAAATTGTTTTTGTTCTATTATAAAAACCGTACCTAATACTTACAAGATTTGGAGAATAGTACGTCAAAGATAATATAAAAACCAGCCAAAGGTGAGTTGGACTGGCAACCAAACTGAATAAAAGAAAAACACATTTTTGCTAAGTAAGACTATTAAGTACGGAGCCCTTGTTGTGCAAGTTTGATTCGCGCTTGGCCAGTTTTATTTTATTTAGAGCTTGAAGTAAGTACGTTTGCCGATGACAGGAGACTCACGAATGCCCGTGTTTATTTTACTCAATTTAGCCTCTTCACGTCTCACCCTATTCATTTACGACTCTTGTGTGTATTTTAAAGCATTTTTCGAGATTCTACTCGACTCCAGTCAACCTCGGTAATTGATACTTAAAATAAAATAAATGGTTATTTATTTCTGGCACAGTGGGTCCCTTTACAAATACAAGTGCACATAAAATCGTTACAAATAACTCAGAAACATAAATCAAAGTAAATAATAATTTTACGTGTATTTTGAATCAGTTGCGTTATGACCTTGAAAAGAACAACTAAAAATCATTCTTAGGGTGCGGTTCAACTGATAGTAGGGGAGCCCATGATGCTAAATCGGGATTTACTCGAGCGTCATAGAGACCTATTTGATTGTGAAGTTTAGATGATAAGAAGAAAAAAATGTCATATAATATATACCTTTTCATCGGTGGGGGGAGCAACTACAGATTTTCAAAAATGTAAAAAAAAACTGTTGCATTGAAATACTCGAGCGCGTCAGATATTGATAGCATCTATATCCTGTGTATTTTTGAAAATGTACGTATGTTAATCTGATTGTTTCAATGATGGGGGACGTACGACCGTACGTAAGGGTTGAAAATGAAAAAAAAAATTTCATCGAGCCCGTCAGATTTTCTGAGGGGATGTTATATAATAAAAAGCTCTTATATAATAATCTGACGATTTGGATGTAACGCAAACTCGCGGCCATTATTAGAATGTGCAAAAAAAATTCGCCATTTTGAAATACTCGAGCGCGTCAGATTAAAATATATGGTGTGGCCAAAATATTATCAATATGATTACTTGACCACTGGCGGTTAGCGTTATGCGCCCGAAGGCTTTTTTATGCGGTATGAATTTAAGTGGACTGTATTTTTTATTTAATTTAATCGCTAGGAACGCCGATTATGGTATATCGATGCAATTAGAGCAATTATAGGATGGGCAAAGGAAATCCACGCACCTTCAAAAATCCGGTAACTCCTCTTCCTCTTCTCTTCAGTCTTCGGCCCTTGGCTGCGCGGATCGATCACCCAATCGCTCCAAAAATGCACAATTCAATAGTAGTCTAAAAGTTCACGACACTAGTATTTTTAATAGTTTTATAATATATTTTCACGCACTCGCGGATATCACCGGTGGAAAGTATTTCACATCGGGGCGTACAGCAGTACATCAAATTTGCGACTCTTTTAAGGGCACCGATGACACGTTGCGTAGGTGCATTGTGGAAGGACTAAGGAGTTATGGGGGGGTGAAGGAGATAGGAAATCGCTCAATTAGCGTCTAATACCATGTGAAAGAAAAGGACAACTAAATGAACTAGAAAAATGCCTTCAAATCTATTGAATACGCATTATGGCGGTAACATCACCCCCGGCCTTAAAGGGCTGCCTTTAAGAAGCTAAGAATTATGTAGAGAAAAGTGCGGGTTAAATATAATATTATATGCGGGATAAATGTAATATTGTAAGCGGTTATATGTCGTAAGCGGTTAAGATAAATATAAATTTAGCGGTTTAATAAAGTGTGTAACATAAATAAATGTTATAAAAGCGTTGCACGAAGTAGCAAACTATTGAGTAGGTATGGGGCATAATTTAACTACTGGTCGAAGGTAGCTCCCCTTCGAAGTCTTTACAGTGACAACTCGCGTAGCGCCGTCCTTAGACGGATAAACCTTTTCCACGATGCCTAAAGGCCAAGCAAAGGGTGGAACAATGTCAGTTTTAATGATAACTAACGTTCCCTCCTGTATTGGAACAGAAGGAACGTTCCACTTCGCTCGCACCTGCAACTGATGCAGATATTCAGCACGCCAACGCTTCCAAAATGACTGCACCATGCCTTCTATTAAGTTATGTCTGTCCAACAAATCTATTCGTGTAACTCTAGGCGCAGGAAGCGATGACAGTGGCGCGGTATGTAAAAAGTGCGCAGGAGTAAGAGCTGAAGGCTCGGCGGGGTCACTACTATTTTTGACTAGCGGGCGGGAGTTGACGAGAGCCTCTATCTCAGTGAGAATTGTGAGAAGCTCCTCATACGATACAATTTGTTGTCCTATGACCTTGAACAAATGGGTTTTAATTATTTTCACCATACTCTCCCAACAACCTCCCCAGTGAGGAGAAGCGGGCGGAATAAATTTCCACTCTATACGATTTTCAGCAAACTTCTCTTCCAGGTGCGGGCGTAATTCGTCTAAGAATTTATACAAGTCGCGGAGATATGAGCGTGCCCCTACGAAACAAGTTCCGTTATCCGAATACATGCACTTAATGGGTCCTCGTCTGGAAAGAAATCGCTTGAACGCATTCAGAAAACTAACTGTGCTCAAATCTGTCGCAATCTCGATGTGCGTTGCGCGTGTCGTAAGACATGTGAAGATGCATAACCAAGCTTTACGGCTCCTTATCCCCCGACCATGAGTGGGGGTGTACTGAAGAGGCCCTGCGTAGTCACACCCGACATGCGTGAAAGCTTTGTCGACTTGGTTAACGCGCTGTCTAAGCGCATCCGACATAAGCGGAGATAACGGACGTGGTTTCGATTTAAAACACACGTTGCATTTATGAATGCGATAGCGTATAATGCGTCTTGCAGCTAGGATCCAGAATCTGCTTCTCAATAAAGACATCAGGTGTTCTGGTCCAGCATGCAAGTGCTTGCGGTGATAGTGATCAACTATCAAATCTATGACTTGATCGCGACGCGGAAGAATGCAAGGATGCTTAAAAGCGTAATCCTCTGCGGAATTTGACAAGCGACCTCCAACACGGATTAAACCGTTATTATCTAGGAATGGTCTTAGCTTATTTAAAGCGGGTGAACAAAGTTCATTTTTAATTAAGTTTGATTTATCATGCGGGAAATGAACATCTTGCACCGCGAGTATTAATTTATTTTCTGCAAACTCTAGTTCTGCGGCGGTTATAGAATTACCACGGGGTAATATTTTAATGAAGCGGTAAACATATACGATCGCGCGTAATAGTTTAGAGTACGACGAAAATCGTTGCGCGAGAGTGTAAAGCGGTGGGATACCTGGACTGGTTGTGGCGATATCGTCCATGTATAGACATGAAGAAGCAGCAGCAGCCGCAGCGGGAAACTTATCACCTTCATCAGCGATCAGCTGGTGAACCACGCGTAATGCGTGGAATGGACTACATTTTAGTCCGAAACAAACGTGGTTAAATTCGTATACAGTAACTGGATCCTCCGTACTGAACCGATACAAAATTCTCTGATACCTACGATCAGGTTCGCGGACTCCAATTTGGAGAAACATCTGACGACAATCAGCGGAAAGCGTTATCTCAAATAAGCGGAATTGAGTAAGGATACTAAACAAGTCTCCTTGTAAGTTAGCACCTGCGTAAAGAAGATCGTTAAGTGAGTGACCTGAGGAAGACTTGCAACTGGCGTCCAAAACACAGCGAAGCTTGGTCGACTTTTTGTCTTCACGAAACACACCGTGATGTGGAATCGTATATGAAGGTTGAGTGACGTCATCAGTATTCATATCAATAGGACTTAAGTAGCCCTTATCTAAATAGTCGCGTATTACGTCATTATACGCGGCGCGGGTCTTGAGCGAAGCGTCTAGCTTTCGTTCTAAACATTTAAGGCGACTAAGCGCAGCAGAATACGAATCACCCAACAAACACACGTCATCACGAAACGGTAATGCTACTACATACCTACCAGTGTCGTCACGAACGGTAGTAGCACGAAAAAATTGTTCACACTCAAAATCATCGGGACTCTGAGCGGGCGGCGCGGTTACCTCTTCAATTTCCCAAAATCGCTTGAAGAGTGTGTCCATCGAGTCGTGAACAACGGAACAACATACAGTTGATAAATTATTGTGAACGATCTGTGACGTAGGCGCGGAACCCATAATCACAAATCCTAGCACGGTTTGAATGGCGGGCGGTATATTACTATAACTGCTATGTACCACTCCGGGCAGCAGCAGATGCGAAAAAGTCGAAGCTCCGACCAAGCAGTCGACTGGTCCAGGGGTTGCGAAATCCTGGTCGGCGAGCGGGAGTGATTCGAGATGAATAAACGCAGCCTTATCAACTGCGGCCGACGGCAGGTTATCGCTTATGCGGTCAATAACAAGCGAATCGAGATCAAAATTAATATTTGAATTAAATCGCGAGCTTATATTAAGGGTAATTGAACCCCTTACATGTTTCTCTGAACCCCCGATTCCTCTAACAACCGTGTGAGAAGGCGTCAACCTATGCAACAATCCGAGGCGTTCACAACATTCATGTGTCACGAAATTACTTTGCGATGCGCTATCGAGTAAACAGCGAATAATATGCGGTCTATTATCAGCATCGAATACTATCGCCTGAGCTGTGGCTAGCAGTACCGTTGCAGAGACAGCTACTCGTTGCGGCTTATCAGTCGGTGTCTCAACGCGCACGGGAAGCGACGCGGCAATAGATGTAGTACATAGCGAGAGGTCGCTGCATTGCACTAACTGAGACTCGACCGCGGTAGCGAGGGGCGCTTTAGGCGCAGCGGTTGTATGCGAGGTTGCCGGAGGAAGGGTAGCGGGTTCAGAAGGCGGCTTATTATTATTAAAATGGAGTTTCAGATGGTGGTTACCAGAACATATACGACATTTGACCTTAGATGCACACTGAGCCGTCTTGTGAGATTTACTCGTGCAATTCACACAAGCGTTATTTTTCTTTATAAATTTAAACCTTTCAGTAGGTGTAAGTTTTTCAAATGCGGTACATTTATAGTAGTGATTATGAGGCGCAAAATTACACAGAGGGCACTTTTCGGAAGTCGACCAAGTGACGTAAGACTGTGGATTTGGCGGACGATTAGTTCTAGCAGAAGGCTTATTAGAACCAAACTTCGTACTATTATTCTGAACAGTGGCGGTTTGCGTGCTCTCAAATATACTACATTGTTTCTTGATAAATTCGATAAATCGGTCAAGAGTGGGCAACTTCGTATCACGACAATACATTTCAAACGCACGTTTAGTTTCCGTGTCGAACTTTTGCGTTGCTATGTGCAGCAGTACAAAATCCAACAGGTCATCAATTTTTAACGCTTTAAGTGAACTGATAGCGACAACAAATCTATCTATAAACATCTGATAGTTAGTCGTAGACGGAGGACCATTCAATTTAAGACCGAGTGCCTCATTTAAATAGGTGAGTCCTAACTTTCTAACATCTTGATATTTATCGAGAAGTGTCTGGTATATCGCTTCATAATTTTCAGCGCTCGGAATAATACCAGCAAATGAGCACTGGGCGGTTGCTGACAATTTACCTAATAAATAATATAATTTATCAGAGTTTGTTAACGACGAGTTTTGGTGCACTGTGGCATGAAAACTAGCGTAAAATAGCGGCCAATTTTTGATATCACCATCAAAAGACACCAGTTCAATATTTGGAAGCTTAGGTTTAGCTTTAGCGGGCGAAGAGGACCGATTAGACGCGGGCGGGTGAATGAACTTCGACATGACCTGCTTGATATAACAATATAGATCTTCGAAGGAGGCATAACCTTGATACGAGGGAGTCGCTTCCGAGTCGAACTCGAGGAGTGCTTCGTTGTAGCTATCGAGGATTTGGTGGAAACTGGCACGTATGTCCTCGATGGTTACACATGAACCAAGAAACGACTCTCGAGCTTCTACCGAAACATGAGTACCTTTATCCAAGTCTTTAGCTTGATTATAAATAGCGTTAATTCGTTCATACAACGCATTTCGCTTAGCCTGTAGAATTGTCAAACGCGGGCTCTTCGGGCTACTTGAAGCGGCTGCCATATTGTCACGCGGCATCGTAAATTATTTTAATGCAAGAAAATATTACGTAGCGTAAATATTTACTTAGAAAGTTATACGTTAAGCGGGAAAATAAAGCGGGTATGATAACTGACTATACCAACATTAAAATTATATGATATGGCATAGGCAGTACGTAAACAAAATATATTATGTTACAAATGAGTACGTGAATATAAATAATATACTTATAAATGTGTGTACCTAAGGGGCGGGAAAGTAATTATAATATTTCTCAAAGGCAAACACTTATAAGAGCGGAGCGGGTCAATTAGAAACAATATAGTGCCGAAACTTTTATAAAAGCGGGTAGGCATAGACTTCGCGACGTTACTCGTTACGTAACGTGGTGAGGTGGAATTCAATTTAGAAAAAGTGAATCTCGTATTTATACCGAGAAATTATAGGACACTAATGAAATTTCAATATGTCCGGAACGAATGGACCAAAAAAATGGTGTGGCCAAAATATTATCAATATGATTACTTGACCACTGGCGGTTAGCGTTATGCGCCCGAAGGCTTTTTTATGCGGTATGAATTTAAGTGGACTGTATTTTTTATTTAATTTAATCGCTAGGAACGCCGATTATGGTATATCGATGCAATTAGAGCAATTATAGGATGGGCAAAGGAAATCCACGCACCTTCAAAAATCCGGTAACTCCTCTTCCTCTTCTCGTCAGTCTTCGGCCCTTGGCTGCGCGGATCGATCACCCAATCGCTCCAAAAATGCACAATTCAATAGTAGTCTAAAAGTTCACGACACTAGTATTTTTAATAGTTTTATAATATATTTTCACGCACTCGCGGATATCACCGGTGGAAAGTATTTCACATCGGGGCGTACAGCAGTACATCAAATTTGCGACTCTTTTAAGGGCACCGATGACACGTTGCGTAGGTGCATTGTGGAAGGACTAAGGAGTTATGGGGGGGTGAAGGAGATAGGAAATCGCTCAATTAGCGTCTAATACCATGTGAAAGAAAAGGACAACTAAATGAACTAGAAAAATGCCTTCAAATCTATTGAATACGCATTATGGCGGTAACAATATATATGGTTCTTCTTAATGCCCTAGACGTGCTGTCTCATAATCTGACGATTACCTAGAGGGATTGAACTTAATTAATTGAAAAGCTGAAAAAATAGCATGCAAATAAAAAAGTACAGGTTTTTTAAGTATAATGCTTGTATTTGTAAGAAAGAATTATAAAAAATTAAATTTTTTCGCGTAGTTTTTTTTAATCATCATCTTCGTCATCGGTAGAATCATATTCGTCCTCTGGCTCGATTCCATCCTCATCCTCCCCATAGCTGCACGCATTAAACTTTACCTATTATTTTTTCTTACTTCGGCTTATGGAAATCGTCAGATTTTATATTTTTCATTATCGTTGGATTATTTTCTTCAAAATAAAAAAAAAATTAGCCACGCTCGAGAAAGTCGAATAACGTTTTTTTTTTTACAATTTTGTAACCCTCTTACTTCTCTACGTCACGCGTAAATTGTCAGATTAGTGGAATATACACTTTTTAGCATGTAATTAACTCACCCTACCTTAATCTGACGCGCTCGAGAATTTCTGATGATCAATTTTTTTTTACTAATCTGATCCTTCATCCTTGACAGGCGACCATATATATGGGGCTCATATTTGGTGGAGGTACTTTACCTGGTACAAGGTATCTCCCTGTATGTTAATCTGCCGCGCTTTAGTAACTCCCGAAATCCCCTCTTGGGCTCCCCTACCATGAGGCGGAGCGGAGACGAGGCAGTGCCGTGATCACCAATCACATGGCTTGAAATCCGCGAAGTGGAGAAGAGATGTGGATTTCAAGCCATGTGATTGGTGAATCACGGCACAGCTCGTCTCCGCTCTGCTCCGCTCCACCTCAGTGGAACCGTAGCCTTATGGGACTGTAGCGGATTGCTGTTGATCTTGTCAGTGCGTAGCGGTGGTAAGAAATGAAGAAAGTCTTGATAGATAGAATTAATAGATATCGTGTAGGTGTTGAACAAATTACATTAAGATAGACAAATTGAAGGAAATATTATACACAAAATTATATTAATAATTGCATAGAGTAGTGCAATATAGTATAGATAGGTAGCCCACAGGTCTTAAGGTTACCAAAAATTCTACAGGTTAAGCATGTACTATGCTTAACCTGCTTATAATGCTTTTGTTAATTCATTGGCAAACTGTGGATAACTGTTAAGGTCATAGCACACTTAAACGACTCTACTCCAACACCGCCCTAAACTAAGACGACTGCTCGTAGTGCACGCTGCGACAGCTAGCAGGCACCCAGCAGTCCACGCGGTGACAGCTAGCAGACGGCCAGCTGTCCACCCGCCGACCGCTCTCGCTTTTCGCGATAGACACAGTTCACGATAGGTTTCCATTGAAGCAACTCGTATTTTTTACTATGTCCCGATTCACAACCCTGCTGACCGACTGAGCGGCGACTGCTAGCAGTGAGCGCGCGGACACAGCGGCGACCGCTCGTCTATAACGTGCAGCCAGCGAGGCGTCAACTACCGAGAAGTCTGACGCCGCGGTAAGCTCGCTGACAGCGAGCTGTCTGCTAATTTATGATATCAATGTAAAATATATCTAAAGAGCAATATATTTAAAGCCCATATTTGAATTATATTATTTTTGCCGGGTGGGAGTAGAGTCGTGTAAGTGGGGTATGACCTTTATTGGCCTTATTTTTAGTTACTATTTATTAACTAGTTAATAAGTAAAATAAAATTAATAAATGTGCAGGTATGAGAGAATCTAGAATTAAATTCAAGATATCAGGAACGCTTGCCTCTGCAAACCTGCTCGACGCGCTACAGAATCTTGGTTTTTTCATGAGAATCCGAAAAAAATCATTGTATTATACGCTCACGGTACCTACTAAATGATTTTTTAGTGTGATTGACCCACAGGTGGCATGCATACATTCTTTGACAGTCAGATAAGATAAGAACAGTCTTCGTACACTAGTTAAAATATGGACCCATGTTGCGATTTTTTAATGCTATAAAAGATCTAAAATATTTAAAAAAAAATCATGAAAATTATTACCAACCGCCCTTGATATGACACTGAGTGGTTTATTTTCATATTTTAAATACTAACCTTAAACAGTTAAATGTCTTTTAAAACATCTGATTTAGCATTCTAATGTATTTTTCATCATCAAGTCCTCACCGAGGGGCACGGGTCTCTTCCCTTAGGAAGGTATGGCCATACTCCGTCACGCGGGCCAAGTCCGGATAGGTAGAATGTATTTACCTACGCATAAAATTGTATTTAACGTTATGTGGTAGGTGTGCATGTATATGTAGTAGGTAATGCATGGCACATTTCGCACACTTGCAAGAACAACGTGTTATTTCGGAACCCTTACGTTACATGGGAGCATTTTTTTGAAGGTTTCAAAGTAATGGCCGAAAGAGATAGCGCTATAACGTGATGCAGTGTCTCTTTTGCTCATTATTCCGGCGTTTTCAGAGTAAATAAAATCGCGTTAGCAAAATTAAATTTCTATGAATAAAAAATTGATATTTTCGAAATATCACGTTGTTCTTGCAAGGGTGCGATTTAATAAGTATTGGTCAATAAAATAAATACGTTATATAAAATAAAGGGGTACACATAGGCCATGGTTTGCCACTTACCACTATCCTGACAATCCTCTTTCGCTTCACGCCAGTTTCGGACATGTTTTACGTTTTCTTTACTAATTCATATCCTGTTCGGTCGAAGTTTTACTGTGATATCAATTTCAACATAAAAGACTATTTTCAATTTGCTGTCTGTAATTTCGCTTCACGCTAGTTTCGGCCATGTTTTACGTTTTTGTTACTAATTCATATCCTGTTCGGTCGAAGTTTTAATGATATCAATATAAAAAACAATTTTCAATTTTATTTCTGTAAGCCACTCGTGCGTGAAAAGCGAAGCGGAATATGAAATCCCCGATTCATACAAAACTCCATTAAGTTTAGTTTGTGTATTACTCAGTCGGCGATGACAATAAATCCAGGAAAATAACTATCAAATTGTACTCCAACAATTCAATATAAATTCGCCACGAATGCACGGCTTTTTCGCTCCGTCTAACTTAATTGATCCGATTTTGTTCCCGAAGCAATAAAAACTTGCATGTATTTTATGCGCATCTGTATGGCTGCGAAGTGAATGAATATTAATTTCAGTCAACAGCCTTATTCGCGGAGTCGTTAGTGTTTTATTGGCAAATACTGTGGGTTCATATCACGTGAACAGGCCACCTCCATACCCCCTACCGTTGAAGTTAATTTGTTCCGAATTGCTCTACAATAACGTGCTGTATGTGAGAAGTAATAGCCTATTAAACTATAGAATTATTACATGGTATAGAACCAAATCGCTCGTAGCCCCGGCTGCCTGAGTGATCTTAAACGATCACGAAGGATAAACAACATAGGCCGCGTTCAGTGTATGGATGAGTGACCGTTCTATGACTAACGCTAGTGACATTTTTCCAGGCAGTTCCGTGCTTCGCAAGGCACGTTAAGCAGTTGGTGCCGGCTACCGTCGATAGGTGGAAGTCGTTAAGCCAAGTCAGAGGCCTTAGGGCGGCTTGAAAAATTCTGACAGTAAGACCAGCTACTAGTCTCACAAACCGCCACCAATCCGGACTTGGCCACCGTGGTGGAGTATGGCCTATACCTTCCTCATGGGTTGATGGTGATGATGATGATACTATGGATTTATTTCACATGAATAGGCCAGGCCACCTCTAAACCCCCTACCTACTGTAAAAGTTAATTTGTTCCACAATAACGTGCAATATCTGAGAAGTAATGACCTAGGAAACTATAGAATTATTATAAAGTATAGAACCTCAGACCGAGCTTCCTAAGTGAAATTGGTATCTTAGCGTAGCCGGTGTTCAGCGTTGCATTGGCGGAAACCAAGCCGCATTTTAGTCAGTTTTCGTCGCATCGTCCTATCTATTTTGCGCAGTTGTTTGTCGATGCCGAGGCTGACGTACACGCTGCGGATGGCCCTAGTCTGGTTCTTTATGTAGGGGACCCAGCATTATAAACGGGTGCTGTTCGTGTGTCTGGCCGCAGCATTGATGTTATTCCTACTTTTGTAGGAAAAATAGGTAATGTATTGACTTTTAAATGTACGGCAATCACGGAATCTTAACATGTTATTATTTTAGAAAACATAATTTTGGAACTTGCGGTGGTGGCGTAGTGGGGTTGACCCTTGCTTCTCGATCATGAGGGTCTGGGTTCGAACCACGCATGTACCAATGACTTTTAGTTACGTACATTTGTTTGTACAGCAACACCATTCGCTGATAAATTGTGCCCGGATAACGGCGACAGGCTTGCCACTTGTCACGTTTGGGACCTAATAAACTCGGCAAAACGTGGGTCCAGTTCTAGAGACTGGTGCCTCTGCCTACCCCTTCGGGGATAACGGGCGTGAGTTTATTTATTTTTTATTTTATTTTTTATAATTTTGGAAAAGATGGTCAGAGTGGAGTTTCTTTTTCTTCTGCCTTTTTCTCCACTGTAAATACGGCTCGAAGACAGCGGCTAACATATTCAGCAAACAGAATGTAAATTCTTTATGTTGATTAAGTTATTTTGATTTGATTTGATTGTGACGAGGTACTAACGGATCTTTTAGAAAGTCCTAAACGTCATCTTGTCCGATGACCAATAGACCCAGGCGGCGCTTCCGGTGAGGCATGGTGGACTCAGCGTTCTGCGTTTGGGGTACACTCAGTTGCCGGCTTTTTTGGTTTCGTCATGTAAATTGTTACGGCTTGTCACTCGCCTTTTGCAAGTTGATGGTAACGGGTTTAGTATTCCTCATGCTGCGGAGGCTTTACTGCTCTGGCAGTCTGCGTACCTGGAAGTGTGCGTACTGCGTGCAAGTGTAGCCGGAACGCTAGCGCGATTGGGATGGAGTTTGCTGGCCAACTCTGGAATCCCTTCTGCAGCGTAGTACCAGTGCAGACAGCAGAAGCGCGTTTGCGGACAGTTATCCGGCCCGAGTGTAGGTTGTGGCTGCACGCGTTGCCATCACTGCAGTTGGGGATGCTGGAAAGATGACAATTCATTACGCGTAGCGGTGACACTTCAGTGTTCCGTTTGCATGCCGCACTCACAGGAGTGCGGACACAGACACAGGTCTGTGAGTAGAATTGGATCACCTGGGTCGACACGGGTACCACGGCGTGCGAAGTGCCTGTAGAATCTCACTGCAGCATATTGTTAATGATTTTGTCCGGAGAGCGCTGGTTTCGGCCGACGTCCCGGAGGTTTTTGAGCTACCGGGGCTGAGCCGCATTGATGGTAAGCGTCCAGACCATCTCACCTCGATGCCGTGGAAAAAAGGCCTTTTGCGGGACGATACGTGCACGTGCATTTGCACTTTTTGCGCCTTCCCATTAATGATTATTGATGACGCAAAAGAGATCTGTTCGGATCGTGACAAGACATACTCTGATATCTGAGCACCCCTACGGGAATTGGGCGTGAGTTTATGATATGCTTTGTGTTCCAGCTCATGTTTTCTAGAGAACGAACGGTCTAATGCAGAGCAATGTAAAATTAATGTCGAAAGTACAGCGGTTGCACAACTCACTCATCGTGATACACCTGCGGTGAGCCTTTGCGCTAAATCATTCGTATTTGTCTTTACCCGATGTTTGTGAGCGCAAAAAAGTACTTTTCAGCCGTTTTCCGTCATACTCGTGTAAGCTTTTTGTGTCACGTCGTTAAACGTGAAACAAAATTTACATTTCCATGAAAATGTTTCAGTGAATTTCTGTCGGCTGAATTTCGAGTGGCTTTGCCACTTCGCGCGGGCGGCGGTGGTATTCTGTAATCTTAATGGGCATTGGTTGGGACCTCTTTTCAGTCCCACCACCGAGGAACATCGTCGGCTCCATCTTCACTTACCATCAGGTGAGATCGGGGTCAATCGTTGGTCAGTTTTTAATAAAAAAAAAAAAAAAAAACACACACAACCGGCTCGAGTGCATTGAATGCACTGCGCGATCCGTGCTCGTCAAGTGACTTGAGCGTGATTCCCATTGAGGAAGCATAATTGGGGTGCCAGCGGAAGAGCTCTACAGATAGGTGTGACCGATGTAAATGAAATCTGTTTTATTTCACGGCGAGATGTGTTTGCACAGTGTTTTACGGCAGTTTACTTTATCGAACGCTGCCGGCGGTCCATTTTGTGGTAAAAAATCGGTCAACTACGTTTACGCTTATCTCTGCGGAGCTGGATTGGCCGGTGCGTGAATTAATCGTTGCGTACACGCCCATAAAGTTAATAGTGCCAATGGTATGTTTATGCTCGAGATTGATGCTTACTGTATTAACAATTTACTGCGGTGGTAAATTTTTATATTTGTCTGGAATAAGTTGTCTATTTCTATATGCCAAGCTCATCGAAATCCGTTCAACCCTTCTGCTGTGATTGAGTTAAATACATCTATCTATCCAAACTTTCCCACAATATTAGACTGACCTTTTACATTTTACGTAAATTGTAATAGATAGAGAATACCAATAATATTAGTACAATATAATTTGTCTGGTTTGTGTTTCAATGTAAAATTATTTTAAGTACAAAGTTTGTATGAAATTATATTTCCTTGTGTGCGAGCCGCTGTAGCTAGAGACGAAACACGGCGGCAGTTACACGGTGGAATGGTATTAATGAGCGGAACGGCAGCCTATTGTTACTTTCATGCGTGTACAACGGATAATTTCATTGTATTCTAGTATGCTCTTAATTATCAGTGACCTTCAAACATGCGTCACCCTACCTGTGTGTAGAGAGAACCAAGGCTAAGCCTAGCCAGAGATATCCCAATAGAGATAGTGAGGCCGCGATATTGGACGCGCGGGCGATTTAATCTTTTCTACCTGAAGTTTTCCCTTCATTGCAAGCTGTTGAGCCGATCCCACTTCACTCAACGCCAGTACTTATATACGAGCTAGCGATATCACGAAGGTTATCCCCGATTGCTGGGAAGACGTCTGCCGCTCGTGAATATTCTCCACAATAGCGCGTATTCTCGGCGCGAGAATAGACTTCGTGGGAAAATCGATAGGTGAGGAGCCGTGCCGAGTATTTGGCAGCGTGGACTCTTTAAAATTGTGTCAAGTTTTACGAGACTCACTCGTTGCGAGGGGCTCCGCCCCCCGGATCTTTTTCATGACTCTTTCAGAGTTGATTAAAGTATCTTTTATGTGGGAAGGAGCGCAGATTTTGCGAGGGTTCGTATGACTCGGCTTCGGATATTTTGCGACTTTGTTCGAAAGTGATGGGGGGGTATCAGTTTTCAGCGATAAACGCTAATTATAATTATCAAGAAATATGTTATAATTAATTACGAGAGGAAGAGCAATGTATAAGGTAGATACTAAAACTTCTTGATGGATAAAAGCGAGTTTCAGTTTATTTGGTAGAGCTTGATAAGCATTTTAAAATCGGTGACCAGGATCTGGTATTGTAATCAAAATATGGATACGGTATCTTCTCAATGGACAATATTAAGGATAATATCTTTGTAAATTCCTTTCTCAGAAGAAGGAGTACCATAGAAGGAGGAATAAAATAAAAAGTAACAGTTGTATAGCTGTCCATGTTACTCTTACGATAAATCTCTGCGCCAGAAAGAGACAGCTGTAGTGTACTCATGCACTAAAAATTTTACAATCGTACACGGTTGCCACAGATTACTGAACAAAGCCAAAATCGATAGGGCTGGGACAAACACCATAAAGATGTCGATATTATTTATTCCGATCTACATAATCTGTGTATTTTTTAAAATTAATGTTGGTAATTAAGTATTAATATTAAATGATAAAAAAATCATAGCTCTTTTACACAATTTGCAAAAAGTATCTTTTCAATCCCATCACCATGTTTAATAGTGATTTTTCGGACCCATGGCTGTGTACCAAAAAACCTACGACTAAATTCCATTATTCCAATACCAATTAATTTAAATTACAGTCATGGGCCCATGATAATCGCTATTATCACCATTATCTATCTATCTAATTATCAATGTATTTATCTCTAAAAAAATATCATTTTTCCCTTGGTGGTGCTAGTGAACCAGCTGGAACCCCTTACGGTTATGTTATTATGTGCTAAGTGTGGTACATACCATATAAGTTACAATAAATATTCATAAGTAACAGTAAGTAATTCTACATCAGGTTTTCAATAATATAAATGGGACTAATAGGGCTATAGCGAATCGAAGAAAGATTTTACCGAGTTATGTGGTAACATGGCAAAATGTATATGTACGGCGAATATAGAACCTTTTTTTTAAATATATTTGCAAATCATCAATAATCACCATATACAGCGCCACCAAGTTATCTGTTCAGATGGGTAAAATTGTAACTAAGTAATTAATTGTAAATCCTGTTCCCCATTTTTTGTTTTATTTATTCATTTACTAAGATTTATAGACATATGTTCATTAAAATTGAAAGATGGGTTAAAATATTCTCATTTTTCTAGGTAAATTTCTCAAATGTTACTACTAAATTCTCCACTAGCGCCGTTATCAACTGAACAAATGAGATGGTGGCACTGTAAGAAAGTATAATGAATAAAACAAGACCAAAATAGGAAAAACTATTTAATAACATAACATAAAATTTACACACAGGCACATCGATTGCTTCTGGCCCCACACTAGGATACCCTGTGTCGTGTTAATAGATTACGTATTTGTTTCCAATAAATACCTACCACCTAGCATAGTTACTCAAGGCACCCGTTGTAATAACATCACCAGTCCAGGTTCGATAGAATAAAATAAAAATTAAAAACCAAACGATTTATTGGTACAAGATTATTTGGCATCAAATAAAGTACGTAGTTTCAAGCTTTTCACATAAAAAGTGGCAGGCTGCAGCTCAATAGAGAAGAAATTAACACGTATTACTATAATGTATATGTTTTTTATCCCTGACTTCTGTTTTACAAGTACCTATTAACGTTTTTTTTTCACAAAAATGTGTCAGCCATAATGTAAAAGATAATATAATATTTTATGAAATTCAAATGAAATCAGCTTGGTTGCAGCTCACGAACGTTGTCCATTTCCGCGGAGGGCGCAACCTGAAAATTGTTTTTATTTAAGTACTTCACGTTGATAACTTCCACATAAAAAATAATAAAAATCACTTGCACCAGAATCAGACTATGATAGTATTAAACTAGTTATGACCTTTAACTGCTAAACGTTGTCCAGGATAGAAAATAACACCCAGTCAGGCAATAATCAGGGAAACATTCTACAAGTGATATACGGCGCCTTGCAGGTTGGAATTGACAACCTGTTTTATTATCCAAGTGGAGTAACCACTAGACCAACGAGACAGTCGGGTCTCATGTGAAATTCCTGATGTACATACATACAGCAAAACGTGCACCTCAGTCGACATAATTATGCAGTATGTAGACTTTATTTTGTTTTAAGTATCATTATAATGTATAATTATAACCTTACCAATGATCTGCGGGCTAAGGAGAAGCGTAAAGTAGGTACGGCACTTGTTTCCAACCTACGCCACTTGCTATTGTTTATGAAACAGTCGCTTGCTGCAAATGCGGTGTAAATTTTTCCAAGACTACTTTGTACGTGATACTGCGTCATCGACATTTGTTATTTTGTGCTGTCTTCGGGTAACCTGCAATAGATAATTAACAATTAAAACAACTATACGAACGCAAGAAATAACTAAATATGCTCTACGAACTATCGATACTTTTTTTCACTGAGAAAGTGGGAAAGTCCCATCCCTATTCCCCTACAACAAACAACAAACTTGTATTATGATTTATATCGAAAATATCACAATAATCATGATGAAAACACCATTCTCTAATAGCTAATTTGCAATTCTAGTAGCCCATAGTTGAAATCTTAGAGAAAATACCCTTTTAGGTACACAAAATTGAGACTTACCGGTGGAAGCTGATGAATGTTGTTTCATTATCTTCTCGGGAAGAATGAGATATACATTCTAACACAACACACGCCATGCCGATGGTTACTTATACTATATACCATGAGAATCCACTATAATTCACTTCAAATGGTGCTTTAGTAAATATAAAATACACAAGCTTCTTGAAAACGGCGCACTCCCAAACCTCTTGTCAAACACACTGCCAAACACAGAACACCCTCTGCCAAATCAATGTCATTGGGCGGCACATTGCATGCCGTCATTTTCTGAGCCGTTCTAATTTGGTCGCGTAATGGTAACCAAAGGTAACCAACTGACGTTTAAGGGTTCTACGCTCGAAAAAAGCAACAAAGACACGACTATATTTTTCTCTTTCTAACACATAGCTTGCGGCTATTTAGATTGACGAAACAGACTATGTGGCACGTTTTCATTTTTTAACGCTCCTTCTATGGTACTCCTTCTTCTGAGATTCCTTTTTAAGTAGGTACATACAATAAAGTTGTACGTTAATTTATCTATATTAATAATTTCGTTCGGGTCTACGGTAGACTCGAACGATATGCACACCAAATGAAAGAGCGTAAAAAAATAGTTGATCTGAGTCGACAACATATGGGCGGAAAATTCGTATTATCGAGCAGCATCAATATAAAAATTATTAAATTCGTTGTGTTAGTGTCACAAGTTTTCATTGTGAACTGTTACGGCCGGTTTACATTATTTTAGTGGTTAGGAGAGTGCTATAATACAATTAGGGAGGCAAGTGCATTAGTACATTACTAGACGTTCGAGTGAACGTTTATATTTCTTCCAGTAGAGTGTCACTTCGTCGACATCGCGAAATATGCGCTATCTTACTCAAAATACTATGAGTTTTAATGGAACACATAAGTAAGTTTGATAATTCGAGTTAATGAAAACAACACGCACCCGTCACGAGTCACTTGCGCACTCTCCTAAAGTTCTCACTAAATTTTTAGTTTATACACAGATAAGTAACGAGGATAGTAACGCGCTCAGGTGTTACTGGATAGAACAATAGAAACCAATTCTATTTTGATTCTAATTGAAAGGCAACTAGAACCGTACTATACCGTAAAACGCACTAAAGCAAGTGGCGCTTACACGTTTCTACAAAAGCACTCTCCTTAAGAAAGAATGAAAAATAACACAGAAAGCATAAAAAGCGTAAAAATAAATAAACTGTACAACATGAAAATAATAATTTACATTTACATATTTACATTTACATACAGGCACATACATTGCTTCTGGCCCCACACTAGGATACCCTGTGTCGTGGGAACCAGAAACAGCGACGTCACAAACATGTAAACATCCAAGACCTGGGATTTTTTTTGTCCCCAGCCGGGATTCGAACCCGGGACCTCTCGCATGGTAGTCAGATGCGCTAACCACTACGCCATAGAGGTCGTTAAAGGTAGAGCCCCCAAAATGGGCCCGATTCAGCATAATGTTGCAACAGAGTGTAAAGTAAAGCACTCTCCTAAACACTAAGATAATCTAAACCGGCCCTTTGACCTAATTTGTTAACTCCATGGTGTGTGGAATACCGTGGCATCCAAAAAGGTTATTATAATCTGTGCCAACTGAGAAGGTGTAGTAAGTAATCTGTGGTGTTTTTCATTGGCGGGAGCTCAGAAGAGGGCGGGAGGGAAGACAATAATTTGACATTGAGTTTTGGAAGGGTCTGAAAAATAATTGAAAAAGGAAATCAAAGTCATAAATTGATCTTTATTGTTTTGCTTAGTTAGGTACCAATAAACTTATTGAAATGAAAAAGCCACTAGATAAGAAAAATACCAAAAATTAAAATGATGAAGAAAAACATGTGGTCAATACAAAACTAAAAGCTGTAAAGCCAATGAGAGGGAGCTGTTTTTAGTTGATTAGCCAAGTGGATTCTACGTCTCATACGTCATTAGATTCACTAGCTGTTAACTAAATTCAATGCTGTTAAGTGTATGAAGGAAGCTCATTTAGTAATTTGTGATGAGGTACCCATGACAAAGTTATGATAAGTATCCGATTTTCGCCTTGCATTCCTTCGTGAGTAGCCAGAACATGTCCAAAAGAGCAAGATTGGCTATCCGTAATAGTGTGCTGGTTCCAATACTGATGTAAGCATGGTAGCGAGATTTGGGTATGGCAGAAGTCAGAAGAATCATGAAAGTAGGATTAGTGCAGTACAAATGAGATCCTTAAGAAATATGTGTGGTGTTACTTTGAATGACAGAATACGCAATATTGTGATCAGAGACCGAGAATGTAGAGGAAGAGGATGTAGTGAGTGACTAGAATTGAAAAAAGGAATGTTGCATTGGTTTGGAGATGTGGAGAGGATGAACGAAGAAAGACTGACAAAGCAAATATATCGGGCGAATGTGAGTGGAAGGGCCGGTAAGGGACGCCCCACTTGGACATACTTCGACCAAATAGGGGATGTATTAGCAAAGGGCAAGATGAAAAGTACCCGAAACCGATGTGGGTACATGCAACGACTAATGGATGTCGATGAAGCGAAAGTGATTTGTCAGGATAGTGGCAGGTGACAGTCCGTGGTCTCTGCCTACCCCTCTGGGATACAGGTGTGAGCTTATGTATCTGAATGTATTAAGATGTTTATATCTACTGGTGGTTGATAAATACAGAGGCGTCTTAAATACCATATAAAAAAAACATAGTGGAATATTATTTTGCGTCTACATTTTACCCGAGCGAAGCCGGGTTTTCGTCTAGTAGTACAATAAATTAAGACACTTCTGACAGGAAGACCCGCCACTAGTCTTACAAGCCTCCACTAATCCGGGCTAGGCCCCCGTGGTGGAGTATGGCTTATAACTTCCTCAGAGAAGAGACCCGTGGCCCTCGGTGGGGACGTAATGGGTTGATGAAATTAAGAAAATATTGAATCAATATAGAACACTTTACCGTACCCATAGTTTTTTGACCGTGTACTTTTTTAATTACAAAACCTGAATTCCTCATGAGCCAAGGCATTGCTAGTATGTTAAAATTAATTATTTTATTGTATTAGGCAAAACAAATTGTAATAAGTAATAGTCATATATTAAATCTATATATACATATATAAAAGGAGAAGCTGACTGACTGACTGACTGACTGACATATCAACGCAGGGCCTAAACTATAAGGGTTAGAAACTTGAAATTTGCACAGGGGTTCCTTTTGTAACGCAAGGGAGCACTAAGAAAGAATTTTTGAAAATTCATCCCCTAAGGGGGTAAAATGGGGGTTCAAATTTAGTATGAAACTTTGCCGTTTTTGAAGTTATTCGAATGAAATTTAGTACAAAAGTTCTTCATTTAAAATTATGGAACACGTGTAAAATAGTTTTTGAAAATCATCCCTTAAAGGGGAAAAAGGGGGGTGCGAACTTAGTATGAAACTTTGCCGTTTTTGAAGTTATTCGAATGAGATTCAATATGAAGGTTCTTCATTGAAAGTCATGAAACACATGTAAAATAGTTTTTTGAAAATCATTCTTAAGGGGGTAAAAGGGGGGTGCAAAGTTAGTAAGAAACTTAGCCATTTTTGAAGTTATTAGAATTGAATTCAGAATGAAGGTCCTTCATTGAAAGTCATGAAAGACGTGTAAAGTAGTTTTTCGCAAATAATCTCTTAAGGGGTAAGAGATTATTTTGCGAAGTTAGTATGAAAGCTCTTTCGCATGCGCTAAAAGTGTCCCTATCTTATTTGCAAACACTTCACTCAACTAAAGCCTACGCGGACGTAGTCGCGGGCAACAGCTAGTTTAAAAATAATAATCTTGACTAACTTATCTTAGCACGTGGCGTTCTCCACATAGTATTAGTATAAAAAGTTTAAAATTACCATTTCTATTTTACTATTAATTGTAGGCAAGCAATAATCATGCATACCTGTGGTTAAAAAAAAAATATGTTGGAAGGAAAGTAAGAACTTTTAGTTTGTAGATATTACGATATCGAAGTATGAGTTAATGAATTTTGGCTTTTATTGTTATGGCCTTAAGGATTTTACCGTGCGACTTGTTTAGTGAAACGATCTTTACCTAGTCCTAAAATCTGTTTGTGATCTGTGAGCATAGTGAAATAACAACAACGCATTCATGATTTCATTGAGTTTACATGCAAAATATATCAATTATCATTATTGCATTATTCGAGACTGCAAAAACACGTCAATAAAGACCGCCGGGAGGTCGCGGATTCGTGTGCCCAGTGAAATAAACATACGAAAAAACTTGGCTCAAACTTGCCAAGAGAGACCCCGATTCTTTATCGACTGAAACTTGGGTGTATTTATGTGAAGATCACTTTAATGTAAGTCCTGTAATATCAATGTACACAGAAACCGTTTTTAGCTGTAGGTAATAATGCTTAGTTTGATTTGGTTTGGTTTTGGCAAATTGGTACTATCAGCTTCCACGAATCCAGCGTCCATGATTGCTTGCGCTTATCAATAAAATGATAAGACACTAACTGCACAAGAAGAGTTTTTGCAAAAACACCAAATCCAATCCAAATCACAATAGAACCTACGCACGCACGACTGACAGATGTTTGTTTACAACCAAAGGTGCTTTCAAGTAGTAGGGGAGTCCATGATGCTAAATCCCGATTTAGATCCCGATGACGCCCGAGTAAATCCCGATTTACTCGGGCGTCATAGCTCAGAGACCTATTTGATTGTGAAGTTTAGATGATAAGAAGAAAAAGTGTCATATAATAATATATACCTTTTCATCGGTGGGGGGAGCGACTATAGATTTTCAAAAATGTAAAAAAAAAACGGTTGCATGGACATACTCGAGCGCGTCAGATATTGATAGCATCTATATCCTGTGTATTTTTGAAAATGTACGTATGTTAATCTGATTGTTTCTATGATGGGGGTGGTCGTACGTGAGGGTTGAAAATGAAAAAAAAAATTCATCGAGCGCGTCAGATTTTCTAAAGGGATGCTATTTGCACCTAAAAAAAGCTCTTATATAATAATCTGACGATTTGGATGTAACGCAAACTCGCGGCCATTATTAGAATGTGCAAAAAAATTCGCCATTTTGAAATACTCGAGCGCGTCAGATTAAGATACGAGTATATATGGTTCTTCTTAATGCTCTAGAGGTGCTCTCTTAATCTGACGATTATCTAGAGGGATTCGCCTAATCTGACAAATTAAATTTTATTTTTTATTTTTTTTAAATCATTGAACTTAATTAATTGAAAAGCTGAAGAAATTGCATGCAAATAAAAAAGTACAGGTTTTTTAAGTATAATGCTTGTATTTATAAGAAAATAATTATTAAAATTTAAATTTTTTTGCGTAGTTTTTTTTATACATCATCTTCTTCATCAGTAGAATCATCTTCCTCCTCTAGCTTGATTCCATCCTCAGATTGCGTACAGGCATCGATTAGCTGCACGCAATAAACTTTACCTATTATTTTTTCTTACTTCGGCTTATGGAAATCGTCAGATTATATATTTTTCGTTATACTTGAATTATTTTCTTCAAAAAAAAAAAAATTAGCCACGCTCGAGAAAGTCGACATGACGTTTTTTTTTACAAGTTTGTAACCCTCCTACTTCTCTACGTCACTCGAAAATTGTCAGATTAGTGGAATATACACTTTTTAGCATGTAATTAACTCACCCTACCATAGTCTGACGCGCTCGAGAATTTCTGATGATCAATTTTTTTTTTACTAATCTGATCCTTTATCCTTGACAGGCGACCATATATATGGGGCTCATATTTGGTGGAGGTACTTCACCTGGTACAAGGTATCATCTCCCTGTACGTTAATCTGCCGCGCTTTAGTAACTCCCGAAATCCCCTCTTGGGCTCCCCTACCAAAGATGGCGGATTTTATTTTTTTAATTTGCAAATTTTGCAGCCATCTTGCATATTTACTTAGCAAAGTCAATATATTTCGGTTTCTTACGTTAGATACTACAGGAAATATCCATTTATCGCGTCAAATTTGATACGAGTCAAGTAGCGTATTGGAACTCGAGGGTGCCCGACTATCTTACTCAATCTTACTTATTCCTTGAATTTCGAAATATAGTTTGAAAATATATCAATGTCATAGTCTTCAAAATCGTGATTACAGCGCCACCAAGTTATCTGTTCAGGTGGGCAAAATTGTTACTAACAAATTAATTGTAAAAACCTGTTCCCCATTTTTTTGTTTTATTTATTAACTTACTAAGAATTATAAATATAATTTTACTTAAAATTGAAAGACGGATTAAAATATTCTCATTTTTCTAGGAAAATTTCTTAAATGTTACAACGAAATTCTGCACTAGCACCGCTATCAACTGAACAGATAAGATGGTGGCACTGTATACGTATTGGTTCGACAGCGGCCGACGGCAAACAGCTGACGAGCGCGCACCTCGCGACGGCGAACACTTCTTGGTGCGCAATACCACCACCTTCTTGGTGGTGGTCTATACCACCACCAAGTTGCCCTAAAAAATGTAATTAGTCCGTCTTTTAGATTATTCCAAAATAAGGGACACGTATTTTTTTATTTGTAAATTAGACCAAAAATGACAAAGATATAGCCTATTGAAGTTACGTCTGACGTCACGCCGTGCTGCATTTTTTAGGACAGAGTGACGTCACACGTAAATTTAATGGGATATATCTTTGTTCTTTTTTGTTTAAAAGAAAAAATACATGTCCAATATTTTTTTATAATCTGAAATACGGACTAAATAGAATTTAATTATTTTGACCCTGGAAACTACCCTATTGCAAAAATAAATACCCCGCTAGTGAGTCAGTCTTGCGCCAATATTTTGATTTAATTCACACTTCTGAAACATTTTGTAGAGAAGACCTTTCTTTATTGTAAACTTATCAACTCCACGAAATAATAAACAGCATACTTCTCAGAATTTACCCTTAGCGGAAAATAATTAGGTGCGTTAACTAACGGACCAAGAAGTTGCTGAGTGCAAAGTTGCTGTGCGGTAAACCTATCTGGGTCGATCGGTACCTACATCCATTAACCCTGCTTTAACGAAGAACTCGCAGTTTAATGATGCATAGCTAAAGGAAATTCATAAATTCGTCCAGTCTCGATATTGTGCTTTCCCTATCATTTTACCGCGTAGATAGGTCTGAATGTTACCCCATGTTATCTTCTTTCAACTGTTACCTTTATTTAAGTAAAGCCTGTCGAAGTTATGTATAGTGATGTTACCCTACAGGGTACAAGCCTTAATTCTCACTCATAAAGAGAAAGAGACAACGCTAATCACCATGCGTACCCACCGCTGATAGGCGATTTCAAGTACTAACGGCCTGGCCACGGGACATGCGACCGGCGAGGCGTCTTACCGCGTGGCTTGCTACGTACATTTCTATGAGTTTGTTTCAACGGCGAGGCGTCTAGCGACTGAAACAAACTCATAGAAATGTACGGAGCAAGCCACGCGTTAAGACGCCTCGCCGGTCGCACCGCGCGAATTTTCGCGCGGGCGAATGTCCCGTGGCCAGGCCGTAAGGGATAAAATAAATGTTTCGTACTGTACCAAATGTTTCCGGATGTTTCGTACTGTACCAAACTGAGCTCAAACTGTGAAACCTGTAACACAGTAGAAGACGTATACTTTTAGAATGTACCAAGTATTCAGTGCAAAGAGCAGAAATTATAGCCCAACTGAAGTTTAATGTAACGGATATTGGTACATTCCAGAGCGTGTTGCACGACCCTACCTCAAGTGCAGCTTTATTAATATAAAAAATGCTAGAAAGTAAAGTAAGTTAGTAATTATATTTAGAGTGAAAATAACTCATGTACTTAAAACAATATTTAGATAAGTTAGTTTAGGAATACAGGTTTTGATATGGTCCGATGGGGCTGACGTGATCACGTGGTGATCAAAGCCCTAACACAGCTAATCGCGCTTCCTATTGCCAAAATAAAATGTTTTGTAAAACTAATATAAATTTATTTTATAATTTTTAGTTTTTAGTTTAGCTATTAGATTTAATTTCATGTTTTGCATGCAATTTTTGGCAATAAACCTTTTTATTCTTATTCTTTTATTCTTAACAAAATAAAGACTAAAAGAAGATTTGCGTTTTAAAAAAATAAAAATCTTGTCCTGGTGACGATCATGAACCAATCTGAATACTCGCACTGGTGCCTTCCGGGTGATTGTTGCGCCTCTATCGGCAAACGCGACACATTCTTATTCTTGTGTTAGCACTTGAGAGGAGTTGCGCTCTATTTTGTGTTCTCGTATCATAATGTATGCTTTACATATATTTTCTGGATTGAAGACTTGTGCATTGTGCCAGCGTGTTTTGTTTCGCTCTATGGACGCTGCGAATACGCTCGCCTAGAAATATGCAGAGCCGCGACCCCGAACAATTCAAACAAGAGTTTGAATTGGGTAGTTGACAAAAAGTCAAATAAGTTGCTTTTAAAAGGGAATTTGTAAGAAAATACCGGATTATGACCTCATATTTCAGAGCACTCTTTTTATAATATATTTATTTTAAAGAGATACATTTTCCGAAATATTTTGTAATTATTGTTTTAATCGAGCATATTAAATAATTTATTGTTAGTCGTGTCAACTAACGAATTGTGAATACAAACAATATTTATTGAGTAGAAACGCAAAAAAAATCGAAAATCATGTAAGATATACACGTTGACAGAGTTATACGAGGGCTGCTACTTATGTATGCGGAATAGAAAAAATAAACAAATGTATATGGCTAAATATGCTTTTATTGTTTTTCAAAGTATTCTCCACTATGATCGATGCACTTTTGCATTCGATGAAACCAATTTGTAAAACACTTTTTCCACTCTGATTGAGGTATCTCCAAAACGTGCTGTTTGAACGCATCTACGGCATCTTCACGGGTCGAAAATCGTTGACGACGTAATTTATTCTTTACATTTGGGAATAAATAGAAATCATTGGGAGCCAAATCAGGGCTGTACGGTGGATGACCCATCAATTCTACTTTTTGACCATCCAAAAATGTAGTTGTTTCCTGAGATGTATGACAGCTGGCATTGTCATGGTGAAGTATGATTCTGCGTCGCTGGTTGTTTTGGCGTATTTCTTCAAATACTTCCGGCAAACAAATGGTCGTGTACCACTCCGAATTAACCGTTCTGCGATTCTCCAGTGGTATTGTAGCCACATGGCTATTAATACAAAAAAATCAGGCCACCATTTGCTTTACAGTGCTTTTTGCACGAGCCACTTTCTTAGGGTTCGGCTCATTTTGAAACACCCAAACTGTTGATTGTTGTTTAGTTTCGGGATCGTACGCGTAGATCCAGGATTCGTCACCTGTGTAGATATTATAAACAGATTTTGAGTCGCCTCCGTTGAATTTTTTTAAGGTTTTCTTGCACCATTCGACGCGAGCATCTTTTTGATCCTGAGTTAAGTTATGCGGGATCCAACGCGAACAATTTTTTTTTACAGACAAATGTTCATGTAATATCCTATGAATGCTCGTCATACATATGCCCAGAATAGCCTCTATCTCGCGATACGTAACATGGCGGTCTTGCATTATTAGTTTTCGCACAGCTTCAATATTTTGTGGCACAACCACCGATTTCGGGCGACCTTCTTTAACTTCGTCCGTGAGTTTACTGCGCCCGCGATTAAACTCACTAAACCAGTGATACACAGTCTTTTTTGATGGAGCTTCACCACCAAAAGTCGAAGTTAATTGATCTACGCACTGTTGTTGCGTTAAACCACGTCGAAAATCGTAATAAATCATAGCACGAATATTTTCACGAGTGAGTTCCATTTTTTCAGCGATATGACATTTTAAACCCAACAAAAACAAAACACTAACGTATATAAGAGAAAAATATTAGCGGCCAGTATTTAAAAAAGAACGAATTTGACCATGGAGGTCAGACATTGCGTTTAAAATTATTGGAATCCCAGATTCCGCATACATAAGTAGCAGCCTATGTACAGGGTCGTTATTAGAATAAGAATAATGAATAAGAATGATCCGTTGTAGATAGAAAAAAGTTTGTTATAACATCTGTCCTAATTATTAATTATTATTATGTCTTCTTTCTTCTAATATTTGCATTTACAGATTTTGAAACAAATGTACTGACAGCAAAAACAAAAAATCTTTTATTTTCTTTAATAGTGACAAAAGATCATATTTAAAAACGGTTTAGCACTTCAGTAAAAAAAAATACATAACTACAAATAACGAAGTATAACGAAAATCGTTAAAGAATTACAGAATGAGCAGGTTATGCAGGGTCATAAATTGAGACCGCGTTTTAAGTGTCTAATCCGTAATAACTAAAGAAAGTTACGCATTCCTGCATAAAATAAAAACTTACTGTTAGCAACAGCAAAATAAAAAAAAAATCGACGCAAATGAGACCTATGATCTCAATGCTATTGTCATTTTCAGGATCTAGACCAATTTACAAATCTACAGTCCACTTGCTAATAAGACCCTGAGCTAACAGGATTTATACGAGAAAATTTTGTTAAATACTGTTTAGCCACCTTTAATATATGAAAATCTCCTGATGCATTTTTTGTTATCGAACTCCTCCGAAACGGTTTAGGCTTGATCGCTTTTTATGAATTTTGTTGTGTAGGTCTGAGAATTGGTTGTTGGGTAATTAATATAGCAAAACAACGTTTGTAGGATCAGTTAATAAAATATTTGAATTTTAATAATTCATTTTATAACTACAAAAAAGTTTAGCAGTTAATTAAATTGAGACGTAAACAATTTAAATTCGGCAGCGATTCTTGTAATTCTCAACGGCTCAGAAACCATACGGATTAAGACGGTAAAGATCCGAGTTCATCCTAGTTGCTTTGATCAGCAGATAACGTGCAAGGCAATTACGTCTTTATTAACTAAGTGCGAAGAGTGTATTCAGGGCTGGGCAGGCCGGCGTGGTTCTTTCCGGCATCATTAATCAATCTAGCTGGGGCGGTGTCGAATCAATCATCCGCGATACCTCGCCGCATTGATTTATTGCGGAAGACCGCGCGGTAATTTTCTGTAATTAGGGTCCATATTCGTTGAGAGCCCTAAGCGTCCGCCCTCCACGTTAGCCTAGATTCTGTAATGCTCCAAATACGCGTCACTTTGGACGACAGAGTGCTTATAGTGAGTTTTTTCATTTCACTTTCGATAGCGGGAGCGTTTGCGGGATCGCATGGGCGAGTTCTATCTGCACCTGCAGCATCAAAACTTTAACGGCCTTAATAGGCCTTAAATAGTTTATGGGCTGGGCTTGAAATACCAAGTCTAAAACTCAGTGTATGTCCAGCACCACGAAACGTAGGTTCGTGACAGAGGGGCAGGAATACCGTACGCTGGCGGATGTACCTTAGTCTCCGTTTGCATCGAAAACCGCTGGAACAGCTCATCCATGAAAGAGCTGATAAAAGGCAAGCTACCGTAAAGCAGAAACTCGTCGACAATCAACATGTGCATCTTGACCTACTTCAACTATGGTGCTCAGACCAGGTCTTTGACGAACATCGGAAATTCTGACTCGAGGTTTGTAAACGAAGAAGGACTGACAGAATCCGGTCCGATGTACTGCAAACTATCAAATCAAGGTGTAGATGGCGGGCAACCCCACAATCTTTTTGCCGGGTTGGCGAGGGGGAGAGGAGTAGGCAGAAGATGAGACCTTTGCGCAGCAGTGGGCCACTGAGTTGGCTATTAAGAAAATCGAATGTACAAAAAATCTCAGCTCTAATTAGCACCAAAAGTAGACGATTAATGTTAATCTCATTGTTTCACGGTCCACTCACATTTTCATGCGAAATAATCACAATCCATTGTTCTTCATCACAGACCAAGACCTAAGTCCTAAACCAAAATAGAGAAACCAGTAATTCGGGTCAATGTTAAAGAAATTCTATAACTTTATTCCTAGAACTTTTTGTTAACATATTAAATATCTTTAATTTTGTTAAAATCTTAAGCTTACTTTAAAATGTCTTTTGGTTTCGTAAGTCTGTTTACATTTTCCTGATCTCACGTGAATATGCTTTGGGTGACATTCTAGATCTACTCTATTAAGCTCTTTTTGTATGCTGTAGATAGTTTAATACCTGTTTTACACACCAATAAATAAATTAAATGTTAAAATCTTAGACTATATAGATTACTTGAAAATGTCGTTTGGTTTAAGTCTCTTTACATTTTCCTGATCTCACGTGTGTATGCTTTGGGTGACATTCTAGATACTATATTAAGCTCTTTTTGCATGCTACAGATAGTTTATTACTTGTTTAACACACCAATAAATAAATTAAATGAAATGTTTTACTTACGGACATTTTCATTCCAAACGTTGTGCACTAAACCGCGAAACTTAATCCAATTTTGTTAGTAATTAATTAACAAGTCCATAATCAGTTTGATTACAGGCTCCAGTGCCGTTGAATTGAAATAATTGCTTCCCAAAACCATATTTTGTTCTGTCAAAAGCAGACTTTTAAATGAATTACGAAGGCTTAGAAATGAAAAAGCTGGAGCCTGCTTAATTAGGTGACATGACCATTCTTAGTTTGCTTCTGCTTCGATATTCTAAAGAATACTTATACATTTAGTTCTAGTTTGACAGAGCTAAAGTAATGTAAATGATGACAATCGTACTGTGAGCTTAAAGTTTATGTTTGACCAAGATAATCATACTAATAAGACTGTAAAAATACAATAAAATATGACAGTCTAGTCAAATAAGACCGTCTCACTTTTCCTTCAGCAACTTTCCATCGTCGGTTGTCTGAAAGAAATTGCTTTAAGCAAGAAGGCCGCCAATTGTACTGTATATTTGTTGCAGTTTTGTATTTGTTTTTCCTGGTCCAATATATAATATTCTTATCTTATCTTATCTAGTAGTCGACCAGACAGATTTTCTACAAATTCCAACTCTTAACCTAGGATTTACCTGTGTCTTACAAGTTGGACCTCATTGTGTTTTTTTTAATGTAAGCTTCAGCTAGTAAGTGAGCAGCTTTTATATGTACGTCCCACTGCAGGGCACATGCCTTCTCTCACCACTATATTACCCACCAATTATTATATTTTGTTTGTATGGTATTGCTTAATTTTAATGACTTGTTTATATAACTGTATGCTTGACCAATTTAAGTTTGACATTTTATTTGATACTTTTTTATTTTTTACAAACCAAACATTTGTACAGTCTGTTAGCTTTTAGAATATACCTCAACTGAGCAATCAAAAAACGATTATATTGCAATAAGGTAAGGTTTATTTTGTATTGTTATTTATAATTTTATATAACTTTTCAAAATAGTGAAGAAAGGTTTTATACAGAGCAGGAAGTATGTAGCATTACACTCGTGTGCCTTCGGCGAAAACCGAAGCCTGCTCTAGAGACCGAGGTATATTCTAAAAGCTAACAGACTGTACGCCTCGTAAGGCAAAACATGCTGTACAAAAACCTAACTACTACATCTTTACATACTCATGTTTTACAAATAAAGTTCTTTATCTTTATCTTATCTTTACCACACGTGTCCACCGCGGATTGGCCATTTCTTCCATAAACTTCAGCTATGATATGTTAAAACATGTACCTCTTTTAATTATTTTCCAACCGAACGTTCTGTTTTAAAATCCCCTATTTAGGTCAGAGTGAAAATGAAAAGTAGATAATTACCTAGGTATACTCTACCGAAGTTGCAACAAAGGTAGCTTTTGACCGAGGTCAAACCTTTGTTTATTAAACGTGATTGTAAAAGGCTGTCTGCGAAAGGGGGACAGAAAAAGAATAAAACTTTTCTCTCTTTATTGGCGGACCTCTCTATAATAATGTCCGCGACAAAAGTGCTTCGAACAACTTTTAATGAAAAATTCAAGCTCGTTATCGCTAATTTATCCAAGCTGTTGATAAATACTTGTATGATTAAAGTATCTAGCGAAGTTATGTAATGATTATTCTTGTCTGAGGTAAAAATTGGAAATTACCAATCCAATCCGCGGTGGGTACGCGTTGAAAATAAACCCACACTCTCTCTGAGAGAAGGCCGATGGTTTTTCTTAGAGCCATCGCAAACAGGGCGACTTGTCGCCACATCTAGTCACCGCGTCAGACGCGACGTTGTCATTTGCTTCTGGCGTGTTGTCGTCGCGACTCCGCGACTCTGACGCCAAATGTGCGGAGATTCGAACAAAATATATGAAAAGTTGTCGGCCGTAGCTTGTCGTCGCGTCTAGTCGCCGGACTTTCACCGTCGCGTGTCGCCTAGTGTGCGCCTAGGGTTACTCAGTACAAGTACGTACTTACCCAACCTACATATTATTGAAATTTTTATTATTGAAACCCAGGATTACCTTTTTTATTATATTTTCATCGACTCAGTAGTCTAACTGTTACAAGTAACGATTTTCTTTTACCAATTTTAAAATCTAACTAGACGGCGCTTCTATTAAGAGGTACCTACACAATACACAACACCAGACAGTTTCGGCAAAGTGTTTTTAGTACTAGACACGTTTGCGTTACAAGTGTTTGTTACAGGAAAGATGTTTGTTTCCAAAGAATTAGCTAAAGCGGCATTAAGAGACTTTTTCATTAAAACTTTTCCGACAGCGAGCATCGCTCGTTGCTTTGTGTCCACTCGAATCACTCGCGGCTAGGGTTACCAGATGTTAAATTGTCATCCTTTTGCAAGTTTTGATCAAAATGTCTTGACATTTTATTGAAAATTACGCGCACCCTTGCGGTAATAACTGATCCATAAAATCTTGCTATGTTCCAAAAAAAATCTGACATCTGGAAATCTACTCGTCGCTCTATTGCATTTGACATGCAAATTGTACTTCATTTGTCAATGCAATTTCTTCTGATTGGCGAGATATTTATTTCTGGTTTAAATCTAATCAATCAAGTAATTAGTCAAAGCTTTTGCAATTTTTCTTCGCCATTTGATGAATTTTCCATTCCGTCATAATGCTACCATCCCATTTCCATCACAATGTTTTCATCTCGACGGAATCGGGCCTATCACATTTTCTCCTTCTCCACGACAAAAAAAGAAATCGTAACGAAAACTGATTTCCATTCTTAATTTGTTCCAGACTCAACAGACTCGAAGGCGCGAAGCGAAAAAACCCAACAACAACAATTCGGAACAACCAATCGTAAATTTACTCCAAACCTAGTCCAATTAGCGAAACAAATTAAGCAAACGACGAAGCGCCTTCAATCGATACTATTAATAACTTAGCTAGCTTAGTAGATTAACTTTAGTGTCAAACGCAAGTGCCAAGAGTGTCCTAGGGGCGCTTTTCCGCGCGTGGTCCGGCCTATGTGCGCCTGAGCGTTGTGCCGGCAAGATTGAGGTGGTGGGGGGGTGCGGGTGGGGTCGGCGCGCGCGCGTGCGCCCGCTGCAGGCGTTGGGGCGCGCCGCCGCGGGGATGCTGTCGTCGCAGCGCTCCCAGTCGTGCAACGAGGAGGGCGCGTTCTTCGGCGCGCGCGCGCTGCGCCGGCCGCGCGGCAAGGGCAGCGGGGAGCCCCCCTGCTAGGGGTACGCCATGTCGCTGCGCAGCCTGCACCGGCGGCTGTCCTCTGCCAACAACACGTGAGTTCATTGTCATCAATATGTCTGATGTTAACATGTACAGTCACGAGCAATAATATATACACACTGTCAGATTTTCTAAAAGTCACAATCTAGAAAGAAGTGTACGACATTTGTCCTAAATTATGTAACCAATGGTTAGATAATATAGGACAAGTTCTAAAAAAATGTATACGTCGTACAAAATGTGACAGTGTGTATATATTATTGCTCGTGACTGTACATTTTTGACCCGGATTAACTTACGTTACGGAAGTTTGTGTGTGTGGGACATAATTTTCTTTGATTTACATGAAAATGCATGGTATTGTTCGGTGTATGTTGATTATTTGTTTGTGTTTTTTGTCCGATTTACATGAAAATCTTGATAATAATCTTCGACACTAGGCTTTTGTTACTTCTTCACGTCTAAACGGCTGGAGCGATTTCCATCAAATTTGGTATGGAGTTAGCGACACCCTGGATTAACACAAAAGCTAATTGATCTCTCCGATGCTCAAATTTTAATTATTTCGCTCCTAAAAATGTGACAAATGTTAACATGATTTTGATGTCAATGTATCTGGGCGTACGTTGTTGTTGTACGTAAGTTGCACGACTGCGTCGATTTAATTTCATTGCCGCTTCAAATCAAAGCACGTATTTGTAATTGTAGGCGTCAATGCAATTAACCAGCATGTGACGTGACCCGACTATGTATCTGTAATTTAACTAATATGCAGAGACAGAATCAAGGCTCTGGTTCACACGATACAGTGTGGGGCTAGAAGCAATGTAAGTGTCTGTATGTAAAGTGTTTTCAACGTTTAGAGTAAGTTCATTCGACTTGCTTTTTTGAAGCACTTTTTTGTGGCCAAAGCGATGTGAAAACAATTTGATTCTGTTGTTTTTTGTACACTGGTTACATGGTTGTGAAATGTTGAAGAGAGATATACAGACTAGCAGCAGTACTCAATTATGAAATTGAATTTGCCCGTACTCGCCTACATCACAGTCTGCTAGACGGATAGTCGATTTTTTTACTATGGCTGGGCTATCGACTTTATGTAGGTCGGTGAGCGTACAATCACTCCCTTGAAGCAAGTCAAGAAATTTATAATAGAGGTTGTCATTACTTGAATTGATGAAAGAGCTAAGACAGGGAAAGTTGATTTACACGTGATTAATTTTCGTACTATAACTATTTTTATCAACAGTTTATTTAGATAGATAAATCATTTATTTACACTTGCACACATACACAAAATGTACAAAAGAAAAAGAACAAAACAGCATAACAGGAGTACAGTGGGTATGTGAAACACAACAAAGAGACAAACATAACAAATCGAACATAACATAACGTGCAAGGATGCAAGCTACGGTATGTACCTACATCAGGTATGACATAATATTGCTGTGGGTGCGGCAAATACAAAATGGTACTGAGTCAGCATGTGCTGAAGAGGCGAGCTAATCCAGCGCTGGTATTATGTCAGTACATATTTGCATCGAGAGAAACGAAATAAAGCATACACCTTATGAATTCGGGATTAACTATTAGTGTAGTCTCTACGGAAACTATCACCCTTCTTTATTCTCGTACCCACCAGGAGGCTGTAAAATCTGAATATTCAGTTACCGTGCCATTTTAAATCGAAGGGCCGTAAACTGCGCGCACTCAGAACAGAAACAGCCTTTAATACCTTCGTTTTATGTCTTATTTTCCCCTGATATGTTTCTGAATTGCCATCCGCCCTTTGTGAGGCAGCATTAGAAGATCGTTAATTGACATTCAATCTATGTAAATTGCCGTTGGCGTGTCGTAGACCGTATATGGAGAGCGGACCTCATTAAAATACTAAATTAGAGTAACTAACACCTCTAATCGGTTTCAGTACTTTATTAGAGTGATTTTGATTTGGATATTAGTATTTATACCTATTTTGAAATTATGTACAACGTGTTAACTTGTAAACTAAAGCCCTATTCAGGTTTCTTTCTACTCGTCAACACGAACAACTCTTACTATCGGGCAAAACTATAAATTGCAAAATAAACAGCTCTGGCATACGAAAATTCTTTACATATTGATCAAAATGTATGGAACAGGGGTTTTTTTTTAAGATTTTAGATTTGGTCTCATACTGAAAATTGATCAGTAGAAAAAAGAAATAGTAAGAAAGTATTGATGAGTAGAGAGTGACGTAATCACTTGATGCATTTTTACAACATTCGTAAATTAGAAGCAGTGATAGAGCGATACTTTTGGTTTTATTTTACAAAACGGAGCTCCAATTCAAATAAATTGATACCTCGAGATACCCCTTTTATTGCGAATCCACTACGTGAACGTTTTACCGAGCAACCAGCATTTTAAAACGGCTAAGATATCATATTTCTAAAATTGATGTATAATAATGCACGGTGCTAACGGAAATTTTATGACAGCGAAGTATTGATTTTTAAACTCAAATGAAGCTAAGCATACATCTAATATATACATAAAAATAACGTAGAATCACGTATTTTGTCAACGAACTCCTACGGATCAATTTCACCGATTTCTACGATGTTTTTTGTTAATGTTTATTTTGTTTCTGTGATGTGTCTTGTGGGTAATACATTCTTCTCCTTTTTTTTCTTCTGTATTTTGTAAGTCTGACAATAGATCATAGACTAATAAATATGGCAAAACTGCAAAGATAATGATACAATTGCTGGGTCAACTAATTTGGTATTGGAAGTTTAGATTATTAACTAGTGACAATGAAATCGGACAGCGTGATAAAAAACATACAAAATCATTCGAACTAAGAACGTTTTTTAGAAGTTACTTAAAATTGCAAAATGTGCCTTTTGTGGTCATTCTGCGTTAAAAACCGTTTTATTTCTGCTGTTTGTCTTCCTGTGTTGTCATCCAAATATAAATTTATTAACATCTCAATGGCATCACAATAGGCTTGCAAAAGTTGGGGCTAGTTTTCGAATTGAGAATTTCGCTAAGTTACTACTTAACTGTAGTGCTACCTCGTCAAATTTCTCATAAAAGAGCGTGACAGAACGTTACTTAAGTATTTACTTAGTGAAATTCACAATTCAAAAACCGGTCCTAAAATCGCTCGTAGCCCCGGCCGTCTGAGTGATCTTAAACGATCACGAAGGGTAAGCAACATAGGGCGCGTTTAGTGCATGGATGGGTGACCGTTCCATGACTAATGCTAGTGGCATCTTTCCGAGCGGTTCCGTGCTTCGCAGGGCACGTTAAGCAGTTGGTGCCGGCTGCCGTCGATAGGTGGCAGTCGGTAAGCCAAGTCAGAGGCCTTAGGGAAGCCTCCACCAATCTAAACTTGGCCCCCGTGGTGGAGTATGGCGAAGAGACAAGTGCCCTTCGGTGGGGATATAATGGGTTGATGATGAAATTTAATAATAATCTAGATGTATCATAATCTTTATTAATTTGTACAATAGAACTTGCGTTAGCGGCTGAACTAGTTCTGACTATTAATAGATCAGCTCGACATGTAAATGCTTTTCGCGATAATGTCAAACACATTTGCTTATCAATAAATCATCATAATGATTGACGTGTCAAAGGCAGCCGAATCAAGGTTGGTATTACCGAAATGGCAGCCATTGATACCGACGATCCGATAGAGGCGACTTGATAAAAGGTCTGACTATTGTAGTATAGTTGAAAGCAATATGGTAAAAAAAAGTGATCCCAGATTCACAAGTTTCTAAGTGCAAAAAGATAATGGCGGATTTAATTTTAACCGCCCCAAACATATCCAAGGGTTATTAAAGTTCGGAGTTTCTAACAAAAGTTAATTTTGGAACACTTTATCGTACAATATCCTTGCGTCGTGGAAAAGGGCGCGAAATTTCTTGTAGTAGCCAAGTGGGAAAACATTCTGTACACTTAAATAATAAAATTAATAAAAAATTAGACTATGCCTTAAAACATACTTTGAGTGTAAAAAGGTTTTGCCCGAATGGATTAAGAGATTAATAGCGGGTACACACTAGGCGTTTTGAAGCGCGCGTTGTAAGTACTATGAGGTTCGATTGAAGTGTACACATGCAAAAAGTTATGATGTAGTAGTAGTAGAACATTTAGTAAAATTTCTTGTGTAGGGTGAAAATATAAAACTCTTAATCACGCACGCACACTTACATGAACACACACACACACACACAGAGGCACACACACACATACACACACACACACATGATAATGGTTGATAATGATGATGATGCAGGACATAGGCTTCCCTCATGGTTTTCCGAGAACTCCAAGTTTCCCGGTCTTGTACCGGAGCATATAGGACCGGTTTCTGAATTAAAAATTTCTCAAACTGAAGTAACGTTCGGTCACGCTCTTTTCTGAGAAATTTCATGAGATAGCACTACAGTTAAGTATTTAAGTTACTTAGTGAAATTCTCAATTCAGAAACCGGCTCAAAATTACTACGTGGAAGCTTAGGCTGACATTCAGAGACGAATCCTAAGTTCACGCTTAGATCAGTCTTAGCAAAGTAAACTAAAGTCGTACTTAGTAAAGCGCCGCAATTTTCGTATTCACAGTACTTAAGAAAGTCATCTATATTGTCTATAATTTTTTAGTGATGTAGTTCTTAACGGTTTTTTAACTTTGACATTGCTACACGAGAGCAGGACAACATCATACAATTTTATATAATTGTCAGAGTGAATAAAAAATCCCACAGATAATGCTCGTAGAACATCAGTGAAATGACGTTTGGAGTAGTCTGTGAACAAAAGTCTTAGAAGTGACAGTTCTAAGTTCACGTAAAGTCACCGATATTGACTACTTACACTTAGCTAAGCACCATTTCATACTAGACTTGCTAAGATTCGATTCTGAATACGAAATGTTTTTAAGTACGTGATTTTGACATTTCTGAGACCAGTATTTGCTTAGTTGTCGTCTCTGAATGTCAGCCTTAGACTGCCGCGCCGTCCACCATCTACCGTAGCAGTCGCTACGAATCTGCTACGCCGTAGCCATTCGTAGCACGTGTGTTACCTGACGGGCGATTTAAGTCCTTGCGTTTACAAGCCTAGAGTCGAAATTGCCGTACGAACTAAGCGTTTCAGTTGGTGGTTAGCGGTCACCGCAAAGTGAATTTCACATTTAGCATTGAATGCGTCGCTCGTTGCTTATATTTAGCGGAACATTCCTCCACAAAGAAGCCCCATTCGGACCGCGTAGTTTATTGAGTTTTGCTGCTAGTTTGCATGTTAAAATTGAATTGTGTTTTTACGACTGCGAGGCTGACCTCGCATTTGAAGAGATAAATGAAAAATGGATTTTTAAAAAGTACAGCATTTACAAAGTCCACGCCGAAGGTTTGATCAATTTTTGTATTTTGTGTAATTCCGCAGAGTCCAAGCGTGTACATAATTTTGAAGTGCAGATACTGTACTTGTTCAGTCAGAGAAAAATTGTAATGTCAACAAAACTCTAGTTCCATATATTTATCTTTTTAATAAGTGCGTAAATAATGCCCACTGTTGGGCATAGGCCGCTCATTCGATCATTTTTAATTTTTAATTTTCCATCTATTGTTGTCCAATCTAGCCCAGCCGCTTTCTACAGTAAATTAATGGTCTACTATAGTAATGATAGAAATAATATTTTTTTACGGAAGTATAGCTAATATATCCAGAAGTATGGATGGGTGACCGACCGTTCTATGACTAACGCTAGTGGCATTTTTCCGTGCGGTTCCGTTCTTCGGAAGGCACGTTAAGCAGTTGGTGCTGGCTGCCGTCGATAAATAGCAGTCGTTAAGCTAAGGCCGCTTGAAAACTTCTGGCAGTAAGACCAGCCACTAGTCTTACAAGCATCTACCAATCCGGAATTGGCCCCCGTGTTGGAGCATGGCCTATACCTTCCTCAGGGAAGAGACCCGTGCCACTCGGTGGGGACATAATGGGTTGATGATGATGATAGCAGTAGCTCAAATGTAAGAGTGGTAAAGATATTATTTTTGACGTAATTTCAGCGTCAACGATTCGATGTATATTGTAAAATCGGTTCACACAGAGATTATCGAACAGAGAGACTGACGGTCGATTTCTGAATTGAGAATTTCACTAAGCAATTACTTAATTGTAGTGCTGTCTCGTCATTTTTCTTTAGAAAAGAGCATGACAGCATGTTACTTAAGTATTTACATAGTGTAAATTCAGAAGGCAAGCGCGGCGTAGGACGACCAGCCACAAGATGGACAGACGATCTCATCCAAGTGGCGGGAAGACGCTGGATCCAAGCCGCTTCCAACCGGTCTGTTTGGAAATCCACGGAGGAGACCTATGTCCAGCAGTGGACTTCTTGTGGCTGAATGATGATGATGAAATTCAGAAATCGGAGCTGTGCTACGCAATGCAATTTGGTCACAATTCTGTGCCTATCCTTGTCTTGTTCTATCATTCCGGCGAAAATTGTCGTTCGTCGACTTATAGAAGGGATTATTTTTGCCCCAATAACCGTACCCCGAGCTTTAATTTCTTGTCACGTCTGCGATCTTTTGACGTCGTTTAAGAGCTTTTTGTAAGACCGAAATTAGAACAGCTACCCTTGAAAAGATAGCCGTCGATGCCAAGATGCCTTATTACATGAGTAGACAGGGACCTTATTTAAAGGCAATTTGGAGATAAATAGGTCGTGTATATGTTTCCTGTCATTGTTGTGCAGAGTTTTTTTCTAAAATATTCAATTCTTGAAACACCCAACTTTGTGATCTATAACAACTTTTAATCAACGAATTATTGGCAATCCAGGTCTTAACAAATTTTAGATAAAAATCGACTTACTGATATAACTGTTAGCGCGGAAAAGTTGGTACGATTGCCATCTGGCAGTCGTTAAGCCAAGTCAGAGGCCTTAGGGCGGCTTAAAAACTTCTGACTGTAAGACCAGCCACTAGTCTTATAAGCCTCTACCAATCCGGACCGGTGGTAGAGTATGGCCTATACCTTCCTTAGAGAAGAGACCCGTGCCCCTCGGTAGGGACATAATGGGTTGATGATGATGATATTATGTTTCCTCTCACTGTTGTGCAGAGTTTTTTTTCTAAAATATTCAATTCTTGAAACACCCAACTTCGTAATTTATAACAAGTTTTAATCCATGAATTATTGTATACAGAGTATATTGTGTACGTTGTAGAAATTTAAGAGTAATTTAGGACGTTTATAATACTGAGTAGAGCTAATTCAGCTTTAGCGAGGTCTTAGCAAATTCTGATTAGTATATCGCAGAGGAAGTCATTACCCGTTTAGTGATAATATCGGTTATTTATTTAACTGTATTGATAAGATTCAGAGGAAATACTTAAAGCAAAAACGTACGATTTGTATGTTTAATTAGTCTACCAGCTTTTTATTAAGTTAATGCATTTTACTCCAATTCCATATTTTATTTTCTCTTTCGTTCGTTCTTTCTGCCCAAAAACAATCACTTGTTCGACAAACTAGTATATGTGTTGTAATTTTGTGTTATAACCAAGCAAAATATACTCTCAATCACCTACAATATGTAGCTTGACATTACGATGAATTCATGAACGCTTGAACACTGTAGTAGTTTCTTACGAAGAACCTCTAATTAAATGTAATCACGGATTTTAGTAAAAGATTAATTATTTAATGCCATGCTTCATTAGACAAAGTATTAGAATACATAACACAATAATCACAGGAAATTTTTTCAATGTGCATAGAACCTTCGCGAATTGCATGTTATCTGCTAGTAAAACGAAGCGAGTCTATAAACTGTTATCGGATTTAAATATCACTGTCAGGCTATTTATGGGAGAGCGGTGTAAAACTTTGCAGCCTAGAGCTGGTTCAGCTGCGCATTACGCCTTGACCTTTGACGATTGTATCAGTTTCATGACTGTGATACGCTCCACGATTTTAAAATAAAACGAAAGATTAACATTTATTGCAGCAGCAGTTACACACAAATATGTAAAACTAACGACAAAATGTGCCAACCTCCTTCGTATATTTTTGGATTAGCTGACTCTAGTTTTGTGTAGTTTTTTTTCCACCTGTACCATTTGTTTAAATTATGGCTATCTGTGAAACCTTTGTTTCATTGTGTGTAAATTTAATGTGTTAGTGATAAGCTGTTAGTTTTCCTATAAAATAAAATATAATAAAACAAAACGTGGACAGTAAAAACAACTTTTACAAACTTTATCGCGTTGTGTATTTGCTGCTTCAAATGGCAGCTGACTCAGCATTTACTGAAGGCCTGAATCCTCAGCGCTGACCAGCCTTCAGCCGGTACTGAAACTAAAACTGTTAACGAAAAAATAAAACAATAAATAACATAATACATATGTAGATTCAACAAAATAAAATAAAATTATACAGTCAGCTCGAAGCCCCGGCTGCCTGAGTGATCTTAAAACGATCACGAATTTTAAGCAACATAAGGCGCGGTCAGTGCATGGATGCGTGACCGTTCTATGACTAACGCTAGTGGCATTTTACCAAGCGGTTTTGTGCTTCGCAAGGCACGCTAAGCAGTTGGTGCCGGCTGCCGTCGATAGGTGGCAGTCGTTAAGCCAAGTCAGAGGCCTTAGGGCGGCTTGAAAACTTCTGAAAGAACACCAGTCACTAGTTTTACAAGCCTCCACCAATCCGGACTTGGCCCCCATGCCCTATACCTTCCTTAGGGAAGAGACCCGTGCCCCTCGGTGGGGACAAAATGGGTTGATGATGGTGATATCAGGTGACAACTACGATTTACATAAGTAAAAAAATAGATATACGTTTAAATATTGTTACCCTCTCTTTCTCTCTCGATTTAAAAAATCTGTCTCTTTCTATTGTTTATATTTAGATAAATAGATCGTCCAGCTTAACAATAAAGATGTTATTCCCGGCTGCCATACCAATACGGTGCCAGGGCATGACTATAAAGTCTCAAAATAGCACCGGAGGAATACACGCTAAATCTGGAGACGGAGCGGGGCAGTAAAACTCCGTCAATGGGACCATTCCTCGAAATGGAGCTCCGCTTTGCTCACGGCAAACTAGGGGGCGTCAGTGACGTCACAGTTCATGAGGTCATCTGACCTTCAGCTCCTGAAGGCATTAGTCGGTGAAATAAAACTGTGATCGGGAAATGTTATGATGGGTACAATGGGATACGATTGCCTTTTGGCGCCGGTCTCACAACTAGGTATTTTCGCTTGCCTACACTACGCATTCGTTACTGAAAATGTACCAACTAAATTTCAAAGGCAGTTGGTGACTGTAGTCCGAGAAATAATAGGGTAAAAATAAAGGTATAGGATTGTCGTACTTCCTTTGTACGAAGTTGTTAAGCCTAGCAGTGTACCTTTGAATTAAAGAGTCTTTGTTTCATAAATCCATTTTGGCGCCGTAAAAACGTAGCTCTAAAAAGCTCACGGCAAATGGGATTGCTTCTTTTTCTCTTTATCTAGAAAAAACAGCAACGGTAATCTTATTTACATTCACCTTACACTCCAGGGTGTAATTCGCTTTTGAACGTTTTTTCAATACTTTTTGAAAAATACATCATTAAAGTTAATTTATTAAAAAACCGGACAAGTACGGATTGAACTCATTATAAGTAGCTCAGAAAACAGGTTTCGCATATTTTCTAGCTTTTCCCGCGAAACTCAGAGATAATGAACTTCCTAGACCTAGATCGGAGATGTACTTCGAAAAACCACCTGCAAACCAATTTGAGATTTAAGATCGTGGCAAGTGGCAGTCCCTAGTCTTTGCCTACCCCTCTGGGATACAAGTGCAAGGTTATGTATGTATGTATTTAAGAGTCTACAATGGATTCTAGACATACCCTCTAGTCTATGTGGACATACGACAAACAGCTGGGGGAATGTATATAGTTTGTCCAGAAAGAGTAGAAATTAAAGAGTATGGTTTTGCTCAGCCTTTTTTCTGTGTTCGTTAATAGCTTGCACTTACATGCATTATATTTAATAAATTAAAAACTTCAGCTGTTACATAAGATAAGGTATTGTGCTCCAATAAATAGTACCTGGGTGACCGAGCTTTGCTCGGTACTTTTTTTGTAATATAAAATATGTAATATAAAATTAAAATAATCCTTTTTCAACAAAAAAAAAAGAACTTGGAAAAAAAACATCATGACTCGAACCGGGTCTCTTGAAATCGGCCCGAAACGGGTCGCCCGTTTTCCCGTCAGAACTATCCCAACCTTGCAGATAGACGTGAAATTTACCTCTGTATGTTATTATAGCAAATTTCAATTGGCTTAAAACACGGATAAAACAACGTTTCCTAAAAATGTAACCTAGTTAGATCAATTAAACGGCTCCGAAAACATCTGCCTAAAAAAATTCGTGAAAATCGCTGGAGCCGTTTCCGAGATTCTGATTATATATAAATTATATGTATGTATACATCATCATCATCAAAAAGAATTTAAAATTGCGAATGACCCGTGGTTTATCAGAAACTCTGAATTGCACAACATTCTAGGACTTAACACAGTTGCAGAAGAAATAAAACTTTACACTGTCGGATATAAAAAGCGATTAGAAATCCAAGTTCAACTTCAATCGTTTATTGTTTCATGTGGTACATATTTGGTCTCATAAATAGTATTATCCCCAACATGAGCCCTGTAAGGGCACTGCAATGCACTGCAATAGGAACGCTTACGTTTTTATCTAATATATAAAATTCTCGTGTCACAATGTTAGTGCGCAAACTCTTTTTGATGAAAGTTTATGAATATATTCGGTAGATCTGAGAATAGGTTGTTATCTATTTTTCATAGCCGTAAGTGGAAATATATATATATTTCGCTTAGGGCTATCACACTAATATTATAAACGTGAAAGTTTGTGTGTGTGTTTATATGTTTGTCAGTCTTTAGCGCTGAAACGGCTGGACGGATTTTAATAAAATTTGGTATGGAGTTAGCCGATACCCTGGATTAAAACATAGGCTACGTTTTACCGCGGGGAAATATCTTATTCCTACGGGAAAATCAATGAACCGTGGGTAACACCGCGGGGCACAGCTAGTAAAATATAGATTATAACCTATTCTCAAACCTATCGAATACATATATAAAATTTCATCAAAATCGGTCAAGCCGTTTAGGAGGAGTATGTGCACTAACACTGTGACACAATAATTTTATGTATTAGATATCGTTCCATGTGCGCCCTAAAAATGCTGAGGGCAATGCATTGTTATAACAAAATGGAAGCAGTAAATTGTTAAACTGCAATTGGGGACGCTCGCAAAAGTTAATGTTAAGTGTCTGCGGTAGAACCAGGGCGGTGTTTTTCATTTCCCGCGTATCATGAAAAAAAAAAGGTAACAAAGCCAGTAATTAGTAGCCAGTTCTTTGATGGGAGATACTCTGGGGATGTAGGCAAAAAACAACGGGCTGCATCGAAGTTTTTACTAGGCTTCTACGGAATTTTTTGCCGCATCTAAATTGGACGGCACGCCTCAGCTACAGTCTGTTTTTTTATTCAATGCAAAAAAATATATTGTCACGTTGACATCTCCATACAATACGCTACTTGACTCGTATCAAATTTGACGCGATAAATGGATATTTCCTGTAGTATCTAACGTAATATATTGACTTTGCTAAGTAAATATGCAGGATGGCTGCAAAATATGCAAATTGAAAAAATAATTTTCGCTTTTAAATCGGAACGGTGAAAACACCATCCGCCATCTTGAAAGCACCTTTGGTTGTAAGTAAACAAATATGTGTCAGTCGTGCGTGCGTAGGTTCTATTGTGATTTGAATTGGATTTAGTGTTTTTGCAAAAACTCTTCTTGTGCAGTTAGTGTCTTATCATTTTATTGATAAGCGCAATCATGGACGCTGGATTCGTGGAAGCTGATAGTACCAATTTGCCAAAACCAAACCAAATCAAACCAAGCATTATTACAGCTAAAAACAGTTTTTGTGTACATTGATATTACATGACTTACATTAAAGTGATCTTCACATAAATACACCCAAGTTTCAGTCGATAAAGAATCGGGGTCTCTCTTGGCAGGTTTGAGCCAAGTTTTTCGTATATTTATTTCACTGGGCACACGAATCCGCGACCTCCCGGCGGTCTTTATTGACGTGTTTTTGCAGTCTCGAATAATGCAATAATGATAATTGATATATTTTGCATGTAAACTGGATGAAATCATGAATGCGTTGTTGTTATTTCACTATGCTCACAGATTACTAACAGATTTTAGGACTAGGTAAAGATCGTTTCACCAAACAAGTCCCACGGTAAAATCCTTAAGGCCATAACAATAAAAGCCAAAATTCATTAACTCACACTTCTTTCGTGGCACGAACTCTACCTATGTTGAATGTCAAACTTTGTTTACAAACATAAAGGACTTCAAACCATAGACAAAAATGGCGGACCGCGTGTTTGGCTGTTTAGCAAAGCAACGCTTTAAAATAATGTTTTTGTTGCTTTTAGGTCTTCAAAAATATACTGAAATATTTTTTGGTCTAATGGAAGAGATATTTAGTATTTAAGACATACTTGAAAAAAGAGTCAAGTAGCGGATTCTTAGGCTGTCAATGTCTGAATGTTGCTAGAACGTAAAAACCAAATAACCCCATTTTATTTCCAAGTTAAATTGTGTGTGCTAGGCAGGTGTTTTTTTTAGACTTAGCTCTTACGAGTAATTCAATTTTTATATCTTTGATGTGATAAGAATTTTGGTCACAAGAGTCTTCTATTCACGGTAAAAAAATCTCCCGATTTAACGTATACATTAGCAGTAACACCGCGTAATTTTTTTTGCATCGAATTAAAAAACGGACTATAGTACTATGATACGTCGATGCTATATTTATTATGAACGAGGTGGGCCTGCGACTTCATTTGCATGGCATTAGGATAAGCAATATTCAGTCTAGTCTGTAATCGTTATAACTGTCACAACTCAAAAAGCGAGATGTTTGTTTACGCAGCCTCCATAATATAAGTGTCCCAATACAGGGCAAAGACGCCATTCCCCTGTGATTTAAAAGCTAGATATATCAATTGTTTTTTCTTCAATCCATGGTCACGGGTGTTCATTGAAATCTCGAAAAGATGTGGTTAATTAACTTTGTACTAATAAAAACGAACTTTTTTTCACGATTATGTTTATTAGTACTACACACTAGTTTAAATACTTTTTGGAGTAGAGAATGACGTATGGTATACCTCATACTACCTAGCGTCTTACCCATTGTATGAGTCGTATCACACTCTAGCGGTTTGCGAGCGATCTGAAAGCGATGCGATTGGCAGCGAGCTTACCGCGATTGCGCAGTGGCTTCACTTTCAAAGCGCTCACAAATCGCTGGTAGAGCTGTATATGTGGTTAACTTAATTAGTCTGCCTTTTCTTACAAAAAATCGACAGTTTCAGCAGTGGCATTGTGGTTTTTTATTCTTCTTCAACTTTTTTATTCTAGATGCTATAAATGTTTTGGGTCTATGTACAAAAAAGCCCATAAATATGTCCGATGGCTGGTATAGGCAATAAAAGCTGTGTCGTATACCTATTTGGCTAATAGCTTCATTCATCTTAGGCTTTGTTGAACGAATGCCAACAGTACAATTAATCGATATAACGGTACTGACGTGTCCTGAAAATTTCTGCGTTCTGGGTCTACGTTTGGAGTATCGTCATTGTAATATTTTTATATGTTTTCAGACAGCTGATTTAATAAAATATCCAACAAAAGAGCATTGTTCAGCTTTCCGTATTACGACCGTCATAACGACAGTCCTTTTGTTAGGACGCGAATTATTTTTATAACGTACTCAGGATTAAATATACTCCATTTGTCATCAATGCTTCCGTTTTCGCGTCGCGTAAAGAGATGTTTTCATGTCATTCCTGGTAGGTACTGCCGACACGAGAGAAGCGTATAAAAATCCTCTACTGAATTAGGTTACGGGTGGTTTTCCAACGAAAATGTTGAGGTCAATTTCTTGGTTGTCTGGAAGAAATGGCTGTTAGTAATAAGGCCGCCCATTGTACATTATTAAATTGTTTGTGTCTTTTTTTTCTTGTGTGCAAATAAGAATGTTCTTATCTTATCTCGCTTGGCTGTCGACTGTCTTATTGGTTTTAGCAATAAACCCGTTGATTTTATTAAGAACTAAAATATTAAGTACCTTATACCTACATATCTGTAAGTTACTGTTGTACAATAAAAAGATAACTAAGTGTACTGTTTACGTTGAGCATTTTTGCGGAAAGAGAAAAGAAGCCACAGTGGCCAAGTAGCCGACTATAGGGAAATTAAAAAAATGGCGGACGACCTATCGAATGACCTAGATGCTACTGTTGGCTGGCAGCCAAAACACGCCACCTATCTGCTAGAGATACTCGGCGGTGGCAAGACCAAACCAGAATTTTCACTTTTTTAATCACCCATCTCTAGTGTTTCTGACAACTCGAGAGGTTCCGATACGATGAAGCAGCCTCTCGAGGAAAATCAAAAATAATTGACACAGATCCATGACATTTATTTAGCATTCGCAAAGTGTAAATTCGGGCCTTTAGCTCGTCGAAATGGAGAGGTATGTTTGTGAAGGGATATTTATGCAGATCGCGTTATTGTCACGAGCATTGATGGTGTCGGAACAGCGGGAGAGAGCTACATTTTTCATGAATAACATTACAGAGCCTCTAGGTACTGGCACAGAACAAAGCAGGGCACTTAAAAGGAGGGTTGTACACCTTGTTAAGTGCTAGTTTCCCGCTGAGTTACACTGTGTAATGTACACTGCAAGAGGGCAAAAGGCTGACTTTTTAACAGCGACCGGCTCAGAGGTAAGGGCGTTTACCTTTCGTTAATTTCTGTGGTTCATTCAGGACCTTTCACTTGGAAATAAATGGCTGAATAAATACAGAATTATTGTCCAATGCACATTGAATTGATGACATGATTCAAAACGTTGGATAACTTCATTTGGCATGAAAATTAAATTAACAGAGAAAAGTTTACACACTGATTGAACATTTATGCGGATTTGGTGTAACGGTTCAAACGAGAATTATAATTCAAATGTTATCTTATGTAAAAAAATAACAAAATAAAAATTAAAGTTCATTCAAACTTTCATACTTAGACGTGAGATATAAAGAAGAAAAGAGAATGAATGTGAAATACAAAGGGTAAGAAAGGAATAGAAATAGAAAAATAGTAAAAGCTTTGCAAACAAGCTTTTTTGTTTTAAAAACCAACATGTGCAAATGGGAGCATATTCTTAAATTAGCTTAAAATTATTGACTTACTACTCCGTGTTTATCAATCAAAAAGTCTGTATACATTTATAAAACATATACATTATCATAGAGTTCCGCTTGAAACCGATTAAAACTGGCCTGTAAACGCTTTATCAATGGTTTGTATACATCTAGTATTGGTTTATCTGGAACGAAATATACTGTAATAAGTAGTAGGTATTCTTTAATCGCTTTAGACTCGCGGAGTTGAAGATCATACGTTTTTTTTTAATTAGCCTTTACTGTGTCTCACTGCTGGGCAAAGGCCTTCCCTTTTGATAGCCACTCCTTGCTGTTCCCGGCCAACTCTTCCCACCCAGGTAATAATTGGTCACGTCAGGAATAATGATTAAGTTTATGTAATAAACAAACGCAATTATTTCCATAGAATTGTATAATTCTGTATTTGAATGCTTGGTGTGGCATCAAAATGACGTAGTAAGCGTCGCTTGCGTGACTCACGTAGCTAGGCACTCTTGTCACGCAGCCATCGTGTCGTTTTAGGTTAAATATGCATTATACACCCTGAAATGTGGATGGTTAAAAATGCCATTATAAATTGAGATTTGAGCAATCACGTTTCGAATACAATGGAAAAAATCGCGGACATTATTTTTAACAATTTAGCTTTCGATCGTGGCGATCATCACAAACACTCAGGTTTTTAAAATTTTGTAGTTGTTTCTTATGCGTATTTTCTATTCTCTAGTGATTCCGTGGAAATGTAATTGGCCTTCCTATAACCACTTTTGTATGTAATATTTTGTAAAGTTCCGCTGTTGATTTTCCTATCAATAAATAAAATAAATTCCTATATACGGAGAGTACCGCCTATCCGTATATCGGAACAATCACACGTGCAGACATGGCACGCACGTACCGCTTTGTTTGGCTACTAATGGTTCTCACAGATTCGAGTTTGTGCCGACGATATTAAACCGGCTACTGTATAAATTAACCTTTGGACATAGAGACCAAGTACTTTTTTTTGACACGAATCAATTTATTCGAAATTTTATTTTAACTCGTGCCTAATGCATGTGCCCCTCTCTTCTAAACGACTTGTTGCCAAATTGTTGGCATTCAATATTTATGACCCTATTATTGTTTAGACAATAACGCAGGGACCTCTAAGTAATAGAAATTGTAAGACAAGTGACACTTGTCAACCTCTGTACTCTGAGGTTGTGAAGAAAACTTATAGTAGGTTAAATTTGACCGCTGATTTAAACTGCCAGCGCAGACAAAGGAAAAGCCCTCCTGTATGTTAATCAGAACATACAGGGTGGTTATTCTGGAAAATTATTAGAATTAGAGTTGTTTTTAGAACAACACAGAGTGGATATACTTTGTGTCACAGAGCACTGGCTACTAGAGACTCAAATGAATTTTTCTGTGAATAATTATCAAATAGCCAGTTGCTTCAATAGAAAGTCTGCAAGGCATGGGGGGTCCTTGATACTAGCAAAAAATAATTTGAAATTTAAAGAACGGAATGATATTTGCAGACTTTCTGTTGAAACAGTAATTGAAATATCGTGTGTTGAACTGTCTAGACACATTGTAGTAGCCTTGTACAGGCCCCCTACCAGCGATTACAGTTTATTTGAAACCATATTAGATGATGTTTTAAAGGTAGCTTCTAGCAGCAATAATTATGTTAAAAAAACCGAGGACTTATGGGGTTTGTCAGTAAAAATAGTTAATTCAGTGATAAATATCCTAGCTTTGCCGTTAGCACAGATTTTAAATAAATGCGTAGATGAAGGAGTATTTCCAGACCTCATGAAATATAGTAGGTTAGTGCCCTTATTTAAAAGCGGTGATAAACAAGACCCAACAAATTTTAGACCCGTTTCAGTCCTGACAGTATTAAGTAAAATATTTGAAAGAATTGTCTTAGATCAATTGCTTATTCATTTCAATAATTACCAACTCCTCCATAGTCAGCAGTTCGGTTTCACTAAAGGGCGGAATACAACAGACGCTGGAGTCATGTTAGTTAAACATATTTTCAGTGCGTGGGAGGATCATAATGATGCTATAGGAGTATTTTGTGATTTGTCAAAGGCATTTGATTGTGTAGACCACAAAACATTGCTCTCAAAATTAAAACACTATGGAATAAAAAAAATAAGTTTAGATCTTCTAAAATCATATTTAGAAGGAAGGGTTCAAAAAGCAGACATAAATCGTATTAAATCGTCAGGTTCACTTGTAAAAATGGGAGTCCCTCAGGGATCTATCTTAGGGCCGTTCCTTTTCCTGGTCTATGTAAATGATTTACCGTTTATGGTACAAAAAATGTGTGAGATAGTGCTATTTGCTGATGACACGTCACTTATTTTTAAAATAAGGAGACAGGAAAATAATCTTGACGAAGCAAATAATGCTCTCTTGCACGTTCTAGATTGGTTTACAGCAAATAATCTGTTATTAAATTCAAAAAAGACAAAATGTATGAAGTTTACCCTACCTAATGTAAAATTAGTTGAAAATAACATTGTGATTGGAAATGAAAAACTAGAATTTGTTGAACATACTGTATTTCTGGGCATCACAATCGATGCCAAACTACAATGGGGCCCACATATTGTAAAATTAGCACATAGACTTAGCTCCGCAGCATATGCCGTGAAAAGAATTCGAGAACTTACTGACGTTGCAACTGCTAGGCTTATTTATTTTAGTTACTTCCATAGTATTATGTCCTATGGTATACTACTATGGGGCCGGGCAGCAGACATTGAGACTATCTTCATATTGCAGAAGAGAGCGATTCGATTTATTTACAAGCTAGGTAGTAGGGACACACTAAGAGATTTTTTCAAAGCCAATAATACATTTATGAAAATATTATGTACGTTAGGAAAAATATTAAAGACTTCGAAACACTTGGTAGCCATCATAACGTTAATACTAGGAATAAACATAAATTGTCATTTCCACGATTTAGACTTCCAAAAGTTAATACTTCCTTTATGGGGCACTGTATAAGGTTCTACAACAAGATACCCCAAGATATATTAGAGTTACCTCCAACGCGATTCAAGAATTGTGTTAAGCACACTCTTTGCAAAAAAGCTTATTATAAAATCAACGATTATTTAGAAGACAAGGACGTATGGAATTAAATAGTAGTTTAATATTAAATTTAATCAGAGGATAAATGTGTCTAGTGTTCAACACATCCAATATATTATTTTGTAGGTTTGATTTGTATTAACTTTAAAGTGATTTTGAGAAAAGATGGTCAGAGTGGAGTTTTTTTTTCGCTGCCTTTTTCTCCACTACAGACACCAAAGCAGCGGCTAACATTATACATAACTGTATGTACATTGACATTCAACAAGCAGAATGTAAATTCTTTACGTTGAAATAAATTTCTCATTCTGATTCTTATATTTGGATAGTGCAAATATAGTGCCTTTTAAAAAAAAACTATCGTATTCAGTAGCTATTGTTTAGGCGCGTTCATTTTGCTATGGCACTCAAACCACCCTAATTTCATGGTGTATAATAGTTTTGTGTTATTGTGAAACCATCAATCCCTCGCCGCTATCGCGAACTCGTGTCGAACAAGTTATTTCCAACTTCGCGTGTTTGAACCCGGATTGTTTAATAAAAAGCGGAATCAACTTTCTCTTTTATGTGAAGGATTAGATTGGTTAAGGGAATTGAATTGTGGCGCGTTGTTAGTCAACTAGTTATTGTTGCTGCGATGTTTATAATTGGGAAACAGCGGACGTTCCCGGGAATTTTGGGAATTTCCATATATTCCTAACCTATCGAAGCCAAAATCTAATTTGTAAAATACTCTCTGTGTTAGTGCGCATACTTCTTCAAAACGGCTTGACCGATTTTTATGAAATTTTATATGTATATTCGGTAGCCCTGATAATAGGTTGTTACCAATTTTTCATAGCCCTATCTAGCAAAACAACGTTTGTGGGGTCAGCTAGTAATAAATAATATTCAATGTACTTGAAATCGGTATGGCAATCGCTGTTTGGATGTGGAAGTCAAAGTAGTACAACGGGGTACAAGTTGAGTTGCGAATTTTAACGGTAAAAGTCGCGACTTTCCAGTAGGTACATTCATTGTAAAATTCTGACATGTTAGCACCGTGAACGCGTTTTGGATGGCGTGACCCACGTCATCGTACTATCAATGACGATGGCTATGGGCATACCTTACCTACCTAATTATATTTCTGTGGATTCACGAATATTTCCTGCATGTCCGTTTGATATCCGCATGGTAGGACTTTTCTATGAAAAGATTTTAGCTAAACACACATCATAGAAACATTTTTTTCAACAGATAAAATAATAAATAAATAAAGTGAACGAGGGAAACTAATTTCATAATAGAATGAAATCGAGTGGCCAACTCCGGAAGCGCTCGGGTAAACTACCGATCGAGTTAGCCGTAAGATACCCAGGTTCACAAATATAGATTCTAGGATTAAAGAAATCGAATCCACTTCACTGGAGAGTATTTTATCGATTCTCATTTTAGCGGAATCGTATTTTCTTCTGAACCGTAGCTTCGCGACAAATAATGAGTCATGCCTACTGTCCTGCCTTTGTTTTGCCTTTGTTTTTTTCCATTATTGAAGTGACACTGCAGATAATTTACAGCAACACAAATTGTGTATACCCTATGTATTCAGTTTTTCTTATTCATCTTTTTACTACTAAAAAAAAAAAACTCACGCCCGTAATCCCCGAGGGGGTAGGCAGAGGCACCAATCACCAGAGCTGGGCCCACGTTTTGCCGTGTTTATTAGGTCCCAAACGTGACAAGTGGCAAGCCTGTCGCCGTTATCCGGGCACAATTACTACTATCGTTGCAAAATGCCTTTCAGGCGCTTAGTACCTATTCTAATACCTGCACGATGCTGCAAATGTATTTTTAAATAAAATTCACTTTTTGTTTGTTTTTCAAGTTTGTTTGTTTCTTTGTACAGCAACACCATTCGCTGATAAATTGTGCCTGGATAACGGCGACAGGCTTGCCCCTTGTCGCGTTGGGACCTAATGAACTCGGCCAAACGTGGGCCCAGTTCTACTGATTGGTGCCTCTCCCTACCCACTCGAGGATAACGGGCGTGAGTTTTTTTTTTTCACTTTTTGGAAAAATCATTGGTTACCAAAGGGTAGGCTGTAGCTTCAAATATTTTTTTCCGTGTTCATTTTTATTTAACAGCGTTCTCTTGGCGTTTTATATAACCCCTTTCAATACAATACAATTACCGCTCCAAAGGCGATTTAACAGCCCTGTCCCAAACAGTAATTTGGCATGTTCAAATCCGGAGTGAGACGGCACGCCCCGCGCCTAGCTTGACAAGCAATTAATCAATTATTTCACTTCATTACGCGGGTTTATTCGACGCGGTGCGTCCACGCGACCGACGACAAATTTCAGGATACAGTGTCATCCGATATGGGTAGGTACAGCCAAGAGCATATCAACTTTTACGTTTTTAGTAGCAAAGTCATCCGTTGCGTAACTGAGTGAAGTGAAATGCAACTATGTAGGTGAAGGCTTATGAGAATGCAAATGTTCATTGGTTGAATATTTGGTAAGTCGTAAGAGTTATAATAGCTGGGCGTTGTACTATTGGCTATACATACATACCTGACAGAGCCTTATCTTAAACGAAGATCACGAAGGTTAAGCAACATAGGGCGCGTTCAGTGCATTAATGGGTGACCGTCTATGACTAACGCTAGTGGCATTTCTCTGAGCGGTGCCGTGCTTCGCAAGGCACGTTAAGCGGTTGGTGCCGGCTGCCGTCGATAGATGGCAGTCGTTAAGCCAAAGTCAGAGGCCTTCGGGCGTCTTGAAAACTTATAGTAAAACCAGTCACCGTCTTACAAGCCTCCACCAATCCGGACTTGGCTTCAGGGAAGAGACCCGGTCCCATCGGTGGGGACATAATGGGTTGATAATGATGATAATAGTCCTTGCTTCCGCTACTAAAACACTGCTTGCATTGCGTGTTATCGACGATTGGACTTAAGAGGGAACAGCACGGGCTAGAGAATTGAAAAATAGGTATTTGTAAAATCTATTGCTGTCGCGCGATGCCCGAAGAAGCGAGTATCAATGTGTGAATGGGACTGTCAATGTGTGCGTGGCGCGCCACCGCGCCCTGCGCCCGCCACGCTCGCGAGCGGGCCGGGCCGCGGCCGGGCGTAGTCTGCAAGTTGATTTCGTTCGGCGTGTGCGGAGTGTTGTTTCGTCTTATTATTTTACCTACCTGCTCTTTGTTTGACTCTGGCTATTACTTACTGGACTTCCGCTATTTTATTTTGTGGATCTCAGGCTTACTTTACGAAAAAAATAAAAGAGACGATGTATTTTGGGAGAAAAAGATACTTTTTATATCGATTGTCTGTTACCAGATCGAAAAATAATCTGCGCATCCGCAATAACTGCCTCAGTGTTTCCTCTTAATAGTCGACGTAATGGCATTGTAATATCTCGCCCAAACTACGCCAACAAACGAAAGGTTCGTAAAATGTATAAATAGTTCAGCGTGGCCGAATTTATTCCGAAAGTAGGTTAAACAAGTGAGTACCGATAACATTCATGCAAGCGCTCGGATCCGTTGATATTCATCCGTTCCCATGGTATTAATGTCCAGGACGAAATAATAATTTATCAATTCGGATATATGGTCGCAGCTTCCATGAACAGTAAACAATTATTGTTATTGTGGAACGAACTGTAATGGCGATTTTGTCTGGCCTGTTTCAATACACGTTTCGGTATCGAACGCGTAAGTACATGCGGTGACCACTCCGGAGTGGCAAATAGGTAGGAATTCAGGCGCCAGAAGAGGTAAGAGTTACGCGGTAGATAGAGAGGCAACATGTTGGTGAATATAACGTAACTTTTTTAGCGCCGTGCGATCTGAATTGCACCTAATTATAACGCAGCTAGAGTCCCTTTATCTTTATTTGATTATGTGGGGTGAATCTTCTGTACCTGTACTATTATGTATTCGGTGATTTTGTTCAGAAACCTGAGTAAAATTATATTTAGTTCTAGGCTGTGCGTTTTATTAATTGAAATTTCTTTCAGAAAGTTTTTTATTAACAGAATATAGTAAAATAAGATTTTTTTAAATAAACCTTTCGTAAACATTAGATATTATTAACTTTCTTCCGGATACACTTTCTTGACTTGTCAGAGACGAGCAACCGACAACTCGTGCTCCATCTCTGCTCACCATGACTAAGCGCACCAGAGCGAAACCTGGTCGGACTCTTCCGATAAAAAGTAAGTGTGTCCGGAATAAAGTAAGAGTGTCCGGAATAAAGTAAGAATAGTAAAATGATAATAAAAACGAAATAGTAAAACACGTTGCTATACATTCTTTATTGTGACGTAAATTTTTTTTTTTAAATTATTTATTCAAGAAAATTCACAAATACATATTATAATACAAGAAACCGTCACTCAAACCTGTGTAGGTTTATCTGTTACTTATAAACTAAAATAGCTTCCACACCACACAATCACTTCATCAACATCATCATCATTCAGCCACAAGAAGTCCACTGCTGGGCATAGGCTTCCTCCATGGATTTCCAAAAAGACCGGTCGGAAGCGGCTTGCATCCAGCGTCACACAATCACTTGACTTGGACCCAAACTAGGATACCCTATGGTATTAGTATACCTAAATTGAAGTCTAGAAAGAATAGAACCCACGACCATTCTGGTAACTAAGCGGCTCAACGGCTAGTTCAACGAGGCAGTCAGGTAGGCATGAAAACACACTTCTTCTAAAGCACGCCTCAGTTAATGACTATTGTCGGCCAACTAATAAAAGTAAATCTTCGTATAAAATTCATTGACAATTACTTTGATGAAGAACATTATACTGCGCGTAGCCCGACACGCATATCAATTTTGACTTTTAACTTTGTGGAGATGTATATTATTTATGACTAGCGAACCGCTCCGGCTTTGCACGGGTGGTAAAAACGTTTCCGTGGAAATAGCTGTATTAGTTCCGTGGAAAATTCCTGGGGTAGTATTTTTTTACACCTTGGGTTACATTATTCGATATTTCGTACGGAACCCTAAACTTTTTGTAAATCCAATACAGCCTGTGTTACTCGCGAAGAATGTAGCTTTCTAATGGTGAAAAATTTTTAGATCGGCCAAATTAATCTAAATTTTTAGATTTTTAAAATCGGCCCAGTACTTTCTTAGCCTATTCATTACAAACATACACCCAAAAATACAAATCCTTCCTCTTTATAATATTAGTATAGATATAAGCACAACTAATCGGCCGGAAGAGCGCATTCCTCCTAATACAGATGTAAACTAGGATTTAAGCTGTAAAAGAGGATTCGACAGCTACGACTGTAACCACTGTAACCACTGAAAAAATTTATAGAAAATATTGTTGCCCGCGACTACGTCCGCGTGGGCTTTAGTTGAGTAAAGTGTTTGCAAATAAGATAGTAAGCTTTCATACTAACTTCGCAACCCCCTGTTGCTCCCTCAAGGGATGGTTTTCAAAAAATTACATGTCTTTCATGTCTTTCAATAAAGGACCTTCATGCTGAATCTCATTCGAATAACTTCAAAAATGCCAAAGTTTCATACTAACATTGCACCCCCCTTTCATCCCCTTAGGAGATTATTTTAGAAAAACTATTTTACATTGTGTTTCAAGACGTTCAATGAAGGACCTTCATCCTGAATTTCATTCGAATAACTACATAAACGGCCAAGTTCCATACTAACTTTGCACCCCCCTTTTACGCCCTTAAGGGATGATTTTTGAAAAACTATTTTACATGTATTTCATAAATTTTAATGATAGACCTTCATATTGAATCTCATTTGAATAAATTAAAAACCGGCAAAGTTTCATACTAAGTTTGCACCCCCCTTTTTCCCCCTTAAGAGATGATTAAAAAAAAACTATTTTACATGTTTTTCATAACTTTTAATGATGAACCTTCATATTGAATCTCATTTGATTAACTTCAAAAACGGCAAAGTTTCATACTAAGTTTGCACCCCCCTTTTTCCCCCTTAAGGGATGATTTAAAAAAAAACTATTTTACACGTATTTCATAATTTTAAATAAAATATAATACCTTCGTACCAAATTTCATTAGAATAACTTAAAAAACGGCAAAGCTTCATACTAACTTTGAACCCCCATTTCACCCCTTTAGGGGATGAATATTCAAAAACCCTTTTTTAGTGCTCCACTAAGTTACAAAAAACTCCTGTGCAAAATTTCAAGTTTCTAACTCTTATAGTTTAGGCCCTGTGTTGATATGTCAGTCAGTCAGTCAGTCAGCTTCTCCTTTTATATATATAGATATTTCAAGCCAGTCAAAATCCATTAAATTACCTCATCTATAATGTGTGTCTACTGACTTAAATATTTCATAAGCCACTGTCTAAAAACTACTCCATTAGCCAGTGAACGATCGACATAAAACTAATAATCCGCTCGATTTATCCGTGACAACTGTCAAAAACAGGGTTACGTTTTAAACCTTGTGGTTAGAGCCATTTGCAACAATGCGCCATTGTAGCCGTGCGAAGGGCAGCTTCCGACACCCTGTAGGTATATAGCCGAGTTAGGTTAACACAACGAAGTTAGAAACGTACAGAATACCTAACTCATATTGGGAGAACCATGGGCACAGATGAGACTCGAGAAACTTAGCCTTATTTCTAATAAGAGGTACACCTATTTAAATTTCCTTTAATACATAGGTTTCTCAACCTCAGAAAACTTCATAATGAATAGGTATGCAACATTTCCCTGCAAAAATTGCATAATTTAATTTAATTGCATAAAATCATGTAAGCGTACATTTTATAAGCTTTGGTATTTCGAAACATATCATCATCCCATTATGACTCTACCAAGGCGCACGGTCTCTTCTCCGAGGAAGGTATAGGCCTTACTCTACCACGGGGCATAGACCAGATTGGTGGTGGCTTGTAAGACTAGTGGCTGGTTTTACTGTCAGTCGTTCTTAAGCCGGGTAGGCAGAGACCAGGGACTGCCACCTGCCACGATGCTAACAAATCACTTTCGCTTCATCGACAAAAAATCTGTAAAAAATATATGTTTTTTTCCATTAGTGGCGGTAGTAACACTATGATATGGAGCCTCTTACTCAAATTAGTGAAATCGTTTTTTTTTTCGTCAAGCTGACTAGACAGTGCTCATAGGAGGCTAGCCTGTTTGCTTATATTCGCTTAGTAGCTAGAAGTTTTTATTGAGTGAGCTTTCTATGTCCTCTAATCTAACTAGTCGCTCCGTAAACCAGAGACAATATAACTACCCGCATCCAGTCGTGCTATCAATGTTTGCTAGTTTATTGTATTATTTCAGGCTTTTATCCTATCTAAACATATTACGTAATAGTAAAATCCGTGAGTTTTATAGGGGCATTTTGTTATGATATCCTCACAATTTCGGTCCTTCCAACCGGATAAGGAACGTTTTATTAAATAACTTTCCTATAAAATATTCCTTGCTATATTTTATACCCGCTTTACATACTTTACATACATACAACAAAGCAGAATTTCAGATGCTGCTTTTACATGAATATTAAACATGTTACAGCTTTCTGACGGGGTAGAGTACCCAAATTGTGGAGCTAATAGCTTTGGCGTTCATTAAGTAAACAATTTGTTTTATAGCGATATATAATTTTTTTACATTGACTTTTAACTTTGTACATAAATTACTAAAAGTACCGTTAATTAGAGTGTTAATTAACAGTATTTTTAAGGTTCCGTAGTCTACCAGGAACCCTTATAGTTTCGACATATCGTCCGTATGTCTGTCTGCCTGTCCGCGGCCTAGCTCAGAGACAATTACTACTAGAAAGCCGATATTTGGCATAGATTATGCATATTAATCACTCCGACGAAACGGTAGTACGAAACGGTACCTACCCACTCTACTCCTTAATTAGGGATGCATTCTTTTTTGGATACTCATATATGGAGTATTTTTGGATTAGTTGATTAAAAATGCTCTTGAATAGCCTGGGCTGCCTGAGTGATCTTAAACGATCACTAAGGTTAAGCAACATACGGCGCGTTCAGTCCATGGATAGGTCACTGTTTATGACTAACGCTAGTGGCATTTTTCCGAGCGGTTCCGTGCTTAGCAAGGCACGTTAAGCAGTTGGTGCCGGCTGCCGTCGATAGATGGTAATCGTTAAGTCAAGTCAGAGGCCTTAGGGCGGCTTGAAAACTTCTGACAGTAAGAGCAGACACTAGTCTTACAAGCCTCCACCAATCCGGACTTGGCCCCCGTGGTGGAGTATGGCCTATATCTTCCTCAGGGAAGAGACCCGCGCCCCTCGGTGGGGACATAATGGGTTGATGATGATGATTAAAAATATGGGCGTAGGAAGGTAATTTTTCGATTTAGGGTTTGGTTTGCGAATATTTTGCTTTAAAGCTGAAATATTTGCCCAAATAGGGCGTCCTCTCTTCACTCCTGGCTAAACGGTTGATTGTAAAACGTGAAAAAATTTAGGGCAGTAGCACAATAAAGAACTTAAAAGGTAGGTTTTACGAGTTAACGAGTAGTAGGCGACCAACTTATGAAAGCAAAACTTCGTACGAAATTCATTGAAAATTACTTTGGTAAAGTTGTTAGTTTTGTAAAGCAGATAAGCCCTCTTTGTAACTGCGTGTGTTTATAATTTATTTAAATATCACTGAGTAGAGCAAAGTTGGGAATAGGGGATTTATTTTCAAAGCCCAAGATAAAAAGTACCAGAAGTGCATGCAACGACTAATCAATGTCGATGAAGTGAAAGTGATTAGTTTAGATCAGATTAGAACTCTTTATTGTACACACCAGAAAAAAAAAACAAATACATTACGAGGTATCAAAGTTTTGCCATATACAATTGGCGGTTTTATCGCTAAAAAATAATGCTTATTCAAGACAATATAAATAAAATAACGTCTATTGAACCAGAAAACATGTGAATATGTAAACAAAACAAAATTTGGCTTATACATGTTTATAATATGTAGTAGGTACTAAAACTTATAAACTCGATACAACCACCTGCTTTTTTGTAAGGGGTCGGAGATAAAGCCTTTTTTTTAAATAGTTTAGTAATTTTTATTTTTATTTTTGGACAGTACAACTTCACCAACTAAAACTAATACTAACACTACACAAACACTCATACACAATACAATATAATAAAAACACTAAGAAAATAAGCGGCGCATCAGTCATACCCTTTTATTGGTTACACGGACAGACCAACAAACGTCTTCAGAGGATATATTTCTTACTTTAAAAAGACACAGAATATCCTAGTGTGAGGCCAGAAGCAATGTATGTGCCTGCATGTGTAAATGTTTACGTTTTTTATTATTACTCTCCTTACATTCCCAGGATTTATTTAACCAGGGACCTTGAATAAAGTGACTAGATTACGAAACTTAAACAATAAATTAAATAATTAGACCTTATGAATATGACCTTTTTAACTATACATTTACTTAAAGTCGGGCCGCTGGGAGAACGGACGACGTAACTTTGAATTGGCGTTGAATTTTCGATTAAAATAATGTTCGTGCATGAAATCCGAAGTACGCTGTAACAAGGTTATATCAACCGTATTTTTTTCTGGTGATGTGCACGTAATTATTTTATGTTCACTTAGATTATGTTTACTTAATTAAGTTCTAGTTTTACTATTTAGTACAATAAAAAGTAACGTAACATAATTTTGTTGTTTTTTACGTTGATAATCTCCCATCACTAGTCACATGAAACAGATAGGTGGCAGGATCGTATTCTCCCATAGGCCGAGGTATAAGTATTTACTTAGTGTACATTCTCAATTCTGAAATCGTCCCTTGGAGGCTTATTAATAGTGTTTAATTTGGCACCCTTCGAGTAGAGACCCTGTAAACACATGTTCCGACAGCGTAGCCGTGCGTTCGCGTGAGTTTGGGCCCGTTTTTAGTGTTTGCTTTTTGCACGGGGTCGGAAACAACTTCTGGCCGTGACGTCAACATTGGAAATATGTAGGGGGCGTGGGCTTGACCCACTTAGGGGCCCCTGTCATCTCGTAACCGTATATGCGTTGTATAAGTCCCTGTTACGGTATAATAAATTATGAATGAGCCGTCAGGGTCGAGGCTGTATGATTTAATCGCCCGTTTAAAAAATATCTACCTGTAATAATGTACTCGACATGCAATAAAACGGGATGGATTGAAATAAATCCGGATTGGGTAGAAAGGAAAAGGCTGCCAGGCTTAGAGTTACCTTATTGGGAAAGGCTTTTGTGTGCAGTAAGCAATCGTGTTAAATCATTAGGTTTACATTGATATTTTGTAATCGTATGTAGCTGCGAATAAACGCATTTACATTAACAAAGATGCAAAAATGCGAAGAGAAACACGTTAATTAAAGTTTGTTACCTTTTACGACAGACAACGTTTCTTCTACAAATTAAAATGTTTATTAAAAGTTGCATTAGTTTATGCAAGGTTATCTGGCAGAGATCGCTTTTAGCGACAAGACCACCAATTGTATGCGACAAAACTTAGATACGTAAGGTTCCTAATAAATTTGCTTGTTTTTCTCGTGTGTACAATAACCTTATAGGCTGTCCATAAAGTTTAGAAAATAAAGAGTGCAATTTTGTTAATACTCTTATTTTCCATACCCAAACTTTCAGTGCTAAAAGACATAGTCTCAGCAAGGAGAAATAACCTTGGTCTCAGTTACAATAATTGTGCTTATATTAGAATAGAAAATGGCCTGAAAAGTTCGTACAATATTTACTTCACTTCCGTTTTCTAGACTTTATGGACAGGGTGTAATTAGCAGTACGTAACATTTCAATCATCACTCTTCCTGCAAATCAGATCCAACACCTCTATCAAGTTACATGAACGAGGCCCTACGACAGACAACAAAACACGTCTATTCATCTTCCCCCTAACAAATGGCGCTGAGAGAAGTTGCCCCGGGTATACACAATTTTCCAACTTTATTAGCATTCGAGGAAAACAGGTAGGTACGTTTGTGTAAGTTATGCACAGATGATTCACCGTGCCTTGTGGCGGGCACTTTAGTAGCCTTCACAATTCCGTTTCTAGTTATTTATGATCAAACTCGACCTACATATTGAACGCCCACTCTATAATATGTCTCCTTCTCAAAGACAGCGTCTCTAAGCTAAGAGGTCCGGTGTTCTATGGCACTCACCAAAGTTATTTTGGAGCGAAGTTGGCGACCCTAAATATCGGCGCAAAATCAGCAATACAGCGTTTTCCGGCCCACTCAAAAACCGATACCGTATACGCTACAACTAAACTCCAACCGAAATCTCGGTCTCGGCTATTCTCGCCCGAAACTAAGCGATTTTGATATTCTTGATTAGCTTACAGAGTAGCATGAATACGTTTGTTAGACTCGCATCAACTTATGTATTAGATTTAAGATGATTTGAGAAAAAGTGATCTTAGTGGAGGTGTTATCGCTGTCTTTTTCATCAGTTCAATTCAACTCGAAGAAAGCGATAATAATGAAAGTAAATTGACACTCAACAAACAGAATGTAAATTCTTTACATTGAAATAAATTTCTGATTTTTGATATCGACCAGCTTGCTGGCACAACGATCTGAAGTGGATTGCTAGTAGCAACTAGATTTTGTTAATGGAATAAAAAAAAACATTCTAGCAAGTACAAATCTCGGCGTCGGTATCGGTCTCGGTCTTAAATACTTTTATGTAATTCTCAGACTCGGCCGCGACAAAAACACGCATAGGACCTTAGCTACAACTGAAACCGAAACGTTCTCCTAATAGACGTGCTCAAGTACCAAACTGGATAACCACCCTTAATTAGGGGGCCGGGGAAAGGAGAGGCGAGAAATGGATGGCCTCCGGACGCACAGACCCTTAAGTTGGCTAATTTCAGTTAGCCAGTAAACGGTGCGGAAGTTAATCTGTGCTGGGCGTGTGCTTATGACTCTATGCGTTGTAATTGTTGATGACCAAGCTATTAGTGGAAGGCTACTTAACTTCTTATTATGTTGAAGATAAACTGCTTATTGGCAATAAGCATGCAGCTTACTCGTATACAATGGCACGCTTGGAAAGAAATGAAATTTATTTCACTTATTCAGCAATTACACAGAACAGTAAAATAATCATCTGTAAAAAATGTTTACATGTGAGAGAAGGTGCACTACCCCCAAAAAACTTTATCAGGCAAAAATTGTGAACCTTTGCCAGGTAAGACATGCAGTTGCGGACAGCGGATTACACTTACGATCCAAGTACCTAATATAAGCAAGCAAAAGAAGAAACAATCCAAAATAAAGCTAATAATCAACATTACATTATTCAGCAGTCATTTCCAATATCCATTTGGGGTAGATAAATAAATAGAGGCGGTATCATGAGGCGTAAAAACACAACTCTATTTTACGTGGGTTCACAAGAAGCCCTACAGATGGTCCATCACTTTTCAGTTGGCAGGGATAGGCACTCCTTTGAATTCAACTGGCACGTAACGTAACCCTTGATAGCGCGACTCATAGGCTTGGAAGTCTTCCGTCCGGAATTACGCAGTTGAAAGGGGAAACTGCAGATTGGAGGTAGAGGTAGAGTCCGATGTCTGGGTCATGGAAGGAAATCTAACCGCATGTGTACACAGCCATCATTATGGTGTTCGTGTGCCGCTACAGACATAAGAACCATGACATAAGAACCTTATCTATACTTCATATATTTAAGTAATTAATTAAAGGTCAACAATCTTAATACGCCTTTGTGTTGAAATGTACACTTATTAAAGCAAAACCTTTACACATTACTATAATTAAATGTGAAATTAAATGTAATTTCATAAAAACGCATTAAATTTCTAAAAATTTTTATTTAAAAAGTGTATACTTCAATAAAAAGACTTATTCAGGTTGTTTACCTTTAGTTAAGTACCTAAACAGTATTGTGTGTCGACACAATACAATCGTAATACTATAGAATAAACAATGAGATCTGTTTAAGCTTGCCTAAAAGCGGGAATAAGGGCAGCCTGAGCTAGACGAGTCTACTAGCTAGCCTGATGACTAGCCTGAATGAGTCGACCGTCAAGTGCGGTTCTCGTAAAATTATGGGCACGGCAGAAGCGCGTACACGCAGCTCGCAAAGATGTCAGTAGCCGAATTGCCATGTTTTCCTTTACCTCATCTTTAGAAACCGGTATAACGATCTTAAACGATCACTAAAGTTAAGCAACATACGGCGCGTTCAGTCCATGGATGGGTCACCGTCTATGACTAACGCTAGTGGCATTTTTCCGAGCGGCTCCATGCTTCGCAAGGCACGTTAAGCAGTTGGTGCCGGCTGCCGTCGATAGATGGCAGTCGTTAAGCCAAGTCAGATGCCTTAGGGTGGCTTGAAAACTTCTGACAGTAAAACCAGCCACTAGTCTTACAAGCCTCCACCAATCCGGACTTGGCCCCCGTGGTGGAGTATGGCCTATACCTTACTCAGGGAAGAGACCCGTGCCCCTTGGTGGGGACATAATGGGTTGATGATGATGATGATGATAACGTTTACTAAGTCTTTGTTTCCGATACGCTTAATTTACTTGGGTGTTATTTAAATGGTTAGCATAGTATGGCTATTTTTGTGAGCAGAATAATATAATCTGTGAGCAAAAATAGCTAATTGATCAGCAACTCAAGGCCAGCAACCATTTCAAAATCAATCAACAATTTATGTCATTCTGGATGGCTGTAATTATTTTTCTACAGCATATTAATTATATGAACTGCAATGAGCTGCTCCTGTTTAATAAAATGTTGGTAAGCACTCAGAGTGTAAGCAAAAAAAAATTAATTTTGTGCTGCATATACACTCTTTTGCAAAAAAAACGGGCACCTAAGGAAATTTACGTTCTAAGGTCGATTTTAGTTAATTAAATGAAATTTATTTCTTTGACGTAGTCTGTATACTTATAATCGTGTAAATTAATGCGCGTGAAGTGAATTCGAACAAATAAAAGAAAAAAACGATGGATTCTTTAAAATCGATGTACACGCCCAAACAATAACAAGTGGTCGGCAATAAAGACATGTTTTTTTTTAACTTTTTTTAATTAAATAAAGTTACAAATGTAAAAACCTAATAACGAGTGTAACCTCCTCTTGCCAAAATCACAGCTTGAATCCTTTTGGGCATGCTTTCCACGATGTTTTTAATAACGTTTTGAGGAATACTTTCCCACTCTTCTGCAATGACTCTTTTTAGCTCCCTGATGTTTTGTGGAGCAGGTTGCACTGATCTTACCCGTCTCTTTAGAACATCCCACACATGCTCAATTGGATTGAGGTCAGGACTTCGAGCTGGCCAATCTAAACGACGGATCCCAACTTCTTGCATGTACGCTTCCACGTCGCCAGAACGGTGCGGGCGAGCATTATCGTCCATAAAAATGGAATCTTCCCCAAGTGCAGTCAATGTGGGTTGTGCATATGGAATTAGGACTTCCATTATGTACCGGTGTGCATTTAATGTTCCATTTTCTATGAAAACTAACTCCGTACGCTCCGTCGAATTAATTGCTGCCCAAAACATAACGGAGCCCCCGCCATAAGGAATGATTTCTTCGAAACACACTTCCGCATAGCGTTCCCGTGGTCTTCGCAGCACTCGCCGGCGTCCGTCCTCTCCACACAAAGAGATTCTAGCTTCATCAGAAAACAATACTTTATTCCAGTCCTCCAGAGTCCTTGAAGCACAGTTCCGAGCAAACTGAAGTCGAGCAACACGGTGCTCACGGAGTAATTTAGGGCCCCGAGCTGGACGGTAACTCTTGATATTGGCAGCCAAAAGCCTCCTCCTGACCGTCCACAAGCTAACTTCTACTCCTCTAACTTCTTCAAGGCTCTTCTTCAGGTCCACACTTGACGCCTTACGATTACGCAATGCCTGACTCACCAAAAAGCCCTCATCTCTTGGTTCTGTGCATCGTTTTCTTCCCGAACCGGGTCTTCTTTTGACCGAACCAGTCTCTTGATACCGTTGCCAAGTCCTCTGGACAGTTGAACGACTCACATTTAGCCGCTGAGACACGTAAGTTTGCGAACAACCTTCTTCAAGTAGGGCTATAATTTTACCGGCCCTTATCGCTTTATCACTCATATCAAAAAGTGGTATTTAATGTAAAAAGAAAGATTAAATTGTTTAATTTGCAGAAAATATCCAAAAAGTTTTAAAATATCGTAATCAGGTAAAAATCGTTTCAGCAATTCGCGCCATTAGTAAAGCAATTTTAGAATAATCCACAATAATCATTATTTTTCTTTTAATAATTTCAAATTTTAAACTTGGAATCATGCCAGGATGCTTCAAAAAACATGCCAATACATCGTCAAATTAACAAAACCTATTTCTTGTTCTTCTTGATTGAAGTAGAGAAAAAAATCTAAAGTGCCCGTTTTTTTTGCAAAAGAGTTTATAAACGTAGCAAAAATACTTCACTTGTCATGCGGAAATTGGACCCATTTCTTAAAAAGATTATTTAATTTATTTACTCTCTGAGTGGATGTGTTTGTTTGGGTATGTTTTATTATTTATAGAAGTGTAAATTAATTTTTTTTATTGTAATAAAAAATAATTCAGATAAATTAAAAAGTCCTCACCTCATAAAAGTAGGTACCTAAGTACTTAAACTATAATTAAAGACATAGCGAAAATTTTCTGCACTTGCTCCGCCCACTTTTAACGTACATTGCCGATGTTTCAACAAAAACGCAATCTAATTAGTTATTTTGCTCACCATGTTTTAAATATGCATACCAATCAAATACACTGCTTATAGACATGTTTTATCTGCTGATCAATTAGAAATCTTGCTGATCAAGTAGTTATTTTGCGGACTGAATGTTTATTATGCCACCTCATATTATTGTAAGCTGCCTATTTATGATTTAATTTTTTGCCATTTTCAAAATTATTTGCGGAACCAGGATTGCTGCCTGATTTTTTTTATTGCAAACAAAATCTTTGTATGCTGACCAAATTACTTAAATGCTGTTTTTTTGTTGCTGACCCAAATTATATAATTGCTAACCATTTTAATTACTTCTCAATTGAATTCTGGCCATATTTGGACCACAATAACGCTGAGGGTGGCTGAGAGGCTGCGTCTTACCTCCTCTCCCCAATAAAACCCAATAACCCCGTCACATCGTCACCTACTTTTGAAACTAAGCACACGTCCCAAAAACTTCTCGTATAGCCTTCAGCCCGTCTTCGGGCTGTACGGGCGAACGTTACGCGCTGCGACGCCCCTTCCTTGTCAGCAATTTGTCAGCAGCATACAGCGACAAGTAATTAAACCTTCCCGACATTAACCTTATGAAACAGAAGCGTGGGTTAGCCCCAAATTCGACCTTCAAAGTAATAAGCCTGACGATTTAGCATTGTTTCACAAAGTCATCATGCCACCTACGCCTACTACTGGGTAAAGGCCTTTTCCTTATTACGCCATTCTTGGTGGTCTCTCACAGTTCACAATAGATTGACGGATAATTTTATTTTATAAAGGAGGAAAAACATAATTAACCAAACAATCCTTAAATAAAGCGAATGGATTATCTTATTAAGCCTTTACCCGGCCCAAAGTACCAGTGAATGGGTACCTAAATATTTTTTATACTACACCTGCTTGGAAAGTATCTTGATACTTTATCAAATTTACGGTAGAAAGTACGTCATTGCATATCGAACAAATATGCGGGGAGAAAACGCATCTGAGCGGGAGAGAAAAGTGTATGAAAATCCATTTCTTACGTGGTTTTTCTTTTTTAATTTTGGGTAAGACTATGCGCCGGTAACCTAAATATCAAAAGCCAAAAAGTTTTTACAGTGAGTTTTTATCTCCAAGTTCGCAAAATGACACTGGCCACTAGCAACAATTTCAATATAAATTTCAATTAGTAAAGATTTAGTTTTTTATTTTCCTTGTAGGTGTAGTATAAAGCACTATGTATCACTCGAGAGAAACTGCGATTCCCGATCTCAGGTGTTTTAAAGCCCTCGCCTACGGCTCGGGCTCCAAACGCACCCTCGACGGTAATCGGTCACTTTCTCCTCTCGGTGAACAATGTACTATATCTTTGGTACGAATAATAATGGACTTAAGGGCAAAGTATTTTAATAATATTTATACTACACCTGCTTGGAAAGTACCTTGATACTTTATCAAATTTACGGTAGAAATTACGTCATTGCATATCGAACAAATATGCGGGGAGAAAACGCATCTGAGCGGGAGAGAAAAGTGTATGAAAATCCATTTCTTACGTGGTTTTTCTTTTTTAATTTTGGGTAAGACTATGCGCCGGGCCGGTAACCTAAATATCAAAAGCCAAAAAGTTTTTACAGTGAGTTTTTATCTCCAAGTTCGCAAAATGACACTGGCCACTAGCAACAATTTCAATATAAATTTCAATTAGTAAAGATTTCGTTTTTTATTTTCCTTGTAGGTGTAGTATCACTCGAGAGAAACTGCGATTCCCGATCTCAGGTGTTTTAAAGCCCTCGCCTACGGCTCGGGCTTCAAACGACACCCTTGACGGTAATCGGTCACTTTCTCCTCTCGGTGAACAATGTACTATTTTATTATGAGGCAAACGTAATATGTATTTTCTATCATAGGTAAAAAAACGAAGTGACACTCGTGACGCTGTCCTCCTGTTTCATCCATACTTGTCGTTAATTAAAAGCATTAAGTAAAATAAGACATGTCCAAAATTTACAAAACTTACCTTGAATGACCTGTATACAGGGTGTCCCAAAACTCAACGTCAAGCAGGCACCGGGTGAAAAGGGAATTCATACTGGTTATCAGAAAAATTAAAAAAAATAACTATTTTTTTATTTTAAGTACAAACAATTTTTTCTGTTATTATTTATTCAACATAATGAAAACTAAAATTAAAATTAAAAATGGGCAATTTTTAAGTTATTTTTTTTAAGTCTCCTTTTCTTCCAGGCTGGAGCAGCTGGTTTTGTAATTGTGTTAACAGTTTAAAGAAGCATTTTTCAGAGTTACAAAAAAAAAAGTTGCAGGTGGCAGTCCCTGGTCTCTGCCAACCCCTCCTGGATACAGGTGTAGGCTTATAGCATGTGGTTCATCATCATCATCAACCCATTATGTCCCCGAGGGGCACGCGTCTCTTCCCTGAGGAAGGTATAGGCCATACTTCACCACCGGGGCCAAGTCCGGATTGGTGGAGGCTTGTATGACTTGTGGCTGATCTTACTGTCAAAAGTTTTCAAGCCGCCCTAAGGCCTCTGACTTGGTTTAACGACTTGTTCAGCATGTGTTACAAACAAGTTACTGACACTTTTTTGTTGGCATTCATGTCCAATTCACAGCCAATCAAACAGAATGAAGCCAAAACGCTAGTAAAAGGAAAAGCACATGCAAAAACGCTGAGGCTGTTTAACCATCATTCGATTTCAGCGCCATCGGAATCTAGCTGGATTTCGCTGAACCAGAATGGGGTCAGGTTTACATTCGGACACATTTTCAGTGGGACATTGGCGCTAGTCCAATACGGAATTGGGCAAAATAGTCCTCCCAGGACTCTTAGAGAGAAAACTTTGAATGGAACTTCATGCCATATTCATGGACAGTACCACACAAATGTTAGAAGTGGGTACACACGGATTCTATCATAAGGACTCATCGGATTGACCTCTTTTCTTGGCAGCGGCTTAACTCACTTATGATTAAAGCCAGCTTAGCTCTGCACGCCGATCTTATGTTGCACACTTTATAATGTGCTGTTGGAAGCTTAGTTAGATTACAAACTCTTGTGAAATATGGTACAATTTTGTCGGTGTTATTAGACAAATTAGGAAGGAAATAATTGTAGAAATAGTTGAAGAAACCTGAACGTACCTTAGGCGGCTCCAAAGAGTAACCCTAGAGGCCACCGAGAAAACAAACATATACATATCGAATCGCTCGTAGCCCCGGCTGCCTAAGTGATATTAAATGATGACGAAGGCTAAGCAACATAAGGCAGGTTCAGTGCATGGATGGGTGACCGTTCTATGACTAACGCTAGTGGTATTTTTCCGAGCGATTCCATGCTACGCACGCCACGTTAAGCAGTTGGTGCCGGCTGCCGTCGATAGATGGCAGTCGTTAAGCTAAGTCAGAGGCCTTAGGGCGGCTTGTAAACTTCTGACAGTAAGACCAGCCACTATACTTATAAACCTCCACCAATCCAGACTTGGCCCCCGTGGTGGAGCATGGCCTATACCTTCCTCAGAGAAGAGACCTGTGCCTGTCGGTGGGGACATCATTGTTTGATGATTCATTTTAGTCTATTCTGCATCGCTTTTTTGATCTCGCTCGCGGTGCCAGCTAGTTTACTATAGCTAGTTGTGTATAATCTGCTTGTTTATCTAGCGGCCGGATGTTGTTCGGATACCGCAGAAAGACGCTAGTGCGCGCAGTGTATCACTTGCTGTCACTCGCAGCCCTGCCCCACTAAAACTAGTTCGCTACACGCAAATTATTGCCGCAGCCACTACATGGCCTACTAATCTATTCCTCCACCCCCACCGGTTAGGAAAGGACAGAAAGCACACGCAAAGACCTTCAGTGATTGTTTTATTTCATAGGTATTATCTCAGAGGGTTCAGAGGCTTTTCTAGTGGATCGATGAGCATGTGCTCAATTCGCGGCCTTGATGACATACCACGTTGAGGGTCGGTTTCTTAATTGAGAATTTCGTTAAGTAACTACTTAACTCTAGTGCTGTCTCGTCGAATTTCTCAGAAAAGAGAGTGACAGAACGTTACGTAAGTATTTACTTAGTGGAATTCTCAATTCAGAAATCGGCGCTAAGGAGTGCAGGATGATAAGTTTCACTCTGCTGTGTCATGTTCAAACAGGATACCCTCCAAGGAATAGAATGTGCTTATATTTTTTATTCATAACGACCCGCTTGCTAGACCAACTAGGGAGTCAAGCCAAGAGTGTGTTTGCTTATGAGTAATTGTTGCCAAGTATATTGATTTCTCCCATCTGTACAGTCACGAGCAATAATATATATTTTACGGCTACACGTAGTTTTAGCCGGTTAGGACTAGGTGTAGCCACATACTCTAAGTTAAATCTAGTAATAAGCCGATTGTTTTTGGGTAAAACTGGGTCTAGCCGGTATCAATCCGGCTAGAATTAGGTCCAACCAAACCCTAGCGGCTGATTCTAGGTCTAGCCGATATCATGCCGGCTACAACTAGATTCAACCAAACCCTAGTTGCTATTACTAGGAGTAACCTATACACCTTGGTTACCTTGGGTGGAAGTTGTTCTACAAAATTTTCAGATGCTCGATACTCGTCCTACGTTGCATCTATGAACTGGATAATCTTATAGGATAGGTTTATCACTCAGCTTGGCGAACTGTTAAGTTATAAGTAACAGTCGGTTACAAGGTATTCTTTATAGCCCAACAGCAACCGAGATCTTCTTTTTGTTCTCAACTTAAACATTAAATCCGTTTCCCCTTTAATTTCATGGTTCCTAAACTTCTAACTTAATTTCAACAACTCCAACAGATTTCAGCAACTTCCGACTATTAACGCTGATGGTAAATTATTCGTTTCGCAAAACAAAAATGGCAGCTCAAGTCGGGATTGCATGAAATACTTATTATAAGAGAGACTGGAGGAGGGAGACACTTATTTTATTTCAAACAATTTAAAAGGTAGGAGCACAATTTGTGGCCAGAAGCATTCGTAATAAGATGAAAAGACGCGTCGGCCGCGGTAACGCGATTGAGTTTTTTGCATTAACTTTTCCTGAGAAATTAGAGGATCTTTCGGGAAAGATCCTATCAAGTTCGAGGCGGAAATTCTTCACGATGTTTTCTTCAGAATTGAGCTGATTTTATGATGTTGTATTCCGGATAATATAGACCTAAATATTACTCTTTATTGGACACTAGTCCTAGGATTGTTACACAAATGCGGTGGCTTTGACGGTGGCTGTCGAAAATACGTTCATAGAAATACTACTGCAGTAAACGTCGTATGTTTGAACCGACATCGCCACTGCGTTGGTGCGTTTCATCCAGATATGAAAAGTTTTGTCTATTTCTTAGCAAGACTAAGATGCTAAACGTTCGTAGATTAGAAAGATACATCGTCGACATCCCTGGACAAAGTGTCTGACATACAATAAATATATCGAATATATGAAGAGCATCATCCGGCTCTGCCATCGCTTTTGGCCGGCCGGGAATAATCCCTTTAGTATCTGGTTGACCGAGCTTTGCTCGGTACTTTTTTTGGAATATAAAATATGTAATATAAAATAAAAATACCTAATCCTTTTCCAACAAAAAAAGAACTTGGAAAAAAAACATCATGACTCGAACCGGGTCTCTTGAAATCGGCCCGAAACGGGTCGCCCTTTTCCCCGTCAGGACTATCCCAACCTTGCAGATAGACGCGAAATTTACCTCTGTATGTTATTATAGCAAATTTCAATTGCCTTAAAACACGGATAAAACAACGTTTTCTAAAAATGTAACCTAGTTAGATCAATTAAACGCCCCCGAAAGCAGATTCTGCCTACAAAATTTCGTGAAAATCGTTGGAGCCGTTTCCGAGATTCTGATTATATATAAATATATATACAAGAATTGCTCGTTTAAAGCGATTAGATAGTGGATGAACACGATCTCCAGACATTATTGTATGAATCGGAATTAAAGTAGTGAAACAGTATAAGAAATGTCTAATTGCGTCTTTTTAACAAAACCCAATTATTTTTTCATATCGCCTCAATCTTTGGTAGGATATCCGACAGATGTCTACGCTCAAAAACTCGCAAAATTAATGACTCGCATGGTGGCTATGCAACCATATTTCATGAGCGCGCCATGGAGTGGAAAAAAGTTGTAAGCACGAAATCTCCTTTAACAATAACAATATCCAATACACTTCGTATTGGATATTGTTCAGAGTTTCGAAAGCGTTGTACGAATCGTACAATAACTTGAAGATTAGATTGCCATTTATAAAGACTGTTCCACAAAGTACAGCTAAACGAATCGTCTAACCATCACCTGTGTGATTTACGTGTCTTTTTTACGTACTTAGGGACAATTCACCGATGTTGGATGATTAAAATAACTTTTCACACATTCTGGGTTAATTTTGCGGCTTAAGGTCTTATTTGTGTCACTGGAAATAACAGTGGCATGTGACGTGTTACGGATAGTGTTTGATGTGGGCAGTCGATGATACGGACCAGTGAACTTGAATGGCCCGCGGCGCATTCCCAATTTAGGTCTTTATTGTTTCGGTCGTAAGGTCCACGTTAAAAAGTTAGCCGCTGTAGAGGAGTAAGGGCTGAAGTACACTAGAGCGGTTGCTTACTCTCCGGTCAAATGTCAACATTTATAGATTACTAGCTGATCCCGCTAAAGTTGTTTTGCCATATTAACTATTCTACGACCTATTTTCAGACCTACCAAGTATGTACAAAAAATATAAAAATTGGCGAAGCCTTTTCTATATTTATAACTATTTATAAATAATGTGTATTAGATATGAAAATATTATGCGGTCGGTAAGCGATCATGAGAAATGGCATTTGGGGAAAAAAATCTACCCAGTATATATCTAGTGGGCAGCGGCTTATAACGATTATGACAAAAATGTACTTTCAGTTGCGATTTTCTTCCCGAATTTATGGAGACTTCCGCGATATTTTTTTTGTATTTTTGAAGAGATTTTTGTAATTTTTTCATGAAAACAACCTGTTACCTTTTTAAAAATAGTACGTTACTGCAGTGGCCAGCAAATGAAGAATTGATGGACAAATCGCCTCGGCCCACATACACATTATAAGTCCATCAATGTTTAGTTCTGGCCTATGCTTGTATAGTACTTTTCTCAAACAGTGCGTGGAAATTAATATAAGTAGTACCTAGGCAGAACATTTTAATTGAAATCCAAAATAATTTCTTTTCAAAATCAGCGATGAAGATAACATAAGAATATTTTATTGCACACAAGTGAAAGCCGATTATAAAATAACAGTTACACTGTTACAATTTAAAAAAAAGTACAAATGGCTGCCGGACTTATTGCTAATAGCAATTTCCGAATGATCAACGTAACAACAATATTTTTTCCCGGGTTAAAGTGTTCATTTGTTTTACTTTACTTTACTTTACTTTTTCTTCAATAAACAGCTTTACATTTGCAAGCCAGTTAGAAACTTAAATAAAAACTTTGATATTATTTACTTGATTGCCATGTTTCGGAGTAAGTAAAAGATAGTTCCATTTTTAAATTACACGACAGATATGAAGAAGAAGAAAAAAAAAATACCAACAAGACACATCATATAAACAAAATTAAAAAGTCGAGTGAAATCGCAAAAGGTAATCAAAATGCTGAAATTTCCAAGCATGTTTGAAAAAATCATTAAGACTTGACTTTGACTTTGCGGGGTTTTTTTATTATTCGTAAGTGCGCTCCGCCCCTTAGACTTTTTATATTTAAAGCTAACTGCATGGCCCACGAAAAATGATTTATACGCATTGCCCATTCCGCGAAATTGCCGTGTAACTAAAGTTATGGGCAATAAATCACAGAGTTATTAAAATAAGCATAAAATAGAACGACAAGCTTTGTTATGGTTCAAAAAGTGATTAATTACACATTGATTCTGAACACATTTTTTTTCAGTTAAGCTCTAATCTGAAACTTGACCACTTGAAACTACAAAAAATGGCGGAACATACAAAGGGTACTCTAGATAGAGTAGGTAGAGCAGGTAGGTGATAGAGGTGCTCTATCACTGGACTTCCACTTGAGACTATTTTTTGGGACGCCCTGTATATAAAGATATCCTTTTGAAACTAATAACTTAAATAATCACGATGTTACATTAAGTAAACTACTTCGACACTATTTATTATTATTATATTCTTTATTTGGAAATCCAACAGCACAAAATAACATAACATTTAATTACAATTTATTTGCACTTTCACAAAAACGGCCGCAATGTTTGCGCTCTTGAAAAAAATAATATTAATTTTCCTCGAGAACGGCACGGCCAGCGTAAAATGTTGCAGCAGTAAAATTAGCTGGAAGCAGTCTTAATAGCTTGAACAGATGTTGGTATCATAATTGGTTTTGCTTCTGTTCACTCGCATAACAACAAGGAATGCAGCTAGAGAACTTTGTTAAATAAGTAATTACTTAACTGTAGTGCTGTCTCGTCAAATTTCTTTAGAAAAGAGCGTGACAGCACGTTACTTAAGTATTTACTTAGTGTGAATTCTCAATTCAGAAATCGGCCCATAGCATCGCTTGCCTGTTTATCCTCAAACCCTAGGGGAGAGTGGGTATGATTCGTACACCGGGAGCATTCGTACAACGGCCGTAATTCGAATACGCAAAATAGTGGTGCCTTCGTATCTGTGTATGTGATGCCCACTCACACGCATAATCTAACCGCGGAGTGGATCGCCCGTGCGGCCGCCGACTTCGATGTGATAGGTCGTTACGTGTTTTCGCTTCGCGTAAATAATTTTTCGATGCAACTTTAAACGTGTTTTTCTTCTTTAAGTTTTGCTGCCATTCTTAACTGATTTTTTGTGGTGTTTGAGTACATATTTCAGTTTATTATTTCGACATTTACTTGAAGATAATCTCAGCTGTTATTTTTATTTTCAATATATTAGTAAAATTTCTTGATTGGGGTAGCTTCGTACATGTGTTGGGGTAGCTTCGTACATAGTGGGGTACCTCCGTACATCATGATTAATAATGCTATTTATAGAAAATTTACAGTTTATTGAGATCAAAATTTCACGGAATCAGCCTTGGGTGCCTAAGTACTTAATAATAAAATAGTTTTAAATACAATAATTAGTTAAGCTTTTTGTTTTAATATTGTTACCGCCATAATGCGTATTCAATAGATTTGAAGGCATTTTTCTAGTTCATTTAGTTGTCCTTTTCTTTCACATGGTATTAGACGCTAATTGAGCGATTTCCTATCTCCTTCACCCCCCCATAACTCCTTAGTCCTTCCACAATGCACCTACGCAACGTGTCATCGGTGCCCTTAAAAGAGTCGCAAATTTGATGTACTGCTGTACGCCCCGATGTGAAATACTTTCCACCGGTGATATCCGCGAGTGCGTGAAAAATATATTATAAAAACTATTAAAAATACTAGTGTCGTGAACTTTTAGACAACTATTGAATTGTGCATTTTTGGAGCGATTGGGTGATCGATCCGCGCAGTCAAGGGCCGAAGACTGAAGAGAAGAGGAAGAGGAGTTACCGGATTTTTGAAGGTGCGTGGATTTCCTTTGCCCATCCTATAATTGCTCTAATTGCATCGATATACCATAATCGGCGTTCCTAGCGATTAAATTAAATAAAAAATACAGTCCACTTAAATTCATACCGCATAAAAAAGCCTTCGGGCGCATAACGCTAACCGCCAGTGGTCAAGTAATCATATTGATAATATTTTGGCCACATCATTTTTTTGGTCCATTCGTTCCGGACATATTGAAATTTCATTAGTGTCCTATAATTTCTCGGTATAAATACGAGATTCACTTTTTCTAAATTGAATTCCACCTCACCACGTTACGTAACGAGTAACGTCGCGAAGTCTATGCCTACCCGCTTTTATAAAAGTTTCGGCACTATATTGTTTCTAATTGACCCGCTCCGCTCTTATAAGTGTTTGCCTTTGAGAAATATTATAATTACTTTCCCGCCCCTTAGGTACACACATTTATAAGTATATTATTTATATTCACGTACTCATTTGTAACATAATATATTTTGTTTACGTACTGCCTATGCCATATCATATAATTTTAATGTTGGTATAGTCAGTTATCATACCCGCTTTATTTTCCCGCTTAACGTATAACTTTCTAAGTAAATATTTACGCTACGTAATATTTTCTTGCATTAAAATAATTTACGATGCCGCGTGACAATATGGCAGCCGCTTCAAGTAGCCCGAAGAGCCCGCGTTTGACAATTCTACAGGCTAAGCGAAATGCGTTGTATGAACGAATTAACGCTATTTATAATCAAGCTAAAGACTTGGATAAAGGTACTCATGTTTCGGTAGAAGCTCGAGAGTCGTTTCTTGGTTCATGTGTAACCATCGAGGACATACGTGCCAGTTTCCACCAAATCCTCGATAGCTACAACGAAGCACTCCTCGAGTTCGACTCGGAAGCGACTCCCTCGTATCAAGGTTATGCCTCCTTCGAAGATCTATATTGTTATATCAAGCAGGTCATGTCGAAGTTCATTCACCCGCCCGCGTCTAATCGGTCCTCTTCGCCCGCTAAAGCTAAACCTAAGCTTCCAAATATTGAACTGGTGTCTTTTGATGGTGATATCAAAAATTGGCCGCTATTTTACGCTAGTTTTCATGCCACAGTGCACCAAAACTCGTCGTTAACAAACTGATAAATTATATTATTTATTAGGTAAATTGTCAGCAACCGCCCAGTGCTCATTTGCTGGTATTATTCCGAGCGCTGAAAATTATGAAGCGATATACCAGACACTTCTCGATAAATATCAAGATGTTAGAAAGTTAGGACTCACCTATTTAAATGAGGCACTCGGTCTTAAATTGAATTTTCCTCCGTCTACGACTAACTATCAGATGTTTATAGATAGATTTGTTGTCGCTATCAGTTCACTTAAAGCGTTAAAAATTGATGACCTGTTGGATTTTGTACTGCTGCACATAGCAACGCAAAAGTTCGACACGGAAACTAAACGTGCGTTTGAAATGTATTGTCGTGATACGAAGTTGCCCACTCTTGACCGATTTATCGAATTTATCAAGAAACAATGTAGTATATTTGAGAGCACGCAAACCGCCACTGTTCAGAATAATAGTACGAAGTTTGGTTCTAATAAGCCTTCTGCTAGAACTAATCGTCCGCCAAATCCACAGTCTTACGTCACTTGGTCGACTTCCGAAAAGTGCCCTCTGTGTAATTTTGCGCCTCATAATCACTACTATAAATGTACCGCATTTGAAAAACTTACACCTACTGAAAGGTTTAAATTTATAAAGAAAAATAACGCTTGTGTGAATTGCACGAGTAAATCTCACAAGACGGCTCAGTGTGCATCTAAGGTCAAATGTCGTATATGTTCTGGTAACCACCATCTGAAACTCCATTTTAATAATAATAAGCCGCCTTCTGAACCCGCTACCCTTCCTCCGGCAACCTCGCATACAACCGCTGCGCCTAAAGCGCCCCTCGCTACCGCGGTCGAGTCTCAGTTAGTGCAATGCAGCGACCTCTCGCTATGTACTACATCTATTGCCGCGTCGCTTCCCGTGCGCGTTGAGACACCGACTGATAAGCCGCAACGAGTAGCTGTCTCTGCAACGGTACTGCTAGCCACAGCTCAGGCGATAGTATTCGATGCTGATAATAGACCGCATATTATTCGCTGTTTACTCGATAGCGCATCGCAAAGTAATTTCGTGACACATGAATGTTGTGAACGCCTCGGATTGTTGCATAGGTTGACGCCTTCTCACACGGTTGTTAGAGGAATCGGGGGTTCAGAGAAACATGTAAGGGGTTCAATTACCCTTAATATAAGCTCGCGATTTAATTCAAATATTAATTTTGATCTCGATTCGCTTGTTATTGACCGCATAAGCGATAACCTGCCGTCGGCCGCAGTTGATAAGGCTGCGTTTATTCATCTCGAATCACTCCCGCTCGCCGACCAGGATTTCGCAACCCCTGGACCAGTCGACTGCTTGGTCGGAGCTTCGACTTTTTCGCATCTGCTGCTGCCCGGAGTGGTACATAGCAGTTATAGTAATATACCGCCCGCCATTCAAACCGTGCTAGGATTTGTGATTATGGGTTCCGCGCCTACGTCACAGATCGTTCACAATAATTTATCAACTGTATGTTGTTCCGTTGTTCACGACTCGATGGACACACTCTTCAAGCGATTTTGGGAAATTGAAGAGGTAACCGCGCCGCCCGCTCAGAGTCCCGATGATTTTGAGTGTGAACAATTTTTTCGTGCTACTACCGTTCGTGACGACACTGGTAGGTATGTAGTAGCATTACCGTTTCGTGATGACGTGTGTTTGTTGGGTGATTCGTATTCTGCTGCGCTTAGTCGCCTTAAATGTTTAGAACGAAAGCTAGACGCTTCGCTCAAGACCCGCGCCGCGTATAATGATGTAATACGCGACTATTTAGATAAGGGCTACTTAAGTCCTATTGATATGAATACTGATGACGTCACTCAACCTTCATATACGATTCCACATCACGGTGTGTTTCGTGAAGACAAAAAGTCGACCAAGCTTCGCTGTGTTTTGGACGCCAGTTGCAAGTCTTCCTCAGGTCACTCACTTAACGATCTTCTTTACGCAGGTGCTAACTTACAAGGAGACTTGTTTAGTATCCTTACTCAATTCCGCTTATTTGAGATAACGCTTTCCGCTGATTGTCGTCAGATGTTTCTCCAAATTGGAGTCCGCGAACCTGATCGTAGGTATCAGAGAATTTTGTATCGGTTCAGTACGGAGGATCCAGTTACTGTATACGAATTTAACCGCGTTTGTTTCGGACTAAAATGTAGTCCATTCCACGCATTACGCGTGGTTCACCAGCTGATCGCTGATGAAGGTGATAAGTTTCCCGCTGCGGCTGCTGCTGCTTCTTCATGTCTATACATGGACGATATCGCCACAACCAGTCCAGGTATCCCACCGCTTTACACTCTCGCGCAACGATTTTCGTCGTACTCTAAACTATTACGCGCGATCGTATATGTTTACCGCTTCATTAAAATATTACCCCGTGGTAATTCTATAACCGCCGCAGAACTAGAGTTTGCAGAAAATAAATTAATACTCGCGGTGCAAGATGTTCATTTCCCGCATGATAAATCAAACTTAATTAAAAATGAACTTTGTTCACCCGCTTTAAATAAGCTAAGACCATTCCTAGATAATAACGGTTTAATCCGTGTTGGAGGTCGCTTGTCAAATTCCGCAGAGGATTACGCTTTTAAGCATCCTTGCATTCTTCCGCGTCGCGATCAAGTCATAGATTTGATAGTTGATCACTATCACCGCAAGCACTTGCATGCTGGACCAGAACACCTGATGTCTTTATTGAGAAGCAGATTCTGGATCCTAGCTGCAAGACGCATTATACGCTATCGCATTCATAAATGCAACGTGTGTTTTAAATCGAAACCACGTCCGTTATCTCCGCTTATGTCGGATGCGCTTAGACAGCGCGTTAACCAAGTCGACAAAGCTTTCACGCATGTCGGGTGTGACTACGCAGGGCCTCTTCAGTACACCCCCACTCATGGTCGGGGGATAAGGAGCCGTAAAGCTTGGTTATGCATCTTCACATGTCTTACGACACGCGCAACGCACATCGAGATTGCGACAGATTTGAGCACAGTTAGTTTTCTGAATGCGTTCAAGCGATTTCTTTCCAGACGAGGACCCATTAAGTGCATGTATTCGGATAACGGAACTTGTTTCGTAGGGGCACGCTCATATCTCCGCGACTTGTATAAATTCTTAGACGAATTACGCCCGCACCTGGAAGAGAAGTTTGCTGAAAATCGTATAGAGTGGAAATTTATTCCGCCCGCTTCTCCTCACTGGGGAGGTTGTTGGGAGAGTATGGTGAAAATAATTAAAACCCATTTGTTCAAGGTCATAGGACAACAAATTGTATCGTATGAGGAGCTTCTCACAATTCTCACTGAGATAGAGGCTCTCGTCAACTCCCGCCCGCTAGTCAAAAATAGTAGTGACCCCGCCGAGCCTTCAGCTCTTACTCCTGCGCACTTTTTACATACCGCGCCACTGTCATCGCTTCCTGCGCCTAGAGTTACACGAATAGATTTGTTGGACAGACATAACTTAATAGAAGGCATGGTGCAGTCATTTTGGAAGCGTTGGCGTGCTGAATATCTGCATCAGTTGCAGGTGCGAGCGAAGTGGAACGTTCCTTCTGTTCCAATACAGGAGGGAACGTTAGTTATCATTAAAACTGACATTGTTCCACCCTTTGCTTGGCCTTTAGGCATCGTGGAAAAGGTTTATCCGTCTAAGGACGGCGCTACGCGAGTTGTCACTGTAAAGACTTCGAAGGGGAGCTACCTTCGACCAGTAGTTAAATTATGCCCCATACCTACTCAATAGTTTGCTACTTCGTGCAACGCTTTTATAACATTTATTTATGTTACACACTTTATTAAACCGCTAAATTTATATTTATCTTAACCGCTTACGACATATAACCGCTTACAATATTACATTTATCCCGCATATAATATTATATTTAACCCGCACTTTTCTCTACATAATTCTTAGCTTCTTAAAGGCAGCCCTTTAAGGCCGGGGGTGATGTTACCGCCATAATGCGTATTCAATAGATTTGAAGGCATTTTTCTAGTTCATTTAGTTGTCCTTTTCTTTCACATGGTATTAGACGCTAATTGAGCGATTTCCTATCTCCTTCACCCCCCCATAACTCCTTAGTCCTTCCACAATGCACCTACGCAACGTGTCATCGGTGCCCTTAAAAGAGTCGCAAATTTGATGTACTGCTGTACGCCCCGATGTGAAATACTTTCCACCGGTGATATCCGCGAGTGCGTGAAAAATATATTATAAAAACTATTAAAAATACTAGTGTCGTGAACTTTTAGACAACTATTGAATTGTGCATTTTTGGAGCGATTGGGTGATCGATCCGCGCAGTCAAGGGCCGAAGACTGAAGAGAAGAGGAAGAGGAGTTACCGGATTTTTGAAGGTGCGTGGATTTCCTTTGCCCATCCTATAATTGCTCTAATTGCATCGATATACCATAATCGGCGTTCCTAGCGATTAAATTAAATAAAAAATACAGTCCACTTAAATTCATACCGCATAAAAAAGCCTTCGGGCGCATAACGCTAACCGCCAGTGGTCAAGTAATCATATTGATAATATTTTGGCCACATCAAATATCATTTAACTTCTTATGTCCTATAGAAATGAATCAACAATAATATTTACCATTAGGGTAACAAGAGTCATAATATTTTTATGAATCTACTTAATGCACATTGTACATAGACAGATCTTTATGAAAGCTAAATGTTAGCTGTAGAGTGGGGTACATTCGTACGACTTCCACTTTTTTTTAAAATCGTCATAGCTTGGCCACACTTTTTTCTATGAACAAGTCGTCTAAGGGAATATTGTAGGCAAATATATAAGCAAGCTATCATTGCTCAAATTGTTTTCAAATAGCGTTTAGTTTTTCTGCTATAGGGCTTGAAGTGAAAAGTGTACGAATCCTACCCACTCTCCCCTACTTCTCGTTCACTAACCATTTAGTCAATTGTCAGTTGGCCTGTGCGTACAAATAAAACAAGCGACAGCCTATATATTAGTATATTAGGTTTGTAAGCAGCCTATAAGCCCCCACCGACCCACCGTCATCATCATCATCATCATTATGATGATCCATGGATTTCCAAAAAGACCGGTTGGAAGCTGCTTGCATCCAGCGTCTTCCTGCCACTTGGATGAGATCTTCTGTCCATCTGAGCCACGTATCAATCAATCAATATGTTTATTTGTGAACATAGGTTGGTTTACAATAAAGATCTTACAGTATATTTTAGAGCGCTATGTTCTATCCAAAACAAAATGTAGGTGTACAAAATGTATCAGCATGCACGTGCATAATAAATTAAAATATTAATAAACAAATATCGATGTCACAATTAGATAATAGGTACCTACTCAGGTTATAATACAGTAATGTCATGAATGGAATGTCAAACAAAATTGAATAGTCTTTAAATTTAAATAGTAATGTCAGACAAAAATTCGTTCAAAGAATTTGTCAATGAGAAAGGATGATGTGCAAAATGGGCCCACCTCCAATAAAAATGGCTTGTTTATTAAATGAAAGGTCTAGATACATACGTTCATTATCAGGTAAGTGCATACCAGAATTCGCTGTGTGGCTGGAGTTTTTCGATTTAGAAAAAGTTGATATTTTTGGTTATAAATAGAAGTTTAAAACCATTTTTTTTGCTAATATGTAAACAACTTAATGCTACATCATTTACTAGTAAATGATCCCCTCCGGCCGTTTTCGAAAATGACCAACCCATTTCAGCCTATGGATGTCTTAAGAGGTGACTTACGGCCATTTAGACCTTAGCGCAGACTACATTGCATACATGACCTAAGACACATCTGGTTGCCCTTCTGGGTTGTCTAGCAATCGCGTCATGTAAAAAACAATCATCATATTCTTGCCCTATTCCCATTATTTGGAGTCGGCGCAGTATGTCATTCTCTTCCATGCGTCCCTATCACTCGCCATCTCTGCATTCACATTCCTATTAACATATCATCACGCACACAATCCAACCACCTTTTCCTCGGTCTTTCTCTTCCAGCATATCCATTTGACCGTATAAAAATTAGTATTTTCGCCATAAAACATAGTGTAGTTAGCGCACTAGAAAATTGGGATAAGGCTAGGATGAGGACGTTAAGAAGAATCTGATAATTGCGTTAGGTACTTGCAGATCGGCTCCAAACCGATCATTAATTTTAATTCTCGTGAAGCGTGCTAGATGAGTGCGCGTGAGGCGATGCTACTGTGGAGACTTCTCCGCCACCCATGCCACGGATACCGATAATTACTGGTCTGTTATAATTAATTATTTTCATTCTATAAACCAAAAACTTTTATTTTCCTGTCCTAAAAATCTCAACTTATTATCTTATACAGGATGTATCATTAGGTGGTTTACATATAAGCAAGAAAAAGGTTTTATAAACCAAAAACTTCTATTTATAACCAAAAACATCAACTTTTTCTAAATAAAAAAAACTCCAGACACACAGCGAATTCTGGCATGCGCCTGCCTGATAATGAACGTATGTATGTAGACTATTAATTTAATAAACAAGTCATTTTTATTGGAGTTGGGCCCAAGCTTCATACATTTTTGCCCATCATCCTTTACATAGATATTTTTTAAATTTCGATAAATTCATTACTTTCATCTCACTGGGTATTTTATTGTAAATTTTTGGTGCCATACAAAAGACGCTTTTTGACATCAAAGCTGTTTACTCTGGGAAGGCTGAGCTTATCAATATACTGTGATCTAATTGGTCCATGTCCACATACCACAATACAAATCTTTATTCATAATTCTTATTATACATAGGTAAAAAAAAACACTAAATCATTATAGCAGTTATTATAGATTTCATAAACTACTACGCTTACGAATATTGTAAGTCTTGATCAAGAAAGATTTTAAGCGCTGAGGTATGTGAATACCTCCAACATTCAGGTTTCCTCGCAATGTTCTACTTTACTGTTAGTGAGTGGTATTGCTTCACTTCACAAATGTACATAACTTAGAAAACAAAGTCATAGGTACATGTCCACATTGGGAATCGAACCTTGGTCTCTCCTTTCAGAGTCCCTCTGAGTTCAATGGACTACCACTGCTATTATACATAGGTTTGGTGTTCCCTAATTTCACATTGTGTTCTTAGTTGGTCATAGAAGGTCTATAATTATCTGTTACCTATCTAAAATCTAATCACTCGTAGCCCCGGCTGCCTGAGTGATCTTAAACGATCACGAAGGTTAAGCAACATAGGGTGCGTTCAGTGCATGGATGGGTGACCGTCTATGACTAACGCTAGTGGCATTTTTGCGAGCGGTTCCGTGCGTCGCAAGGCATGTTAAGTAGTAGGTGCTGGCTGCCGTCGATAGATGGCAGTCGTTAAGCCAAGCCAAGCCAAGCCAAGCTTAAGGTGGCTTGAAAACTTATGACAGTAAGACCAGCCACTAGTCTTACAAGCCTCCACCAATCCGGACTTGGCCCCCGTGGTGGAGTATGGCCTTTACCTTCAGGGAAGACACCCCTGCCCCTCGGTGGGGACTAAATGGGTTTGATAATGACTTATCTACATAACATTCTAATATCCGCAGATGCTAGATGCAGACGCGCTCACAAGCTAGCGGGAATATTTTCTTTTAACTTTTCCATTACCTACTTGAAGCGATACAATATCTAGTGCAATATCTTAACTATTCTCTTCACTGTCATCTAAAGAAAGCATATGAGATTCTTGAGATTTCCTTGCCTCTAGAACTCTTATTCTTGAAAATTCAAATACCAAGTATATCCCGTCGAAGACGTTGCAGTCAGCTATTCACATTTATATGACCTTATTAAAGATCTTCTGGATCAGGTCTGGCCATCACTCACACTCTTAATGAATATTTATAATACTGAAAAACTTCCACGTTCTTACTGTCAGATATATATTCTTTAGTTTACGGTTTCTGTACACACATACATACATAAGCTCACGCCTGTATCCCAGAGGGGTAAGCAGACTAGTCAGAGACCAGGGACTGGCACCTGCCACGATCTTAAACGTTCGACGTTCATTAGACGTTGCATACAGTCAGTTTCAGGTACTTATTATCTTGCCCTTTGCTAATAAATCCCCTATTTGATCGAAGTATGTCCGCCTGGGACATCCCTTACCAGCCCTTCCACTCACATTCGCTCGATATATTTGCTTCGTCAGTCTTTTTTCCTTCATCCTCTCCACATGTCCAAACCAACGGAACATTCCTTTCTCAATTCTAGTCACTACATCCTCGTTCAGTCCACAACGTTTTCTATCACACTATTGCGTATTCACTCAAAGTAACACCACACAAACTCGTATTTCACAAGTACCTCATTTCTACTGCATTAATCCTATTTTCGTGATTCTTCTGCCAAATCCAAGCATCGCTACCTACATCTGTGTTGGGACCAGCACACCATTATAGATAGCCAATCTTGTTCTTTTGGAGATGTTCTGGAGCTGTTCTGAGCTGGAGATGTTCTGTCTCACAAAGGAGCGCAAGGCACCATTTACACCGGTTTCCGTACCTGAAAAGGAAAAACGGACCCTTGTAAGACCACTCTGTTGTCTGTCCGGCCGTACCAAGACCTGACTCTTTATCTTGAGAACGCGTAGAGGTTTCGAGTTAAAAATGGAAACCACATACCCAGATTTAGAGTCCCATGAAGCAGTGAAAAAATTAGTATTGGGCTTGCTCGGACATCTTAAAGATTGCTCCGTACTGTTACATTTGAGATAATGTAGGTACTAGAACGGTCTATTAGTAGGTACTATTAGGTCTATTAGGACAAGACAATAGAATCATCTGAACGTTCAAGTTTTGATCTTTCGACCATAATTAAACGCCCCAAAGCGCACGAAACGGGAATTTCCTTCACCATAATAATATACCTACTATAACAATACTGACTGTAAGGTTCATTTGTCTATACTTGAGTATTGCGGTAAACAAACCTCACTCGAGCACAAATCACAACATTCCGAAGACATCACACATCGTAGATAACCACAATAAGTTTTAAACACTAGTTTAAACACTAACGCATCTAATTAATCAGAAAACTGCTCCAAAATATCTTTAAATATGTCTTTTTTAACCAAAATTGCAATTCAGTATAAAATCAGGACACAGGTTAGCAAAACACACAGATTAGTTTTGATATTTTGTTTTAGGGATGGGTGCAAGTGAATGAAAGAACAATTTGAAGTGAATGAAAAAGCGTATGTAAAAGCGTTGATTGCTATCAACGCTTTTTAACGTTTATGGGTTAATAACTAATCATAATAGTTATAACAACTCTTTAAACCCTTTTTAAGCCTTTTTAACATTAGAAGGACCACATTTAAAATATTTTTTAGAGAGTTATTAATAATCTTTATGCGCTCATAAATCATGACTTAAATTTAAAAAAAACACAAAAAAGAATATACAGGGTGTCCCGTAAATCGACGTCAAGCCGGAACCAGGTGAAAAGGCAAGTCATAGTGGTTATCAGAAAAATAAATAAAAAAAATTTGCACGAAAAAAAGTTATAGGCATTTAAAAAAAAAAACAAAATCCTGTTGCCACCACTCTTTCCTTTTTCCAATTGTTTTTGTTTTGTAACTTTGAATAATGCTTCTTCAAACTGTTAACAAAATTTCAAAACCAGCTGCTCCAGCTTGGAAGAAAAGGAGATTAAAAAAAAATAACTTAAAAAATTGCCCATTTTTAGTTTTCATTATGTTTGTGAAATGTCTTGAATAAATAATAAAAAATTTTTTTTTTACTTTTTTTTATATTTTTCTGATAACCACTATGACTTGCCTTTTCACCTGGTTCCGGCTTGACGTTGATTTACGGGACACCTTGTATTATGCCCTAAAAATCACTATCGGGATGATGAAGAGATTTAAAAATCACTTTGTAAAAATGTCTAAGAAAAGAAGGAATAATTTTATTTTCACTTACATCGCCACTGAACCTTGTGAACCTCTTTAACTTCGTAACTTTGTTAATTAGGACTAGACTAGAAAATTGGCCTCTTGTATTGAGAATCTCCACTGTGTCAAATTGGCGACTGACTGAATCGACTGGCACAGAAGTGCACCTCCTAATAGGGTTTTTTTTTTGTATACTGAGTAGTATCGGGTCAAAAGTCGCTAATTTTATTAATTTCTAAACAAAATTTGAAATAATATTTAATATGTTACTTTTACATTTTTTATTTCACTATGGAATATGGTGGTGTTCATTACCTTTGAATTTGTAGTAGGTATTTCAAATTGTGGGTAATTTTTATGTTATTTCTGCTAATAGCAAGCTAAAGATTGATTTTTTTATTAACATAATAATCTATCATGTATCTCCAAGTAACAATCATCACATTCATGAACATTTCTAAAACCCAATTCATTCATTCACCAATAAATATTGCTAATCTCAAATAGCTCATTCACTGTTTCCCAACCCCGTAAGTGTCAAATTTTATTGGTACGCCATTGTTGTTTACCGCAATACTCAAGTATAGACAAATGCACCTTAGATCTGTTTTATTCCTTCGAGAAACTAACCATAAGAATACAACGCAGAATTACTTTCACAAAATAACATGGATTTGCGCGCGAACAATCTTTATTGATACGACATACGGACGTTCGTCTAGAATTCGGAACCGAGCGATCGGCTGAACGAAGGAAGACCGAACCGAACATTATCTTAATGTGCCTTGTTCATTCGCTCTCGGCCATGTTCGTTCGCCCGGTTAATTTATTCATTCAGCCACACCGGGATCGGGAGAGAGGTGAACGAATAGACCGAATGTCCGATTAGCACTGGGAAACGTTTCCTTTCGTACATTGCTTGGTAACGTGTCTTATTCGTACTTCGTACATGAACGACACACTAGAAATAATCAAACTAAAAAACCGGCCAGGTGCGAGTCGGACTCGCGCACGCCTTCGTGCGTTCTGGTAATGGTACGGAAGCCTTGTTGTATAGATGTGGTACGAAACCCTTGTTTCGAAAACGTTGAAAACGTTGTCCACGTTTGAAATTTCAAGAGTCTACTTTGTTCTTTGAAATAGTGTTTAACGGTATGGAACTAAGGACTAGTCATGGTCGTTATTTCACGTAACTGTTTTAAATAACGGGTTACGTAGCATGATTTTCGTATCGTAGACATAGCATCAGATGATGCTATGTTTCGAGCGGATAACCGTGACATGTCGCGTCATTGTTTACAAGCCGGGCGGGCTTGCCTGGGGGAGCGAGCTGAGAGTTCCCGAGTCCGAATCAAACACGCGATTAAAAAAAAAAACAAATAACATTTATTTAATGTTAGTTATTTTAAAATTGAATCACTCGTAGCCCCGGCTGCCTGAGTGATCTTAAACAATTACTAAGGTTAATCAATATAGGGCGCGTTCAGTACATGGATGGGTGAACGTCTATTACTAACGCTGGTGGCATTTTTCCGAGCGGTTCCGTGCTTCGCAAGTAGGGGTCGCAATACCGAATCATTTAAGCAAAACCGGTATTTTCAATATTGGCTCCAGACCAATACCGATAATCCGGTATTTTCGATATTTCCGGGACTAAGCTAAAGTTAGCAAATTTAATATAATAAAGTTAGTTTGCGAAGGAATAGTAAGTAGGTACCTAACCTAAGTGAATTTATCTTCTAAATAAAACAAAAGTTTCATTGACACAAGGTTTATTATTTAGCAATACTAATACTATACTAAATGCCCGTTTATTCCTTTATTAAAATAACTTAGGTTAACTAGTTCAAATACTTTAATTAAATGTAGTATTGTAGTAATTTGACTAGGAAGTAGGATTCCTATTAGGAATTAGTTCTAAAAATAAAACGTTTATCAAACTTAAACATCTCACAGCAGTCTCAACATAAATAAAACGAACCAAAAAAATACACTTCTAATTAATTCTCATAAAACATAAAATTAATAAATTCTCATAAAGCATAAAATTAAGTCTTAGTATGGTTTACCAATCATCAAATAATAATATTCGAATTAACAAAATATCAAAAATGCTTAAATTAAATTCAGTCCAAATCAAATTGAGTTATAAATCCTAATTTCTATCTTAGCTATTTGCAGTACAGTTATTTTGCAGAAAATAGTTAAAAACCTCATACTTTTACGACAGTTTAAAACAATTTAAAAAAAATAATTTAAAACAATTTACTTACAAATTTGCCCATTTTCTTTCTAAATTCCGAGTGAAAACAAACAACAACACCAACAAAACACGCAATGACGATGAATGAAATAGAAAATTTGACACTTATCGGACGCAACTAACTTCAACTCACTCACTTGCACCGTTCGCGCCACGCTATTGGCTCGTTCGCTAATCATTGCGCGGGTCAGACAGAGAGCGGGAAGTTCAGCTCGAACTCAGCTGAAACTCGGCTCTCGCCGGATTCATCGGTCTTGCCGTAAGGTGAACGAACCCAACTTGCGCGCGCGTAATTTGAATTAAATGGCGCGTAACTTTTTCTATTTGTTTGTAATGTTTGTATTTGGTTTTTTTTATTTTACTAAAATCGAAAAAACCGAATATCCCGGTTTTTGTGAAATAAATACCGGTATTAATTAGACCAAAATTTGGCCCGGTATTCCGGTATTTTTTCGAAATTCGGTATCCCGGATTGTGACCCCTATTCGCAAGGCACGTTAAGCAGTTAATGCCGGCTGCCGTCGATAGATGGCAGTCGTTAAGCCAAGTCAGAGGCCTTCGGGCAGCTTAAAAACTTCTGACAGTAAGACCAGCCACTAGTCTTACAAGCCTCCACCAATCCGGACTAGGCCCCTGTGGTGGAGTATGGTCTATACCTTCCTCAGGGAAGAGACCCGTGCCCCTTGGTGGGGACATAATGAGTTTATGATGATTTTGACACTTATTGGTGTGTATTTAGAGTCTAGAGAGAGACTGGTGTTTATTTTCAGGTGCACGGCTCAGGACTTCAAAGCGTCGCGTGCTTTAAAGAATTTTAAAACAAAAGTACTTTTGTTTGCAAACACGATTCTTTACACACTTTTTTTAATGCAGTTCAAATAGTCCGTCAGTGGTGCAGGGAAAATCTTTACTAACGATGATTTTAGGCTGGTTATGAGGAGCGTTTTAAAGAAGTCGTGTTATATGAATAAATAGTTAGCGTTAAAATGCTACAGTGATAAGTTCAGTATTTACATATTCAAACAGAACTAAAAGGAAGGGTTCTGATTTTTGCAATCTATATTTGTGTATATTTTATGTATGTTTTATGTATTACGGATGATTCACCGTGGATAATTAACTACTTATTCGTAACTATAGTCCGGGTGACCATAATATGACGGGTGTCATATTAAAAATAAAAAAGTAAATCCGTATTAGATCGAATAGACTCGACTCTAGTTGGTCGGTGATGCTGAATCGGATATTAGGGTAAGCTTGAGACAGTCGGATCGTGTAAGTATACACGGTAATTATTGTCTTCACCAAAATTTAGAAAACCACATAAATGTTATATGGCGATCCTACGCACACCCTAAGCCATCCACTTTTTTGTTTGAACTATACTATACTCTCAGAAAAGGCACAACTTAGTTAAAGAAGAAGAGTAAGATAAATGTGGCGTTATTGTATGGTTTTACATCCATTATTCAAAGCATTTATTTCATTTACAGTAAAAAAAATGTGAAATATTAATTTGTAAATATAAAATGCATCATGTGATCACGTACCTATAGATAGTACACTACCATTAGGTTTTTGTAACAAAAAATTTAGTTACGTACTTAATTGACGTGTTACAGAGTAACTTTCTGTTTTGTGATTTTAAACTCAGTTTACTATACTAAATCAGTTACTGTCACCGACCGTGTCTGAATCAGCCTTTGGATAGGTGAAGCAAATCTGAGACTCTTTGCAATATTAACGAGGAAACAATCCCCGCCCGCCTTGCAGCTTTATTTTTCTTCATGGCACGCTCATTTTGTTCGCATTTATCTTCCTATACCCATCTTTTTTATACTCCACCGAGCTCCGTATAATAAAGTCAGCTTTCCTCGGGCTCTCGTTCCGGTGTCAGGCACAATATGCACTGCACAACAGTTATATCGTCCAACCCAGTGCATTCGCTATTTTTATAACACTTTCTGGGGTACTTAGGCTGACATTCAGAGACGAATCCCAAGTTCTCGCTTCTGCTAGAGCAGTCTTGTCAAAGTAAACTAAAGTCATACTTAGTAAAGCGCCGGAATTTTCGTATTCACAGACGATCGGAAGCCTAGCTAAGAGAAGAGCAGTCATAAAAAGTCATCGATATTGTCTAGTATTTTTAGTGATATAACAGTTTCTTTGTAGAAGCGAAAACGATCGCGAAATTCAATGTTGGAATACAATTAAAATGGATTTTTTAAGTTCCTTAGATACATGTTACTTTGCCTCGGAACAACGGCTACATCAACCAGACCTAGGTCTCCCAAGGCATCCATTTCTTTTAATGCCTGTATTACACCGGGGCAACACTGTGCGGCATTGCGCCATGCCACAAGGCCGCATGCTACAAAGTTGCGGCAGAAGAAGAAGAAGAAGCTGCGACAGTTTGCCACATGACGCAAGGTGTTGCCATGCCACACGGTTTTTGCCACAACAGGCGACGTTGTAGCATGCGGCCTTGTGGCATACCGCAATGACGCACAGTGTTGCCCCGGTGTAAATAGCCTTAACAAGTCTATATCTTTAAAGCGATTCATTTTCTCACCAAACTCAGCAGTAAACACAATACTAATCACAAACTCCAATCAAAACAGTACCTACGACAAAAAGGTAACCTCAAAATGAAGAAAACCAAATGACAGTTCTAAGTTCACGTAAAGTCGCCGATATTGACTACTTACACTTAGCTAACCACTATTTAATACTCAACTTGCTAAGATTCTATTTTGAATTATGAAATACTTATAAGTACGTAATTTTGACATTTCTGATTGATTTTCAGACTAGTGTTTGCTTAGTTTTCATCCCTTAATGTCAGCCTTAGATTCTAGGCTTGGCTGAGAAGATGCTATTAGGCGCTGGGTACTACGCCACACAGACTTTGATATTTCATAGAATATTTAGTGATATAATCACTTCACAAATGAATAATTAAATTAAAATAAATTAAAGCCTCCCGTACAACAAACGTGCGTTTTTTTCTCGATGTTAATAACAACAACAGGTAAAATTAGAACAATAGGTTATATTAAAGTTTCTAATGTTGTATAACATAACATAACATTTACATACAGGCACATACATTGCTTCTGGCCCCACACTAGGATACCCTGTGTCGTGGGAACCAGAAAAAGCGACGTCACAAACATGTAAACATCCAAGACCTGGGTTTCTTTTAAATGGTACGGAACCGTTCGTGCGCGAGCCTCTTGGCCGGTTTGTTTTCAGGTTTGGAATATTAAATAACCATATTGAAAATATATTTTCCAGTTCTTCATCGATATGCTCATGATGGAACGGGTAGTGTGTAGTATCACTTCAGTAAACGTGATTTTCTTGTTTTTTGCATCACGTTTCTTTTCTATGTCTAGACATGTTTAAATGCTTATTGATTATTGTTCTACAATAAGCAATCATTACTTTATACATCTCCATTCCATCATTCCTTTCGGTCACATATTGATTGTAACTAAGCTGTGTGTTGATACCCACCTGCACTAAGACTCAAACGTGCCTACTCACCCTTCGTATTCCGTTCCCTTCCCTGGATGCCACGTAGACGCATTCTTTTAAAGCCATCCTATCCAGTGTCGATCAATCAAAGTGGCGCGAGTTGAATGCTTAATGCCGCCCCATATAGCTTGAAGCTTGGTGGAGAGCTACGTAGCTATTTGCGTAGAAATTGTGATATACATAAAATACGGAAATAACATTCCTCAGAAAGCTGTTAATATTTCATCAGTTGGGTTATGATGACTTTGAAAAGAACGATGAAAACCTATTGTTATAATGAGCCTATCAAATTCTTCAAGTTATTAGGCAAAATTGTTGTTTCGAAACCCACAACCCATTTCCAGATACTGATATCACCTCGCAGTGTAGGTAAATATCATTTCAAATGCATTTCTTTTCGGTTTTCTACTAATTATTAATCAATTTGTACGACGTACACACGTAACTAACGAGGAAACTAACAAAGAAACTCCACGTTTATTCATTTCAAAACAGTTTTAGCCTAATTAACCATGTCTCGTTGTACACTTGGTTTAATTAACCCTTATTTTTTTTCACTTAATAGCTCTATACAAACCAGGACTCATCTAAGGGGGAGAGTTAAAAAATATTTCCGTCACGTGGCACGTTGGTATTTACCTCTTCGTACGTAGCGTTGTGTTGGTTGTATCCAAGTGGCTCCCTCCAATTCAGCGTCTAATAAAGGGTATATAACAAAGCATACTAAATATCAGGCAAAGGGCAAGTCTCTTGGGAATGGTTTCCGCCGTTTTCGTGCGCTCCTAATTATTTTCTAGAGCCTTATTTGGGTTAGGGTTATAAGAGCTGTTGGGCGTTTTTGCAGTTTTTGGTCTTTGACTTAATGAAACAAGGTTTATAAACAAACAAACAAACAAACAAACAAGCGACACGGTTTGAAGTTGCCATGATTTTGACGAACTTATTTGGCTTCATCAACATTGATTAGTCGTTGCCTGCACGCACGTCGCCATCGTAACGAAATCGTGACGAAAATTGAGTGTCACAAGTGTTCACATAACGAAGATTTTGAAATGGCCAATCTGTGGTGCTCCGGGAGGTAATAAAGCCCTTACCATCTCTCCGAGAGAAAGCAATAGGGTGGATTAAGGCTTTTAATTAAGGAATCGCTCGTACCCCGGTTGCCTGAGTGATCTTAAACAATCAAGAAGGTTAAGCAACATAGGGCGCATTCAGTGCGTGGATGGGTTATCGTCTATGAATGGCGCTAGTGCCATTTTACCGAGCGGTTTCATGCTTCACAAGGAACGCTAAGCAGTTGGCTTCCGTCGATAGATGGCAGTCGTTAAAGCCGAGTCAGAGGCCTTAGGGCGTCTTGAAAACTTCGACAGTTACAAGCCTCCACCAAGCTGGACAAGGCCCCCATGGTAGAGTATGGCCTATACCATCCTCAGGGAAGAGACCCGTGCCCCTTGGTGGGGATATAATGGGTTGATGATGAAGGCTTTTGCTAGCGAACACTAAGGTAAAAGTTTAAAATGTGTTGTGCTTACGAAAGTTTTAGTTCAAAAAAGGTAAAAGTATATTATGTACCAGCGAGCATCATTGCTGCGTCTAATAAATGTCGAGGATTTATTTGTCACCTTATGTCAAGTGACAAACCTTGATCTTTATGTGCCTATACGGGATACAGGCATGTTTGTATCTTGTTACAAATCATGAAAACAAATAGATCAATAATTTCCACAGACCACAATCACTGGTACTGGTACCAAAGTAGTATACCCTGTCTATGGTAACCAAACAAGAATATCACAAACATGGGCAACCAACCAGACTGAGGCTATTCGTACGAATGTACGGCTAGCCCTTGTGAAGGTTAATTTGTATATTTGTATACATAACATCATCATCATCATCATCATCAACCTACCGTTGCCCACAGCTGAGTATAGGCCTTGTCCCCCAAATGCCATTTCACACGGTCTCTCGCCATTCGCATCCTCGGACCTTGCGCCGACCCAACGACATCGTCCGACCATCGGACCGCAGGTCTGCCCGCTGATGATCATACATAAAATATCGTATACGAGTATTTACCATTCTTTATTGGACAAAGAGGAGCCGGAGCTTACGCACTTCTGCACGTCTGCATTCGGATTTCCCGTCGGCAATATCGGTATTTGTTGTCAGTTGAGGAGGAGAAAAACAAAAGGAAACGAAAGATGTGGGTTCATAAAATAAACTTAAAAATACCTATTTTTGGAGAATTTCATACATTGTATTATGATTTAGTAGAAGATGAAAAGAGATTTTTGGGGTTCATTCATAATAAATTATGTCCCAAAACAAATTCTTTGAACTTCACTATATTTTTCTATACCAAATTTTTTTTCATAGCTAAATGTTTGCAAATGTAGCTAGATCTAGTTAAAAAGTGATTAAAGTAGCAACACTGATCGGGATCCAAAAAGCGCGTCGATCGCGAATGACGTCATCGGAAGGAATATCGCTCTCCGGCGCAGAACTGCCGATCCAGTGCACGCAATACTATAGAAATCAATACAAAGCAACAAATCCGTCCACTCCGTACGGATCGATTCCGATGCAGTGGACGCTTAGCTTTAATGCTCGTGACTAATAGATTAGACTAGTAAATTACAGCAGGCGACAAGACCGACGGGTGCGGTGGGAATGTACCACAACATGACGTTTCCAAAGTGATAACCTTTATATTTTCCCGTTCCCTTCGCTTACACAATCTTTATTTTCTCGAAGGTCCAGTTAAAAATGAAGGACTGGCGAGGGTCTCTATACATATATCCCAGCTATCTAACGTTTGACGGAAATTGGTTACTTTCCCTTATCCGAACCGCATCGATTTGAACTAATGGACGCATTTGGCGTCTTAAGAGGCAATTAAATACAGTTTCCTACCAAAAATGCTGGCTTTATACCACTACAGCAGCATCATCATCATCATCATCATCATCAACCTTATTATGTCTCCACCGAGGGGCACGGGTCTCTTCCATGAGGAAGGTATAGGCCATACTCCACCACGGGGGCCAAGTCCGGATTGGTGGAGGCTTGTAAGACTAGTGGCTGATCTTACTGTCAGAAGTTTTCAAGCCGCCCTAAGACCTCGGACTCGGTTTAACGAATGCCATCTATCGACGGCAGCCGGCACCAACTGCTTAGCGTGCCTTGCGAAGCACGGAACCGCTCGGAAAAATGCCACTAGCGTTAGTCATAGACGGTGACCCATCCATGGACTGAACGCGCCGTATGTTGCTTAACATTAGTGATCGTTTAAGATCACTCAGGCAGCCCGGGCTACGAGCAATTCACCACCACAACGTATCGATGGATAATATAACTAAACCAAATTATAAATTCGCAATTTTATTGTTGTAGCATTAGGGACTTCACACACTGCAGCTATAATATACATTACATCCCAGGATGTATAGCTTAGAGACCGCTCAGTACCTTGAAGATACGAAGATGTAAAGATGTATATGTCGGCGCAAGGCCAGGGTGGTCGTAGGGGATGAAGATAAACTCCGGATACGATCAGCAGCAAGTATAATGATTTTCTTCAAAATTCACAAAGGTAAAAGAGACCGTTCAGTGGCGTCACTCCTATTTATAGCACAGAGTCAATAAAGTTACTCTATTTTATGAAATTATTAGCAATCATTACTATTTATCAAAACCAATTACTAAAATATAACTTTCGCGAATTCACAAACATAATAGTTTTCATGGAAACCTTATTACGCTACACTTTAACAATTAATTTATTGTGAAACAATGTTATGATTAGCAACGTGTCTACGCAATAAATAGAAATTTACACACAATGCACATTCTCTAATTATTTCGACTATAATCGATTTAAAAACTATTATTATTACAGAATACGGCTTAAGTAACAATATTTACACATTAATTGGTGAAATAATCGCATTTTTGCAAAGAACCGGAAGTAGTCACAAAGTTTCATAAAGCTATTTTGTTATTTAAGCTTCTAAGAAAGTGGCTATTTGTTCCTTAATTAAGTATTAAGTAAGTGGCTAAATAATAATAGTTTTAAAAATATAACGTGGCTAATTAAATATTACAGTATTTCAGTATGGACTATAAAAGTATAAACATTGCTATTCTTACAATCCAGGCGTAACCATGTTTCGAATATAACAAATTGAATTTACATTAATCATCCACTTTGAAACATGATTAAATGAAATGCGCCCACACGGCCATTCTGATTCAGCGCGCTCTCTGCGCTTAACTTAATCATACCAAGCTTAAATTTAATTAAAAATAAATCAGTTCTAGCCTACTGAAAAACATTAAAATAAAATATAACTTCCAATTCATCACAAAATAACATAGGCATCACCCTTTCTGAGATCTAGCCCAATAAGTCGTCATGGCATCACCCGTGCTGGGATCTAGCCCATTAATTCGTCATGGCATCACCCGTGCTGGGATCTAGCCCAATAATTCATCATGGCATCATCCATACTGGGATCTAGCCTATCAAGACCGGGATAAGGAAACGCATGGTGGCCAGCCAGCGTTAGGGTAGGAAAATTGGATCAATATAATAAACAAATTAACTCGTCAAAATAATACAAACAAAACTTTATCACATCATGACCATTATTCACAGAGTGTGCTCCCAGAGGTGGATGCACCTTGATTAACAGGTATATTCCTATCGTTCGTAACCCACACGGACTGTTCCTCCTCTGAATCACTAAGTTCAAAAGGGTCAGACTGAGCCAACGGAGCTGGTCGAAGGGAGTCGTGACTTGCGATCTTTTCAGAACAACCACGAAGATTCACATGCTTTAACTTGTATCGTTCATTGGGTAAAACCTCAAGGACCTCCATGGGACCTTCAAATTTGGGACCAAGTTTTGTGGTATGACGCTCATGGCGACGTAAAAGGACAAAATCACCGACACTGAAAGGCTTTATTCGTGCTTTTCCTTTATCAAAACGGTTTTTGTCCTGAGAAGATCGCTCGTCCATCCTATCTTTACATACTTGTCTCTGTGATTCTAGGTCATCAATAACTTCATCATCATCAACTTGTATGAGCTTTAGACCTGGGGGAGAACATTTCTTGCCCAGCAACATTTCTAAAGGAGTTTTCCCAGTACTTTTAGACATTGAACAATTTATAGCCAACTGTAAATCCTGTAGAGCAAAATGCCAAGGTTTTTCAAGCTCCACGACAGACATGTTATCTTTTATTACTTTCATAAGTCGCTCTACCTGTCCGTTAGCTCTACTTGCTCCCTTTGCTACCACGTGATGCTGAATGCCATAATTTTCGCAAAACGCCTTAAAATCGGCAGAAGTCATACTCTTGTCTTGATCAGTTATGAAACGCGTAGGGGTTCCAAAAATAGTTATTAGGTCTTTGAAGCATTTTATAGCGGACTCCGTTGTTCGGTCATTTGTGTAAATCATGTGAACATACTTCGTAAAGCCGTCAATAAAAACAAATGCATATTCCATTTGGTTACGTTTTCCATTCATTCTACCTGTTATATCACCATGAACCGTATGGAAAGGAATTGCAACTTTATCTATAGGATGAAGCGTAACTTGTCGAGCCCCCGAGACCCCTTTCCTCACTCTACAACTGACACAGTTTTCTACAAATTTTCGCACGAATCGAGACATGTTTGGAAACCAATATTGATCACGAATTTTATCTAGGACTTTTTCCCAGCTAAAATGCTGCAAATTATCGTGATAGTGATTGATAAGACTCCATCTGTAGCAGTGCGGAACTACTATTAACTTTTTAGTTTTTTTGTCAATTTGTACTTTTTTTCTCAGTAGCTTGTCAGACGTGATGACGTAAGAGTCAGCTATAGTTTGAGGAAGAGCATCAGAAGACATTTTTTCTACAATATTTTTTATGCTAGGATCCCGTTTTTGTTCTATCAGAAGCCAATTATGATCCAGAGTGGCAGCGTTAACATTAAAAGTCAAAGGCTTGCAAACACTACATGGATAACAAATCTTATTTGTCTTAGACTTGGGGGTAGTTACAGGGTTACGACTAAAAAAATCTGCATGAGCTAAGCGTTCGCCCTTTCGGTACTCTATTTCAAAATCAAAATTTTGTAGGAACGCCCACCAGCGATAAACCCTAGGAGTTAACTCTTTTTTGTGTCTAGCGGCTTTCAGAGAGTTGCAGTGTGACCAGTTTGAAATGCCTACCATACAAAAAGTGACGAAAATGTTGTATAGATTTTACAACCGCGAGCGTTTCAAGCTCGTATGAATGATATTTGCTTTCGCATTGCGTTGTTCTCATGCTAAAGTAAGCGACCACTAGGGGATTATTGTCTTGTCGCTGAATTAACACAGCACCAAAGCCAATGGCGCTGGCGTCGGTGTGTAATTCGGTAGGCAAGCTTGGATCAAATATAGTTAAGAGGGGGGAAGATGTTAGGTGCCTGATAATTTCTTGTCTTGCAAGTTCATGTTGTTCAGTCCACTTCCATGTCGAATTAGATTTAGTAAGTTCATATAAAGGGGCCATAATTTTAGAAAACTGGGGTACAAATTTACGGAAATACCCAGCTAGGCCATTGAATTGGCGAATTTCCTTCACATTTTTCGGAACAGGCGAGTTTGCCAAGGCTTGGACTTTCTTTGGGCTTGGTTTTACAGTGCCATTTTCGATTATATTACCTAAATATTCAATTTTAGTTTTGAGAAATGAGCATTTCGAAATATTTAATGAAAATCCTGCTTTGGTCAGCCTGTCAAGGACTAATTTAAGGTTGTGTAATCCTTCATCAATTGTACGGGATAAAATTACTACGTCATCAATATAACACAGGGCTATACTATCCTTGTAATCACCTAAAGCAATATTTATCGCTCTCTGATAAACCGAGGGTGCGTTACACAACCCGAAAGGCATACGCAAAAACTCGTACTGCCCATCGGGCGTCACGAATGCAGTTTTTTCTATAGAATCATGCGACACAGGAATGCCGTAAAACCCTGCAACCATGTCTATGCACGAGAAATATAAAGCTTTCCCTAACTTATCAATTTGGTCGGCTATGAGAGGAAGCGGGAAGTGATCTCGTAACGTATTTGAATTCAACTCTCTATAATCGATGCAAAGTCGATCGGAGCCGTCCTTTTTCTTTACTAACAAAATAGGGCTGCTAAATGGAGAAGAGCTGTCTTGAACTATGCCGTTATTTTTCAGATCGTCAATGATTTCCTTTACTTTCTCACGCTCGTATGGGGACATGCGATAAGGACGGCGCTGAACAACTTTATCGGGGTTTTTCAAGCGAATTTTAAGTTCACCCGTGGTTACTTCAGATACTTTATTACCTAGCGCAAAGTTATCACTGTACTCTCTTAATACAGATATCAATGTTTTTAAGTGAGCTTGGTTATCAAGATCGGTATCTAGATCCATAGTAAAGTCATAATCCGTGCATTGATTTATGAGCAGAGCCTCAGAACGTTTTACTGAAATTTTATTTTCGCAAAGAATAACCGTCAGCCCCGGGATCTTTAGCAAATCGAACCCTATCAATGCATCAAATTGGGTCTGATTATCTTTCTCTACAAAGAACTCCAATTCTATATCAACATTATCTATTTTTATCCGTGTTGTAATACTTGTATCACAAAATACAAGAACACCACCGATACCGGAAAACGTAACATTGACGGATTTTCGTTTACCCGCAACAGATTTAGAAAAACTTTCTCGAATCAATGAGCAATCTGCACCGGTGTCGAACAAACATAAAATATCTTTGCCATTTATTTCAATTGGGATCATGCTACGTGAATTTAAGGCACAAACGTTAACTGACTTGGCTACAGATTCGGTGCGTTCATCACTCTGGCGTCTAAAACAATTTTTCTCGCTATGACCTTTCCGGTGATAATAACTGCATTCATGAACCTTATTATTAGCGGCAGAATGAGTGGAACTAAAAGGGAGACCTGACCGAACAGTTGGTGGCTGAGACAAGTTTGGAATGTGATTAGTTTTCGTACTACCTACGTCCTTACAATCTCGTGATCGATGCCCTGTTTTATTACAATTAAAGCATGTAATCACGTCACGCTTGTATGAACTATTTGATTCAGCACCACGTGGTTTCTTACTGTCAAAATTATGCTTAGAAACATTATTCAAACTATCTATTTTGCGTTTCCTGAACGTTCTCAAAACAGACACTAATTGAGACAATGACAGAACGAATGTAGTCAGGGTAAATACCTGTAATCAAGGCATCGACAATTTCTGCATCCGTAGCCTCCGGTCGCACCCTCTTGAATAGCGTCCAGGCGGTAGTAGCGTATTCCGCGTAGGTGGTCGCTTGGTCAGATGTGTATGCCCGCCACTTCAGGACATCGTCGGCGTAGCGGAATTCCCTGGCAAAAGATTGAATTAGTTCGGTTTTCATTTGATCCCAAGTGGTGGATTGAAGGGACCATGTATCAGCCCATGTTTTAGCTCTACCCCTCAATTGAAGTATAGCCTTCATTCGTGCCTCGTGCGGCGGTATCCGAAACTGAGCTATGGTTTGGTCGACATTGGCACACCAATCCTTAATATCATGAGAACGAATATCGGGATCAAAAGGCGGCAGGTAAAAATCACAGCGAGAACGTGATGGTGCGGTTTCTGCAGAGAGTGCAGCCGTAACTGCACTGGCAGCGGCTTGTTTCGTAACGGAATTAAGCAAATTCATAACCTGATTCATGGTGAATGTTGTATCCTCGGCGCGTGCTCCAACAGCGCCAGGCCGGGTCTCGTCGTTTGGCTCCATCTCTGCTCCGGTCGCAGAGTTAGCGGCACCGTTAACGTCGGTTAGCCCTCGTCCGGTCGCAGAGCTGGCGGCACCGTTAACGTCGGTTAGCCCTCGTCCGGTCGCAGAGCTGGCGGGGCTGGGATTCGTTTCTCGTAGGAGATCCATGGTGGCGTGATCGAAATTGGTGGTCACGAGGGGTATCCCACCGCTGCTGTCGGCGCAAGGCCAGGGTGGTCGTAGGGGATGAAGATAAACTCCGGATACGATCAGCAGCAAGTATAATGATTTTCTTCAAAATTCACAAAGGTAAAAGAGACCGTTCAGTGGCGTCACTCCTATTTATAGCACAGAGTCAATAAAGTTACTCTATTTTATGAAATTATTAGCAATCATTACTATTTATCAAAACCAATTACTAAAATATAACTTTCGCGAATTCACAAACATAATAGTTTTCATGGAAACCTTATTACGCTACACTTTAACAATTAATTTATTGTGAAACAATGTTATGATTAGCAACGTGTCTACGCAATAAATAGAAATTTACACACAATGCACATTCTCTAATTATTTCGACTATAATCGATTTAAAAACTATTATTATTACAGAATACGGCTTAAGTAACAATATTTACACATTAATTGGTGAAATAATCGCATTTTTGCAAAGAACCGGAAGTAGTCACAAAGTTTCATAAAGCTATTTTGTTATTTAAGCTTCTAAGAAAGTGGCTATTTGTTCCTTAATTAAGTATTAAGTAAGTGGCTAAATAATAATAGTTTTAAAAATATAACGTGGCTAATTAAATATTACAGTATTTCAGTATGGACTATAAAAGTATAAACATTGCTATTCTTACAATCCAGGCGTAACCATGTTTCGAATATAACAAATTGAATTTACATTAATCATCCACTTTGAAACATGATTAAATGAAATGCGCCCACATATATTATAGCTGTCGTGTGTGGTCTCCTGACGATTTCTATGGAAAGATGTAATGAGATATATCGTGCTATAATATACATCTTTACCTTATAGCCGTCGTGTGTGGAGTCCCTTACACGCATCGCTACGTCGTAGTAGCTCGTAGCTTCTCGTACTAGTTCGTAGCACATTCGTTGAGCGTCGTAGAGCTAAATGATTGCTTTGTATTCTCTGTGCATGACGGTCTATTGTGGTGTTGTACTCAACTACGAATGCGATTTGTCGTTCCCTTTCGTGCGGAAATATGAATAAGTCTTAGTGGCACATTGTGACATGTTTATTCTGTCGTTCGTGTTACAGTGCCACCATCTTATCTGTTCAGTTGATGGCGGTGCTAGTTGAGAATTTAGTAGTAACATTTAAGAAATTTACCTAGATAAATGTGAATATTTTAACCCGCCTTTCAATTTTAATGAAAATATATCTATAAATCTTAGTAAGTGAATAAATAAACGAAAAAATGGGGAACAGGGTTTACAATTACTTAGTTAGTTACAATTTTGCCCACCTGAACAGATAACTTGGTGGCGCTGTACGCCCAATTTACGTCTATTTCTTTAACAAGGTTTCAGGGATGAATGAACGTATTTTTCCAGAGCGTTGATTGTGTTACGCGGATGTTGTGCTTAAGGGGCTCCAAAAAGTAACACTACCACCGAGGAAAAGTCATATCTTTTTTACCAAATCAATTTTCAGAAAGCGTCTGTACGATTTCTCAATGATGCCAGTGATTTTGAGGACCTGTGGCCGTGGAACTAGACATGATGGCATTACCACCAAAAACAACCATTTTGGGCTATTATTGTCTAACCTGAGGTCCGTGATCTTAGGTTCTTGGTCGTGAGTCGCGAAAATCAATATTAACATGACTGAGATACTGATGACTGACTGACCTATGAATGTTACTCTGGAGCCTTCTAAAGTTATCAGTTTGATGATAATCTATTTATTTGAAGCACATTGAATTTCTTGCTTCCTTTTGCGCAGTTTATTTCTGAGATTGTATTTACTAAGCGAGTATCTTGATTTAAATAATTAAGCCGTGAAAATCTATAACTCGTTATTTAAGTGTCAAGATAAAGATAAATTTGTCGTACTGGTTGGTTTTCCTAATAAATAAAATGAAACTTAAATTTTTACATGGGTGCCAAAGAAAAGTATATTTAAAAACAATTTAGAACTCTAAATTAGAATCTATATTACTTGAAACCTCCGAAATGTGGCCACTGATTTTTATGAATTTTTTGTGTATATTTGCTTGGTTTGAGATTAGGTTGGAGGTTAATTAATCTGAACAACAACGTTTGCCGGGTCAGCTAGTAACACCAATTATTTATTATCTCTCGAAATACAGCTGGAGTTCCTAATCCTCACTGACGATAGTATAACAAGAATAGCCCCTTCTATTTTAAGCCTCGAATCGGCGTCCATTTAGCCGCTGCATTGACACAGGCCTATACACACTGACATTTACAAAAGGGCTCTCCAATTACGCGCCCACCGGCACGCGGCACGGAATATTTGTCACTAAGCAAGTAGGTTAGAAGGATGGGTTTTGTTTCAATTATTATAATTAGAGTATGTGTGCCTGTATTTTCTCCAAATTGTAAAGTAAATTAAATGAAAAGTCATTTCAACGCACATGGACGTAGACGCTTAAAAAATGGGCCAAGTGTGAGTTGCGTACCTTTATCTATACAAAATTTGAATATTTCAATTATCGACGACCTATGTAGCGCAGTGGTTAGCGCATCTGCCTATGGGAGAGGTCCCGGGTTCAAATCCAGGCTGGAAATAAGAAAAAAACCACAGGTCTTGGATGTTTACGTGTTTGTGTGGTCGTTGTTTCTGGTTCCTACGACACAGGGTATCCTAGTGTGGGGCCAGAAGCAATGTATGTGCCTGTAAGTAAATGTTTATGGTTATGTTTATCTACCTGTTACCATCATTAATGTCGTTTGTTGCATGGGAGCCCCCCTTGATATTAATTTTATTTTAATTCCATTCTTTATTTTTAGCTAATCACCAGCGATTTGACGCTTCTCAGAGGCATGTCACAGTACCGTTGTAACTCTGTGGTGTTTGTCGAGTATTTAGTGCGTGTACTCAGTGTCAATATAAATTATTTGCCGAGCTGTTTGTTCGCGCTGACGCCAAACAAATGCTGCTCCATGATACCGTGCTGGTTAGGGCAGTTAATGGGGCGGCTTAAGGCAGAAACGCACTAATAATATGCGGTCAAAGGACCGAATTTACAGAACTGATTACACGTGCACTTGCGGCACAAATTTTTCATTCGATTAAGCTGCACAGTTGGACAAAGTGCATACAAAAAAGATCTGTGTGCTTAGTGCGAGTTTTTTTAACTACTCGATCGCGTTAACGTAACCTCATATTCTATAGGAGTGACAAAGCGCGCCACATAGTTGTCTCTTTGTCACTCCTATACAAATTGCAAACGCTCTCGCTATCGAAAGTGAATGAAAAAACTCGCACTAAGGGTCCTGATAGCTGTTAACAGAAGATTAAAGATTGTTACTGTACGAAAAGCCGCGGGTGAGGACTTTTTTAATAAAACGAAATGACTTCTAAAGCCCGAGACATACAGAAAGGACGTAAGGCAAAGAAGCGTCGTTCTTTCTATTCACTTTCATACTAAATGTACTGACGGGACGGGGCGAAGAAGGGCGTGTCGCATCTTATACACGGCCTCACATCACATCCTTCCTGTGTGCCCAAGGCCTGAGATAGTTCGCGCGAGTGCACTTTATGATGGTGTTCGAAACAAAACTGCAACTCGACAGCGTTCTCAAGAGCGATCCTAAATGTAAGAGCTGAGAACGAACCATAAAAATACATTGGTTCATTTTGCGATATCCTGTACAAATGTCAGTTTGTTAAATATGGATAGCCGTTGATACCAGAGAAGTACGTGATAAATTAACAAATTCATCAAGTACCAGAAGAGTGAAGAACGATAAGCAAGGGCCGATAAAAGGACTTTGTTAATGGTGTTCTATCGAACGTGACAGGCTGAAAATTTATCAAAGGCTACCACTTGATACTCGTAGCTTTCTATTATGCGACCAAATATTAAAAGCTTTTCTACGTGATTATATAGGGTACATTAGGGCGCGTTCAGTGCCCACGCACTCACCCATTCATGGGTGACCGTTCTATAACTAACGCTAGTGGCATTTTTCCGGGCGGTTCCGTGCTTCGCAAGGCACGTTAAGCAGTTGGTGCCGGCTGCCGTCAATAGATGGCAGTCGTTAAAAAGAGCGTGACAGAACGTTACAACCGCCCTAAAACTCTCTTAAGCGACAACTTTTGAGTCGCAATTTTCATGTGCCAAACCTGTTTAAACATATGTGGGTAGTTAAGCAGAATTGGTATTTGCTTTCGTTCCAACTCAAATGTTTTTATAAGGACAGTGCACTTTGCACATAGTAGCGCAATTTACGTTGAACCTGCGACATTTTCATCCCTGCATACGTTAAAACGAAATTGTGGAAACTTGAAAACTGTGGATTTAAAAACTAAACGGATGATTGACCTCAGACTAGTAAGGGCCGGTTTTTGAATTGATTATGTCAGTAAGTAAATACACAAGTAACGTTCTGTCACCCTTTTTTCTGGGAAATTTGACGAGACAACACTACAGTTACGTAGTTACTCAGCAAAATTCTCAATTCAGAAACCGGCCTTCAGTCAAATATTTTTTGACTTAATTGTAACTTGTCGGGCGTTAACAATTTTAGGTAACAATTAACGATGATGAACAATTTTAGTAGCAAACTAATATAAAAGTAAAACTGTGATTTTTCAAGATGCTTTCATGGGCCTTTTTTTAAGTAGCCTATATACGAGACACTGCAAGGCACAGGTTTTCTCCTCAGAGGAAGAGTATGGGCTCAATCATCACCCGTGCTCACTGCGGATTGGCCAATTCAAGCAATATGTGAATGTGTGAGGTATTTTGCATGTTATCATGCTACATAATATTTTATAACCTTATATAACTGTTGTTTGAGCACCTTAACTACTTAATAATACCCATACACATGTTTATGAATATGAATGTATGTAGTGACTGACGTCGGTTTGAAATGCTAAATATGCCATCCTGTTCATTTCCAATACTAAGAAAGTTTCAATACATCATGAGGGTATTAAAACGTCAAAACGGTAAACGTCACTCTATTATTTTAGTTAATAAACAAGCAGCTTTGTACAATTGTTAAATATTTATCAAGCCTGTCTATAAATGAGCTCACCGAGTCCATTCCACGTATTCACTATACGAGGCTAGTCGAGGTACATTTTTACACTTTTTGTTTATCTTCACATTTTATCGAGGTTCGGTATAATGTCGCAAATTACGCTCCGGCTTACCATTAACTACGGATTCGAAACACGCACTTCGAGGACCGGACGTTAAAATTACAGAAAGACGATCCGACACGAAGTTTTTACACAAAAAAAATCGGTTTGGTCTAGAGGTATCACATTTGATTACCATGCTGGAGGTCGTGAGTTTTATTCCCACTGATTTTGCAAATGAACATATAACTGTCATTATCTTCTTCTTCTTCTTTTTTCTTATAAATAAACTAGCTGTTGCCCGCGACTACGTCCGCGTGGGCTTTAGTTGAGTAAAGTGTTTGCAAATAAGATAGGGATACTTTTAACGCATGCGTAAGAGCTTTCATACGAACTTAGCAACCCCCTCTTACTCCCTTAAGGGATGATTTTCGAAAAACTACTTTACACGTCTTTCATGATTTTCAATGAAGGACCTAAATGCTGAATTTCATTCGAATAACTTCAAACATGGCTAAGTTTCATACTAATTTAGCACCCCCCTTTTTCCCCCTTAAGTGATGATTTTTAAAAACTATTTTACATTTGTTTCAAGACATTCAATGAAGGACCTTCATTCTGAATTTCATTCGAATAACTTCATAAACGGAAAAGTTTCATACTAACTTTGCACCCTTTTTTTCCCCCTTAAGGGATGATTTTTGAAAAACTATTTTACATGTGTTTCAAGACATTCAATGAAGGACCTTCATTCTGAATTTCATTTGAATAACTTCATAAACGGCAAACTTTCATACTAAATTTGCACCCCCCTTGTACCCCCTTAAGGCATGATTTTCGAAAACCTATTTAACATGTGTTTTATGACTTTTAATAAAGGACCTTTATTCTGAATTTCATTCGAATAGCCTCAAAAATGGCAAAGTTTCATACAAAATTAGCACCCCCTTTTTCCCCTTTAAGGGATGATTTTCGAAAAACTATTTTACACATGTTTCATGTTTTTAAATGAAGAACCTTCGTACTTAATTTCACTTGAATAACTTCAAAAACGGCAAAGTTTAATACTAACTTTGATCCTGGGGGATCAAAGTTACCCCTTTAGGGGGTGAATTTTCAAAAATCCTTTCTTAGTACTCCCCTACGTTATAAAAGGAACCCCTGTGCAAAATTTCAAGTTTCTCACCCCCTATAGTTTAGGCCCTGCGTTGATATGTCAGTTAGTCAGTCAGTCAGTCAGTCAGCTTCTCCTTTTATATATTTAGACGAAATGGATTGCTGTTCGTTAGTCTCACTAAAAATTAAGAATGGCTGGACCAATTTGGCTGATTTTTGATTTTTTATATTTCTAGAATTCCAGGGAAGATTTAAATGGTGAGAAAATATGGAAAATTACGAAAACTTTGGCGGTACGAAGTTTGCCGGGACAGCTAGTTTTTCAATAAATATCGAGGGGTTTGGTATAAATCTAGTAATCATCTGAAACTCCGTTGCTTTTCATTGTAATTTTGTGGTGAGTTCGCAAAAAATACTCAACACATTCGAACACAATGCTTCGTTTCCCTAAGACCTCGTCAGTCCTCAAATTTTTTTTTCATGACATTAAACTTAATGAAGGTACAAGAAATCAAGTCGGAAAATGACACAAATGATTCGTTCCAAGCGTGGAAAAGGGCTCTCCAATTAAGTAACTCACAGAGTGCTTCATATTTTGGGGTATATTTTACTGAAAGTCTACGTTAAAAAAACGTTTCTGATTGAACTATGTTATTTATAAGCCTAATTGAGGAAAAGGGTACTAAAAGGTGCGTGGAAGAACTTTGTATATAAATATTCTCAGGTACAATATCTTATTAAGTTTTTGTGGGTTTAAGCTCTACCATATTTACATACAATAATTATGTATAACGAAATTGTGAAAGTATCACTATCTCATTATATTCATAAATTAATGTTGTATTTTTACTTTATTTGATGTTTTTATGCAATCACTTGCAAGAAGTTAAAACGATTTGAATACAATAAGTATTTGCACAAGTAGTAGTACATAAATACATATAACTTTATTTTACTTTTGTAATTTTTACCCTATTAGACTACGGCAGCGCCAAAAGTGTGTATTTTTGTAATTAGGGATATTCTACCCTAGCGCTTACATAGGCGAGTAACATTATAATATGAGTAATATTTCTAATCCGATTTTGAAAATGTTTAAATTGTTATTGTACTACGGATACAATGACTACATTTTAAACGAACACAATCAATTTAGCTGATGTTACATTATAATGATGCGTTCAATTAATGTTTTTTGAGATTATGAATTCGGAGTTTGAGATATGAATTCAGAGTTTGTAACGGTTTCATTGAGATATGAATTCGGAGTTTGTAAATATACTGTTTTAAAATATTTCAAGCGAAAAATACAAAATACAAACACTGGAATATGTATGAATACTACCAGCACTTTCTATTAGTAGTTGGGTTTTAGTTTTTGAACTTTTGTTGGTGAATTTTTCCTCTTACGTCATGATTCGAGAATGGTGTCTATACGCTTGCTGAATAAGGCATTTTAATTAAGAGACTCTGCACAGCTGCAATAGAGCTTCAGAGCAGCCTCATAAGTGGTACTATCAACTGACTATCAATTGCCCTGCAAACAGTAACTTTGATTCAACGACCAAGGTCGTTTCATAAAACGGCCCATAATGTATTTGTTCGTTTTTCTGCTGTATACAATAAAGAGTTCTAATCTAAGCTAATCTTATCTACTTCTAATATCAGAATATTCTATCTATCTATCCATAATGTAAATCATGCTTAACCGTGAGGTTGAATTGGGTAAAAATACTGACAATTTTTGTACCTAAATTTTAGTGTTCCGCAACTCAAAAAGATAAAACAGAATCTTAACACTTTGACACTGGAGCACTTTGTTGTCCGTCAGTTCGTCCGCCCGTCCTTTATCGCGGAACCGCGTGGAGGTAACATAACATAACATTACATACAGGCACATACATTGCTTCTAGCCCCACACTAGGATACCCTGTGTCGTGGGAACCATAAACAGCGACGTCACAAACATGTAAACATCCAAGACCTGGGTTTCTTTTTTTTGTCCCCAACCGGGATTCGAACCCGGGACCTCTCGCATGGTAGGCAGATGCAATAACCGCTGCGCCACAGAGGTATCAGAAATTAATTTTATAAATTTCATATACTCAGCTCTACAGGCCCTATAAACATTATACAGGTTAAAGAAGCGAATAAAGTAGGAGAAGCAAGTTGTCGAAAAATTTTCTGAATCGTCGCCCGTCCGAGTACCAAGGAAACTGGTTTATTTCTCCCCTCCGAGATACGGGCATCAGTTTTATAATATAAATATGTATATTATATGCTTAAAAAGGGGAAAAGGTATCTAATTCCGTAAAATTGTCGCGGTTTCCTAAGGTGGACGTGCGATCCGTAGTAAAAGAGGGGTATCCAGAGGCAATAGTAGTTTATAATAGGTAATTGGTTTTATAAGGTAAAAGAAAGGCACCTGGGAACAATGCAAATAGAGAGTGTGTTAACTAAGGTCTAAAAAACTATAAAAATACAATTTGGAATATAAAAAAGCAGAGCACTTACATAATTGTGCCTTTTAAATATTTTATGATTATTGATATAGATAATAGGTATGTATGGAGAATAGAGCAATCCGAGTCGTGAAAAACAGAAAAGAATGACGTTTTAGTCCACCTTGTATGGAAGCTGAGGATAATCTGGACCAGCTGGATACGTCCGAACACTGTGGCGAATGTCAAAAACTAATTAAATTTACAATAGTTAAAGGCCGAAAATGATTAAAAAGCAACGAGGCGATCAACTCGTTACAAAGTGTCTGTATCTGCTTATCCTTTGAATTCATTTACACCGTTGAAAGGGTAATTAAATAAAGCAAAAAGCATCGAATATAACACCGTCCATGTACATTATCAAAGAATCCGCGCGGACGCGGGACGGAAGCGGAGGCCATCCATCTTGCGACCGGGACACGCACCGATAGCGACCGTGCGACCGGGCCTGGTTTACTGTTGCCAAAATAACTGCGAACAACAGCCCACACTTTGAGCACTTTGGGGCTTGGGCTGGCAGTTGGCTCAAATATTGGCCAGCGGGCGAGTCTCTAAAATGCTTAACGAGCAATAGAGTCACATTTAATGAACTAGTTGGACTTCAGATTTCCTATCTCGGCCTCGTTGATGTATGTAAGTTACTCAGATACTGGGATTTTCTCACGGGCTTTTCCTACACAGACAGCTAATGGCATTGCTACTAGAACTTCACAAAGTTACTTACCGGAATGGGATTCGAGTACGCGACCTCTCGAATATGAGACTGGAGTTCTACCGCGGCGCTACCGCGTTGTCTCATTGACACTACTGGCATTAATTTCAGGGTATAACCCGTGCAACTTAAGAGGATCCACTGAGGAAAACTAGCGCCAACAGGAAAAAATCATATCCTTTTTTACAAATCCAATTTGCAAAATGTCTGTACAATCTCTCAATCATGTTATTAGTGATTTTTAGAATTCTCGGCCTTGAAAACGGCTGTTTTTGGCATAAATGCTATCTAGTCCCAGCTTCGTGCGTGATTCTAGGTGCTCTATCGTGGGCCTTAAAAAGAGCTCTTAACGTGATTGAGAGATTATACAGACAGTTTTTTTTTTCAAATTCGATGTATAAAAAACGATAAGATTATTTTTTATTGGTGGCGCTAGTTAGCCCACTGGATCCCATTAACTCGGATCTTCGTGCAATTCGTTCTTCTTCGCGAGCGATGCGGTAATTTGCGCGGGTTAAGCAAGTGGATAGACATTATACTGCCATTGCTTCGTAGACTAAATAGAGGCAAATATCAGATATTGTTGTGATTATATCACTCTACTGAAAAGCTATATATATTATTTATCTAATCTCTTTAAACGAGCAATTCTTGTATATATATTTATATATAATCAGAATCTCGGAAACGGCTCCAACTATTTTCATGAAATTTTGTATGCAGGGGGTTTCGGGGGCAATTAATTAATCCAACTAGGTTTCATTTTTATAAAACGTCGTTTTAACCGTGTTTTAAGGCAAAGAAATAACTTCTACACTACAAGAAGCTAATTTTCGCAACCATCTGTAAGGTTGTCATAGCTCAAGTGGGAAATAGGACGATGCCGTAAACAGAAGACCCTGGTTCAAGACTTGATAATAATTTTTCTTTTTTTTTCAAGTTCCTCCTTTTGTGTGAAAACCTACATACCGAACAAAGCTCGGTCATCCAGGTACTGTATTATTAGATTAGACACCAGGGCGAAGAAACAATGATAGGCAATACTTCTCTGGAATCACCCACAATCATCAATATCGCTTGAAAAAGCGCTTACTAACAATAATCGAAGTTTTCGAAGTACATTTATGCCCCGAGTCACAGAAACGCTGAAAGGACGGGTCACATTACAAATGGATGACTACGAGCAGGCGGAACGATACAAACTAAAATAAACTTTAAATACTATACAAAACCGCCTATGAGGCCGATGGGCCCGTCACTATAATAGGGAATAGGGTTTTTCTGTCTTTTAGTTCGAATTTAAGTATTATTTTAGATTGCAATCAGTGTCTTCCTTTAACGTGGATAAACCTATACATTCATACGTACGTGTCCATTGCAATGAACCAATTTTAAAATTTTAGTAACGCAAATACTAATTAATTTTCTTGCATTTTTTACGGATAAAAAAAAAAAACAAAACGTCGAGAATATAATGAATTTTCACCTCATGAATAATATAATTGCGATTAGACCCGTTCAATATAACTTTTGGTTTCAGTATGCAGCGTGGTAGCTTTGGGTCGAACTTTGTTATTTTTTCACTATACAGCAGACAGGCGAGATTGGAACTGACACTAAATGCTGTAAATTGAGTGAAAAGGCCAAAACGTTTAGTTCCTTTGAAACAAAATCAGGGAAACCTTTGTGAACAACAAACATTCGGTATTATTGTGACATCGTTAGCCCGGCCAAAAACTGAGATCCCTCGAGGATCATATATCATGAACTTTATACCGCGTGAGTGGTAAGTGCGGGTAAATTCATTGATCAATTATTCAAAGCATAGGTATTCGTAATATTGTTATGTAGAAACCATAAAAAACTTTATTTGTCGATGAGTTTTCAAGAGTGCACTATTTTAACTATACATTTATACTTTATACCCAATCCGGACTAGGCCCCTGTGATGGAGTATGGCCTATACCTTCCTCAGAGAAGTGACCCGTGCCCCTTAGTGGGGACATAATGGGTTGATGATGGTGATACTTTGTGCATGGAACGACTAATGAATGTCAATGAAGGGAAAGTGATTTCTTAGGATCTTGGGAGGTAGCACTTCCTGGTATCTGCATACCCCTCTGGGATACAGACATGAGCTGCTGCTTATGTAAAATATTTTTTTTAAATACATTTGTTTAAAATATTTCGTCTTAATCGACTTGAGAGTGTCTTAATCGACTTATGACTGTCCCAGGAATTGGCTTACACCTAAGAAACTTTATAAAATTACTTGTTTTCTCTGCTTGGAGCTTGCTGATCTAAACTGATCTGTTTGCTGCTTTTAGTTTTCCTATTATTATTCTTCACTTTGTTGGGTGAAGCCGGAAGATTGAAGTCGGTGCTTTTGAAAGTTTTTAATTTATTTTTATCAGAAAGTGCAGACTTAGGAGTTAGGTTTGGTAAACTTAAATAAATTTTCAACGGTATTCTTGTAACTTGATACAGTAAAATACATGTTACATATTTTGTTATTTAGTATGTGGTAGTACGTTAAAATCAGTCCAGAAAAAAGGATTTTACATGCTTTCGAGAACTTATTCCTAAGTCTGCTAAATCGGACCGTTGAGGATTTGTAGTGATTATAAAATACAATCCGAGCAGTTCCGTGCTTCGCAAGGCACGTTAAGCAGATGGTGCCGGCTGCCGTTGATAGAAGGCAGTCGTTAAGCCAAGTCAGACGCCTTAGGGCACTGATAGTTTTACTCATGTTTCTCGAGTACCCTTTTCAAGGTACTTTTTCCCCAGCAGTGAAAAAAAGTAACTCAAAATTTAATATGCCTCTCTCGAACCGTGTGTAATGGTACTCCCGCTCGTGTGCTAAGGGATTTAACTTGATGAAATTTTAAATGATGTGTGTATTTTCGTGAAAACCCGAGGCAGAAGTCGCAAGGTGGGGAGTCGATTTAAGTTTTTTACACATCTCAAATTAGCTTTTAGGTTTCCATTTCGAGTTGTAAGTTTCCTTTTTTATTTCCGTTATCATAAGCTTTAGATAAAAGCTTTGTTAATGGTCATGGTGGTGGTATTCGGTAGGTCGAGAATAGGTTGTTATCAATTTTTTATCCGTTTTCCATATTCGTGATTTCCAACCTTTCGCTCGAAACTGTAAATCCAAATTCAAAGTAAATAGTAATGCTGCGGCCACACTTGAAGGCGAAGATTCGTGTTCGCGTTGTCGCGACAAAATTTCATGTTCCCTCTACGGCGAAGAGCTTGGCCACATCAAATAAACCTTCGCTACGTCGCGACAGTCTAGAACGTTGCTAAATTCATTTTGCGCGTAGTGTAGCCAACCGCTTGAACTTTGTCGCGATAAAACCCTTTGATGTGCGGTATTTTACCGACAGCAGCGCGCAGGGTGTTTGTATTCGCCATGATGATTCGCGATAGGACGAATTTTTTGGCCAGACATGCCGTGACAACGCAAATCTTCGCATTATCGCGATAGTGTGGCCGTGCCATAAGAAGGACCTCGATGTTGAAAAATTATTTTGTAATACTAGCTGCCCCGGCAAACGCTGTTTCGCCGTGTTACTTTTTTTGCACTATGAAAAATAGATAACAACCTATTCTCAGACCTAACGATTGTATATATAAAATTTCATTGAAATCGGCCAAGCTGTTTCGGAGGAGTATGCGCACTAACATTGAGACACGAGAATTTTATATATTAGAAGAAAAGAAAGAAAGAAAGATAGATGTTAAATGTATAAGAGGCAGTCAAAAAGCATTTAAAGAACAACTGAGTTGGCCGGCGCCGAGCATCGCTCGTTTGTAGCGTTGTTGCTACTTTAATCACTCAATACAATGCTTCTCGCAATATCGTCGAAGCTTCGTCAAGTCGGTCTAATGTGCAATAGATGAGTCATAGTTTCGCACAAACGGACTATCGCTGTTGGACTGTCGCTATGACGACCTCTGTGGCGTAGCGGTTAGCGCAACTGCCTACCATGCGAGAGGTCCCGGGTTCAAATCCCGGCTGAGACAAACAAAAAAAAAAAGAAGCCCAAGTCTTGGATGTTTACATGTCTAGGACGTCGCTGCTTCTGGTTCCCATGGCACAGGATAGTGTGGGGCCAGAAGCAATGTATGTGCCTGTATGTAAATGTTATGTTATGATGATGTTTGTCGTGACTAAGTCGCGTACTTTTAAGACGGGCATATCGAAAGTCAACATTGAAAATAAAAGTTCGGGCTATGAACTGAAGAACTTGGAAGCAATCGCCTTTCGCCTTTCATGATAGCGGCCCTGGTTCGAGAAAAGCGATGGGTTATAACGAGGGCTTAGAGCTACGCTCCGCTATAGATTTGAGTATTGATTACGTCTCGACGCGCCCCGGGGTGGTCCGTCCTTTGCTTTGTTTCTATTTTCCGGTCTTGAAAAAAACACTGGGCCAGAGAAATAATGGAAGGTTACTTACACTACGGCCAGGTTTTACTACGAATATACTGTCATACTCGTAGATAACAGGAACTTCGTGCAATATTTAGTGTTAACATTTTAGGTTCGTTTGCTGTCATGATCATCAGTCATTTGTCGCCCACTACAGGTCGTAGGCATCCCTTATGATTTTCCATGCATCCCGGTCTTGTGCCACTCATCGCTACCCTATCTAGGACCTCAATTCTGCTAGTGTATTATAATTCAATGACAGATATTAAATATAAATATAATATAAATATAAATATAAATAAAATCTTTATTCAGTAAGCAGAAGTTACAGTTTAAAACACATGATTGGGGCTCTGTACTAGGTCGAGACCTGTGTTACAGATACCCCGCTCTTCCTTTTATTACATTGCAAAGCTTAATGAATAATCTACATTCTGGGTATTAGGAATATAATAATTTTTACATGCATGCAAAAATAATGAAATGGTGAACAAAAATTGAAGTTAGGTATTTCATAACAATGAAACATTTTAGATGTACAAAATTGTGTGTGTGTGTGTGTGTGTGTATGTGTGTGTGTTTGCGTGTGTGCGTGCGTGTGTGAGTGGGTGCGTGCGTATGTGTGTTAATTGTCAAAGGATGTTACACTGTGATAAGAAGAGCTTCAGTGGATTCGTAATCAAGTTGGCTCAACCAAGCATAGATCAGGTTTTTATTCGGTCGGGCACGTGACATGATTTTCTCTACTACTGACACCTAGAAGGATTGGTACGTCTGCGCGCATAGATTAAATGCGGCAATGAAATGAAATCGCCGCGTTCATGCAGTTGTCATTGTATTACAATGCATTAGCAGAATCTAGGCCCAGGTCGTCAGACCGTCTGGTGGGGGGCTTCCCCACGCTGGGTTTTCCGGACATTTGCTATAGACGCAATAAGAAACCAGGGTAGGTACTAGAAATATTCTAGGATTTCTAGGTACCGAAATGCTCTGGTGTAAATAATCGCTCGTCTTTAAATTATTGCTGTGTATTAACTGTATGTTTTCTGTCTTTTCAGGTAAGTTTGCAACAAGCGTCATCTCTTTTTAATCAAGCCAGAGAATAGTTTTATTGATGCCCAAATTTACATTCTTAGATTGAGTGATATTTACAAAATTTTTTTCTTGGGATGTATTCTACCGGATCACTCTATCAATAAACGGTGAAATAAAAAGCGGACCTCAATCAATTTCGGGTAAGTCGGATTCTCAAAATCACCGTTAGCTGCAACACCTCACCAATCCGCTACTTGACTCTTTTTTCAAGTATGTTTTAAATGCTAAATATCTCTTCCATTAGACAAAAAAATATTTTAGTATATTTTTCGAGGACCTAAAAGCAACAAAAACATTATTTTAAAACGTTGCTTTGCTAAACAGCCAAAAACCTACGCACGCACGAGTGACAGATGTTTGTTTACAACCAAAGGTGCTTTCAAGATGGCGGATAGTGTTTTCACCGTTCCGATTTAAAAGCGAAAAATATTTTTTTATTTGCAAATTTTGCAGCCATCCTGCATATTTACTTAGCAAAGTCAATATATTTCGGTTTCTTACGTTAGATACTACAGGAAATATCCATTTATCGCGTCCAATTTGATACGAGTCAAGTAGCGTATTGAGCGTTAAAATTCAAACATGGAACGTCCCTCAGCGTCAGTGCATCAACCCGAACAAATACTCGCATGTGGGGACTTCCGGAAAGTGGCGAAAGGGCCAATTTGGCTCGGCGCCAATGGGAGCGCGCACCGCCTTGTAACTGAATATGCAACTGGACAGAGCGGGGATTAGGAGCGATGATGCAAGCTAAATTGGTGCTTATAAACGAAATTATAGATTCTGCGACAATATTTGTATATCGAAACATGTAAAAAAGTGTTCAAAAACCGTATTCTTTCAAAACACGCATAACTAGGTATCTAAAACACCCCGTCATGATTATTTTTCTATTCAAGTTGCATAAGTAGATAGATAGATATAATATTATTTATTGTAGCAGATATTTTGTAGCTGTAATGTGTTTGTGATTGCTTAAGTCCTTATCATATATTTCTGACAGTAAGACCAGCCACTAGTTTTTCATACCTCCACCAATCCGGACTTGGCCCCCGTGGTGGAGTATGGCCTATACCTTCCTCAGGGAAGGGACCCGTACCCCTCGGTGGGGACATGATGGGTTGATGATGATGATGACGTCCATACATATTAAAGATTATAATAGTTTCGATTTCGATTCAACTCTTTATTGCATACACCAGAGAACAAAATACATTGGAAGGTTTACATATCTAAGTTTTGTATTTACCGGTCTTATATCTAAGACCGACCTCTTCCAGACAATCTTAGAATGATTACAACTGAAAGATGAAATATATTGGAGCATATATTGTTACATAAACTGAATGACTTACAAGTAATATTCATACATATTGAAAAAATACTTATACTAATATATAATGCAAATATATATTATATAAGCATACATATAACTGTAAAAATCTAAAACATAAATTCACGCCTGTATCCCAGAGGGGTCCCACGATCCTTTATATCAGTTTCGCTTCATTACAATAGGTTTACAGAAGTTATTACACTAAATTTTCAGTCTTCTCTTCCAAACATACAATTTAAGTATCACTTTAAAATACCGTATTTTCACCAAAAAACGTCTCGGTGCGGTTCTTGCTAAAAAGTATTGTGTTGCGTACTTGCTCAGCAAGAACACGACAAGACTTTGTATCTGGGGTTGTATACGTCGCACTATATCTAAGGTTTCAAAAGTGGAGAGAATACGCGAAACTCAATACGAATCATGTATACTCTGTGCCATTTGAAAGTGCAGATGTAAATAAACTGTGGTTATAGAGAAAATATGAAACGTAAATTATAAGCTTTGGTGCCGGCTGTCGTCGATAGATGGCAGTCGTTAAGCCAAGTCAGAGGCCTTAGAGCGGCTTTAAAACTTCTGACAGTAAGACCAGCCACTAGTCTTACAAGCCTCTACCAATCCGGACTTGGCCCCCGTGGTGCAGTATGGCCTCTACTTCCTCAGGGAAGAGACCCGTGCCCCTCGGTGGAGACATAATGGGTTGATCATGAATATGATAAGATATAAATATGTTTCTTAGATGTTTAAAAAGAGCTTGATGAGCTAAGAATAAACATTAACTTGCTTAAATACTGTAGGCTGTGTTGAAGGGCGCAGGCCTTCTCTCAAAGAGAAAAAGAGAGAGTTTATACTTTTTCTCGCTCGCGATTAAAACTCTACTTACACCCGTATTACAAGACGTTTCTCAAAGTCTCCAAGACCTTTGAGCTGGGTGACCTGACGACGCAGCGTCGAGAGGTCCCACACCAGGGGCTCGATTCTGTTAGTGCATCGTAGTACAACGACAGCTGTACGGTCGGGTCACGTTACTTGTTTTTCATACCATTGACGCCTAGAAGGTTTGATAAGTGTACTTGCGTCGACTTGAAGCGGCGATGAAACTAAATCACCACCTTCATGCAGTTGTCATTTTTCTATAATGCATTAGCAGTATCTAGTTCTAGACCAGATCCTAGTTACGGTTGCAGGGAATCGCTAGATGTAGGTAGCATAAGACCGAGGAACTTGGAAAACTTTTAATTTACACAACTACATAATGTACGTAAAGGTTTTGTTTTTGTCATGAATACAATTAAAACGAAGTGATTTTCAGTTGAACTTTCGCTTGGTGCAGAGTACTTTCATTGTTTGCTTGTAGAGAAACTTTGTGGACAATGGGGCGCACATCTCCGGGCGTAGCGAGTTAGGTTGCCAGTCGCGTCTCGCACCTCACATGAGCGCCTTTGTATTTGACTCGAAAATTTCCACTCCATATAAAAGTATTAGATAGTAATAGAAAGACTTACGTTCTTCTTTATAAATACATGATTCTTCAAATAAACTCCTCAGAGGCAGTTTATTTAATCTGTGGTTACATTTTTCCATTTTTCCCTTTACCACAGACTATTAAACTGCCTCTGAGGAGTCTTTTATGGAATCGTAATTTTATAAATAAGACCGAGCTTATGTGATGATGATGATGATGATGTCCTCCTCGTCGTAGTCCGACGACGGCGACCTCAAGTATTGGTAGGACTTCTGCGGCGGTGGGCTCGGATGTGACTTGCGAAGCCCAGCTTATTTTTGAAAGTTCGGTTACATTGGCCGCAGTAAAGTTCACCGCGGTCATTGTACACATAAGAATAAGTGGGCTTCGGAAGGGTTTTTCGCTGCTGTCGGTTGGAGTCGAGAGTCTCGAGCCGGGCATCTTCGAAATCCCTCACTTTCTTGTGAATGGTGGACAGGTCCTGGACAGGAAATGGTGGATAGAATAAGACCGAACTTATGTATATCAGCTACGTCAGAAGCATTTGGTCGGATTTGTGATTTTATACTTTACCACCAGAATTATCCAAGCAATAGAATAAGATATAAATATGTTTCTCAGATGGTTAAAAAGAGGTTGGCTGATGAAGATATAAAAAGTAATTTTCGTCGGAATTGAACATACGACAATATACAAATACAAATTATTTGTAAACATTCAATTCGGATCAACATAAGGGTGTTACAAATTATTTATTCACGAATCACGAACAGTGCAAAATGTTTCTGACGTCGAGATATTACCTAGTAATTAAACGTAGTTAAAAAGAGGCGTTAAATGAAACATTTAATGGATCCGCGCACATGCTCGCAGATCCAGATGTGGAAGTTATCTATTTACTATAGATTAGTATTGAGACTAGACTAAAGTCTGACTGAACGCTAAGCACTTCACAGGGAGCCGCTGGATAATCCTCGCAACGTCTCTACAAAGTCCAGAATATAGGAATAGCGATGTACTGTAAAAATGCGCACGTACATGATGTAAATTATGCAAAACTCTTGAGATTTATCGAGCGCCCACCTGCATAACTGCACGGGCGCTACGAAGCGAGTTGGCTTGAAATCTGGCATGAAATACAGCAAAGAATACAACGCAGTGTACGGTAGAACCAAACTGTGCTATGTACCTGTGCAGTTGCCTTGCTTCACTTCTTAACTTAATTCTACTGGCACAGTTCTCCGTTTCTGTCAACGTTTGACATTGTCTTCTAAGATTTGCGTATAGTCTGCATGTAGTGACAATACCTTATACTAACTGTGAAGAAACACATTTACCTACTCATGTGTGTGTGTACTCGGAATTTCTCTACGAAACCGAATCAGAAATGATGAGGTCCATAGACAAACGAAAGTCGTCGACATAGCCCACCGGATGAGTAAGTTGAAGTGGCAGTGGGCGGGGCACATAGCACGAAGAACTGATGGCCGACACGGCCGAAAGGTTCTTGAATGGAGACAACACATCGGCAAGCGCAGCTTACGAAGACCAGCCCAAGATGGACAGACGATCTAATCCAAGTGGCAGGGAGACGCTGGATACAAGCCGCTTTCAATCGGTCTTTTTGTGGCTGAATGATGTTGGTGTGTGTGCATACATATGTATACTTTCACGTCTTCATTTATATTGATAGGTGATATAGAAAGAAGAGCAGAAGCGGGAAATTGTGTAAACGGTGCCTTACAATCCTTCGTAAGTAGCCAAAACATCTCCAAAAGAATAAGATAGGCAATCCATAACGGTGCGCTGGTTCCAACACTGATGCATGATAGCGGGACTTGGGCATGGCAGAAGAATCATGATAGTACGATTAATGAAGAGATGGTATTTAACTGTACCTCAATTTTTTCCCGCTTTCTTCAACAAATTTTGCCTTTGTTCCTTCAAATATACTGATTGTGCACCAAAATATGTTCATTAAAATATTTCATAAAATAAATAAATAAAATAATAATAAACTCACGCCCGTTATCCCCGAAGGGGTAGGCAGAGGCACCAGTCTCTAGAACTGGACCCACGTTTTGCCGAGTTTATTAGGTCCCAAACGTGACAAGTGGCAAGCCTGTCGCCGTTATCCGGGCACAATTTATCAGCGAATGGTGTTGCTGTACAAACAAATGTACGTAACTAAAAGTCATTGGTACATGCGTGGTTTGAACCCAGACCCTCATGATCGAGAAGCAAGGGTCAACCCCACTACGCCACCACCAATCAATCAATATTTCATAATGAGCACCTATTTAATAACTGTTGCAAATTTGTAAAAATAATAAATACACCTTATTATTAAAGGAGCATTAATTTTTTTAGATTTACTTCAGATAGCGTACTGCAAAATTTATTTTAATCAAACACCAATTAATGCCTAATGTAGTTTTATTAATCAAAAGGTAATACATTATAAAATGTAATGCTTACCTAAAACATGTTTTTGTACTTATCAGTGTTAAACCAAACTAATTCAAACTATTAAACAAAGTCTTTACCCGTGCAATGTTACATAAACTTACATTAACATTACATTAACATTATAAGTAATGTAACTAAGATTAATAATTATTAATCCACATGCATGTAAAATAATTCATTTGGCAATAAACAATTGTTGCAATAGAGTTTTCACTTTTTTGTTCAATTTTGCCTATTGTATAATGTCCACAACGTGTACTAATATCTTGCTCCTTGTTGCTGCAATATTTCACATCTCAACGAACCACACGCGCGTCGCAAGCTTCGCTTTTTTAGAAGTAATGTTGTACGAAATGCATTATTTGTTCTTCAACATTTGAACATTTTATGTTACATTTGAATAACATAAAAGTTGTAAAAACAGTTTTAAATGGGGTCCGGTACTAGGATTCATATTAGATATTTTGTGTAACAATTAGGAATATTTGGTGCACAATCAGTATTTTTTGTGAAATAATAATATAATTACTGTTATTAGAGAATACTTGCTGTGCAGTGGAATAAAAAATTGGTATCTTGGAGATAATTTTGAATTTGTTTGGCGTAACATATTTTGTTGGCCGATTAGTTTAATTGCAGCAAAATAATATAACGGGTTTTAGAGTAATATTTTAGACAGACGTACATAGGTGTACCTTTAGATTTTTGGTGAACGGTTAAAAATTACCCTTAATGAAGTAGATAATTATAAGGTTCTTGTGATATATGTGTGGTGTCGGCGTTACTTTGTATGACAGAATATCCAATAGTTTGATTGAGGAACGTTGTAGATTGAAAGGGGATGTAGTGACTAGAATTAAGAAAGGAATGTTGCGTTAGTTAGGAAATGCAGGGAAAATGAAGGAAAAAGACAGGCGTCGTTTGACATGGTTTTAATTTCAACTTAACCTCTTCAGTCCTGACCTTGAAAATAACAATAAAATAACATTTACATACAGGCACATACATTGCTTCTGGCCCCACACTAGGATACCCTGTGTCGTGGGAACCAGAAACAGCGACGTGACAAACATGTAAACATCCAAGACCTGGGTTTCTTTTTTTTTGTCCCCAGCCGGGATTCGAACCCGGGACCTCTCGCATGGTAGTCAGATGCGCTAACCGCTGCGCCACAGAGGTCGTCAATAACAATAACAATAAAATAACAATAGTTTTCTATTGTTATTTTGTCGACACGGGACTGAGGAGGAGGAAGTTAACCTTTTAAGTACCGACGTGACTTCTGGCAGACCACCATAGCTTTAATTACGAAAACTTAAATCCTGTTCCCCATTTTTTGTTTTATTTATTCACTTACTAAGATTTATAGATATATTTTCATTAAAATTGAAATTCTCCACTAGCGCCGCTATCAACTGAACAGTTATGACGGTGGCGCTGTATGCATCGTTGGTAAAATATATTTTTAGACGGTCAAAGAGGTAATTAACATTGTCCAAAAAAAGTTGGTTCTGTTTTTTTTTTACTTTTTCGAGAAAAAAGGTGATGTGAGAGTTTGGACTCAAAATTTCGATTTGGTTGGGCTGCTTCCACTAGTTTTTGAAGCGAATGTAAAAAACCGAAGTCTACAAAACGGAAGTACGTCATGCACGGAAAAACGTCATCAAATCAGATGTCAGTGTCTCTTTAAATGAAAAAAAAAACTACAAAGACTCCTAATGTGTGCAAACGTAATTGTTTTTTTACGGAATACCGAGATGTCACTATCCTGACGTGTTTCATGAAACATAATTATAAGAGTTCATTATAATTATGTTTATTGACACAAGTTATCCAACGCCCTCTGAGTTGTAACAGATATTAAAATACTTCATTTGACTAACGAGAACAGTTCTACCCAGTATTACTGTTTGCCTCGTATAAGCCGCCTCTATAGCGTTGGTGTCACAGAATAATGGGCAAACAGTTGAAAGTAATGCCCGGTGGGCAGGGGCCTTACAACGTCGCTCGGCAAGTTTCCAACACACAGCGCCCGCCCGGGGAACTGTAACTCACCCCGCGTTTACACGCAGTCCCTCGCACTGCAGCCGACGCTCACTCCTCTTTCTGAATTCAGAATATTGGAATAAAATTTGAAGTTGAATGTGCTTTAAGTTCCATTTGTCAAAAAGAAAACCAACCCTTTTAAGATTACGTTCTTGCCAGTCCTTGTTTGACTGTAGAGACCCTTTTTGAGGAACTGGTAGAGCTGTAACTATATCCTCGTGAGGCCCGACCTTGAAAAGAACAATTGATTTTGTGATCACTTGAAGACATTGGGCCTCACGAGGATATGCTTATGTACGAAAATTAAGTGGAAGAAATTGCTATCTGGTATTATGCTCGTCGTTGCACGAAATTGTTTTAGTGCAATAAAGAATATTTCAATCACTTAGTACCGTTGGTAAGAAATCGTTCCTTGAAGGTAAAAACAAGTTTTGAAGTCAGTGCAACTAAAGATGACCAGTTAAAAGATATTAACTGTAGATACAACTAAAAAAACGTATTAATTATGTGTAGTAATCTAACCGTAGGTTTAAGCCTACCGAGATCTTTACAAGCAAGAAGAAAACCTGTCCCAGATTTAGTAAATTTACAATTTTCCTATTCACTCTAGCTGCCGGCACGTTGTGCAATGTAAACACTGCATAAAACGTAAACCAAAGGTACACAACCCGCGGTCTCCAATGTTGAACGTGACGTCGTCTGCGGCGAGGGATCAACAGTGTTAGTTTTGGGGAAAAAATATTGGAAGCGTTGTAAAAATGTTGCCAGCAAGAAATTGTTGCCAGCATTGAAATACTTAAAATAAAAACTTGAGAAAACTACACCATTTTCAAGTTTTGAGGACAGTTTTGTAAAAACAAAAGGTTTTTATTTATAAAAGCATTACAAGCAGACTATACTCAATTCCACGAAACGAGCTCCCAAAGAAAATCGTCCATGTGCTCCCATTGGTTAATGCGCGTGACCTTCAATAGCCTACCCTATGAAACGGATCGTCTTTGCTTATTTTTTCGCTTATCTCATTGACCAATAAGATGCGAGTAATTGGTTCCCTAGGTTGTCGATTCATGGAACGGAGCATAATCCTCTGATTAATATGTAGGAAAGCTAATCGGCTATGCAATCGTAATGATAAAACTAAAGACGAGAAATAACGTCTGTGAATAAACTATGAATTGAAGTTTTGTGAATCGTTGCCCTCTTTATAACAGAAATCTGGCCACGTTCAGGGAGTATTCGATTGGTCTATAGCTCAGCTCCGCAGCTTTTTAACGAGGCCATCTCAGGCATTTGATATCGAGGCAACGGCACGGTAAATGCGACTTTATGATGTAAGCCAAGCGCACTTTAATGCGTTCTCGCCGTTTATGTACTGCTTGTAGGTCTTTTACAAAGCCGTGCCTCTACACTACATTCATAGGTGGATGGCTAATTGAATATGTATTGTTGATCATGAGAATAAGCTTAAAAAATATGAAGTTTAAAAATTTAAACCAATCTTAGATCATCACTATCGGCAAGCGCAGGGTAGGGCGACCAGCCACAAGATGGACAGACGATCTCATCCAAGACGCTGGATGCAAGCCGCTTCCGACCGGTCTTTTTGGAAATCCATGGAGGAGGCCTATGTCCAGCAGTACACTTCTTGTGGCTGAATGACGATGATGATGAATCTAGATCGCCTTTAATCAATTGATTTTAATTTACAAACACACGATCGCATTGAGACTTAATCAATATGCACATAATTTTAAATATTATGTAATTTTTACTATGAAAACATAAACTGAAGAATAATTGCGAACCAAGAAATAAAAATCAATGATCATTCAGTCTCGTTATCTAACGAAGCAAACCTCTCGACAAAATCGTTGTAACACAAGAAATACCTAATATTCAGATATTGCCCTTCTATTACAACAATAAAACTTTGCTTATCTCTTGAGGCGTGAAACAATAATTAATTCGTTGTAAAGTCAGGTTGGAAACCCCGCAATGGAATGGAACGCGTGGGACGGAGAATAAATATTCGAGTAAACTGGCAAGTGCCAATGCGGTTCGTTCGGAGGAGGCTCAGAATGAAGGTACGAGGCCGAGGTTTATTTTTTTAAACGATCAAACTCGACTGCCTTGTTTGCCTGGCGTTTGCATACTATGATAGAGGTGTGAGTTCTATTGCCTCTGGGAGCTGACGTACTTGTTCTGCCCTCTGACTTGGTGATTTTCTATGTTTGTGATGTGCTGCTTTTTTTGTCTTTTTTGTATGATTTTTATTCTAGCATTAGTCATAGACGGTGACCCATCCATGGACTGAACGCTCTGTGTTGCTTAACCTTCGTGATCGTTTAAGATCACTCAGGCAGCCCAGGCTACGAGGCCCGTTGAAGCCCATACATAAAAAGTATGAACTCGATCTAAATGTTCGCCAAATTTTATCAAAATATATTTTGCCGTATTTTCTAAATAAAAACGCACAATATTTATGAGAGTTTCATATTAATGAGATAAGGCTCCGTTGGCTTCGTTTTAATTTTCCCGACTTACGGGCGCAACCCTAAGCAAACTGCCAGGGAGATAACAATTAATCAATTAAAACAATCGCCCCTCCCCGCCGCTAACCGCGCCGTCAGTGGCTTTATTATTTTAATACGACCGTCGAATTTACACTTTATTGACTCAAAATAATGTAACAATTCGGCTGCAGCCATTAAGTACAAACCAAAATGATATTAGAAATACATTCTTACTATGAAAACAATTACCTCGCAGTGAATTAATGAAAAGCTTAAAATAGATGCTTAGATGCTTGAGTTTTAGCAAGAAATAGTGACTTTGAAATGTATTACTTAATTTTGCTGAAGTCTCATAGCGCTGTGGTAGGTACTCTATCCTGGGCCTCAATTCTTTTAGTGCATTATAGTTCAATGACAGTTACATGGGGTGTCACGTGACATGTTTTTTTTTTCATAGGCGTCAATGAATTATTATTATCAGTACGCGTGCGCGCGTTGATCTGAAGCGGTAATGAAATGAAATCAACGCGTTCATGCAATTCGGTATTTGAAACTATCAACAATAAATTATTTGACATATCTAATAATTTATTGTTTGAGCATACTCAATTAAAACAAAAACTACAAAAGATTTCGGAAAATGTATCTCTTTTAATCATTTACTAGTTATTACAATTTTGAAAAAGACGAAACATGAAAAGAGCGCTCTCAAATGAGACGTCATAAGGAAGTATTTTCATACAAAGTTCCGTTTTTCCGTAACTCATTTGATATTTTGTCAAATACCCAACTGTCGTTGTATTGTAATACAATTATCAGAATCTAGGCCCTGATCTTAATACGGATGATCCGAGCTCGATTCCCGTCTATTTAATTTATTATAAAGTTAATAGGAGGTTTTTAAGTTATAGTAGCATTTTCAACGATGTCTTGCTTATAATCATATTCAGTCTGTAAAATTATAGAGCAAAGCTTTCATTTTAGAGACCGTAAATTATAATTGGAAACCTCTACCATTGAATAAAATACAATCCTGACCTTACATTTATTTTCATTTACGGAGTTGGGTTCATTTTCGTTTTCTTTATTAGGGACAACAAACAGAAGTAACTACCTACAATGTATTTTGAACACAACTTAAACGTTAAAAAACAGAATAGTCAATTGTACATCCAGCTTCGTTATCCACATCTATATCTATACTAATATTATAAAAAAGAAAGATTTGTATTTTTGTGTGTATGTTTGTAATGAATAGGCTCAGAAACTACTAGGCAGATATTAAAAATTCTTTCACCATTAGAAAGCCACATTCTTCGTGAGTCGCTCGTAGCCTGGGCTGCCTGAGTGATCTTAAACGATCACTAAGGTTAAGCAACATACGGCACGTTCAGTCCATGGATGGGTCATCGTCTATGACTAACGCTAGTGGCATTTTTTCCGAGCGATTCCGTGCTTCGCAAGGTACGTTAAGCAGTTGGTGCCGGCTGCCGTCGATAGATGGCAGTCGTTAAGCCAAGTCAGAGGCCTTAGGGCGGCTTGAAAACTTCTGACAGTAAGACCAGCCACTAGTCTTACAAGCCTCCACCAATCCGGACTTGGCCCCCGTGGTGGAGTATGGCATATACCTTCCTCAGGGAAGAGACCCGTGCCTCTCGGTGGGGACATAATGGGTTGATGACGACATTCTTCGTGAGTAACATAGGTTATATTGGATTTTCAATAAGTTTCGGGTTCCGTACGAAATCTTGAATAATGTTACCCTAGGTGTAAAAAAATTACTACCCCGCGAATTTTCCACGGAACTAATATAGCTACATATGTATATCCACGGAATTGTTTTTGGCTCGGGGGACCAAGCCGGGGCGGGTTGCTAGTTTTACAATAATGTTAATGGGTTAAGCGTTTTTATTTAGTAAAACACATAACATAATCTCACGCCTGAGTCCCAGAGGGGTAGGCAGAGACCAGAAAATACCACACGTAAAAACGTCTAATAAAGGTGTCACTTTTATTTTAATACTTATTGTCACTTACAGTAAATAGTCCAAATTCTACTTTTTATTTTATTAATCTGGTATTCTTTGCTGGTAAAATTTCAAAGATTCAAAATATACCCGTATGCATTATTTTCGAGTGTAGATAAGATTTACGCCAGAATAAATTATTTAAAATAAAAGCCCTACATGTCTTAGTACAGATTTATATGACAAATTTTAAGCAAGGTCTTTCAGAAACTGCGCACTTTTGTTTAAACCCTGTCTTAATTACTGAGATGATAAAACCATCCGACAGTCATGCCGCTAATTCATCGAAATTGCAGACGAAATTGTGATAAATACGTATTATCACAATTTCGTCTCCTTACAAATTTGATATAGCTAATGGCAAATATTTTAACGCAGCACAGTGTATTTTTGTGGAGGGTAGAAGGGGGAAAAGCGGTAATTTCTTATGCTTTTGGGTCCCTTTCGTCTATTGTTATCGTAGTTACACCACCCCATTAAATACAGTATTACGCTTGGAAGCTATTTTCAAAATAATATTGTTCATGTTCATGTATTCATAATATGTTTGAATTAAGTTTGTCAAGAAACCTTCACAATATTTAGATAAGTCAATCATCGAGAAATTTCGAGATTTTTCTCTTTAGTTTGTGGTCAAACATTTTTAGGCGATACCCAAAATTGTACATGTTTGTAAATTGGAGACATCTTTAGGTTATATTTATACACACACATAAAATCACAAATGCATCTCGGAGAAGCAGGCTTAGCAACTTATTACATACACATTTATGTACATACACACATTTATACACGATTACACACACTGTTAAAAATCTTGATATTTTTAAAACTGTTTTTATTACTCTAACACTTAATTGAGGATGAGCGCTGCTTACCCTAAGCTACACGGGCTTATCCCTCGTTTAGGAAGCAGAGCCCTAAATCTTAGCGGACTTATTAATTTTTTTTGCTAAATTAAACCCTCACTAGACGCTAAGTGTTATTGTATAATTTTTATGAATAAAATACGATTCAGACAAACCTCTTTCACTTCATCAATATTAATTTTGACGCTGCATATGCTCAAGTTTTAGGTCCGAGCGGTCCCAATTGGATGTTTGCATTTTTGTGACGTCGCTGTTTCTGGTTCCCATGGCACAGGGTATCCTAGTGTGTGGCCAGAAGTAGTGTACGTGCCTGTATTTAAATGTTTGTTTTTGTTTATCTCGTTATCGGTCAAACGTGTAAGGTCTTTTGTTGTTTAGATAGATTACTCTTATACGCCAGTCACACACGGTAAAATCCTAGGTATCGTCGTGAAATACGTGGCATCGCGACGAACAATAATGTATTTTATATACGCAAAGCCTCTTTCTCTAAATCAGAAATAAGTCTTGTCAGGGCCGGATTTACAGGTCCAGAAGCCTCGAGGCAACAAAGGAGCGGAGGCCCTCTCGCCTTTATTATTAAAGGCCTAAATTATTTTCCAAATAAAATGAAAAAAAAAATTCAGTCGTGTTTTTCAATAACTATTTATTGTGAAACAAGTAGAATCACTTAGTATTTAACAAACACATTTTTTTTTAATTTGAAAGATTGTTTAGGCGTTTGTGTAGGCCCCAGGGCTTTCGCCCCGGTTGCCCTCCCCTAAATGCGGCCCTGAGTCTTGTCTCCGGCTACGGGTCTGAAATAAGCCGTTTGCCGTCCGACACAGTTTATAGATTAACGTGAATGTTAAACTTTTTATTCACACCCAATGCGAAACAGAAAGGTCGACTTCACATTGGACACCCACCGCAACGACACGACATCGTAGGACTGGTAGTTTCATAAAATTAGGTGTTTAATTTTATGCAATTGTGTGTAGAGCGGTGGTAGCGTAGTAATAGATCACCGGCCTCCCATTTCGGAGGTCGTGAGTTCGAATCCTGCTACGTCAGCGCATAAAATCGTCAATGGGTGGTTGGCGCGCGGGGTTATTATGCCCGTACCCGCTCTCTCAAGGAGGCCTGTGCCTATATACTGTGGAAGTAGGTATACAGGCTACACAAAACAAATGTGTAAAGGTTATGTGAATACTAGTCAAACGGCGTCGTGCAGTTACGGTGGTCGTCAAATGTGAAGCTACCGACAGTCGCCACATGCAAAGCTAACTTTATAATCAGTGATGTCGCAGGGCGGTATTACGAGATGGGGTACTTCCCTCTAAAGAAGTGTTGAATCCCTAATTCAGGGAACAGGGATTAAAAAACACTCTGTTGGCACAATGGGATTAAACGGTAGCAGTAGACGTTGTCCTAACATGGTTAATTTTATACATATAATAGTGACACTCGAGACTGCTCGCGTAGAATATGGTATTTGACACTATGAACAATAAATTATTTGAGATGCTCGATTAAAACAAAAATTACAAAATGATTCGGAAAATGTATTTCTTTTAAACATTTACTAGTTATTACAGTTTTTAAATAGATGAAACATAAAAAGAGTGCTATGAAATGTGACGTCACAAGCAAGTATTTTCCGTTTTAAAAGTATCTCATTTGACATCCTGTCAAATACCCAATTCTGGTAGGTAATAAGAGTATTCTGTAACTTATTTTGTACATATTTTGCTCCAGTCCACCCAGTTCTCTGGAAGAGATCACTTTTAGTGAAAGTGAAAGTGAAAATAATTTAATTACCACAAATTTTACATTAATTAACAATATGTTTTCTTACATGAATCAAATCTTTGTGGTAAAAATGAGCGGGCTCAGCTTTATTGCCGTGACTGCATGCGTAGTCGCAGCGCTGGTTTTCAGCCCGTCCCTTAGTGATAAGGCCGCCGTCTGTACTCTTAGATTAAGAAATACCTCCTTTTTTATGTATTTCCTTTTTATGTACAATAAAGTGTTTTCTATCTCTGTCTATCTAACTTTTGCAATGACAATTTAATATTATAAGGAATGTAACGAAGTTAACACCACAACTATGTTACATTATTTATGTTATGTTGCAATATTTACTTAAGACATTCATTCGTTCTTGAGTGGAGACCACACATCGGCAAGCGCAGTGTGGGACGACCAGCCACAAGATGGAGAGACGATCTCATCCAAGTGGCAGGGAGAGGCTGGATGCAAGCCGCTTCCAACCGGTCTTTTTGTAATTCCATGGAGGAGGCCTATGTCCAGCAGTGGACTTATTGTGGCTGAATGATGATGATGATGATGATTCATACGCCGGTTTCGGTTTCGGTTTTCTGCAGTCGCTGGTCTCTGCCTACGCCTCTGGAATACAAGCGTGAGCTTATGTATGTATGCCTTGCATATACATATTTGTGTTACTTGTCTGTTTATTTTGTTTCTGTGATGTGTCTTGTTGGTATAATAAAGGTTTTTCATCTTCTCCCTCAAATTCACCTTGTAGAGAGCCTTTGTTTGAGGTGCCTACTAAACGAGTAAAGAGAAACAGGGTAGATGCAAGAGCAACTTATTAAGGCCTCGTAAACGTTCTAAGGCTCTTAAGCAACCCGGTACCAAATATTATTCGCATACAGAACAATGAGAGACATTGTTCTATAATACGGACTACAACATTGTAACAAGGGGACAATTAGGGGGTTGACAGGCGACACCCTCTCGTTTTAATGTAATGATGTTATGTAATTATACCACGATTTGTCTTCTTCGGTCTTCTTAGGCTTATGTGAGTGCTCTCTTGTTAACAACTCTGAATACACAACACTACAAAGCACCCACAGCCCGGTACAGGAATATTATTCACTTGTCTTAAATCGCCTAGAATACTATAGCGTTAGTCATAGACAGTGACCCATCCATGGACTGAACGCGCCGTATGTTGCTTAACCTTAGTGATCGTTAAAGATCAAGGCACGTTAAGCAGTTGGTGCCGGCTGCCGTCGATAGATGGCAGTCGTTAAGCCAAGTCAGAGGCCTTAGAGCGACTTCAAAACTTCTGACAGTAAGACCCGCCACTAGTCTTACAAGCCTCCACCAATCTGGACTTGACCCACGTGGTAGAGTGTGGCCTATACCTTCCTCAGGGAAGAGACCCGTGCCCCTCGATGGGGACATAATGGGTTGATGATGAAGCAACTAGTCGCCCCAAGGATAGCCAATTAGATTTGAGCAAAAATAGAACAAAAAATAATTCTGTAGAATTATGACATTTTGACGTTCTTGAAAACTCTCGGTCACCGTAGAGAAACAGAATAGGGCCGCGAATACTACAACCAAGCGGTCGCAGGTGCATTGTAAGCCTTCTCTGTTTAATTTTCATTCCCTGAGGCCCAGTTTTCCCATAGGGATTGCGGACAAAGACAAACCAACACTCCGTTCGTTCGAGTATTATGTAAACAAAAACTTTCGCTGCACGACACGCGATTGCGCGTTTTTATTGCCGCTGTCACGCACGCCATATAGCCACGCTAGTGTACACTTACCCTTAAGTATCATTCCAGAACCCTAGCATAGTCAGCACGCTTCGCACGAACTCATTTCACTGTCTCTCATACCAGTCGCGAACAGAAAACCAGCAAGCTCAACTTCGGTGGTGCCTTTTCCATAATTTGTACGCCATGTAGAGCATACTATCAATGAACTCGTGCTTCACGAATAGACATTAACACAGAAGAAAAATATCAGGTCTAACTAATTATGTTTATAAATAAGTTGAACAGATAGTTTGGACCAATAAAAGTAGACCCATGGGTCACCAATTAGCCACCAAAGTATATATTTAACATAATTATGGAATAGCTTATAAGGCCTTGCAAATGGAATACTTGACGTGAACGAGACGAACAATTTGGTCTACCTTTTTTGCTAACTGTACGCAACCCCAATTGGTTTCCTGAAGCGAAATTAGGTTTGTGTGTGATCACCAAAAACGAGATAAAATGTTATCCTGGTAGTCGTGGTACTTTGTGCCTCAGGGTTGCCAAGCACGCGTGTTAGGCAGGCAGCCTAATTTGAAAGCTATAATTTATTTGTGACCTAATTTTTATAGCCGCCTAAAGATTTTTATTTGAATGCCTGTTGCTGTGTTATAAAATTGTGCCTAATTTAAGTGGCCATCAAATCAACACAATCACGGGTACGTAGGCCATAAAAGATAAGAGCTTTATTCCTTACAGGTCAAGGTATCAAATCGTTCAATTTTAACAGAGCATGTCTTTGCTGACATTGCCTGATTATCGGAGGGTTACCCTCCAGCCTTTCGTTCGATATTGCAAATTCAATATGAGCCCTATATGGGTCGTCTGAAAATCCACACAAGGTCTAAATAGAGCCTTTCATTTGGTTTAGTATAGAATTTTACTCTATACTTATTGCTGGCCATAATTTATATTTACCTTAAATATGTGCCATTTCAATTAAAATTCAATTGATTAGTTCATTCAAAAATATTTTTTTTTAATAAACTCGGCAAAACGTGGGTCCAGTTCTAGAGACTGGTGCCTCTGCCTACCCCTTCGGGGATAACGGGCGTGAGTTTTATTTTTTATTTTTTTATAATTCATTCAATTTTCCCAGTTCCCGTACTCACGGAATTCCATTACTTCCCTGCAGTTTTATTTATAGGGGCTGAATCTAATATAGATTTATGTACATAATAAATAATACTTAAATAATAAAACTAATATAAAGTAATTTCTAATTATATACATAGGTATTCAATTCTTCAATTTTATTACAATTAGGCCTAAGAGCGGCTTGAAAACCTGACAGTAAGAGCACTAGTCTTACAAGCCTCCACCAATTCGGAATTGGCCCCCGTGGTGGAGTATGGCCTATCGTCGCTTATACTTCAACAGCGCGAATATGCTTTTTACCATTAGTAGAAACTTAGTTATAGAGTTGAGGATAGAGAGTCGTCCCGCGCATGTTTTGCGCCAGTCAAATTCAAAATTTTCGGCTTATTTATTTTACTGTCATTTATTTCATTCTAGAAAAGAAATCATTAAGTTTATGCGTCACCTGCAAAGTTGTCTAAATGCATGTTCGCGGTGTTGAAGTATAAGCGACGCTATACCCGTGCCCCTCGGTGCGGACATAAGGGGTTGATGATGATGTACAATTCCTTTTGTAATTCAACAACTTTAAGTAAAAAAGGGGTTTTTAGATACATTTTCCAATTTACAAGAACTATCTATCAATGTTGAATTTACTAAACATAGCTATTAAACGGAATTGCTCATTACTCGCATTACACCTTCACTAATCATGCAGTGAAACTAATAAAAGTGAAGACCACTTTGCCAATCTAACTTCCGACCTTCGGTAAGGAATGAGACGTGTTAGCGCTTGATAAACGAGGCAGTGAAAGAATCGAACTCGTAACCATCACATAGATAACTAAACACATCATCACCCATAACATAAACTCACTCCTGTGTCCCAAAAGAGAAGGCAGAGTCCAAGGACTGCCACTAGCCATGAGTAAACACCTCACCACTAAACTAGCCAGGTAAGGGCAGAACATTGACATTCACTTTTGGAAGGGTCTGAAAAATAATAGGCTATTTGACAGTGTGAAATTCGTTAAAGTTATACGTATTCGTATAAAATAGGAGTGTTAAAATAGCTTTAAGGCATTTTAACTACAAAAATTATTATTTATAAAAAAACAGGATAAAATTTGATAATTATGCATCTGCAGCCATTGTGTCAAAAACGGCCTGGGTTGGCCGATTCTATGATGACGTCACAGCTCAGTAAAAATGGCGTTGTTCATTAATGTCGTTCTTACGCTCATTGGTTTGTTTACGGACCAGTGACGTCATAATTCCTGTGCGACGCCATATTGCCCACGATAGCGTTTTGGTGGCTTATTTCAAAAGTAAATTTTACTACGATTCTACAAACCGTAGCGAAAGGTAAAGATCACCAATACGGAGCTAAGGCCGAAAGAAACGGACCAGGTGCGACGCAAAAACTCATTACCTATACAAGAAGGGATGGGAAGTATCCCTTGAGGGATTGACAACACTTAACGGCACGGATACCTAGTGAGAACGAGATTGGATTCTCTTTTGGTATTCGTTTGCAATGACGGGTGAATAAACCAGTGGTCTTATAGGATTCTTTGTAGTATCACTAAATTAGTAAATTGGATTTGTTGATTGACTGCCTACACGTCAATTCACTGTTCACTGAAAAAGTGCGCTTAACGAAGGTAGACTTCACTTCGAAAAATTTACCCATGCATTTGGGTCTCACACTCGTACGCGTCTCTCACACTCACACAAAATACGTTTGTCTGTCAAATGCCTCAAGCCACTTCGCAATGAAATATGCAACAGTTGATTTTCCAAAGTAAATCTAAAATAGGGCTTTTCAAAGCGTCATTAAAAAAAATACAGTACCGCATGTCACCGATAGATGGTGCTGACGTCACATAATATGTTAAAATTGGCATGACGTCGCTGTACCTTTTTTGTGATTTCTGTCCTATGTTTTTACAAAAAAAATGCATAATGCATAGGCTAGCCATGACACAATTCACGTACGTATGAAATGACCAAAGTAAAAATACTTCGATAACTTTCAAGTTTCAACAGTTTCGAAACAACCAAGTCTAGTTTAGATCACAGACTACAAAGAGATGCTTAGATTATCACAGATTAATAACGACGTACAACATTTAAAACGTATGATGACCCTTTGTTCTCCTTGCAGCGCCATCTAGTATTTTTTAATGAAATCAACTGACAGTTGTCATTGAAAAGTCCTCATTATCAGATTGTATTAAATAACATAAGTTAAGAATATTCTTTATTGCACACAAGAAACAAGAGATAGAAACAAAATTATACACATACTTATAGATTGGTCGGACTCTTCCGACAAAATTGAAGTGAAGATTGCTCTATAATCTATAACGTGTAGTGCTTACGAAGTTTTTCAATTGAATTATACAGGGTGTCCCAAAACAGCAAACTGTGAAAAGGCAAGTCATACTGGTTATCAGAAAAATATAAAAAAATACGATTTTTTTCATTTTAAGTACAATTTTTTTTAATTATTATTCATTCAAGAAATTTTACAAACATAATGAAATATAAAATTAAAATTAAAAATGGGCAATTTTTTAAGTTTTTTTTTAAAGTATCCTTTTCTTCCAAGCTGGATCAGCTGGTTTTGATATTTTGTTATCAGTTTAAAGAAGCATTATTCAGAGATACAAAACAAAAAAAATTGAAAAAAGTAAAGATTTGTGGCAACAGGATTTTTAATTTTTTTTATTTTATCCACACAATTTTTTTTTATTTTTATGATAACCAGTATGACTTGCCTTTTCACCCGGTTCCGGCTTGACGTTGAGTTTTGGGACACACTGTATAAGCACACAAATAGCTGTTATTCACCTCTATCTGGCAGACTACTAAGCAATAGCCGTACAATGACATTTCAATGGTGTAACTCGGGCTATCTATACTATAGGCATCTCTCGTGTAAAAGATCGAATGGTGCGAGGCGCCATAGTACGAATGAAACAACTATTACCACTAATATGACTGTCTCTGTTGAACAACTATGCGTTTTAGAGAGACAACGCAGTGGCGTATTCTGAAGCACCGTCTTCATTGTGCCTCTAATTAGTCCCCGTCACTTGACAGGAGGACCCTCCGGCCGCGCCAGGCCTTTGCCCCGGCCCCTGCCGCCTTCGTTTGCATAATGGACCCGGTGCAGGAGGGGTTTTCTTCCAAACAAACAAGAATACATCGATTTTTTTGTCTTCGTTTTTTTGTTTCTTTTGTGTTTAGGAGTTACGGTTTTTCTGCCGCCCAAGCATAATTTTCAGTTTGTTGTTCAATAAATAAATTATTTTTTTAGCATAGGTGACATTCATGTAGGTGTTATAAGCTTAAGGTTTCTTTATTTTATACTTATTGGGTGTTCATACATTAACTTAGTTTCTAACATGCTTACAGTACAAATTGTTTTTTTTATTGATCTTCCAAGAAATCTACCCAATGCAGTGATAAAATATTTTCAAGTCCTTATTTAAAGTACATACGCTGATATATGAACCAGAATAGCGCGGTCGGTGGGTAACTTGCCACATTCCGGAGATCGTGGGTTTGAACCACGTAAACCAATTTTTTTTTTTTGTTGAGTACTCTCATACTCTCTCTCTGAGAGAAGGCCTGTGCCCTACAGTGAGACTAATGTGGGCAAGATACTCATAACATCAACATTTATTTATTTTCTTTACAGCTTACTATTTTTACAGGATGTAGTCCTAATACAATAGTGAAGCGCACACACAAAAACATAAAATAGCCATGACATAAACAAAACATAAAGATTTACATACAGGCACATACATTGCCTCCGGCCCCACACTAGGATACCCTGTGTCGTGAACCAGAAACAGTGACATAGCCAACATGTGAACATCCATACCTGGGCCTGAATAGGTATGTAACATATCTGAATTTGCACCCAGTAGCAATACCACCATCAAACGGAGAGGAAACCTGAGTTTCTAAGGTGTCCGTATGCCTCAGCGCTACAAATTGCCAACACGTAGTGGGAACGCGGGTAATTTAGCACATACCTACTCCTAATGTGCATTATACACACTACAATAAAGAATATTCTATCTATCTATCTATCTATACTCTCTCTCTCTCTCTGTCTCGGAGAAAAAGCCGGTACTCTATAGTGCCTCCTATAGTATAGACCACATTATTTATTTAGAATCCGACTCCTAGTTTGAAGCCTAAATAAGCTTAATGAAGGTTTAAAATAAAAATAAAAAAATCATAACATCGGTATTCCAAATTTAAACGGAGGATAACTTTTTAAAAGCTAAAGATGGAGATGTGAACGTTCCGCGCCAAAGAACGTAACTCCGAAGTAGCAGCTAAGGCACTTTAACCTAGAAAACTCTTGAAGCATTCAAAGGTAATCTGTGATTAAGTGGGGCAGACGACACGTCTGCTGTATACACAAAATATTCACCGTCAGAAGGGCAGGAGCTAGCTTGCGAAATTAGAGAATTTATGTAGATGGACCAAACTTTGTATTAGATTTAAGATGATTTGAGAAAAGATGGTCAGAGTAGAGTTTTTTTTTGCTGCCTTTTGCTCCACTACATTCGGCCCCAAGGCAGCGGCTAACATTATCATTTTATGTAGGTACATTGACATTGAACAAGCAGAATGTAAATTCTTTACGTTGAAATAAATTTCTGATTTCTGAATTGAACATTAATGTTTTAGAGGTAGGATCGCTGAATGTGAACTCATTGTATTCATCATCAACCCATTATGTCCCCACCGAGGGGCACGGGTCTCTTCCCTGAGGAAGGGAAAGGCCATACTCCACCACGGGGGTCTAGTCCGGATTGGTGGAGCCTTATAAGACTAGTGGCTGGTCTTACTGTCAGAAGATTTCAAGCCGCCCTAAGGCCTCTGACTTGGCCTAACGACTGCCATCTATCGACGGCAGCCAGCACCAACTGCTTAACGTGCCTTGCGATGCACGAAACCGCTCGGAAAAATGCCACTAGCGTTAGTTATGGACGGTCACCCATCCATGCACTGAACGCGCCCTTTGTTGCTTAACTTTCGTAATCGTGTTGAATCCCTGACATGTTGAATTCGCATAATGTTGAATCCCAAAATGTTGAATTCGCAAAATGTCCTTAATAAAATAATATTTTAAATTATTCTTCAATTCAATTCATATTTTGTTCAATCAATATTTGTAACAAAAGAATGGCGAAGAATGCTTGCCAGTGTTTATTTACACACACTTCTCCAACAAACACTTTTGCATAAGCAAATAAACATTTACCGTGCCTGAAGCTATAGAGATAACCTTCTGTTTATCATGATATAATCCTGCTAAGTAACATTAATAGCCTTTACGATTGGGGGAGCTTGTCACGAACACCTAAAAGCACTGCGATGTTTTGCGTAATAACAGGCGTATTCTAAAGCAGAGGTAGAGCGTAGAAACTAAATCTACAAAATACAAAAATATTTATTTCATCATCATCAACCCATCATGTCCCCACCGAGGGGCACGGGTCTCTTCCCTGAGGAAGGTATCGGCCATACTCCAGCACGGGGGCCAAGTCCGAATTGGTGGAGGCTTGTAAGACTAGTGGCTGGTCTTACTGTCAGAAGTTTTCAAGCCACCCTAAGGCCTGCCATCTATCGACGGTACCCGGCACCAACTGCTTAACGTGCCTTGCGAAGCACGGAACCGCTCGAAAAAATGCCACTAGCGTTAGTCGTAGACGGTGACTCATCCATGGACTAGCTGTCCCGGCAAACATGGTACCGCCAAGTTTTCGATTTTTTTCCGTAATTCCATAACCAATATTGTTTATTTTTTTCTCTCCGTAAGAACCATCCTCGTATTTCAAGGAGTATTCTAAAAAAATAATTTAGAAATCAGTTCAGCTGTTTTCGAGATTTACGCTTAGCAACACGTTCAGCGATTCATTTTTAAATTATATTTTTTTCCAAACTTTAAACGACACTAAATCAAAAACCTTTAGCGGTAGAAAACTCGAAACAGTTTGCATATTTAGTACTAGCTAGCATTAAATTTGTAGACTGTTTCGAGTTTTCTACCGCTAAAGGTTTTTGATTTAGTTACGTTTAAAGTTTGGAATCCCATGACAAGACGTATTCAAGTGCACATATAGAACCTTTAACGATGTGATGTCGTTGAAGCGAGGGTGATTTGTTGGGATCGTGGCAGGTGGCAGTCCCTGGTCTCTGCCAACCCCTCTGGGATACAGGCTTGAGCTTATGATTGTTATATTTAAGTAATGTTATTAAACTAGCGGTCTTATCGATCAGAGCGATCACTTCATTTACTAAGACCGTTATCTAAATGTTGTAAGAAAACTAGTCAACCAATCTCAAATCCAATCAAATCAAAACATGTCGTGCCGTGTTTATTCCATTTATCTATACTTGACTTTTTGAGCTCTGTATATTTTTTGTGTTTTTTACAACACAACCACTTGATCTGGTCACAAACTAGGATACCCTGTGCTATGGCAACCAGGACAGGACATTATAAACATCAAAAGACACCCAGACAGAGGCCATGTCTACAAATGTAGTGCCTAGTGGGAATCGAACCCGCAACCTCTTTCTTGGTAGCTGAGCGCTCTTATAACAGGTCATATGACCTGATGAAAGAGCAGGTTCCACCGGTTCATGGGTTTCTTGAAAAAAAAGTCAAGTATAGATAAATGGAGTGTAGTGTGTAATCGTGTCATACAATGTCGTGCCATTGTAGTTTCGTTCAATTTGAAATCGGCTATAGAGTATTGATATCGACCACTTATACGATTTTACATGGCCTAAGTCTGAGCCTGTGATCTCTAATCTTGTAGAATTCCGAGAACTGGCGTCACTCATACCCCGAAACTAGTCGCAAACAAACTGACTCATCTCCTGCGGAATATATTATATTTCATAGAGTGAGTCAGTTATTCTTGTAGACGGAATTGTCTACTACTGTCACTGAGACAGTCTATCTATTTCAGAGACAGTCCTCGTAGTAGACAACAGAATCCTTTCGAGGCACTTGGTCTTGGAAAATAAATATTTGTGACAGAAATAATCGAGGTGTGGCGTGATGGGGAAAAGGCCTATACCTAGATATCTGCTTTACTTCAGATGTCTGTGGCCTATACCCAACAGTGGGCAGAGATAGGCTGATCAACCCATTATGTCCCCACCGAGGGGCACGGGTCTCTTCCCTGAGGAAGGTTTAGTTTTCATGATCCATAAATACAGGGGATGAATTTTTTTTTTGTTACATCCTCATCATGGACCGTCATCGTCAGTCTGAAAAAAACAACCACCGAAAGTAAGTATGTAGATAGGATTACTTAGAAATGTACAGCCAAGAAAAGTCACGAATTAACGGCGATTCCACCTTCCCCTGGGTAGTTTTCTCGTTTTCTCCGTTTCTCCCACACCCGAGGCGGTAATCGAATGTTTACTAAAGAGCATAAACTTGTTCCGTTGTTAAGTGCGACCGCATGTGACGTCACGTTCGAGTTACCACGAGTATTGTGCTCATATCGCAAACTTCATTTTGCGGTGGCAGTGAGCAACATGAGGCTGAAATTGCCTCGAACACAAATATGAAGCAAAATGCAAATGCACGAGTCACTATAAAAACACTCAATCGCTTTAAGTGTACCTTTGAAATTTGAAGAATTCCCACCTTTTCTCCTTCTCTTCTCTATGTGGCATCGCCTATCTTTTCGATACTGCCAGTTCAAACAACGATTTGCTACTCTGTACTGGTACTTTGAATGACTATCTTTTCGACACTGCCAGTTCAAACCACGATTTGCTACTCTGTACTGGTACTTTGAATGACTTACTATGGTAGTTTCAATTTCGCCAGGATCGCACACTCAGATCCAGATAAAATTCGGTGAATATGGGATCACATGTCACAGAGGACCTTTTTTTTTTTAAATTGGAAAGAATTATACAAATCGGTCCACGCGTCTTGGAGTAGTAACCGCGGAACCTACTCCTTTACTTGAAGTCGGTTAAAAAGTAATATAGACGTAAGACCATAATTATTATACAATTATAAAGAGCAGTATAGTACTATTTAAACTAAATATTGAGAAATTCTCCCCCACAACAGTTATCTTTTAAATTTTAATCATTAGCGTTAGAGGAGCGTTTTAGAAGAAAGATCAGTTTCATATCGTAGTAATAAAGCTTTTGTAAGCTCTGCACATTATATAGTTAATAATCGCGATTGAACTCGTTAGATGTATACCTTAATGGTTATTTAGTCCCCTTGTAATACTAATTGTACTAGAACACCCACAGTATTTGAATGTTAAAATATCACAATGGTTCTTTATTGTACTTAATATTGTTTCATTTTGTTTCTATGTGTATTTTGCTTTTGTTGCTACTTTATAACTTGCTTATTATGTTTTACTGTGTGTTAATGAAATAATTAATCTACTTATTCAGTTATGTCATGGGCGACATGCTATCAACTTAAATAAAATGCAGTCAGGTCGACTTAAAACCTCAATTAATCAATCAAACTGCATGACAAACGCTTGATAAAGCACGCAATGTAAAAAATCACTCTCCTCTGATTAGGAGTGTAGACGCTAATTAGACTAAAACCGACTATAGCTATAACGTTAAGGCTTCTAATAGGCTCCTCGACAATTTACGAGTTCGTTTGCGGACCGTGCCGTTTCCGCTATGTAATAATGGTGGAGCTTCCTGAGTAACTGATTTCTAGCTGCTAATACAGCTCTCAGCAAATATATAATATCAGAGGCATTCGCTCATAGAACACACCTAGAAGCAGTTGCTTATAGATGGTGTTCTTCGCAAATAGACATAAACATTTACATACAGGCACGTACATTGCTTCCTGGTCACACACTAGGAAAACCTGCACTGTGGGAACCAGAAACAGCCAAAAGCTAGGGTTTTTTTGGTCCCCAGCCGGTCATGTAAAATTTGTTCGAGTTCACGTTTTGTAGTCTGAGCCATCAATTTACGACCATCAATCAGTTGCTAACATTTTTTTTTATATGTTGTAGGTAGTTTTGTTTCTCAAGATTTTTTTTGTGCAGTTAAACCATTTGAAACAATGTGAAGCAGCCAAATTCCTTATAAGGTCGTTAGTTTTAAAATGCTTTTATATGACTTTTTTTAGGATCCCCAGACTAAAATTGCCACTTATCTAAAATTAGCGTGAATACGCCGAAAACTTGGCATACTTACTTACAAATATGACTCTACGCGGGCTAGATATTCCATGCTTTATTGACCAAAACTGGCGCGAAGACTCGGACATGTTTACTATTTTGATTTGGAGACTTCTACTACTTTCGAAATAAGAGCTATTCTTCAGCGAAGTTTTTGAGGTAGATGTGTTGCCGAGTATACTTACTCAGAAATGCAATGCAGCTTTGCGTTTTATGATGCTTCCTTCCTTTGTTAAATCCTGTATAAGTAGGTAATATTCGTGGGGTAGGTATTAAGTAGAATGAATACGAAAATAACAAAGTCCACCATTACATAAATCCCCAGAAACCCCCTTAACCTTTTCCATTCATACGTCGCGAAGTTGCGAACTTGAGTGGAGCTCCAATCATGAGTTGCACGTAATGCTATCTACAAGGTTATATATCGTCAGTGGCAACAAAAATGGCAAAAAGCCGTTGTCTGTGGACAACGGCTTGAATCGGACCTTGTCACAGACAAGGGTTGCAAGGTCACCTACTGCTACTAAAATGCAATTTATTTCATTACTTATGATTTTCGAGCCACTGTTTAATAGAAAACTGTATTTTAATTAAATTTGCTACTTAGTGACAAACATCACTATGCAGTTCATGTTTTTCTTGTGGCACACAAGTGTGAGCAATCCAAGAACATCAAATTCTTAATGGATTATAGTGGTATTTATAGTGTTTTGAATAAAATTAACATGTTTATTTATTCTAATTAGCTTTATTTACAGGCCTTTACCCCTTATAATTACTAATCAGTAGCAGTTACATACCTTACAATAGAGAAAAATTATAGGAAAACGGTTTTAAGTGACAGACCATAATGGCTAGTTTTGCACTGCACTGGTAATTGCGCGGGTTTTTTGAATGATGACAGCTCAAGGCTAAGTTTGTTATCTATCCTGTTTCACTGGCAATACACCGTAATGAGTGTAAAAGAGATAGGTGTCCGTTTGTCTGCTTTATTACACATATTAGAAAATGTGACCAACGATGTCCAAATCGGGCTTCGCCACAGATGCGGCACACACTGGGATCAGATTGGAAAAAAGTGGACTTAGGGTTTTTTGACCCCATTTTTTTTCTAGTGACTCCTTACGTCAATTCAATAGACATTTACTGATTGTTATTTTGTCATAAAATGACCCATTTACGAGAAAAAAAATATTTTAGATTTTTTTGTATGGAGGAAAATGTTTTTTTGTGAATAACTTCTTAGTTTTTAAAGATGTTAAAATAATATTTAGTAGGTGTAATGAAGAGTATTATTCTTGACATTTCATACCACGACACCTACTTCATATCTGTGTGGCTTACGGAACGGTCGCTGTTTGAAATTTCGTTTATTTTACCAGTACATTAGGATTTGTTGAAACCAAAAATGTCACCACTTCTTAAACTTCAAGGGTTTCTCGGGAAAAAATATTGACTCCCAATCCAACGATCCGAAAGAAGGCCAAATTACGTCACGTTCTAGGCACTCCATATTATTCTTGAAGAAAGTATTTTGGTTTCTAATGGTTTTAAACATATTTTGTAGACATTGCTTACATAAGACAGTATTGAAGATAGAGGTGAAACTAAATAAAAAGGTTGTTTTTGGAGAGAGTATTGGAAATATGTATTTGAGGAGGAGTACGGTTGCGAATAAGGAATAAAAAGTATAGAAGACACTGTAACAGAGAAGATAATTTTGACACTAATGAAAGATTAGTAACGGATCTTCAATAAGGTCTTCAAAAACTTCATTTTCCTCAGTTTTCCCTCCATCTTCTTCTGGGCCCATAACCTCTTGGAGCCTTCCTATCGCTCTACTATCTTTCATACTTTTTATTCGGTAACAATTCAGGATAATAATATGTTTATGCCTCTTGAAGACAGTGGCAATATTAAAAATAGAGAGTTTTTGTGTCGTGCACTATTGGATTGCGTTGCAGTGGATGTTTCATTGAAATATCTCGAGGTTCTTCCGATGTTTTCCCGAAACTATGTAAGCAATGTCTACAAAATATGTTTAAAACCAGTAGAAACCAAAAAACCTTCTTAAAAAATAATACGGACTGGCTAGAACGTGACGTCATTTGGCCTTCTTATGGATCTTTGGATTGGGAGTCAATATTTGGGTAAAATAAACGAAATTTCAAACAGCGACCGTTCCGTAAGCCGCACAGATATGAAGTAAGTGTCGTGGTATGAAATGTCAAGAATAATACTCTTCATCATATCTACTAAATATTATTTTAACATCTTTAAAAACTACGAAGTTATTCACAAAAAAAGATTTTCCTCCGTACAAAAAAAAAAAAAAAAATTTTTTTCTCGTAAATGGGTCATTTTATGACAAAATAACAATCAGTAAATGTCTATTAAATTAACGTAAGGAGTCACTAGAAAAAAAATGGGATCAAAAAACCCTAAGTCCACTTTTTTCCAATCTGATCCCAGTGTGCGGCATGTCGACAAAATGTCAAAATCGGGCCTCGCCACTGACGAGTGGATATTAAACGATGATAACGCTTTACACCATAGTATGTTTATTTTCTATGTAAAAATAATAATAATCGAATGTATGTGGACATTTACCAAAGTCTCTTTCCGAAACATTTAATTCATTTTTTTGTTTTATTAATTTCCTAACTATATCGTGCACTGCGATTTATATTTATAATACTGTGATTACTATCTGAGGGAAAAGCTTAGGAATTGGCAAAGTGTAATGTTGACTCTAATATTTTTTATCTAATAAGTTTGTCAATTCTGTTTTCTCTCCTTGAATAAATTAATAAAAATAGACGGATATTCTTCTTAGTTCTACAATGACGTGCTGAAGCCGGCGACATTGGTAGAGCTCTTAAAGTGCGAATTTTATAATATAATGTAAACCCTGATATTTCGAAAGATTAAAATCTAAGAAAAACTTATAGAACAAAAATTAAAATACCAACTATAATTGGATAAAATAATAAAATAATAAACTCACGCCCGTTATCCCCGAAGGGGTAGGCAGAGGCACCAGTCTCTAGAACTGGACCCACGTTTTGCCGAGTTTATTAGGTCCCAAACGTGACAAGTGGCAAGCCTGTCGCCGTTATCCGGGCACAATTTATCAGCGAATGGTGTTGCTGTACAAACAAATGTACGTAACTAAAAGTCATTGGTACATGCGTGGTTTGAACCCAGACCCTCGTGATCGAGAAGCAAGGGTCAACCCCACTACGCCACCACCGCTTTTTTTTGGAGTGTTCCAGAAATTGCGCATTTTGGAGATGACTCTGTAGATAGTATATTTTAATAACTCGCGATGCTAACACATAGTTATATATTAAAGGGGAATCCAAGATAATTAAATATTACCTAACTAATAAATAATTGTGTTAGACCCGTTTAATATAACTTTGTCTAGTTTAGTTTTCCTTTCGTCGTCACCAACAAAGGTAGATTGATGATGACAGAAAGAGTAGACTTGGTTTCACGAAATGAGCTTTGTTCGTGATAGGCCTATCGCTGACCGGGTTATTGCCGGCGTCCTTCGTCAAAATAATTCCATTTTAATTCATCCCGGTCGCTCCAGGCGTTCGGCTCTTTATTTATTCACGCGTGCCGTGAGATGGCGTTAAAGAGCGGTTTTACAATAAGCGACACGACACCTTGAAATCGTTACTAATTGACATAGCAAGTCACGATTGCGATAGAATTAGTCAAAGTTAAATATTTTATTCATAGTTCAAACAAAATGTTTACTTTATGAACGTCAAAGTTGTTAGTTTCACAATTACCTATTAGATTACATGGAGAAGAAACTAACAAAGAAACTCCACATTTATTCTTTTCAAAACAGTCTTAGTCTCAGCCTCACGCGGTGGTGGCGTAGTGGGGTTGACCCTTGCTTCTCGATCATGAGGGTCTGGGTTCGATCCACGCATGTACCAATGACTTTTAGTCACGTACATTTGTTTGTTTGTACAGCAACACTATTCGCTGATAAATTGTGCCCGGATAACGGTGACAGGCTTGCCACTTGTCACGTTTGGGACCTAATAAACTCGGCAAAACGTGGGCCCAGTTCTAGTGATTGGTGCCTCTGCCTACCCCCTTGGGGATAACGGGCGTGAGTTTATTATTATTATTATCTTAGCCTAATTAACAAACTTTCAAACTTAAAAAATACTATTCGTGGATGTGTTGAACACTAGACACAGATATCCTATGATTAAATTTAATATTAAACTACTGTTTAATGCCAGGCATCCTTGTCTTCTAAGTGATTGTTGATTTTATAGTAAGCTTTTTTGCAAAGAGTGTGCTTAACATAATTCTTAAACCGCGTTCGAGGTGACTCAGGTAGGTATTAAGTAAAATGATAGGTGCGGGTAATTAAGCTCTGTTCCTCGAGCCAAATTGTCGACCAACCGACGGTATCAAATAAAGTCTATCGACGTTACATCGAGCCTGAGACATGCAAATGGTACGATTGCAATATTAAGTAGGTAATCTTTTAATATTATGTACTCTTTAAAATATTTAATATGAAAATATAAATATGTCCCCACCGAGGGGCACGGGTCTCTTCCCTGAGGAAGGTATAGGCCATACTCCACCACGGAGGCCAAGTCCGGATTGGTGGAGGCTTGTAAGACTAGTGGCTGGTCTTACTGTCAGAAGTTTTCAAGCCACCCTAAGGCCTCTGACTTGGCTTAACGACTGCCATCTATCGACGGCAGCCGGCACCAACTGCTTAACGTGCCTTGCGAAGCACGGAATCGCTCAGAAAAATGCCACTAGCGTTAGTCATAGACGGTCACCCATCCATGGACTGAACGCGCCGTATGTTGCTTAACATTAGTGATCGTTTAAGATCCCTCAGGCAGCCCAGGCTACGAGCGATTCCAATATAAGTGCAGGAAAAATGCCGATTCGTCGGCTACCTATTTTACTATTTCTCCACTATTCCCTACACCACTATCTAATCATTTATGGAGTAGTAAGCTCGTTCTAATAAGTCCAATAACGTATTTACCCGTGATATTCGAAAGACTTTCCTTTCCATAGAACTTTGTGTTACTGAAAACCCTATGAACTAGCTATTTTTTCGCTTGCCTTGGATATTATGTACTTACTCACATTTACTCTAATTACTTACTTCCAGTGAAGTTGCATAACTTACGTTACGGGCAACTTTGAAAACTTAAAATGTAGAGGAGACAGTCTTATTGTAGACAAAAAAGGATAATACAATACGTATTCTTACTCTAAAAGTGCACTAGGCGTTCCTTTTGTAGTTTGTCTGTTGTTGACTGTACCACAGAATACATAATAGTAAGAGAAGATTCACTCCGCAAAACAAATTAAAGAAAAAGGGACTCTAGCAGCGATACAATTAGGTGCAATTCAGATCGCACGGCGCTAAAAAAGCTACGTTATATTCACCTACATGTTACTTCTCTTCTACCGCGTAACTCTTACCTCTTCTGGCGCCTGAATTCATACCTATTTGCCACTCCGGAGTGGTCGCCGCATGTACTTACGCGTTCAATACCGACACGCGTAGTGAAACAGGCCTGACTGTAGAGTAACTGTATTATTTTAAATAATAGCACTCGCTGCTAGAAATCGATGTTCCATTAATTATCATAGATATTATATTTACCACGGTCATGCGGAGATCAGTTTATACGGAATATCCTATTCTATAATTTTTTTAATCACTTTCAAACTAATTAAAATTAATATTGTTTTGCTTAGCTTTATTTGTGCAAATAGGACTGTTACTTTTGTCAGCCCTTAAAACTTTACTGATCTTGTAGGTAAATCTATGTTAAGCATTTGGCGGTATTTGATGTCCTATAGACAATATTACTGATGTTATTAATTGCGAAGATGTCGTTTCGTTGTATGTGAAAAGCCCAAGGGCGGCGAGCGCTACGCAAGAACAGGGTAAAACCCCTACATTTTATATGATATTGGGGAGTAAATAGATTTCGTGCCGACGAAAACATGTTTGCATGAATAGATTAGTTAGATAGGTACTTTGATTAATTTGGGCTTGTGAAGTGCAACGACCCACTGTTCGTCTTAATTACTTTCATTGGATAGATAGTTAATTGTTTGGTGACATTCCAGACACAATTCGGAGACTGAACAACGACCACACAACGGAATAACTTATCAAAAAAGTGACCAAATCGTACGATTCCTAGATCAAGGCTCAGCCTCTGTTACGTCACTCATTCCGCTCATTAGAGGCAGCGTTGTCAAAAAAACACGCCCGGCTCAATAGCGCGAAGGTGCCGAAGAAAAATTGTCCCGGCGGACGCTCAAAGCAACCCTTCCCATTATCTTCGGCAAACGGCGCGTGTTGGAACAATGCCCGCAAAAAGCGAACAGACTCTTTCTGGATGATTGACGAGCTCACCGGGATGCGGGAGAGCGTAGCTGCTACAGTGGGTCGAGCAAGTCACGAGTGCCGAGAGAAATGCGTCAGTACTCTATCAATAGAGTTTGTGAAATAATACCTGACACGATAGCGCCTTGTTGAGAAAGGGCTCATTTTTATCATAACTAAGTTCGGTATTATGCCTTTGCCCTCGATTTCTCAGTAAACATATCTGCTGTTTCATACATTTTAATGGCAAGCCACGTCAGAGGCCTAAGGGCGGCCTGAAAACTTCTGACAGTAGTTTTCAGACCAGCCACTAGTCTTACAAGCTTCTACCAATCCGGACTAGGCCCCCGTGGTGGAGTATAGCCTATACCTTCCTCGGGGAAGAGACCAGTGCCTCTCGGTGGGGACATAATGTGTTGATGATGATTGGCAAAGGTGGTAACAATGGTACCTGATTTGCCATATACTATTAAACTGTATGGCTAAGCAGATATTATTTTCGCGATTTCAACGTTATCATCAGTATAAAAATAGTTTATTTTAGCGAGTAGTGCACAAAATTTCGGATTCTATTAATAAGTAAAGGATTTTGTTTAATTATTTTCTTGATTTCCTTATACTGAAGGAACGTTTGCGTTCAATATGCGCTTGGCCATGCGTATTGGTCATGCGATGAAATGGCTTATTTTTAGGGTTAAAATAGTAAACCCACTACAAAAAATCTTCAGATATCTTTCTAGAAAGGAAAACGAAACTTCAGCAAGAAATTGCACGTTCTTAGTCACCGTAAAGTGACAGGAAATTACTTCAGACGGGGTAGGTATGTAGTACAAAATTTGTATAGGAAATTGGGTACCTATGCTAGAGATAATCCGCCTAGAGAGACGTGATCTGTCATAACCTGGATGTTTCCATAATATAAGCACTTTTTCAATGACTCGCGAACGCAGAATTAGTGACACTTGTGTGTCGGCCTGATGTGCAAAATAAAAATGGACTGTGGGTGTGACTAACCACTTCAGTCCATCCTTGGCTATATAACATTTACATACAGGCACATACATTGCTTCTGGCCCCACACTAGGATACCCTGTGACCAGAGAACCAGAAACAGGGACGTCAGAAACATGTAAACATCCAAGACCTGGAGTTTTTTTTTGTCCCCAGCCGGGATTCGAACCCGGGACCTCTCGCATGGTAGTTAGATGCGCTAGCCGCTGCGCCACAGATGTCGTCAGATATATAGTCGCTATTAGACCCGTTAAGAGGCTCCAAAGGGCTAGCACACGAGCACCACTGGGGAAAGAAATTCACATCTTTTTTTACAGATTGGTGCTGCAAAAAGTACAAGCTCTTTTTAATCGTGTCAATAGCTTTAATTTCGTATTCACTCAAAGCCACTGTTAACATGATTGAAATATTGTACGGACACTCTGTCCATGATTGTAGGAAACAGTGACGGTTTATATTTTAAAAAGTATCACACTATGACTATAAGACTATGGGCCGGTTTCTGAGTTGAGAATTTTCACTAAATAAATACATAAGTAACGTTCTGTCACGCTCTCTTCTAAGAAATTTAACGAGACAGCACTAAAGTTAAGTAGTTACGTGGAGAAGTGGATCAAACCGCTAGATGACGCGAATTCGCGCCTCAGTCGCCGCGAGCGTTATTCGCCGCTCCGCGCACCGCGGCGGGACGCGTTGCCTGTGGCAGACTCCCCTATAACCAATCGCTAATGTTTACGAGAGTTTTATACAAGAGTAGCAAAACTTTTGACATTGACTGTACCACATCACTTCTAGACAACATCTGATTATGATCCTTTATATTCACGAGTCTCAGCAGATTCTTATCATTCTAGACGACCCGAGTTTTGACGGCTCTTTTTTGCCCTCCCTGGCACTGCCCGTAATATTCCGTGAAGTTGGAAAATAGTTTCAGGATGACCTCTTTAGGTATTCAACGACTAGCAGAGCCCGTGACTGCGTTCGCGTAGTAAAGTGAATCCTGTAGCCTATGTCCTGAGGTCCTTAAGGTCCATACTTGAACATTCTAAGGAATTTTTAAATCGGAGTGAATTTGAAGATTTTATAGGTACACGTAATCTGTAAGTCTCTGTCAAGCTGTAAAAAAGACGTACACAATATAATATACATTTTGATGATGTTAGTCTGAACAGTACACAGACTACAATCAAATTTTGTTAGTTTCTGCATAATAATATGAACAAAATACTAGCAAATGAAGAGAATACCAACGGTAGTACGCAACGGAGGTTGGCGGGAAGGGGAAGATCCAGTGCAAGATAACTTTATAACGAGGAATTGTATTTTGTACACTCCAAGAAGATGTGATCCGCAGTCCCCTCGGCCTGACCGCATTCGCACAAGGCACTGCACCATGACGGCCATTCTTCTTATTAGATGAACATCTAGTCCTGTGAGACGAGCTGTTAATTCATACTTGTACAGGTCTTCGTTGACTGGCTTGGCTCTAAACTCTTGTAAATCGTTAATTTCAACTGGATGAGCTTTGCGTTAACAACTGTCAGTTGGCCAAAGTGTATACGAAAAAATGTTTGACAGCTGTTAACAGTAGATTAACAGATTGTTAGTGTACGAGAAATTAGTTAGAGTCATTTGGACATAAGTTTAGTAAAATTAACATATAGTTGAAAAGAATGCTCTTTCTCGTCCGAGAAATTCTTCCGAGTTTGCGCTAAAAGAGAATTTTTCAGAGCGGATGCTCTGCACGGTTTTCGGTTCAATTTATGGCCTTTTATTGAACTCGCACGGTGAGACGGTGGTACGTAAAGTTTATCGGAAATAGAAATACCCTAACAAATAAATGCTGACATCATTGTATTGCGAGTAATTGGGGATTTTATCGACTATTTTACCTAAACGCCTATTTTAAAGTCCCGTAAAGTAATTTCCAGTGGCGGATTTGCAGTCTTGGCCGCTCTAGGCCCCAGGCCATGAGCCGCCCCTTTCTCAGCACAGCACGCAGCACCTATCATATAGACTATGTACATAATGAATTTACGCAGACTAGGTACATAATGAATTTAGTGGCGCATACCTATAAAAACTGCTATTCGTTGCAGTGCAGTGCGGCCCGCCATAATTATGCACAGCCTTTTCAATATTTAGGTACTTTGCATTTGAGTTATTTCTTGCTATCATCAGTGATTTTTTTGTTACGATTTGCCGCCCCTAATACCTATCTGCCGCTCTAGGCTCGGGCCTACTGGGCCTTTGGGTAAATCCGCCACTGAAGCTAGGTATTCGTCAGAAGCCAATTACAGCCAGTCACACGGGTGCAGCATTCGATGCATAAATTAATATCGCGAGACGTCTGCTGGGATTATATTGATAGGGACCATTTGTTATTGGTTAGGCGGCTTGTTATGAAGGTATGCGATGCACGCGCCATCTGTGGTTGGATAGCTATACTAAAAACGAGAACGTGCGTATTTGGTATGTAGGTGGGTGTGCTTTTAACACTTTATCTTTGGGTCTGACGGGGATGTGCCAATAATAATGAAAAAATAATAATAGCGCTGTGAGCTTAACGTACATTTGAAACTTTTTAGAGTTCCGGACCCAAAGGGTAAAAACTGGAGCCTACTACAGTCTGTTAGCTTTTAGAATATACCTCGGGTACTATCGGATATATTCGTGTAATAGAAATATCGGAATCTAAAATAATAATATTATGACACTTAATTTCACTTATACAGAGCAGGAAGTAGTATTACGCTTGTGTGCTTTCGGCGAAAACCGAAGCCTACTCTAGAGCCCGAGGTATATTCTAAAAGCTAACAGACTGTACTAAGATTCCACTGTACATCTGTCTATCTGTGACCAGTTTGTATTTCGTGAACCGTGATGGCTAGACAGTTGAAATTTTTGCGCAGTGAATCTTGTGTACCTGTACTATTATGTATTCAGTGGTACGGCGCCGGTACGAAATTATTTTCTCGTCACACAGCCCATGCTTCCGGAAAAAGAGTCTCAAAGCTCTAAGTACTTGTTTCTGATTAAGTCTCCGCTCTGAGCAGGGCACGAAGCCTAACCATATATCTGGGACAAGTGTTATCGTGAGACCGTAAATTGGCTAGGACGGGATTTCCAAAGTCGGCGACCGGCGATGTGGAGAGATTACATAGAAAATATTTGTTTAAAAATTAGAATAAGAACTATCGTAGAATAATATTCCAGTTTTACGGTCAGGAACTAGTACGTTGACGCACAAGGTAAATTGCGCAAGTATGTACTTAACTGTAGTGCCGTCTCGTCGATTTCTCAGAAAAGAGGGTGACAGAACGTTATTTAAGTATTTACTTAGTGTAAATTCTCCATTCAGAAATCGGCCTAAGACTATGTGCATCGATCGCTCTTTGTAAGCCGTCTACAACGACTCACAGAGGATTATCTCAATTCAGTCGGGCAAAAATGACATTATCTTTGTCTGGAGAACGAAAATAACGAGTAACAGGCTCTAAAGGAATGCTCAAAATAGAACTACCTAATAAAACTAGCCTACGTGCCCAGCTTCAGATATTTGGGTCGGACTATCTACAGGCCTTTTTCTGAGAAGTTGATGCTCAATTAGGTACTAAGCTGAGCATTAACTACTAAGCACAAGGAATCAAGATAAGTTTTTCGCATTAAATTATATGGAGTTCTGTTGTTATGGGTTTCTGTTTTTTTTCATAAAAACAGATCTTGGATGTCACATGTTTGTGACGTCGCTGTTTCTGGTTGACGTGGAGGGAATCCTAGTGTGGGGCCAGAAGCAATGTACTTATGTGCCTGTATGTAAATGTTATGTTATGTGATGGTGTTTTGGTCCCACCTGCATGGCCCAGCAGTCGGGTTGTTGGTTTTTTTTTACTTCAGTTTTTTATTTTCATAATTTCAGTGATTTTCTTGTATTTGTGTTGATTTCGTGTGGCCTATGACACTCGTGCGAACCAATGGCCAGTATCATTTGGTAAGGAGTTATGAGGAGACATAAAAGCGGACATTCATACATACATACAAGCTAAACACTTTGACGACATCTGTGGCGCAGCGGTTAGCGCATCTGACTACGATGCGAGAGGTCCCGGGTTCGAATCCCGGCTGGGGACAAAAAAAAGAAACCCAGGTCTTGGATGTTTACATGTGTATGACGTCGCTGTTTCTGGTTCCCACGACACAGGGTATCCTAGTGTGGGGCCAGAAGCAATGTATGTGCCTGTATGTTAATGTTATGTTATGTTACTCTTGTGGCGCAGCCGGGTAATAAAACTAGCCGCAGCCGCAATCAGAAATCAGATATTGATTTCAACGTAAATAATTTACATTGAATCGCTTGTAGCCCCAGCTGCCTGAGTGATCTTAAACGATCACTAAAGTTAAGCAACGTAGGGCGCATTAAGTGCATGGATGGGTCACCGTCTATTAATAACGCTAGTGGCATTTTTCCGAGCGGTTCCGTGCTTCACAGGCACGTTAAGCAGTTGGTGCCGAAAACTTCAAAACTTCTAACAGTAAGAGCAGCCACTAGTCTTACAAGCCACCATCAATCCGGACCAGGCCCCCGTGGTGGAGTATGGCCTATACCTTTCTCGGGGAAGAGACCTGTGCCTCTCGGTGGGGACATAATGGGTTGATGATGATGATGAATTTGCATTTTGTACGTATTTTAATATATTGAATGTCAATATAGTTGACGACCTCAGGTGCAGCGGTTGGCGCATCTGCCTACCATGCGAGAGGTCAAATCCCGGCTGGGGACAAAAAAAACCCCAGGTCTTAGATGTTTACATGTTTGTGACGTCACTGTTTCTGGTTCCCACGACACAGGGTATCCTAGTGTGAGACCATAGGCAATGTATGCGCCTGTAAAAATATACAATGTCTCTGGTATTGAAGTCAAAACACGTGAAACGTTACAAGACTATTACTGATTTACCTCCAGTTTCTGGCGGTTCTCCGGTTGTTGGTGTGCGACAAACAGGGAGGTCATCTGCCACTTTAGGGTCCCTCGTATACATCTATAGGCTGTCGTATAGTCTATAGTATAGTCTTCATTTAGTTGCCATAGCTTCTCCTGAACTTTGTCCTATTTTATTACGGGAATAAATTTTTACAACTGTTAATTAAACAATACAGAAGTTATCATGATCAGTTGAAAAATTTAATGGGCAGTCATTTAATTTTTCGGCGGTTAGTAAATTAGTGAGCCAGTAAAACATAGGCAGTAAGTAATAAAAATATTGGTCTGTTAATTCATCATTCAATGTCAGTGTAAAAATTACTCGAGTAGTTCAATAAATGAATGAGCAGTAAAACGGTTGAAATGGGCAGTTCACAGTGGGCGGTAGCATCCGAACGTCACTTTGAACGAAAATAAGTTAGGTTATGTTGGAAAAAATGTAAAATAGGTTAGGTTAGGTTGGAAACAATTCGGATCGTACCTGCACCGGATCGGGAGAGAGGAGAACCCGGGGTGCCACGGCTGCGGCGCGGCGGACGACACGGCGCAGCACACCCTTGAGGTGTGCCCGTCGCTGTCCGAGCGGCGCCGCAGTCTTGTTGCCGTGGTTGGGCCGGACCTCTCGCTTCCCAGCGTGGTAAACTCCATGCTGGGGAGCGAGGAGGCATGGACGGCGGTCGACTCCTTCTGTGAGGACGTGATGTCACAGAAGGAGGAGGCGGAGCGCGCGCGGGAGAACAATCCTCTCGCGCCACCGCTCCGCCAACGAAGGAGGGGTAGGAGAGGGCGGATACACAACCGCCCCCTCTCGCCCCATGGTGATGAGCAGCGGGCGACAGGCGCGGGGGCGCCCTCGCCCGCATTGCACTGCTCGTCACCGCGCCGTACGGGGACGACCGAGCACTCCCGGTCGTTCCCGGGCCCCTCCCTGTGAGGAGAGGGGCGTGAGGGGCCCACCGTGTTAAGGCGGGCAATTGCCGGCGGGGGACTGGAAGAAATGCCAGATTCCCAGACCCCAGACCCCCGCCACCAAGGCGAAGAGGGAGTGCCGCTGGGTTGTTTAGTGAGTATACCGGGAAACACTTTCCCGGGAGTCTCACATACTCCTTCCGTCCCCCGGCGGAAGGAGATGCGTAACGCATTTTTCCCAAGGTAAAAAAAAAAAAAAAAAAATAGGTTGGAAACAATAACCCTATAGGTTAGGTTAGGTTAGAACTGTGATCAACACACGCACGAGCCGAGCGAGCGAAGCGAGCGTGCCGCGGCAGCGGCCGGCGAGTGCTAGGAAAATTCTATCCATTTCACTAGGAATACATTTTACCGCCTAATAGTTTATAGAACTGCTTAAAATAAAATGTATTACTAACCAATTACGATTTGTGAACTGTACGCGCCTAACCGCCCAGTTCAACTTTTCCACTGCTCAGTATTTATTGAACCGCCCCTGTTTAAATTATTTTATGACTCATTTATATTTAGTTTACTGCTCAGTTTTTACTGCTAAACTAGTTTGCAAACATGCGTTTTTTATTTTTTTACCTACCATAAATCAAATATTGAACTGCCGCTTTAATTCTATGCCATTCTTTAATGCTTAAGCATACGGACGCAATAATTAATAAGTTTAACATAATATTTGTCCATGGACCATAGAAATTCAAATAACGTATATTGACCCATTAAGTGAGATACATATGTTTTCGATGCATGCTTAGTACATAATTTTATCATTTATTTTTCAATATAAGTGGAATGCCTCAGTATTATTAAATAAAATAAAAAAACTACTATTTTTGAACCAAAACTCACGTAAGCACTAAAAGACATTATTCAAAGTGAAGTAAGTGTATCCGGTAGAAAATTAACCTCCTCAGTCCCGTGTCGACAGAATAACAATAGAAAACTATTGTTATTTTCAAGGTCGGGACTGAAGAGGTTAATAACACAACTATTATAGATTGTTTTACGGATAAAATTACTTGAATTATGTCGGAACAGTCCGAAAGAAGTTTATCCATAAATCAATCTATTTATTTATTTGTATAAAAAACAATAAAATACAAATGATAACCATAAAAAAACAATCTTTAATGTGTAGTGCTTACGAAAGTTGTAGTTCAAAAACAACTATCCATGAGCAGGTTTTTAAGTCTACATCTCGGCAAAGTCTTGTAGCTGTCTAGGTCGAGATATTTCCTTTGTGATACCTCTCTGTTCACATCGGCAACGATTTACTTGGCATTGCCCTTGACAGTCACCTGATTACATAGGCGTCTGTGTAAACGTTAAGCTTGTTAGCCAATGACATGCCGGCCCGTTGGAAAACATTTTCATCTTCGTCTCTTTTCGTGAACTGTGATTAGTTTGTTGTTTACTGAGTGAGTTCTCAAGCATTATGTAAATATTAGACAAATTAAATCATCATCATCAACCCATTTTGTCCCCACCGAGAGCACGGATCTCTTTCCTGAGGTAGGTATAGGCCATACTGCACCACTAATTGGTGGAGGTTTGTAGGACTAGTGGCTGGTCTTACTGTCAGAAGTATTCAAGCTGCCACAAGGCCTCAGACTTGGCTTAATGACTGCCATCTATCGACAGCAGCCGGCACCAACTGCTTAACGTGCCTTGCGAAGCACGGAGCCGCTCGAAAAATGCCACCAGGGTTAGCCTTAGACGGTCACCCATCCATGCACTGAACGCGCCCTAAGTTGCTTAACCTTAGTGATCATTTAAGATCACTCAGGCAGCCAGGGCTACGAGCGATTCAATGCAACTTAATCTTCGTGATCTTTTTAAAATCACTCAGAGTAATTATATAAACTCTGTTAATTAGGAACTTTAAAAGACTAAGTTTGGGGTTTTTTCTAATCTTTTAAAATTTTTTGCAATCGTTATTTTGCCATAATAATAGCCTACTTATTCCAAAACCTACCTAATACATTAAAAAAAAACGGTGAAGCCGTTTTGAGGGAGTTCGATAACTACACTGTACAATACACATACATACGTATGCTCACTCTCACAGACCATAATTACATATCTATCCTCACGCATGTACCCCAGAAGGGCAGGCAGAGACAATGGACTGCATCTTGCCACGATCATCGACATTCATTGGTCGTTGCATGCACGCGCGCCAGTTTCGGGTACTCTGTATCTTGCTCTTCCACACACATTCGCTCGATATACAGGGTGTTGATTTGTACAGTTGACTTCGACTCAGGGATGGTTATTTACATGATACTGAAGCAAAAAAAAATATAAAAAATATTTTTTTTAGTGAACACCCTGTATTTACATTTGAGTTTTATATATTTTAGATTAAGCTTTAACATTAACATAAATAAAGCACATCTCGGCAGTCACTCGACGACCACCACGTTTAGCAACACAGTATAACTTCACCCTACTTTAGAAGCTCACAAAAAACGACTCCCATGAAAACTCAGCAACACTAAGTATCACTATAAAAAGAAAACCGACACCAGTAAAGAAGTCAACAATAGTTTGTCAACTACGCTCAAGATACGCTTGTAACGGGCGTTTGCTAAAGCGGACCCTGACAACGTCCTCGACTACTAAAAAAACAATAAATAACCCAAAGTTAGCCTATTGTGGCCACGTCGGATACAAAGAGGCCGTTTTCTTTTGTTCCGCCACAAAGAGCGGTGTTCAAGGGCGCCCTTTCTACCGAAGGCTGTACAAGTGAACAAGTGTGGTCGGCTAAGGCATTTCATAAGCTCCGGCTACACAGATAGGACGTGGGACGGGGACGGGACGGATACGCAGCGTCCTTACGATTTACATTCAAAATTAATTCATTGGGACAAAAAAAAATCCTAGGTCTTGGATGCTTACATGTTTGTGACGTCGCTGTTTCTGGTTCCCGCGACACAGGGCATCCTAGTGTGGGACCAGAAGCAATGCATGTGCCTGTATGTAAATGTTATTATTATTATTATTGTATTGTAAAGAAACTTCCTGACCAAGTGTTTTCGCTCACCTACTTAATACGTTAGCCTAACGAACATGTCCAAGTACTGAATAGATTTTCAATGGCAAGAACTAAAAGAAACCTAAGAGAAAAAGTAGCAATTACAGGAACAAAATTATGATTTCAATGTAAGCCTTATTTTACTATGTCGGTTCTGTAAACACGCCCAACTGTATTAATAATATTATTTAATTCTCAATGTATAATTTAATAGGAGTTTGCTGAAAATCAGTGTTGTGTTGATCACTCACACACAACATTTCGGCTCAGCATACTCCTTTTTTTGTCATTTTTTTATTTGTTATTTATTTTATTTATTAATACTAGTAATTTATAAACTAATGTGACTCTTATGTAATTTAATTTATTTCGATGATAATAATAAACTAATTTCAATTTCAACTTAGTTTATCTCGTGCTTTTCAATGGGAAAAGAGTGCATTCAGTGCCTGCACCACAAGTCTTCGCAACACTCTGCAGTTTTGTATCGCCGACCTACCCTGAAACCAATCCAATCTACAGATATTCTGAACACCTTTTTTACAATATATTTTGTGCAATATATTGTGCCACTTTTCATGATTTTGGTATCGACCTATATCGTTAGTTAAATTAATACAAACCGGCGTGCCTGCATGCAATAACTAATGAATGTCGATGAAGCGAAAGTGGTCTGTCAGGATCGTGGTAAGTGGCAGTCCCTGGTCTCTGCCTACCCTTCTGGGATACAGGCGTAGGCTTATTTATGAACGTATAGTCCATTTATCAACAAGTCGAAAGTCGAGAAAAAAATGTACAATAAAAAAAGTACATGAGCGGACTCGTTGCTAATAGCTATGTCAGACAACCTTATGATAGAAAGGTTACTGGAGGTGCCAAAAGAGAGATGAGTACTTAGTGCAATAATAAATGGTACGTTCACTTTACAACAAATGTATGCAAATTAAAATTAGGTTAGAACAAGCGTTAGGTTAGAGGACCTTATTATTATTAATTCACACAAAATTTGAACTCAAACTGAAAAACTGGGAGAATCCATCGTGTTTACACCCCCCATCCTCGACTCACGTCCAAACTGTGTGATCGGCGCTTTAGGATCTATGTAGTTCTTTGCCAATGTCTAGAAGCGGATCGATACACCTTGACATCACGTTTATAGATGTCGTTATTGAAGTTCACTGTGCTGAGTATTTATTATTCTTAAATTCTTCATCTGTCTTCATTCGAAAGTCGTCGACATAGCCCACCGGATGAGGAAGTTGAAGTGGCAGTGGGCGGGGCACATAGCACGCAGAACTGATGGCCGATCGGGCCGAAAAGTTCTTGAATGAAGACCACACATAGCCAAGCGCAGCGTAGGACGACCAGCCACAAGATGGACAGACGATCTCATACAAGTGGCAGGAAGACGCTGGATGCAAGCCGCTTCCAACTGGCCTTTATGGAAATCCATGAAGGAGGCCTATGTCCAGCAGTAGACTTCTTGTTGCTGAATGATGATATGATGATGAAATTCTTCATTAGCAAATATTTAAATTTTCGGTTTCATACGAACTGCCCGCGTCAAGATATAATTAAAATAAAATATTGTCTATTGAAGTTTAGCTTTGAAATGGTTTATTTGCTGGGAGAGGTTCAATTATATAAATACTAAAGAAACGGTCCATGTGTATTGGAGCCCCCGGGTCTTTGTCAGTCCGATGGGAAGCGTCCGGATGGCGTGATTTTGATACCCTGGGAGAGGGGGTGGTCCTTGCTATGGGACGCTCGTGCGTCTGCACATTCGCCCCGTGGCACTTAGCGTCTACCGTGTCCACCCCGGGTGCTGCAGCGGAAGGGGCTGCAAGGCTGAAGGTGCAGAAATATTCGACGCTTTTGGCCCAGTACATGTTTGTGCCACTCGCAGTCAAACCACTGGGGTTTGGGGAGTACAGGGGAAGGCTTTTATTAAGGAAATAGGTCGCCGCTTGAGGGTCCGAGGCTGTGACTGCCGCTCTGGGGCCTATCTTATGCAGAGGATTTCGCTTGCAGTGCAGCGAGGTAGCTGTGTCTCGGGGTGGCTTATTTTCTTAGTGTTTTTATTATTGAATGTGTGTGAGTGTGTGTGTCCTTTCTATTGTACCTACGTTAATAGTATTACTTTTCACAATTCATTATGTTTGACGAAGCTTTTTGCTAATGTATTGTAGTTTATGGCTATGTTGCAATTTTGATAAAAATAATAATAATAAGCTCACGCCCGTTATCCCCGAAGGAGTAGGCAGAGGCGCCAATCATTAGAACTGGGCCCACGTTCTGCAGTTTATTAGGTCCCAACGTCACAAGTGGCAAGCCTGTCGCCGTTATCGTTATTATTTTGATGTTCTAAAAATTGAACGCTTATCCAGTTATCGTTTATTGACGCCACACCTTTAAAGTATTCTTTAATTTGTATGTATTCTTCACACTGTATGTACATAAGTGAATTGACAATGACATAAACATTCCTTTGTGTGTAATTTACTACACAAACAGTAAAACTGTATAATTTGTTTTGTTCAGTTCGTAACAGGCCCTCTGTATGCTATGTACTGCCGGTTGAGCCCACTCCATAATATAGTCTGGCTAGGATTCAGGCGGATGAAGTCAGCGTACTAGTTCCGCTACTGCTCAATAGATGGCGCTTGTTTTCAGCTGTTTTTGTCGAGGAGGAGGTGTTGCCTTCAAATTGCTTGAGCAGGAGGAAGTTTTGTCATTATTATAATTTGGTAATAGCCTTATTCATCTTGTCCTCCGTAATTATTCAGCGGCGGTAATTTTTAGGTTCAATTTAGCCCTCTCTACGCATGGCAGCGGCTGCCATGCGTAAATCTGTGAAAATGAAAATATCTTACATCACAAGAGACTACTTTTGAATACTTGTAAGCAGCCTATAATATACATCCCCCTATAGAGCATAGGCCTTCTCTCAGCGAGATAGAATGGGGTTTAATCGCCACGCGATTATTATCATCGTATTGAACAGCTCAGTTACCTACTAAGCTTTCCTCACGTTTTCTTTGTTAGCGAGTGGTATTAATGCTACTATAACTTCACAAACGTACATAACTTAGAAAACAACATCTTAGGTACATGGCTGCAATTTTAATCGAACCTGTGTTTGGCGCTTCCTAGTCCATTGCTCTACCCACGATGCTACCAGTGCATGAATTTCATTTATTATAAATCTTAGCACACGTAATCTAAATTCTAAAACATCGCTAAAAGCAGCGCCCTTTCGAGTAAGCTGCGCCCAGACCTCGATCTCTGCGAAGCACATCAACGATATTGGCCCGCGAATTCAATATGCACATCTGTGGAGAGGAAATACATTTCCTTTCGGTCCGATGTTTGGGTCTCGCTGCTCAAATGTTAAGAGTTATGTCACCGCGGGGCTGGGACAGGATGGGGGAGGCAGGGCTTGCCGCGCGCAGCCAGTGCCCGCCCGACCGCCGAGCGACGCGCGTGTCCATCCCGCCCTAACCTCCTCCCACAACGCGGCTAGTTACATAACCCCCCAAAAATACTTAGACCTAAGGCTTTTCTCTGTGATCGATAACAGTTTTTGCACATTTTACATGCGTAGTTAGTAAGTAACCGTTACATAAGCCGCCGTCCACGAAGCTTCGCTTGCCACCGCTTTTGTGATATTCGGTTGTGATATCTTTATTCGTAGGCCAGCTTTTGCTCGTAGTATTTTCTCGTATTCTAAGCCCACAATAAGATAACCTCCATTCGATTAAGCGTAAATTAAGTAAGCCGCTCCCTCTTGATAATCGACAAGTTATCCCGTTCCTCCTATCCCACCCTGTGTCCGAGTTGTCATCCATCCTACTCCTTACCCGCGCGCGGCGTGTAAAGACCGGTGGGCGTGCGATGCGCGGTGAGCGCGCGAGATAGTGGCGCGTCACGGGTTCGCGCGTCTGGTGGCGGCGCGCCACGCCATCTGGCGGCTGCGCCGCTCTGGCTCGCAGCCGGCGCAGGGCTCCAATGACCACGAACAGACCAACCACTTGTATGTCTCTCTCTTTACTCACTTCTTCCGCTCTTGCTTTCTCTGTGCTTCTGTGTCACCTTTTGCCGGCATCCGCCGAAAGGTCTACACATTTGGCAACCGGCGTGAAGCCTGCGCAGGGCTCCAATTATCACGAACAGACCAACCACCTGTATGTGTCTCTCTTGACTTAATTCTTCCACTCTGGCTTTTTCTGTGCTTATGTGTTAACTACGGGACGGGTCTAGTCGTTTTGCCACTGGCTTAGCATGAATGTCGAGCTCAATACAGCGATATGAGTAGTGCACTCTGGTTTACAGTAACAAAACAAGAGTGATTGGCGCGACTCCTTATCGCTCGATACTCTATTTATGTCAAGCCAGTTAGTCAAGCTCTGTTCTTACCTCGTAGTACTTATTGAAATTGAGTTCAATACATCAATATTTAGCACGCAATCCCGCTTTGTGACTTTAGGAAAGCGATACAGCGCGTAAGGTATTGTCCTAAGAGTTTGATACGGGCATTCACGGTGGACTGAAAAAAGACTGACCTTAAAAAGAAAGACTTTAAAAAAAATTACTGAAAATAGAATAAAGTAAATATTTAAGAGAGGCTCTCATACAAACAACGTCATTTTTTCCGTGTTTTGCTTGATAATAAAATAATAACGGCACCAGATAGGCTCGCGCACGATAAGTGCTACTCATACTTGGCAGGTTTTTCATGCTTTGTGTGTATATTTCAGAGTTAACAGTACGGAGTAGGTTCATATATTTTCTACTTGCAACGCGTGACTGTCATGTCTACTTATAGTGTGTAACAAACAGAATATTTAACAACTATATGCTGCTCGTAAAAGCAGTTATGAAATTTACTGTTTGCGTTGTGCACTTGTAAAGAAAAAATTAGAGAGCTTTCGAAGCTTATCGTCTGAATGTCAGGCTTTGCTATTATGTATTAGCTTGGCTTGCGTAACTGCGTCGACTAGGCAGTCGACTATAGATGAGCCGTACTGTGTGAATCTTGAATATTTTTAAACAATCTCGAACCTACAACGAATTTTAATTGATATAAATTATAAAATTTTATTCTTAACAGAAAATTTTGGTTGTAGATAGATAGAGATAGAGTACACTTTAGTATACAACCAATCTATTAATATTATAAAAAGGAAAGATTCGTATTTTTGTGTGTATGTATGTTTGTAATGAATAGGTTCAAAAACTACTCTGTCGATTTTTAAAATTCTTTCACCATTAAAAGCTACATTCTTCATGAGTAACGTAGGCTATATAGGATTTTCAAAAAACTTAGGGTTCCGTACGAAATCCCGAATAGTGTAACCCAAGGTGTAAAAAAATTACCCCGGGAATTTGCCACAGAACTAATGTAGCTATTTCCACATAAACGTTTTTGCCACCCGCGCTAAGCCGGGGCGGGTCGCTAGTTGTACATAAGAAAGGAAATTACACAGGTATTTTTTTATTTCGAATTTTAATTAGTCTTATTTCTCTTTGCTGTATTAAATACCATTATTGGGCTCCAGTTCTCTTGCTCCAGGATTTTCCATCGGGTCGCCTTTTCACTTTATTGGGCTCGGTCCAAGTTCCTTGCTACTGTTTAGCCAACTATGCAATTATGCACACTTTTTTCTTCCAAAACTTTTTTCCTAATAAAAAGTGACCAGCCGGTTTAATTTCAACAGCATAGTTTGAGAAGAATTACAGAGTAAAATTTGCGTAATTTGAATGGTAGAAACTACATTAATGCAATGAAACGAAGCTCTAGCAGTGTAAACAGCAGACGGACGAGTCTCGGCTTCACTTTGAAGTTATTTTCCTTTTAGTTTGTTTTTCCCGCCGCCTGCCAGCTGCGCCTTTCGCCCCAGACGGCCTTTTCACCCTAACGACGTAATCGGCCTTCGTGTCGTCCTCTTTTTATGCCCAATGAGTGAAAAGGAGCGAGGATTGAAAGCGAAATTAAGGCGAGGGAATGAAATTGAACGCGCTATCGGGTTGCGATTTTCCATAATCTCGCTTGGGTAAGGTCAAGGCTTAGACATTGTATAAACCCAGCGTAGGTAATTTTTTTGTTTGACGTGTTGAGAATTTGTGAGTTGATTGATGTGAGTGAGTAATATAGACACGCGACAGCGAGTCCAGCCAAGTTCGAGATATAATATAACATCAAAATAACGCAATCGACTTGACTTGGTCATGTCAGACCACAAGCGCGAGCGCGATAAATAGATAACTAACATCCAGATCTCGCGCTCACGTAGAGGATGAGCTCATGGTACTTAGCTGGTCCCGTACTAGGATCTGGTAAAACCCAATTTAATGTAATGTTATTTAATATTTCACGCCCTAAGTTGCAAGCTGGAATTTTAGTTATAAAGTATATAGCGTGAAACGGGGCGATTAGAAACTTGAGGGTGAATAGAAACAAAGTATTATTTGTAACTACTATAGTTGTAAGTTGCGTACAGCGACGTCTCAGGAACTAACGGAAATATTTGTCGATAAACGCGTCACTGTAGTTATTTTTTCAATAGGAAATCGGTAACCAGAAACCTTTTACCGCTTTTGTATTTATTCATGCTTCAGTGATGATGATGAACGTTGGCTGCGTGCTCTTTATGTCGCTGTATTTAAGGAATGTAATGCATTTGATCACAATAAAATGTTATCACTTTGATGTTGTTTCATTTTGCGCTTGTCTATGTATCGTGCCATCTCGCTCTACCATATACCTACTTACGGCTCTGAGGCGCTAGCAGCGCCACCAATGAAATATGATCTTCTTTTACAGATCGCTTTTGCCAATAATTACTTAACCTAGGGCTAAAATAGTTAGATATCATCACCGGTAAAATAGTAGTTTTTTTTGCACAAATGCTATTGACTTTCTTATACCAGGTGATTGTTTAGTGGTCCATGACAAAATCACCACTTACATGATTACCAGATTCATAAGCCATTTTTTGCAAAAACTATCTCTATGCGAAGGTATGATTTATTCATTTGTGGCGCTGAGTTGGATCTGTCTTTGATATCACATTAAAGAACTCGATATCAATATTAAGCTAAAAGACAAAATAATACGTATCCCACGTACAGAATTTAGGGACCCTATAGGTCTATCAGAACAATGGTTTTTAATTGTCCCTTTGAAGGTCATAATTTGACAGTAGTTAATACATTGCAATTTTTAAGACAAGTGTCTCTGATACGCAAGCCGTAAGTTGCCAATCTTGATTGTGCTTGCGCATAGGGACCAACAAACTTTTAGAACCTTTTACAATTTTATTCTAAAGACAATTCAAATTTCATCAAACCAAAGTTATCCAGACAAACTTCTTTTTAACTCAAATGACGACATTTTTGCTGCTTTGCTTTTATTTCAATAAATTAAAGTATAGAACCCCATTATTTTTAGTTCGGCATTGCCCTATTTTCATATTTAAACTGTCATTAATTTCATCTGTTTCGCAACTTTTTTTATTTTATTTTGTCCTTATATTTCAACAGCTTTTTAATCAATTTGCTTTAGATTGATGTTGTAACCCCAATGACAAATAAAGCTGCAAATACAACTTGTAGAGGTAGACAACGTAAGTATCACTGCTGTGGAAATAAACAAGTAAATATTATGGTTCACCGCCTACAGTCGAACAACAATAGAGAGTGTATCCACTCTTTATTAGCTATTTCCAGATGTCAACCTGTAGTGTGCTTGAAAAACATGTAAATATTTGCGCACGGTCAGATATATGAGTAAAGCTTCAGCTATTTTGTCAAATACTCGAACCTATGGCACAAGCAATAAGAGCAGGAGTGTAGCATGCGTTGTTGCTAACTGTACCAATACCGATCAATCGTTTGTTCGCAATGTACGGGAGGTTTGTTGAACCCGATGAATTTTTAAACTCGTTCCGTTCTACCTTAAGCTGGGTACTGACCAACGTTACGAGGTGTAATATAACATGTTACACAGCGAGCACTTAGTGCAGTCAGTACGTTTTGTTACGGCGAATTCTACAATCAACGACGTACTGACTGCACGAATGCTCGACGTGTAACATGTCACATTACACCGCGTAACGTTGGTCAGTACCCAGCTTTACAATCAAATATCAAGAAACTAATACAGTTGACTTGAGTGGTTTTACAAACAGTCATTGTGGTCGTGGGTAAGTTAATTCTGCTTTCAAATAGGTCGAACATTCCACTTATAATGTTGTGTTTAGATAACAAAAAGGCTTCGGTAATAAAAATAAGCTTAGCGCACAGTTTCAGGACTATGCCATGAACATGATTGAATGTTTCCATATTCGTAAGCTGCCATTTTCTGCCTTTTTTCGATTTTATTCTTTTCCACGTATACTCTACACAAATGTCATATAGAGGAAAAGTTTGTAACCATATCATTTTATATCATCCTTTCAACCCGTCATGTCCACACCCAGGGGCACGGGTCTCTATCCTTAGAAAGGCATAGGCCATACTCCACCACGGGGGCCAAGTCCAATTTAGTGAAGGCTTGTAAAACTAGTGGCTGGTCATACTGTCTTGGCTTAACGACTGCCATCTATCGACGGCAGCTGGCACCAACTGCTTGATATGCCTTGCGAAGCACGAAACCGCTCGGAAAAAATGTCAGTAGCGTTATTTATAGACGGTCACCCATCCATGCACTGAACGCGCTCTAAGTTGCTTAGCCTTCTGATCGTTTAAGATCAAATATCAGTAATTAGACATTTCTCAAATCTTGGCGATTAAATAAGATCAAGTAGGAAGTGTTCCTGTACTGAGCTAATACAAAAGTCCAGTCGTTTTTTGTGCATACACTTTGGCTATGTGACGTCTAACTGTAAATTAGCAGATTGGTAATGTACCCTCTAAAAGGGATTACTTCCTATGTAAAAAGGGTTGCTGTTTTCAGTCCCCTCAGGACTGAAGTGAACCAATTCCAGCCTTTTAATGTACTAAAATATTCTATTCTTCATTTGTAAGCAGAAATTCGCCCTCCATTTCCCCGTTACAGCGCAAGTCTCGCGAGGCCAGACGGTCGAATGTCATTCGATGCAAATTAGATACGCCTTGAATTAAATATCAAGTGTTGAGTTAATCATTCAGTGGGACGGTCATTACGAGAATTCCTCGTAGATATGCTTTGGAATCTAGACGGCGAGGGCGCCTTTTAGTACGTAGTTCAAAGTTGTTCAGTTCCTAAGGTCATAATTACTACATACATAATTATAATTTAGACATAAGGAAATTACAATAACTCTGTATTATGGTTGAGCAATAAAGTGTTATCTATCTATCTATCTATCTATACTACGAGTATGTAAGGTAAAAAAATATACAAGATAATGAGTATTCTACCATATGTGTATAGAGTCTAATGTTATAAGATGTGTATCCAAGCTTATCTCCTACATAGATTTGAGAAATGCACATTGAAAACCATTCATAGTGGTTATCCTTGTAAGATGTTTTACTTCTTGGCAAAATAAACGTACAAACCTAATCAATAACAGCACACCTTGACCTCAAAATTCTGAGAAAAACCAGCTCAAATAATTTTAAGTTATTTTTTTTAAACTACCAATATCTCAATTTAAAAAAAAGTTTTAGTTCAGATCTCAAAAACAGGTGACTATTTATGCACTAGCAAGGCATTCCAAGGAGTCTTAATAGAATATTAAGCTTAGACTATCTGGTTTGATTAATAAGCTTTACAACAGTTTAAATTAATTTCAGCCACGTCCAGTCAACTTGGAAAGGGTGCAAACATAATGAATAGCATTATGGAACCCCCGCATCAAAGATTCAAGTCACAATATGCAAATAAAAATGAGAAGAAAGGAGGTCGATTGTTCAACTGAGTAGCCACTGGGGAGCTAGTCAATTCAGTGCTACGTTCCAGGATTTCATAAATAGAACTTGCGAGTACATATGATGAAATACAGCGCCACCAAGTTATCTGTTCAGGTGGGCAAAATTGTAACTAACTAATTAATTGTAAGTGCTGTTCCCCATTTTTGTTTTATTTATTCACTTACTAAGATTTATAGACATATTTTCAATAAAGTTGAAGGACGGGTTAAAATACTCACATTCTTCTAGGTAAATTTATTAAGTGACACTACGACATTCTCCACTAGTGCCGCTATCAATTGAACAGACAAGATGGTGGTGCTGTAAGATGAAATAAGAACATTCTTTATTGCACACGAAGGAAAAAACACAAACATAAAATATTTACAAGGTCACGAGCACAAATTGCTAATAGCAATATATTATTAAAATATTAGCTAAGCAACCCCTATTACCGCTGAGTGATCTTAAACGATCACGAAGGTTAAGCAACATAGGCCGCGTTCAGTGCATGGATGGGTAACCCTTCCATGACTAACGCTAGTGGCATTTTTTGGGCGGTTCCGTGCTTCGCAAGGCAACTGCTTAAGCAGTTGGTGCCGGCTTCTGTCGATAGAAGGTAGTAGTTAAGCCAAGTCAGAGGCCCTAGGGCGGCTTGAAAATTTCTGAGAGTAAGAACAGCCACTAGTCTTACAAGCCTCTATCAATCCGAACTTGGCCCCCCTGGTGGAGTATGGCCTATACCTTCCTCAGAGAAGAGACCCGTTCCCCTCAGTGGGACACAATGAGTTGATGACGAAAACCACTATTTTCGGCTTCAGTATTGATATAATAACGATGATGAGGGTTATCTAGAAGTGAACAGAACGGTGAACAGAGGACCGAGTAACTATTGGAATGGCCCTCTTTATGATTTTTTCACCCACGAAGTAAATAATCTGAAATAATGAATAGATGAAAGTGGAAAACTTGTGCAAACGAATCACAAAACTCAAGTGATGGTGGGCGGGATATCTAGTTAGATTAGAAGGTGAACGGCGGTGAAGACGATCGAAAAGTGGTGACCGATTCCTGGCTATTGTTCTGTTGGAAGATGATATCAAGGTGGCAGGAGTGTAATAGAGGAGACTAGCAGAGAAGCAGTACGGTTTGAATGACGGTCAAGGTGCCTGTTCCTAACACTGGGTGTCTTTCATTGGTGGTGTACAAAATATGGATGCCTGTGTGGGGATGTGGTTGTTAAATAATATTTAGGTGCTTGTAAATAGGACAAAGGCAGTCGTTAAGTCGTTGATGATGATGAAATAGGACATTTTTATGGTCGAAACATTCCATGAATATCGGAAAAGAAAATAATCTGCTTATCCTTTATGGTTGAAGAATAATCTTTCTTATTCTTTAAAGGACACTTTTGTGATCAACTTTATATTATACAAAAACATTGCCAAAGAATTGCAGGGAGGCTGGGATCAAGGAGGGCAGTGGTTGAGAACCAGACCACGTATGCCAGCGCTAAGCCGTAGTGAAAGGCATATTATATGCTTTTATGATTCAGTTTTTAGAGGTATTTTATTGTACCGTTTTTTGAAACTACAAGCGTTTCAGAAAAGATTATATAAGGGTAAATAAGTAAACATCCTATATGCGTCCCACAGCAAGGCACAGGCCTTCTATCAGAGAGATAGAGTATGGGCATACTCACCACGCGTGCCCACCGCAGTTTAGCGATATCAAGCGCTGAGATACTCAGGTTTTTTCACGATGTTTTCCTTCACTGTTAGTGAGTGGTATTGCTAGTACTAGAACTTTACAAATAAGGGTGACTCTTCTTATTGAAATTCTATAATCTAGTTTATCCGGCAAATTTATTATGACAGTATTCTTGTATAACATTACGTATTTCTTTATTTCCTTACATAAATACTGCAACATAACAGTAATTACACCAAAGCGTTACAATATTATAAATCAAACATCTTCTAGCATTCTCTTACATACCTTCACCGCCCATCCCATCCGCAAACACATCATAAAATAATATTAGGCATCGTATCATCGTAGGAAATATTGTCAGATATCTCCTCAATATGTCAAACCTTGTAATCGTTTATGTGCAGTTTCCTTATTTTGCAATAATTTAAAGATATAAAAATAATATAATTCAAAAATGTCTGGATCGTTTTTGATGATTGGTACTATATTATAATCCGTTGGCAGTGAGCGAGAAATAGCATATTTATGTAGGGCATGAGAAAATTTTATGAACGAAAATATTTATTCTGAGACGGTACGAAGTTTGCCGGGCCAGATAGTTGAAAATAAATTCTGTGTATAGAGAACGCGCCCGTAGGTGCTACGCGGACCGTAGGCAGATCACGTAGCCCGCCTACGCCGCTACGGGCCGCGTAGCACTAGCCAGATGTTTAATTTTTATTTTGCCGTCGGGCTATGGAAGATTTCTATCTCTCTAAATGCCGTCTATGAAATACGCTATTCGGAACGCAAAGGACCGTTATTTATCGATTTTATGTAATTCTACAGAGTGACTTTGAATTCGATTGACAAACTGATTTGAATTCGAGACATCCTAATCATCATTTAGAAACATGGCGCTAGTTTAAAAAAAAATACACAGATACATACTTAAATAAGCTCACGCTTGTATCCCAGAAGGGTAAGCAGAGACCAAGGACTGCTACCTGCCACAATCGTGATAAATCGCTTTCGCTTCATCTACATTCATTAGTCGTAGCATACACGCACGCTGGTTTCGGGAACTTTTTATCTAGCTCTTTTCTAGTACGTCCCCTATTTGGTCTAAAAATGTCCACCAGAGTGTCTTTTACCGTCCCTTCCACTCAAAAAAATGGGGCATCAAAAAAATGTGCACAAAATTACTTTTTCCACAGATCGAATTTACAGAAAGTGACTGTGTTATAGGTAATCTCTTAATCATGCTAATAGTGATTTTTAGAATCTGTGGCCGTGAATCCAAGGCAAGAAACTTAGAATTAGACGGCATTAACGCCAAAAACGGCCGTTTTTGGTTTAAACGTTATCTAGTCCCATATTTGTGATCCTTTGCTTCTTTGTCATAGATAAATTGTCAATAAATGGTTTCTGAGAATTTCCACCAAGTAAATACTTAAGTAAGGTTTTGCCACGCACTTTTCTGGGAAATTTGACAAGACAGCGCTATAGTTAAGTGGTTACTTAGCGAAATTCGTTATTTATTTATTTTTTTATTTATTTATTCAGTTAGGAGAATCATCAGCTTATAAAATTAATCTAGTGGAATAAAAATAGGTAACTATGAGCTAATAACAGATTCTCGACTATAGGCACAACTTAACTAAAAAAAATGTGTGGACTTCATGCTTTGTCTAACACATAACTTACACTAACTGTAGACAATCTAATATTACCAATGATTTTACAATTATATTGTTATATTTAACCTGTGATATTTATCCACCCGCAAAGAAAGGCGCACTGATTAAGCGTCTTAGGGTGTGGACCCCTGTATTGAACAAATCTATGTCATGATGTGCAATAATTTTATTAAATTTGTCACTCGCTCGCACAATAAAACTATTTTGTCGAAAGTTTGTAGAACATTTAGGCACTGCTAAGGGGGGTTTGTGTCGGGCTCGGCCCGGAACCCTTAAGTGAAGTCTACCGAGTAGCTCAGAAGAGTCGATACTAGATGTTGCAATCTTATGCAAATACACTGTATCAGCTACCTCTCGTCTAAGCCTTAGAGTTAAAAAATGAAATCTCCTACATATATCGTCATAGTTCCTGGAGTCGTAAGGTATCTTAAGACGAAAGCACAAAAACTTAATAAATTTTCTTTGGATGGATTCGATTCTGTTTATGTAGGTACTGTATTGGGGACTCCATACTTGGGATGCGTATTCCAAGATAGATCTGACTAGGGTGCAGTATAGTATTTTGAGTGTCTTGGCCTGCTTAAAATCTTTAGACATGCGCATAATGAAACCTAGAGATTTGTATGCTCGCGAGATTATATTGTTGATATGGTCGTCAAACAAAAGTTTAGAGTCATGGAGTACACCTAAGTCACGAACAGTGTTATCTTTTATTAGAGAAAATCCGCGCATCTGGTAGTTGTAGGTAATTGTTTTAATCTTACGCGTGAACGTTACTACTGAGCACTTGCTAGGATTCAACTCCAAGCTATTATTGACACAATACAAGCCAAGGCTTTCAAGATCGTGCTGTAGCTTTTCGGCATCATCTAATGATGATATCAATGAAAAAATCTTCATATCGTCGGCAAAACAAAGCAACTGGGACGAACTGAGGCTTAAGTGAACATCGTTTATTAGAATTGTGAAAAGAAGTGGACCGAGCGAAGAGCCCTGGGGAACTTCGCTAGGTATACTAACCCAGCTAGAAATATAATTATTCACCACAACAGCCTGGGTTCGATTCTCGATATACGAGGAAAACCAGCGCAGCAAATCTCCCCTGATGCCAATGTATTCAGAAACTGGTCCATAACTTTTACATTATATGACGACCTCTGTGGCACAGTGGCTAGCGCATCTGCCTACCATGCGAGAGGTTTCGGGTTTGAATCCCGGCTGGGGACAAAAAAAACCCCAGGTCTTGGATGCTTACATGTTTGTGATGTCGCTGTTTCTGGTTCCCACGATACAGGGTATCCTAGTGTGGGGCCAGAAGCAATGTATGTGCTTGTATGTAAATGTTTATGTTTGTTTATGTTTATGTACAGACACTTTCTGCAATGGGTTTTATAGATATATAATTGCGTATATGAACACCACTAGTACGTCAAATCAACGTTAAGATAAATTTACCCTGCATCGTAAATGAATGAGTAAAAACTTAAATAACTAAATAATCAATTTATCAACTTCAGATGTGACCATTTTTTTGAAATACCGAATATAGAAATATTTCATGGATAATATCAAAATCTTTATTTAGTTCTACAATATTGGCCTGGCTATTAGCTTGTGTATTTTGTGCCTTACCGAACGCTCTCAAATCCGTGTGCTGGCGTTGTATTGATTTAGGAGCTCGCGACTTAGGTCGTGCGAGCGATCGACTGAAATAAAGTACTTCCAGTGTGACGTAGGTAGCTTTCTACTATAATACTCTTATGACTCGCAATGCTCATACATAGTTATACATATATACAAACATAAGCTCACGCCTGTATCCCAGAAGGGTAGGCAGAGACCGCGAATGGGAAGGGAAGTAGCCACGATCATGAAAGATCACTTTCGCTTCAACGCCATTCATTAGTCGTTTCATACAGGCACGTCAGTTTTGGGTTCCATTTATTTTGACCTTTGCTAATACTTTGCCATATTTGATCGAAGTACGTCCGCCATGGACCGCCTGGACATTCCGGTAATAAGACGTTCAGTGCTGAGAGGCGCCTGGGGCGTCTTTACTGGCCCTTCCACTCACATTCGCTCGATATATTTGCTTCGTCAGTCTTTATTCCTTCATCCTCTCCACATGGCCAATACATGCCTACATAGTTATAACAACTGCATAAATAACAATAACTTTTAAAAAATATCATTACTTTGCCTCGTCCCAAATTAAGATACCAAAGGGTCGCAAACATGGACATACACGCAGACTGAGGTTATTTCTATAAATGAAGTATGGCAGCCTTCTTTGGGAATCGAACTCATGGCCTCTGTTTTGGTATGCAAGCGTTTTAACCATTAGACTTACTAAAGTCGTTCAAATGGCAATTATGCCAATCTATCTATCTATCTATCTTCTATAATATAATAATAATCTCTTTAAACGAGCAATTCTTGTATATATGTATGTATATATATAATCAGAATCTCGGAAACGGCACCAACGTTATTCATGAAATTTTGTAAACAGAGGGTTTTGGGGGCGATTAATTGATCCAGCTAGGTTTCATTTAACAAAACGTCGTTTTAACCGTGTTTTTGGGCAAAGAAATAACTGCTACCCTATAAGAACGTAAATTTCGCATTAATCTGTAAGGTTGTCGTAGCCCAGGTGGGAAATAGGATGATACCTCAAACAAATGACCCTGGTTCGAGACTTGTGCATGAAGTTTCTCTTTTTTTTCAAGCTCCTTTTTTGTGTGAAAAACTATTATTAGGAGCCCTATTATCAACGCACCTAATTCGTATCCAAATATATTTTCTAAAAGAAATACAAAAAAAATTCCAAAAAACATGATTTACCAAAAAAATACCGAACAAAGCTCGGTCATCCAGGTACTTAGAATAATACGAACATTTAATAATACTGCGTTTCCTCTCGTTATATTTGGCACACTGTATACTGTAATATCATGTTCAGTTTGATATTAGTAATAGGAACTTTGGCCGGGAGATCCGATCAGCACCATATTCCGGAACGCAATGGCCTCCCGCCGCCAGCGTGCGACGTGAAGCCATTTGCAAACCCCTCTTTAGTTTCCGTTTCCTTTTACAACTACCCTTCAATATTTTTACTATTTAATGCTTGTCAATGTAATGTTCACATACCCCACGATTCACGATTCTCTAATTAAATGGTGACGGATGGGACGTTTCTTATAATAAAACTTACTTAAATATACGTATTTACGTATAAAGTTAGATATATTTCATTAAAATCATGACATTAGCTTGGAGATAGTCTGGCAAAAAATGCATTCACACTGCAGTTTATTTGCTGGGCAACATTTTGCAACATAATGACGTTGTGAGTGACTTCAGAACATTCTAAATATTATCAAGTTGAAAAATTTCACTTTAAAAAGTAGACTGTGGTTTAAATGCTCTTGAACATAAATATAATAGGGATCTGAAATAACCTTGTCACTGTAAATGGACAACCGGACGTTGCGTACCCTTATGTGACAATACAGACTTGCCCACAGTTTCTCATATATTAATAATCTGTTAATCTACTGGCAACAGCTGTCAGTGAGCTAAAATGGATACAAAACAAAACTGACAATTTGTTAGCAGTAGATTGTTAGTTGAGAGTCGTTAGTGTGCAAAAAACTGGGGGTAAAGCCAAAATTTGTATAGATCAAAGTGCGGCGGCGTAAATTTTAATCATACTTGTTTGTTCTGGAACTACAACTTTCGTTAGCACTACATTATTAATTAAAACTATAATTAGCTTTTCGAATCAGAGCGAAAGCTGGTCGGTCTATGCCGACGGAATTGTGAATAACTGAGATCCGAGATTTTAAAATTATACCATTATCAGTTGGATGTAGCTTAGCAAAAAGGTTCCAAAACCACATAAAGTGAGTTTTGAGATATTTGAGTTTTTAGGTTTAAGCTGATTTGCGCTCTCCATATCTCCACGAATCGCTCGTAGCCCCGGCTGCCTGAGTGATCTTAAACGATCACGAAGGTTAAGCTACATTGGGCGCGTTCAGTCCATGGATGGGTGACCGTCTATGACTAACGCTAGTGGCATTTTTCCGAGCGGTTCCGTGCTTCACGTGAAGAGAACCGTGCCCCTCGGTGGGGACATAATAGGTTGATGATCATGACGCTCTCCATACATGTGGGTTGACTACAATTTTCCATAAGTTTGCACATACTCATCGGATCGCTATGCAAGTCTTGATTTGATTCTTAAAGTATAGGGCATAATGATCATTTTAGTATATTTAACTCAAAAATTACCATGTTGTGGGTTGGAACCTTTTTGCTAAACTACGTCCAGTTTACCTTTAAAATGTGCAATTCCTGAAACACTACTTAAAGTTACAACGCATTTAGTTGCACGAGTATATTTTACTAGCTGTTGCCCGCGACTACGTCCGCGTGAGCTTTAGTTGAGTAAAGTGTTTGCAAATAAGATAGGGACACTTTTAGCGCATGCGAAAGAGCTTTCATACTAACTTCGCAACCCCCTTTTACCCCCTTAAGGGATGATTTTCAAAAAACTACTTTACACGTATTTTCATTATTTTCATTTTTTTTACATTATTTTCATAACTTTTAATGAAAGACCTTCATAATGAATCTCATTCGAATAACTTCAAAATCGGCAAAGTTTCATACTAAGTTTGCACCCCCCCTTTTCCCCCTTTAGGGATGATTTTTAAAATTTTATACGTGTTTCATAATTATAAATGAAGAACCTTTGTACCAAATTTCATTCGAATAACTTCAAAAACGGCAAAGTTTCATACTAACTTTGAACCCCCATTTTACCCCCTTAGGGGATGAATTTCGAAAAATCCTTTCTTAATGCTCCCCTCCGTTACAAAAGAAACCCCTGTGCAAAATTTCAAGTTTCTCACTCTTATAGTTTAGGCCCTGCGTTGATATGTCAGTCAGTCAGTCAGTCAGTCAGCTTCTCCTTTTATACATATAGATTTATTTTACATCTCTCATATTCGGTAAGTAGGTCCTTATTACCCCCAAATGGGGCTTGTAAGTGACCAATTAGCGCTCTAGGGTAATAATGTAGCAAAGTAGAAAAGCCCTAGGGCGGTAAGTAATTTAAAAAAAAAACTCTTCACTCTTTCAAAAAGTTCGCATACATCCAACCATCATACTGGCAATAGACATCATGCATTCAGCCCAGTGACAAAAGAGGTCGCTTCGCTATTCAGCCTTGTCTTCGTATGAGTATAATAGTAATCAATATTTTAAATATCGAACGGCGAGGTACAATTTTGTTCTTGAAAAAAGTAATAAAAAAAAAGATGAATAAATGGCGGGAATAGAAAACTTTTGCTTTAAATATTGTTTGTTTTTGGGATTTTTTATAATTACGTGCAAATTAGGAAAAATACATGAGTTCTGCCAGTGATGAAGATATAAGCTGCACTCCCGATTCAATGAAAATGGAAGCTGAAAGCTGAAGCAGCAATTAACAATATTTTGCCTGAAAGTTCTAAAGAGAGATATTTGAAAACTTACGACGAGTTCATGAAGTGGCGAAAAGAAAAACGAGTAAATGTTTTATTCTTGTAATGCCGGTTTTTTTCTACTTACCTCACAATCGAGATGTAAAGCAGAGTAGTTAGCTCGGGTGTAAGCATCAATGGCACCCTCGAACTATAGGCGCCCTCGCTGTGCTCGTGCGCCTAAATATCTCGGGCTGCAATCGATGCCTTACAGCCCTTGGCTACTAATCTACTATTAGTTTATTTGGGAAACATGCAGCTTACATTATAGCCCCTTAAGCCTCTTTACTGAGCGACTCTGTACGTTGTTGACTGTCCGCTGAGACAAACACCTCCGCAGCCTCCGCCTCGTTAACGTGTTTACGGCTCTGACCAGCCGCCGAGCTGGCTGCATGTTTATTGCTTACTAAAGCCCGTTTTTTTATTCGATGCAAAAAAAATGACGCGGTGTTACCACTATAAAATATAAAGGTTTAAACATAAAAAATAAACATAAACAGGCATACAGGCACATACATTGCTTCTGGCCCCACACTAGGATACCCTGTGTCGTGGAAGGAAACCAGAAACAGCGACATCGCAATCATGTAAACATCCAAGGCCTGGGGTTTTTTCGGTAGATTTATTTTTACCGTGAATAGAAGGCTCATGTGACAAAAATCCTTATCACATCAAAGACATTAAAATTTAATTACTCATAAGAGGAAAGTCTAAAAAAACACCTACGTAGCACACACAATTTTAACTTGGAAGTAAAATGGGGTTATTTGGTTTTTACGTACTAGCAACATTCAGACATTGACAGTCTGGCTTGTACAGATATGTCAACATGACAGTTTATTTTTTTTGCATTGAATTAAAAAACAGACTTTACCGGCCACGGCGTCGCCACAGCATTACTAGCCAATCAGCCCATCACCTAGCTCCTTGCGGACAGCATACGTAGGCCAATGTTCACAAAAAGTGTTCAAACCATGAAATATTATAGACGCCCTCTGTGGCGCAGTGATTAGCGCATCTGACTACCATGCCAGACGTCCCGGGTTCGAGTCCCGGCTGTGGACAAAAGAAACCCAGGTCTTGGATGTTTACATGTTTTTAACGTCGCTATTTCTGGTTCCCACGACAAAGGGTATCCTAGTGTGGGGCCAGAAGCAATGTATGTACCTGTTTGTAAAATTATGTTTAGTTAAAAAAAAAACATGTTATGTTATTATGCACGAAATGGTACCGTACTCCTTGCTAAACGTTTCCTGGCAAGATGAAACTCTTGACAAATATTAAAAAGAACAGAAAAACACGTTTTTTAATAATAATAACTTCCACTCAACAATCACTAACTTGGTTACCCGTTGCTATGGTAACCAGGCAAGGACATTACAAACATGGAAAAACACCCAGACTGAGGCCATTTGTACAAATCTACGGCGGCCCCCAGTGGGAATCGAACCCACGACCTATGTCTTGGTAGGTAAACGCCTTAACGGCTAGACCAACGAGGCAGTCAGTGTATCCTAATGATTTGCTTATACTGCGTCATTATATTCATCTCGTTGGGGGAATACCCATCCTTATTCTTGACTTTCGCTGTACCTATTGAAAAAAACAGGCGAATGTTTGAAAGAACGCATAATACGATGCAAAAATAAATGACGGGGTGTTACCGTTATAAAATAATAAGTTTACTCGGTAGATTTTTTTACCGTGAATAGAAGACTCGTGTGACCAAAATCCTTATCACATCAAAGATATTAAAGTTTAATTTCCCATAAGAGCAAAGTCTAAAAAAACATCTGCGTAGCACAAACAATTTTTACTTGGAAGTAAAATGGGATAATTTGGTTTTTACGTACTAGCAACATTCAAACATTGGATTGTATTGAGATGTCAACGTGACTGTTTTATTTTTTTGCACTGAACTAAAAAACAGACTTTACATGTTTGTGATGTCGTCTGGTTCCCACGATACAGGGGTAGTGTGGGGCCAGAAGCAATGTATGTATGTGCCTGTACAGACAGGCACATACATTGCTTCTGTAAATGTTCATATTCAATGTTCATGTTCATAAACAGCCTTATAACACTGTAACGTTACGTATATGCCGTGTGCAATCCATTTTGTAACGGCCAAGTTTCCTTACGCAATATTGAGCCAATCGCCCACTTCTCTCGGGTGATAAACCCGATTGTCTCTGTTTACGACTTCATTAGGCACTGGACAGGCCGGCCAATGTAGCAAACAATACCTACCGACTGTTTCAGAAAGGTCTGGCGTAACTTAGCATGACTATTCTACCCATTACTACAAACAAGTTGTATCATGAGAGCAACTCCGAAAGATGGAAAAAATTAGGCCCCCGTTTCATATACAGGGTGTCCTGAAACTCAACGATAAGGCGGTACCGGCTGAAAAGTCATAATCATAATCGGCAAGTCATATTGGTAATCAGAAAAATAGAAAAAAAAATCAAATGTATACTGGTAGCTACCTCGGACAGCGCATCAGTCTAGCCATTCAGAGGGGAAATGCTGCCAGCATCTTGGGAACTCTCCCCAATGGCAGCGGTCTGGAGTCCATTTTTTATATTTAGACTATATTAGACTTTATTATTTTATATGTAGTTTAATTGTAATTTAATAATTAATTTTAGGATATGAGCCATTTGTATTATGAATAATGTATACAAAATTATAGGCATTTGAAAAGAAATTAAAAAATCTAGTTGCCAGAAATCTTTACTTTTTCCATTTTTTTTTTGTTTTGTAACTCTAAATAATGCTTCTTTAAACTGTTAACAAAATTTCAAAACAAGCTGCTCCAGCTTGGAAGAGATGGAGACTTGTACAAATAAAAAACTTATAAATGCCCATTTTTAATTTTAATTTTAGTTTTAATTATGTTTGTGAAATTACTTGAATAAATAATTAAAATTATATATTGGACATAAAATAAAATAAACGATTATTTTTATTCTTCTGATAACCAGTAAGACTTGCCTTTCCACACAGTACCGGCTTAATGTTGAGTTTCGGGACACCCTGTATACAATTGGCCATGGTACATTTTTGAACATGAACGGAAACCTCAAAACTATATCGAGAATTATACTTTCAGTATACAATTTCTATTTTTCAGATTTGTAAGTAACTATATATTTTTTAAGATATTCAATAAAAAGCCTTGGCCTTAAATGATTTTCTATGACGTTAGCAAACACAGTACGAGTATGAATCCTTTTGCCTTTGCCTTACTTACAAAAAAAAAAAAACAAGTGACATTGTTTTTTTTTTGATATGTAGGCAAAGACTATCTCTTTAATCATGCTCTGATGTCGTCACAAAAACCAAAATTTTAGAAAAATATTAAATATAGACATAATGAGTAAAATTAAATAAATTATTTCAAAATAGATATTTTTAAAATAAATTATAAAAAACATATATCACAAATAAGTAGCATGGCCAGTTATGAATTCGTAGTTAATTATGACTATTCTGTGCATGTTATTGTCATTTATTCGTAGTCTTGCAACTTGTTCATTTTTACGCCATTCAATTCGTTACACTGGATTTTTCCTAGTACGGACCCTAGCCTCTCACATAGGAATAAGTCGTGATTACTCAAATTGTACATGTATATACCTCTGTGAGAAGGAAATAATCATCATCAACCTATTGTGTCCCCACCGAGGGGCACTTGTCTCTTCCCTGAGGAAGGTATAGGTGATACTCCACCACGGGGCCTTGTCTGGATAGTGGAGGCTTGTAAGACTAGTGGCTGGTTTTACTGTCATAAGTTTTCAATCCGCCCTAAGGCCTCTGACTTGGCTTAATCTATCGACGACAGCCGGCACCAAATGCTTAACGTGCCTTGCGAAGCACGGGACCGCTCGGAAAAATGCCACTAGCGTTAGTCATAGACGGTCACCCATCCATGCACTGAACACGCCCTATATTCCTTAACCTTCGTGATTGTTAGATCACTCAGGCAGCCGGGGCTACGAGCGGATTCTATTACTTGCTTTGCCATACGCACCCAAGCGCCATAATCATGGTACACCGTGAATTGTAGTTTTATTGTAGAGACGCGGCCTAGGAAATCCACGCAAGATCGGTGAAATAAATCACTTACGAAAATTAATCTCACTAAGTGTTTCATTCCACCTAGCTTTCAGCAGTCCATACTTCATCGTTAACACCATAGTGGGCGAGCGTAATAAAAGGGGGAGTTTTATTTATACGACCTTTGTGTTATGCAGACCGCTCCAGCGGTCAACTTTGATTAAAATAGCTCCATTAAATACGGCCTTTATAAACTTCTTAGAAAGCATGAAAACTCCCCAATTACTTTAGCTAATATGGAATGTCGCTAAGGAATCTTAACTTGGGATGGGATCTCTATAATTAGCCTGGTTTATAGACTCTTCGAAGGTTTAGGACTATAATTTACGTCTCATAATAGATTTCGGGGTTGTGAGTGCGAATCGCTCGTAGCCCCGGCTGCCTGAGTGATCTTAAGCGATCACGAAGGTGAAGCAACATAGAGCGCGTTCAGTGCACGGATGGGTGTGCGTTCTAAGACTAACGCTAGTGGCATTTTTCCGAGCAGTTCCATGCTTCGCAAGGCACGTTAAGCTTGGTGCTGGCTAGTCTTACAAGCCTCCACGAATCTGGACTTGGTCCCCGTGGTGGAGTATGGCCTATACCTTCCTCAGGGAAGAGACCCGCGCCCCTCGGTGGGAACATAATCATGGCCATCTATCGACGACAGCTGGCACCAACTGCTTAACGTGCCTTGCGAAGCACGGAATCGTTCGGAAAAATGCGTTAGTCAAAGAACGGTCACCCATCCATGCACTGAACGCGCCATATGTTGCTTAACCTTCATGATCGTTTGATTCAAACTTATATTATTATCTATAAAGTAAATTAAAAAACTAGATTTCAGGTTCACACAATCGTAACTATTTCTAATGGTTTATTTCGTGGAAAATGTACATAAACTTTTACGTAGTCATCACACAGAATTGACTGTAAAACAACCGTTGAATAAAAAGGGTGAACGAACTCCATTTTCTTTCTAAAACAAGAAGGTTAACAGAGGTCTGACAAAAGCAAATCAAGTACTGCTACGAGTATATAGACGCTTTACAGTTGAAACGATTTCTGACTCGTGGTCCCACCCATTCTGTCCCACCGTACTCGCTGTCCCACCAGTTTCAGGCTCGTGGTCCCATCACTTATTCCCACTGATAGCTACAACTGCATCATGGGGTCGTGGTTCCACTAAACAGATCTTTAGGAAGAATTATTCTATTAATTAAATTTTTCGTAGATTTTTGACAAATATCAAAACACACCACAATGGAGAATTTGAACAAAAAATATTTTTATCTGCTTGGAGCGACCATGTCAAGAGATACAAATCATGATTTTTTTTTTTCTAAATAGAAACATAAACATTGACCAGGCCTAAATTCTGTTAATGCATTGTAGTAAAATGACACTATATGAACGTGGCGATTTAGTTTCATTTGCCGTTTCAAGTATACGCGCGCACACATATCAAACCATCTAGGCATCAATCGTATGACCCGACCGCGTATCTGTCATCGAATTATAATGCACTAACAGAGTTGAGGCCCAGGTCAAGTGATTGTGTTGTGTGAAAGATATGTAAAGATAAAGATATGTAATTCAAGAAAACAATTATACATAGACCTTATGACTAAGGGGTGGTACCCTGCTCCCTAAAACAGGTATGAACCTGTGGTTTAGGAAAAGCAGTGCTCTTCCGAAAAATATTTTACATGTTGAAGGTCAAACAGACGATAAATTGCTGTGTAAGCATCATCATCAACCCGTTATGTCCCCACCGAGGGGCACGGGTCTCTTCCCTGAGGAAGGTATAGGCCATACTCCACCACGGGGGCCAAGTCCGGATTGGTGGAGGCTGTGTAAGCATATTAAGTATAAAAGAGAAATTTCAAAGCTAAACAAAAACCTAAATCAAATCCAAAGTAGTTGTATATAAATACAAAAAACAAGAATGTATGTATGTATGTGTGTGTGTGTGTATGTGTGTGTGTGTGTGTGTGTGTGTGTGTGTGTGTGTGTGTGTGTGTGTGTGTGTGCGATTGTTAAACTGCTGATTGGACGTTTCAATTGATAGTGTACGTATAAAACCTACAACTTGTACTTAATACCCTGAAAAAATATATTTTTACGTTACATATTTTTTATTTTGTTCTAATGTATGTTATCATCGTCGCTCAATCGAAATTTGAGGCGAGTTTTCGACTCTTAAGCGAATGGCTTCGCAGAAGCGTGTACTAAATATAGACGGCTCAATAGCGATGCCATGACGGCGCCGCGGCGTCTGTGACGGCGACCCGCACCCCACTTACGCTGTCATCATGCATTGCTAAACACCGATAGTAAACTACTCGAACAAAGAATAATATTTACTAGACATTCAACCAGAGGATAATTGTGTCCACAGAACAAAAAAAAAGAGTAGAAATAGTGACATGACCTATCAGTAGGAAAACCAGTGTGACCAAACTCACACACACAAATCAAAAGCACACTGTGAATGCCAAGCTGCCATTGGCAAATAAAGGCAATTCTGAAAAGGTCTACATCACAAAAGTTCCAAGTAAAATATGAACCTTTTCAATCATATAAACAATGATCAAAATCAAATGATAATTATGAAATTAAGTTTGACATACGATCTTTGCTTTGTAGTACCGCTACTCTACATTAGATGGAACTACCGCCGCGTGTGATCGTCGAGAAGCTTTAAGTTTTATGCCATAAAGTCGAATATTGAAAAATAACTATCTGCTATGTTGCTACTCAGGCTAAGGATGGGACATATTGCCATATCGACAAATTATAGAACTGTTTCATAAAGCGACAGTTGAAAATGAATTTGTTATGTCAATGTTTCTTAATCATTTATTTTTTTAGTACCTACATTGACAAAGTAACATAAGGTATTCCCTTCTGCCAAACTGTACCACAGTTCGATGTAAATTACGCAGCCGGCTACCATATTAACTGTCCTTCTGGATGATTGGCTACGCAATGTACCTATAATGGAATTCTCATAATCTAACCATAGTCGCTTCATGAAACAAAGCCGAGCAAACTTATCGTGTACAATTTATAGAGAATAAGAAAGCCTCTACTATACTCTACTAGTCATACTCTACCTAAAGTACCGATAATTATTTATTACTGCTAAGTCATAGACAAAATATTATCGATAGATTTTTATAATGTTGTGTCCCAGCTGAATTGAGTAGCATTCAAATGTTGACAGAAATTTGTAGAAAAAGTACACAGACTTCGACGAAAATTGAACATTATATTCCAGTAAATAAAGGTGGTTTTACTTTCTCACTTTCGGATTGCTTTCCTTGTTCATGTCATTGCAAATTTAATTTCTATTAAATTAAATACGATGGAAATACTACTTACCGATGGAATGTTACGGCATGATCGGTACATTTTGGTCCCCAACTTTTATTTTTGCACTCTAACACAGCACAATAAGGCATTTTAGTAGAGTTTTCACAATTGTTTTCTTTACTAGAAGCGCACGGCAACTGAGGTAAGAAAAACTGTCATAGACTACGCTTAGGCAATACATTGCTAATTTGAGGCACGCGGGCACCGCCCACTTACGATTTCTACTCTTTTTTTTTTGTTCTGTGATTGTGTCTGTTCAGCTCATAATAATGTTTAAGTTTGAAATTTTGTTAACTAGGCTAAGACCAGCCATGTCTTAGAAGCCTCCACCAATCCGGACTTTTCCCCCGTGGAGGAATATGGCCTATACCTTCCCCAGGGAAGAGACCCGTGCCCCTCGGTGGGGACATGATGGGTTGGTGATGATGAGGCTAAAACTGTTTTGAAAGGAATAAATGTGGACTTTCTTAGTTAGTTTCTTTTTGAACTAAAACTTTCTTAAGCACTACGTTTCTTCTCTATGTAATCTATTAAATGTGAAACTAACAACTTTGACGTTCATAAAGTAAACGTTCATAAAGTAAGTCTGTTCTATGAATACAGTGTTTGAATTTAAACTGTTATTAATATTAATTAGCGCGACCAAACCAAAATTCCTTGGTGTTCTTTATTGGATTTTATTAAGGACACCAACAGCGAAAACAAATAATTTAATCACAATAATAAAGATTGCGCAAGGCCAATAAAAAACACCTACAAATAGGCAGTTCATTACTACTAAAAATATACCACGATTCTTGGCAATATACAAATACATGCATTTCTTTATTTAAAATGTATATCTTATTTTACTTCGATTAATTAAAAAAAATCCTGTACAATAATGAATATTAAATTCTGATTCATCTTATTATAATTTAAATAAATCTAAATTTGCCACCTTTGTGTGTGTGTGGGTGTTTTGTGTCTGTGTTTATGTTTATAAAAACATGATTTGAAACCCTCATCAGAGACCGTCTATATAAGCTGTCGTAACGTCTATTACGTCATTGTGCCTACATTGTTTCTGTGACAATTCTAATAAAAGTAATAAAAGTCTTCTTTCTTTCTTTCTTTATTTACCGTTTCTCCCTTTATTAGAAACTTTATTTAAACTGACTCTAAAGACCATAGATCACACACCTGAGACTAAATAGCATTTATGACAAATAGGCAGTTTTTGGCGATCATGAGAAGAAATTATAAGTCATACATAACATAATATAACATAACATTTACATGCAGGCACATACGGTCGGGGTCTAAAAATTCTCAAAGTTTAGTTAAAAAGTTTTCAAACTCAATTCTTTGTCGCAAGATGTGCATTATAGTCTATAATGCTTTAACAATGTACTTATTACCTTTCAAAGTTCCGAAGCCTCGATTCTAACAAGTATCTAAATTAATTTCTTATTTACAAATTATTTCATTTATTAAAATGACACAGATCAAAACTATGTCAAAATAGAAAGTTTGATAATATATTGAATACTATTTTTACAAAATAAAGAAAATAAAACCTCCTTAAGGGAGCGAAGAAGGTTTGCTCTAAACTTTGACAGTTGGTACTCTATTCTTTATTCTGAGTTTTATGCTTTATCTAATCAAATCAATAAAAATATCGACCTTGTGTCGTATAATTGTCTGTACAATTATGAACCTTAAGGTGGTAAACATTTTCAGACCCCGACTGTACATTGCTCCGGGCCCCACGCTAGGATATTTCTGAATAGTTCTTATTCTGAGAATACCCTGTGTCGTGGGAACCAAAAAAAGCGACGTCACTATAGTTTTTTTAAAACTTAAGTCGGGAATCAGCCGACGAATCAACTAAAGCCGGACACGGCTAAGAGGAAGAAGAACTTTGTGGCACAGCGGTTAGCGCATCTACCTACCATGGGAGAGGTCCCAGGTTCAAATCCCGGCTGTAGACAATTTTAGTGTGCGGCCAGAAGCAATGTATGTTCCTATACGTATATTTTTATGTTTGTTAATTTGGTCAATCTATGCGATCGTGCATGCAACGAGAATGAGGTTTGAAAGACGTAGCCACAGATTATTTAAAAAGGCTTTGAGGAGTGTTTTACGAAACGTGTCATTATAAGAGACTGTTAATGCTTATATTTCCCTGATGAACAAGCAAAAATTGTCTAATCTTATCCCTGTCTCGTCTGGGGGCAAGAAAAACCTCAGGTCCTTGATGATTACATCTTTGCGACGTCGCTGTTTCTGGTTCCCACGTTACAGGGTATCCTATTCTGGGGCCAGAAGCAATGTATGTGCTTCTATGTAAATGTTTTATACTGCTTCCACTTCCAGTAGGCAACCCTAGCAGCTGTTATTCCCATTATAGGCAGCTCGAGCTACTATTATTCAGATTAGCGGCGAAGGTTGCCGATGGGGGGTAGATAGGCAAGGCCTGGGCCTCTATTTATACCTGGAAGACCTTGACATGCGATGGCGGCTAAAACTAAATTCATACGGAGTGCTACGATGGATTAAGGTTCGAGATTTGACGTTTGATTGTATACCGGCTAGTCAGTGATTAATCAACGGTGGGTTAATTTTGTTTTGCGAGTCAATAACTTTCATGCATAGATATAATTTATACATCTCACTATAGTCGTCTAGAGTTGTCTGTCTATGATCTATCTATCTATCTAAATAAAATTCAAAGTCCTGACTGACTGATTCATTCACTCATCAACGCCCAGCCCAATCCGTTGGACCTAGGAAGCTGAAATTTTATACTCTTCGACACAATTGATTAAACACGTGTTTTGCCGTTTTTCTAAATTCAACCTTTAAGGGAGTGAACGGGGTTGCACAATTTTGAACTGAAGTCCACGTGGACGGAGTCGCGGGCGAAAGCTAGTATTTTATAAGAATCCGTCTTGAGTCCGCTTGTGTGCACGTAAATATTCTCACTTAATCTAAACTAGCCTAAACCTACCTTTTCTCTACATTTTTTCTATCCATCCCAAGGTATAAAATGATCCAATTTTATATATAGCCGAGCTCATTTCTACCTACCTAATAGAAATGACCAAATCCAACTTACCGGAGAATCATATGTAAATATAATAAAGTTTCAACATTTTCATTATTTCATTATTTTCTCAAAACCTATCTGTAAAAGACTATATGGATTTTTCGTCGGTAGCGTTAGTAAGCTCCGGCTTGCCTTCTAAATTTTATAAATGTAGAAACTCTTTAGAAAAGCCTCACCTTCTTAAACATTAATAAACTTTCACATTAAATAACTAGGCATGATAAGATATATTATTAAAACGCTGGTACCTATTATTATCTATCATTCAATAGATCCCAATACTAAACGTTAGCCTCATGGTTCATATCTACTGGATACTGTCAATCTATATATATAAAAATGAAATCGGCTGAACCGATTTCGCTAATTCTTTTTTTGTTCTTTTCGTTATTATCAGGAGAAGGTTCTTATGAAAGAAAAAATTAAGGAAATTGCGCGGAAAATTAGAAAATTTAAAATTACTTAACCACCATATAAAATTATTAAACTTTTTTAATGCAACCTTAAGACATTTGACATAGAATTGACTGAATGCGTGCTGCAAATATAGTCAAAGAGGATAAAAAAAAGACGTTTAAAACGGATTCTTCTGTCAATCTTATTTTATTGATAAACAATATAATAAAATCAAAAATCTGCTCATTTATTTGCGTCTAAGGCGGAACAAAGTTCGCGGGGTCAGCTAGTAAGATATAAGTTTTCGTTCGGCCTTAAATCGAGATAGTCTCGGGATCGTTTTTGAGAAGCATTTAACTTTTGAACAACTTTAACTTTAAACTTTACAATATTGTTACCCAACACCAGCGCCAGAGTGGCTGAAAATTGAACTTATTATTCAGGGGGCGCTAGATAGCGCTCTCGTGGTTCGTGTGAAAAGTTTCAGCAACATCTTAGTTTCCAACTAACATCACTAGATGGCGCGGTAATAATAATAGTTTCGCTACTGCCCGCAAGGTGGCGGTAGTTTATGCACCTGAAATGGCATCGGAACGATTAATTCTTTTCTTGAACCCACCCTTTTCCACATTATGTCCACCCCGAAGCTCTGAAGCACCCCGAATTTGACATCACCCCCTACCACAGACGAAGAAATCCCTACATACAAACACAAATTTGAAAGTGATACCTAGATATGACAATGATCTACGATGATTTGTTTTATTTACTATTTACCTACTATATTATAGCTTACTCAAAAAATTTTTAATAATAATAATTGTAGATGCTGATTCCGAAACTATTTGCATTGGCAATTATCTACTTATAAATTGTATCTGTCATGCCACTCATGCTTTGATATTACGAGTACCTATTACGGATTGAGCTAATTTGTCGCCGATTCATTAGCACAAGATTGTATTTCATTCGCTCAATTCGGTATGTAAAGTATTTTTCAGGTATTATTTTTATATTTTTATTTCATAAAACATTTAATTTTAAGCCACTAATTTTAAGCTTTTTATTTTCCAAGTAACGGTTTTTTTTAAAATATTTTTTAAAGTATTATTCGTGATGACGTCATTTCGTAGCCTGAAAAGCTTTAAGTCTTTGCCACGTTTTCAGTACATACAAAAACACTAATAGATAACTTCAAACTTGACATTGACAACAAACAGTTGACACTTGACTTGTAATAAATAAAATAATAAACTCACGCCCGTTATCCCCGAAGGGGTAGGCAGAGGCACCAGTCTCTAGAACTGGACCCACGTTGACACTTGACTTGTATGTACTGAAAACGTGGCAAAGACTTAAATTTATTCAGGCTACGAAATGACGTCATCACGAATAATACTTTAAAAAATAATTAAAAAAAAAAACCGTTACTTGGAAAATAAAAAGCTTCAAATTAGTGGCTTAAAATTAAATGTTTTATAAAATAAAAATATAAAAATAATACCTGAAAAATACTTTACATACCGCCTGATCGATATCATTAATACATCTGTGGGTTTGCTTAGTAGTATGCGTACTTAGATATAAGCCATGTGTTTGCAGATATTGTATTATTAATTTTGTTTGTAGGTAAGTTACTAAGCAACTACTGCGTTACTAAGTCGTAGCGAAGCGGTAGCACATCCGGCCTAACATTCGAAAACATGTACTAACGACTTTGTTTTAAAAAATTAAAAATCACGTAATTGTGCAACGGTTAGCGCATCTACCTACCGTGCGAGAAGAATATTATACTGAACTGTTCACTGTAATCAGAAAAACAGATACCTATATTATCTATTAGAAGGCTTACATGTCTAAGTTTTGCCGTAAACAATCGGCATTCTATCGCTAAGAGCGGTTTCTTACAGACAACCTTAGGATGGATAGAAATAAAATATGAAAGAGAGTAAGTTGACAGATGTATATGAAATATTGGATGATTTTTTATATAAGCTGAATTGTGAATAATATTCATATAATTTAACAAAATACTTAAAGTAACCATAAATAGTTATAACTTGTAGCTAAAGTAGTTAGGTACATACAGAACCATCACTTTTCGTTCAGCTAGACTCTAGCGTCGGTTTCTGGATGAAATTTCTATAAGCAATAAGGCCACTAATGTATAGTAACTTTGTAAATATTTTCGGTCCTATTTACGAGACACGATTCCATAAAGTACTCCTCCGAGGCACTTTTGACGACTTCTGTGGCGTAGCGGTAGCGCAACTGCCTACCATGCGAGAGGTCCCGGGTTCGAAACCCGGCTGGGGACAAAAACCCAGGTCTGGGATGTTTGCATCTTTGCGATGTCGCTGTTTCTGGTTCCCACGACACAGGGTATCCTAGTGTGGGGCCAGTAGCTATGTAACATTATGTACATACCTGTAGGTAAATGTTTGTGTTACGTAGTTTAATTAGTCTGTGCGATCGTGCATGCAACGAGCATGAGGTTTGAAAGAAGTAGCCACAGATTATTTAAACTGCTTCTGAGGAGTGTTTTATTAAAACGTATTATGATAAATGACACTGTTAATGTTTCTCTTTTGCTGGTGAACAATACAATATTATGTTCTTATCTTATCTTATTTTAGTAAATCTAAGAGTTTTACAATGTACAAGGTTCCTGAAGGAAATTAAAAGGAGAGAAATATGTTTGAAGCAAGAGCTAGTGCCAATCCATGTTCGATACTACTACAAGCGATACTACTGACTGACGCACCTGAGGTATATAGAGACCCGGTAACTTCCATCGACAGTGTTAGTGTCAATAAATTACTTGCCTAAGTGAAAAAAATATGGTGAAACAACGTTTGTCGGGTCAGATACTCTAATCTAATTTCTAATCTATTATAACAAAATTCTCGTGTCACCGAGTTAGTGCGCATAGTCCTCCGAAACTGCTTGCCCGATTTTGATGAAATTTTATATCTATAATCAGTACGTCTGAGAATAGGTCGTTTTTTATTTTTCACACCCCTATCTGGCAAAACAACATTTGTCGGGTCAGCTAGACTAATATATAAAATTCTCCTGTCACCATGGTAGTGCGCATAATAATATGCCTCCGAAATGGCTTGACCGATTTCGATAAAAAAAATGATGAATATTTGGTAGGTTTGAGAGTAGGTTGTTATCGATTTTTCATAACCCTAAGTGACAAGGGTACCACCCCAATTTTTTATGTTATTAAATCTATTTTTTATAGCCCTAAGGTGGTCCACTATATTTTTTTTTACATTATAATCTCTACAAATAATGTATACGGCGAAACAACGTTTGCCGGCTCAGCTAGTCAATAAATAAATACTTGAATGTTGAGATCGTGACGTTATGGTAATTGAAATAGGCTTTAATCTTAGGCTTCATCATCATCATCAACCCATTATGTCCCCACCGCGGGGCACGGGTCTCTTCCCTGAGGAAGGTATAGGCCATACTCCACCACAGGGCCCAAGTCCGAATTGGTGGAGAATTGTAAGACTAGTGGCTGGTCTTACTGTCAGAAGTTTTCAAGCCGCATTAAGGTCTCTAACTTGGCTTAACGACTGTCATCCAATCCATCGAATCTTAGGCATAACGGATGTTTTTTTTTTAATCCAACAGTTTTTGTGTGACATGTTCTAGCTATAGAGAATACCGTTTTCCGGTGCACTGGTCGTGCGAAAGGCCATCGATTACGGCTAGCCCCTCGAGATGCCGACCGTATCGTGTATCAGTTAAATCAGCGCACTACTTGAGATGGAGCAGTTGAACAATTTGCTAAGCCTGTTACTGACATATTATGCAAAGCGTACTTACATTCGCCAGTATAAGAATTTACTTACCAAAACTTTTAAAAAATTAAAAAATACTCCAAAAGGGCAAGATTGGCTATCCATAATGATGTGCTGGTCCCAACACTGATGTATGGTAGCGAGACATGGATATGGCGGAAGAATCATGAAAGTTGGATTAATGCAATAGAAATGAGATCCTTGAGAAATATGTGTGGTGTTACTTTGAATGACATTCTACGCAATAGTGTGATCAGAGAACGTTGCGGACTGAAAAGGATGTAGTGACTAGAATTGAGAAACTAATGTTGCGTTGGTTTGTTCATGTGGAGAGGATGAAGGAAGAAAGACTGACGAAGCAAATATATCGAGGCATGTGAGTGGAAGGGCCGGTTAGGGACACCCCAGGCGGACATACTTCGACCAAATAGGGAATTTATTAGCAAAGGGCAAGATAAAAAGTACCCGAAACCGACGTGCGTGCATGCAACGACTGATAAATGTCGATGAAGTGACATGATTTGTCAGGATCGTGGCAGGTTCTCTGACTACCCCTCTGGGATACAGGCATGAGCTTATGTATGTATGTATGTATGTAAAAAATACACAATGCTGTTTCTGGTTCCCACGACACAGGGTATCCTAGTGTGGGGCAAAAGCAATGTATGTGCCTGTATGTAAATGTTGTGTTATGTAATGTTAATTCTTTCACTTGTCCTGGCCCCATCTAAAATAGCAGAGCAAGACTATCACAAACATAAAAATATTTCATATAACTACCTACATACGTGCGGGTAGACAACAAAAAATTAGTGTCAGAGAACTGCAGTAAAAATAATAGTAGTTGCTTATATCTAGCGATGATGTCGTCAATGTGCAGACTTTCGGAAAAGCTTAGCCCTCTATTTTGTTCTTTGAGTGCTGAACAGTTAGTGTATGCTATTTTTACCTTTGTGTGATAATGTGTGGATGTGCCTGTCCCATGTGAGTGCAACATGATATTTGTTATTACCTTTTTTATGATAAGCGCCACTTTACATTTTTGTTGAGAAACAAAAATGTAAAGTGGCGCTAAAGTGGCGGTGACAGAACGATAATTAAGTACCTACTTACTTATAGGCCGGCTTGCACCACCGACTAAAATCAATTTAACACAAAGTTAAGTTGAATTTTGACAGATAATGTATGGCGGAACTGTCAAAACAGTCGCCCCTAGCATAATTGCCAGTGCACCCGTGTACATTCTTTGTATTATCAACTGGAGTTTACTTACGACTTTCTAAATTGATAAGTTCACAAAGGCCCGCTTGCACCACCGACTAAAATCCATTTAACTTCGAGTTAAACAGAATTTCCACCAATCCGGACTTGGCCCCCGTGGTAGTATGGCCTATACCTTCCTCAGGGAAGAGACCCGTGCCCCTCGGTGGGGACATGATGGGTTGATGATGAGAAACAGAATTTTGACAGTTCCGCCATACATTATCTGTCAAAATTCTACTTAACTTTGCTATTTATCTACAAAAACGGCAAAAAATCATGTCTGTTGTATGGGAGCCCACTATTTATTTTATTTTGTTCTGTTTAGTTTTTTTGTCATAGGTATAGGTACCTGGAAATACTGGGTGGAAATAGAAATGCATCTTCTGTGAAAATTTTAACTGTGTAACTATTATGATCCATGAGATATAGCCTGGTAACAAACGGACGGACTGACGGCCGTCCGTCCGGACAGCGGAGTCTCAAGTCTCAATTCTCTGAGTCCGTTTTACCCTTTGGGTACGTAACCCTAAAAACTGACAACTGTTAACAGCAGATTAGAAACCGAAAGAAATGGTTTCATTAAGAATTTCAGTAAATAAACTTAAGTATCGTTTCGTTTTTTCAGAAAAAAATAGACGGGCAGATAAGTTCTTTACTAGTGAATAGAAGGCTATAAATATTAAGCAGAGCAGGCAAGTCCTTGGAGGCTGGTCAACTAAGCTCGGGCGGAGGCGTTGGAGCAGTTTTCTCGGAGTTTTCAGTCCCACGGTTAAGCAGGATGAATAATGCTTTATACGGTTCCCGGAAAGAGAGCTGCGGAGCTGGGCTATAGAGCTAACTACAGGCCGTCTACTCAATACTGAACGACATTAACAGCGGTCTGTTATGTTAGCGTTATAATAAGTTTTTTTTTTTAACTTTCGAGTACAGACATTATACAGAAGATACATAACAAAGTTAAGGAACCACAAAAAATATTTTGCGAAATACCTATACCTAAACTTTATAATAAAAACTTGCCAAAAATAGCGATTTCGATTGTTTATAAAGACAAGGCTACGCTAATTTATGAACTGAATTATAGACTCAAGGATTGTATTGAATCGATGTGAAATTAATAAATGGGTAGGGCTCTCAAAAAACGTACCGTAACACACGTGAAATTGTAACACTGGAAAATCGCAACTACCGGCTGCTATACCCTATTTTTTGGGGAATTTACAAAAAATAAGCCTTTTTTATATTAAAATCGTTCGGGTTTAAAAGTAAAAAAGTATTTATTTAAAAAGCAAACAAGACATAAAAAATATTACATTTTTATGGTTATAAACTTACTACGGATAGCCGAATAATACTGAAACGTGGTAAAAATTACAGCGTATTCCACGCTCGACTAGAGTATGTATTGTGTTAGTACATAAATAATAGGAAAAATAGTCTTTATTTATTTATTTTTTTATTATTTATTTATTTCGGAGTATATCCATATAAAAGTCGTACACGAGAAAAAAAACACAAACATAAAATTACAGGGTAATAAAAGTACGATTTGCGTCTAGATACTATTATCTTTATTATAAATTAAAGTAAAAGCTAATTTTAAACAAGGTCAAAGACAAATTGAAAAGGTCAAGGAATTTAACCCTAAAATAGTAATGAATGGCGCAGAAATACCAATAGCTGTAGAAGCAAGAAATTTAGGTTTAATCATGGATAGTGAATTGCGTTTCACGAAACATGTAGGAAATAAGATTAAAACAGCGTTTTATAAACTAAAGGTTCTATATATAGTGTGAGAAAATACCTTTCAGTGGACCTAAGGATCCTCCTTACGGACTTGCTGGTACTCTCGCCATTCAATTACTGTTGCGCAGTCTACGGGCCACGGCTCTATGAAAAGACAGAGCGGGCAATACAAAGGGTACAAAATGCTTGTGCCAGATTCTGCTTTAGAATTCCTAAACGAGCACACGTAACGCCATATCTAAACCAATATGGAATTCTCAATATGAAAGCTAAAAGAGAGCTACACATTGCTTGTTTGACCAAGAAGGTTATTTACAGGAAAAATCCATAATATCTCTTTGAAAAATTATCATGGGTTAAACACCTACACAAATTAAATACTCGCTCTAAGACCAAAAATTTACTTACTATAACCAAACATAAAACTAGAGGCTATGAGGGATGTTTCAAATATGCGGCTTCCAAAATCTGGAACAACCTGCCACCGCCGTTACGTTCAAAAATTGGGCTAGTTTCATTTAAAACCAAACTGAAAACTATTTTCTTGCACAAACAGAAAATAACTGAAAATTTGAGACGTCCCTATAGCCAATATATTTTGTGATCTGTCACCTCTTGCAACCTACCTCAACACAAAGCACACACACACACACTCACACACACACTCACACCCTCACACACACACACACACACACTTGTCTCTTAGTAGTATTACACTGATCCCAAGACCGTTTCGCAGGGCTAAGAGGCACGCGTCCTTTCACACATTTACACACACACATTCACACACACACACACACACACACATACTTTTTTTTCTATTTTCTAGTAAGTAAACTTAACTAAAAACCTGACTGCAAAACGGTTACCACCGTTAGGTTAGGTTAGGTTATATAATATAGGCATGCATGCCTATTAGTCTTAATTAATGTAATTTTATAATTAACGTGTTCCTACCTGCCTTAACTCCTGCTCTAAATATAAACTTAAGAGCTGGGGAGTGCTGAAAATCAGCGTTGGTTACTACTTGGTGGTAACCGACATGTTAGCTGAGCACTTTCCAATTACCAAAATTGTAAAATTCATTTTATGTTACTAAGATCTTAGTTTATATGCTGATGTAGCTAGGTTTTCAGGCCAACTTGCCTTAAAGCGAACCTAGTTCTAGGTATCCCAAGAGGCATCGCGTAGGCGGCACGATTTCTACGAAACTGAACGCTATATTGTTTTCCACAAAGATAATTTCACGAATAAGCCCATTAATTTGAGTTAATTTTTACGGCCTACATACATTGAACAATGGTTTCTATCGGTATTTTGGCGGCTTGACGTGTCTTTTAACTTGTGTTACATTAAAAATTGCAATTGCTTGTAACCCAGAGGGGTAGGCAAAAACCAGGGTATACGACTTGCTATGATCCTGTAAACTATTCTCTTCATCAGCGTCATTATCACCATCATCATTCGGCATCAATATAGACAATATTTTTATGAGGCGCAAATCATAATGTATCAAGAATACAGCGGATGTCGAGTCAAATAATTGTATAGCCAACAGCAGTCCGACCATTTCATTTTTGTTGCAAAGTCACTCATAAGAAATATTTATTTGGTTGTTAAACATAGATAGAAGCGTTGGCATCTATATATGTATATAAAAGGATACGCTGACTGACTGACTGACATATCAACGCAGGGCCTAAACTATAAGGGTTAGAAACTTGAAATTTTGCACAGGAGATCCGTTTGTAACGTAGGGGAGGACTAAGAAAAAGGATTTTTGAAAATTCATCCCCTAAGGGGGTAAAATGGGGGTTCAAAGTTAGTATGAAACTTTGCGGTTTTTGAAGTTATTCGAATGAAATTTGGTACAAAGGTTCTTCATTAAAAGTCATGCAATACATGTAAGATAGTGATTCCAAAATCATCCCTTAAGGGGGGTAAAAGGGGGGTGCAATGTTAGTATGAGAATTGGCCAATTTTGAAGTTATTCGAATGAAATTAAATACCTATGAAGTTCCTTCATTAAAAGTCATGAATAAATGTAAAATAGTTTTTCAAAAATCATCCCTTAAGGGGGTAAAAGGGGGGTGCAACGTTAGTATGAAACTTTGCCGTTTATGAAGTTATTCGAATGAAATTCAGCATGAAGGTCCTTCATTGAAAGTCATGAAAGACGTGTAAAGTAGTTTTTCGAAAATCATCCCTTAAGGGGGTAAGAGGGGGTTGCGAAGTTAGTATGAAAGCTCTTTCGCATGCGCTAAAAGTATCCCTATCTTATTTGCAAACTCTTGTCGCGGGCAACAGCTAGTATATAGTATAAATCAGGACAAGCCCAGTGGACTATAAATGGGTGGATGATGTTGTATTCAAAAGAGATGAAAAAGCGATAATATTCTGCAATATATTATTATGGGCTTATTCCGTTTACAGTTTAGGTAATGACCGAATAATCCGGTTGGGAACGGCCCTCGTTCGAACTTTGTGCGATTTAAAACGAATTTAATGCTGTATTTTATTTATTCACGCTGTTAAATTGCTTTTCAGAATTGGCCCTTTGCGAGGCCTGAATGTAACGTATTAAACCGGCATTGGACCGATTTCTGAATTGAGAATTTCGCTAAGTAATTACTTAACTGTAGTGCGGTCTCGTCAAATTTCTTTAGAAAAGAGCGTGACAGCATAAGTTACTTAAGTATTTACTTAGGGCCAGTTTCTGAATTGAGAATATCGCTAAGTATAACTACAACTGTAGTGTTGTCTCGTCAAATTTCTCAAAAAAGGACGTGACAGAGTGTAACGTATGTACTTAGTGAAATTCTCAATTAAGAAACCGGCCCTTACTGTAAATTCTCATGTCAATTCAGAAATCGGCCCATTATTTATTATTGTGTTTATGTACACTTAGCGACGGGGTACATAGTAGAAATTTAGCTCTTAATCCGTATCTTTTACAATTAGGTATGTCTGTGTATTGTCACAAAATTTTCCAGAAGTTATTAACTATTGTCTATGTCCATGACAATAGTTAATAACTTCTGGAAAATTTTGTGACAAAATGCCAGTTTAGATAAAAATAAGTACCTCAATGTGATGCCTGAAACTAGCTCAGAATCAGTTTTTTGTATAAGATAGGTACCGCCTAGGGTGTAGATGTAGTGATGTGCAATAGGCTATTTGATAATGTGAAAAAAACAGTATTATTTATACGTATTCGTATAAATTATGTGTCTAAATTTTAACTAAAAAAACAATTATGATTTGTAAAAAAACACAAGATAAAATTTGTTAGTCATCGACGGTGACCCATCCATGCACTGAACGCGACACACATGCAATTGTCTAATACGTGTCTCATTTCACAGATGCGAGGATGGTGGAGGCGGCGCGGCGACAGGCGCGACCGGGCGCGCAGCATCGCTGCGTCTTGCAAACGGTCGCGTCACGGCGCAATCGGCCGAACAGCTTCCGCATTCGCCCAACGACTGCGCGTCCGTCCGCATCAGCATCGACAACACCAACACGTGTTGCACGGATTCGCTCGTCACTGCGATCGATGACGAGACGCTGTTGCTGGGTGAGTCACCTTCTCTCTCTTTAGCGCTTTTTATCATTCTCTTTTGAACACACGGTGTCGCTGCGAGTCGCAAATAAAGATTAACCTCTCAACTCCTGCCGACTACCGGGGGAGCCAGCAAAAAAATAAAAATACTGTCAGATGCCGCCGGCTCTGTGGACCCTGATGACTGTGTTTGAACTTAAGCCTTATTTCCATTTACATACTGCTTAAATTATTTATTTCATGATTTCAAAAGCTACTGTATGAAGTGTGTTATCGCAGATTTTCGCAGTACTTTTCTTTTGGTAGTGTTCGGGTTTTGAAACGTTAAGCAATGTCTCGCCCAATGAGTGCACGCCAGTTCGCATCAACATCGACAGCATAAACACAATGTTATACGAATCGCTCGTTACGGCAATCGGCGACGAGAATCTGTTGCTGAGTTATTAATTTCCCTCTCCTACAAGCTGCACATCTCTCTCGTTTACTTATTCGGCATCGCTGTGACTCGCAAACATTCTAGATCACTCAACGACTGCTCGCCTGTTCGCATCAGCATCGACGAGATAAGACCAATACGTATGGTACGGACTTGCTGCTCGTCACCGCGACTGGTGACGAGATCCTGTTGTTTGTTCAGTGATCCCCCTTTATCGCTCTCTCTCTCTCGCGTTCATCAATTTTTTTTTGTGACGTTCAATTTCCCTTATTTATTAATTATTCTCCGGTCTGCCCGGTGCTAATAGTGTTGGACGGACTCGCTCGTCACTGCGATCGAGTCGTAGGTTCTGTGTTTGTCTCTTTCTGTGTCACACTCAAACGCGCAACTTTCGGAGAAAGTCTCAAAAAAGTAAATTCATTAGAATTTTTGGCCCAAGAGTCAAAAAGTTAACCGTGAATATCAGATTGGCTGAAAAGTACAAATATCATTTTTAGTAAGTATTCCTTACTAAATGTTAAGTAGGTACAGTCGACAGCGTATCAGCTTTTTCATGAGTGAACTCTACTCAATAATGACTGCAAATAAAACGTTTTAAGGTTGATAAAAGGTCGACAGTGCCATTTTAGACAGACCTACCTGTCCTGCTTAAGAAACTGCTTTCTTTTGCTGTGATCGGTTAGCCGCAGATAAACTAGTCTTATTTCCTGTTACACTGACATTGTCCTTAAGCCGGGTCCGCTGCGCCATGTTACGCGTGTTACAAAAAACGTAACAAGTAATTATAATAAAAATGGGGCATGGTATGACACATTACGTGTTACATAACGTTACGTTACGTGCTACGTAAAGTACACGTAAAGTGTTAAATCCACTCCCCATTTTTGTTTTAATAACGTGTTACATTTTTTGTAACACGCGTAACATGGCGCAGCGGACCCGGCTTAAGGACAGAAAAAATGTAGAGTATTTTTTTGTAGCTTGCCATTTTACACATCTATACAGCGCCACCAAGTTATCTGTTCAGGTGGGCAAAATTGTAACTAAGTAATTGTAAACCCTGTTCCCCATTTTTTCCTTTATTTATTCACTTACTGAGATTTATAGATATATTTTCATAAAAATTGAAAGGCGGTTTAAAATATTCTCATTTTTCTAGGTAAATTTCTTAAATGTTCCTACTAAATTCTCAACTAGCGCCGCTATAAACTGAAAAGATAAGATGGTGGCACTACACGATCCATGCAAACGGTTTCACTAACTTATAATGATAATCATAATGTGATTCCGTCTCCTGGTTATGCAATAAAGTTTTCTTTATATAAATTTTATAGAACTATGACTAACTATAATAGGTAGCCAGTTGTAACAATTGAAACCCATCATTGTGGTCTTTCTTGTGCGTATGTATGTACGTAACACATTCATAGTATGTTTGTTAGTGTTTATATTTCTTACATAATATTTATTTATTTCTTGAGGCAATCGATCTATAATACTTACTAATTAGATAGCTCGTAATCTCCGGCTTTCTTGTCTCTAATTTCTTTAACCTTATCTGTCTAGCCAAAACTCTTAAATGGTAGACTGTCCTTGTCCTTATCTGGGCATTTTGCCTTCACTTAAATGCAAGGATAGCTAATATCTATGAACGCTATACCCTGTGAAGGGAACGTCGTAAAGCAAGATATACCAAAGCACTATAGAAGGTTAACTCAGTATTAGTCCACATTAGCACTCTGGCATTTTCAATTCTGTTATTTTGAACAAGTGTATCGATTTGACTTCCATTATTAGTCATGTTATGTGTTGGACTGTATTATATTACAATAATTGGATAATTTACGATAAGGCGTGGCGTTATGCACCGTGCATTGTTTTAAAATAAAAAATATATCCTTACAGCTTATTAGTATATTTGTTAAATAGCATAAATACAATCGCTCGTAGCCTGGGCTGCCTGAGTGATCTTAAACGATCACTAAGGTTAAGCAATATACGGCGCGTTCAGTCCATGGATGGGTCACCGTCTATGACTAACGCTAGTGGCATTTTTCCGAGCGATTCCGTGCTTCGCAAGGCACGTTAAGCAGTTGGTGCCGGCTGCCGTCGATAGATGGCAGTCGTTAAGCCAAGTCAGAGGCCTTAGGTCGGCTTGAAAACTTCTGACAGTAAGACCAGCCACTAGTCTTACAAGCCTCCACCAATCCGGACTTGGCCCCCGTGGTGGAGTATGGCCTATATCTTCCTCAGGGAAGAGACCCGTGCCACTCGGTGGGGACATGATGGGTTGATGATGATAAATACAATAAAAATAAGTAATTAACAAAAACTGTTTGATAATAATATTGTAACTTATTTTTAACTTTATATACAGACTTATTTGGTGCCTACCTAATTTAGTATTTATATTATCTATTCCACAATGGTTACACGTTACATATTCTGGGCGAATCTACTAGAATACATTCGGAGTGAATCTTCTAATATTCGGTACTGTGTATTTTGTGGCCGGAAACCGATTCAGACGTAAATTGGAAATTCATAGCCTATCAGAAGGTCGTAACTAAAGTATCACTCGAGAATAACGGTAGCGGGTACACACGTTTTACTATCTCTAAAGGTTTATGTTCACTTAAAGCCGTAGAGCCCCAGTTCAGGGAAAGCACGAAGGTAACTGTTTTAGAACCCCAGCTTAGAGAACGTAAGAAGATAACCGTATTTAAAAGGTATTTGATAGAGGGTTGACGTATTTCCTGTCGGAATTTATAATACATCGTTACCATCAGCAGCCAATGCTGGGTGACTAGATCTTTTGCCAAAAACGGCATTTACAATAATGGTCATTTGCAGTCCACTTTTCGTCAACTAACGGCCGATTTCTGAATTGAGAATTTCACGTAAGTAAATACTTAAGTAACGTTCTGTCACGCTCACGCTTGAGACAGCACTAGAGTTAAGTAGTTGCTTAGCAAAATTCTGTGTGCTTAGTGCGAGTTTTTTTAACTACTCGATCGCGTTAACGCAAACTCATATTTTATAGGAGTGACAAAGCGCGCCACCTATTTGTCTCTCTGTCACTGATATACAAATTGCAAACGCTTTCGCTATCGAAAGTGAATGAAAAAACTCGCACTAAGGGCCCTGAATTCAGAAATCGGCCTTAAGTTAAGTAGATAGAGATAATATATATTTCGTCCAATCATGCATCCAAATTTAGTTTCATTTACAATTTATCTGGGTCCAATCAGTGTTTTAAAAATACTATCAAAGTAATAAATAAATAATAGAGGAATAGTTATTGAATTAAAGATGTAAATTAATGACCTCCGAAGAGCAAAAAACTTTAAAAGATTGTATCAACGGTTTGTTTAAATGTAGGTAGATGGACGCTGAGTGAATCGAGACATGGAGAGATATTAAATTATATTACCTGATTAACAAGTTATAACAAGCCTATCTACAGTTAGGGGCAGTAGGGGCTGCCGCTCCCGAATAGGACTTTTCAGTCACTCAAAAAAGTGTCAAGTCCTGTGTCCTTAGGCACTGATTGAATCGTCCGAAACGGCCGCAAAGGCCTATGATGATGATCTACAGTTAAGTGAAATAAAAACTCGTCGCATACCTATTCATAGTGTGAATTGTGAATTATCCAAAATAAAGGATCCTAGGATCCGCGGGTTGCCTAAACAAACAATAAATCAAGCTGAATTACAAAATCCTGTCGGTATCATGATCGTAGCGAAAGCATTTAGTATTAGCAGTATTTTGGAATAAGACACTTGGACGATTCGAACCATTCAGGATTTAGTGCACGTACTATAGAAACAGGTTAGTCCTTTTCTTCTATGGTCCCTATTTTATTGATTTAAAATAATTAATTCATTCAATAATTCTTATTTTCTAATACCGGCGCCTCACGGCCACCCGTATTTGCGTAGGTATTTGGCAAATTTAATCAGTTGCCAGGTTCCTGCCGAATATTTAATGTCGATTTTGTAAAACCCCCAATTTAAGTACTATTTAAATCGTCAGCAAGAACGCGGAAACAAATAGCCGCGAGAAGTGCCAGCAAAACAGTTACACAACACAATAATAGGGCCAAATATAGGCCGCATCATAAAGTAATTTTAGGGAAATTTGGCAACAGGAAAACGTTGCTGAGCAGTTTTAACATTGACCATGAATGCATGTCTAGAGATGCGCGCAACCCGCGCATGGCTGGCTCGTTGGGGCTCGAGCGAGGCGAGTAAAGTTGCAGTCCTCTGAGTCCGCTTCCCGCGCGCTGACTTATCGCGCGAACGCGCTGGCTGGCCACAGTAAGCTCCGCCACCCGCACGCTCGAAGCTGCGTTTAAGAAGAAAAAACTTACTTTTTTTTTCCCGCGCGCGCGAGTGTCAGTTGCCAGTTATTTTTTTTTCCTCAAGATAAAAAGAAAAAGTTTTCCGAAATGAGGCGAAATCGACACGATGACGTTCGTAGATAACAATTTAAAAGTATTTTAATCGTGTGTGTGCCAAAGCTTCTAGTGTTGTACTGTGTTTGTATAGTTCAGGTAGATCATCGTAGATATTCAAAGGTTTTAACTCATTACTTACCTTTAGAGTCTCATTATAAATGAACAATGTTTTCTGTGGAATAACTCGATAGATCTAATAAGTGGGGATAATTTGTGTCACACAATTTGATTAGGGCAATGATAGATTACCAATTTTGAAATAAGTAAGTAGGTTTACATGCTTTCGGAGATTCATTATTAACCTTTTTATAATTATCAGCACTGATTGCTTAATGTTAACAACTTTATTAAGAGTCATAAAAAATAGGCGGTCATTTTTATTGCAAGCTGTGAGATACTGCCTGATGTTAGCGCTGGGATTATTGTAATCGCTAAATAACTAACCAGCATTTGTTTAACCTTTATTACTGTTTATTATTGTGACTAACAACGCTGTGTGCCAAAGTCTCTGCTACCATTGGTTAATATCGTAAATCAAAGCTCAACAAATTTTTGTATCTGAATTTGAGAAAATATAGGTACGTAGATCTTATTCAACTACCAATTGGTCCGTTTAAGTGCTGATGCCTAGACAACGCGAGATTTTTGTTATGCTATTTAAGAAGAATATAAAAATAAAATTAAATGTGTTAATAATAAAATATATTAATATTAAAACAAAATATATAAATTATTAAAGCAAGATAAAAGTACCCGAAAAAAAATTAATGATGAATGTCGGTGAGGCGAAAGTGATCTGTCAAGATGGTGGCAAGTGGCAGTTCTTAGTCTCTCTCTGCCTACCCCTCTGGGATACAGGCGTGTAAAACATCATATCACTCTGTATTAACTAAATGGTCTTTATTAAGTAGGTACTTGTGGAACGGCATAATGTAAAGCTGGGTTTAGACAGTAAAACATCTACTGTACACTACGTCAACTATTAAACTAACTTTCAGTGGTTTTGACTATTTTATTAACGTGAGAATAAACCAACTGGGCTTAAAACCATATACTTCGAAACCAAATCAAGTGGCTTAATCGAAAGTACACCAACCTTTACAGACGTGCACTATTCGGTTTTAGTTAATGGTAGAGTAATTGTTTCCTAGTGGTCATACTAATATGTCATATCAGTATGACTACGAGGATATACATGTCCTCCTATTCATACTGTAACACGATATTTTTAGAAAAAGGTTTTTTCTTCCTCCTGTATAATATAAATACTTTTCTGTGTAAATAAAGAAAGTAGGAAATACTTCTACTTCTATTATTAAGTAGTATTTACTTGTAGTTTTATATGCGGGCGTTTGTTTTTCCCTCTACAGGTGTTCAGAAAAGTGAGTATGACTAGGAGGACATTGTATATCCCCGTAGTCATACTGATATGACAAATTAGTATGACCACCAGGAAGAAAATGTAAGAAAACCTGTGTGCGAGTCAAACTCGCGCACGAAGGGCTCCATAATGGTTCCATACCATTATCTAATACAAAATTTGTATATTTCAAGCATCTACCTGTACCCAACGTCTGTCTTTGTTATTATCGAGCAAAAAACGGCAACAAATCACGTTTGGTGTATGGGAGCATTTGTGTTATTTCCCCAGAAATACATCATCTGTGAAAATTTCCACTCTCTAGCTATCACGGTTCTTGAGACTGTTTACAGACAGACACTGGAGTCTTAGTAATAGGGTCCCTTACCCCTTCGGGTACGAGACCCTAAAAAGCAAAAAGCCTTCAAAAATGTAGACATTGACCTGCTGTACGTAGACGGTACTGTACGTAGGGTTTATAGTCAGGAAGAAATAAATTTCTGCCTTAATTTCTCATTCGGGCCGACCTTGGCTCGCTGTCTGCAGGTATTACCTAATGCCTGCTACGCATCGAATTGATTCCCCATGTAGAGGAATACCCCTTTTCAGCGTTGCGTAACCGCGAATACAGCACAACCAGAATTCTGCTTCACCTCAATCCGTCTGTAGCCATAAAAACGCTTGATTTTCCAATAACTCTGAAATATAAACATGAACTTGCATACTTATCGAGCTTTTCAATGTTAACAATTCTTTGAAATTACGAAATAGATCGTTCCTAAGCACGAGTTGGCACGAGTATATCTGCGTATTATTACAATTATATTTTAATGGTCTTATTTATAAATACACGATTCTTTGAACTGTCTATGGCGGGAAAGGGAAGGGAAAAGGAAGAGACGTGAGTAAGGGGGAAGGGAGGGGAACAACGGGACCACAGGTTATTTAAACTACCTCTGCCGAGTGTTTTAGAGGAATCTAGTTTTAAAAATAAGGCCGTTAATGCTGGAAGCATTCGTCAAGATAAGTGACCGGCTTATGTTGGCAGAGCTTGTGTTTCAACATACATTGCCGTATTTCATATCATACCTACATACCTTCTACTTACTTGCCCACTTCGAGCAGTTTACATCGAATGTACCTACAATCGATGACAAATGGCATTCCCACAAGACACCGGAATGACAACTGCTCTTGTAACAATCATTCCACTGCATGTCGGGAATCCGACGCGTATTTGCATACGGTTCAGTTCATTACGCACCCAGCTGTTCCTAGTACCGCCTTATAGACCCTAATGCGCTGGGTATATGGTCAACTTTACAATAAAAGGGTTCACCTCAAGCCCATAGTGTGTTGTTAGTAGTTAATTAATCGAAGTACATGACAATATAAGTTACGATTAGCGAATCACGTGTCTTGGAGACGGCGGCGCGACATTAATTCATGTTTATTAAACAAATTAACGAGACAAGTGTGTCATTAAATGCTTGTACGATATTTAATTGCACCGCAATGTTCTACATTGTCGTGTTTTTCATACAGCCCTGTGGACTATTGATTTATAGGTCTGTTACCATGTCACTGCCACTGCTCTCAGCTTATCCGGGAGGAGGTGAGGAACATTGTCAGATTCGTTTCACGATGTAATATTTTTTGATTCACTTAGCGCCAAATTTATTCTTGTTTATTGTGGGAAATTTAAAATTAATATCAGTTTTAAGAAGGGCTATTGAAACTTGGATCCTTACACTAGGCAAGACTGTATGGGTATGAGACTACTAGTCCGACGATAACGTGTCGTTACGGTTACCGTTCTAAGTGAAACCGATCAATAGGTGCATACTGTCTATCACTTTATACTGGCGACTGCAACTAGTATGTTCTAAGGAGACTGTTTACTGCTCCATTACTACCAATATTCCTACTGAGTACTAGACCAGTCTTGTCTAAAACTAGCTGTCTAATGTTGAGGCATTACTAACCATAGAGCTTCAAAAGCTGACGTTAGGCTTAATCCTTCTAATCCTTCCTACTATTATTATAAACACGAACGTTTGTAAGTGTGGCTGCTCTTTCAAGTAAAAACTACTGAATGAATTTTAATGAAAGTTTACGATAATATAGCTTATACATCAGAATAACAGATAGGCTAAAATTTATAAAGATATTGTCCAAAATATGACGATAAGTGTCAAATAAGTAGGAAAAAATCTACCATCTGCGAGCTATTCTCGCGTGCGCTGCTAAAACCGCTAGAGTTACACATAGGTATGTAATGTATGATATGTTAGTTTTTCTTTCTACGCCACGCTAATACTTATAAAATAGTAGCTTACTATTCGAAATACTAATCCTGCGCAGACGAAGTCGCGGGCACCAGCTAGTAATAACTAAATATTACTTTTTTCATATTGCTCCAATAATTATCGTGAAAATTATGGGACAATAGGGTTTACCTCAGAAGGCCGTTGTTTCGAGGGTTCATACCTCTTAACTTTTTAATTAGCTGATTTATTGTAGTAGGGGAGCCCATGATGCTAAATCGGGATTTACTCGAGCGTCATAGAGACCTATTTGATTGTGAAGTTTAGATGATAAGAAGGAAAAATGTCATATAATATATACCTTTTCATCGGTGGGGGGGAGCGACCATAGATTTTCAAAAAATGTAAAAAAAAACTGTTGCATGGACCTCGAGCGCGTCAGATATTGATAGCATCTATATCCTGTGCATTTTTGAAAATGTACGTATGTTAATCTGATTGTTTCAATGATGGGGGTGGTCGTACGTAAGGGATGAAAATGAAAAAAAAATTTTTCATCGAGCGCGTCAGATTTTCTAAGGGGATGTCATTTGTCAATAAGATATATATGGTTCTTCTTAATGCCCTAGACGTGCTGTCTCATAATCTGACGATTATCTAGAGGGATTCGCTTAATCTGACAGTTAAAAATTTTTTTTATATATTTTTTCAAATCATTGAACTTAATTAATTGAAAAGCTGAAGAAATAGCATGCAAATAAAAAAGTACCGGCATTTTTAAGTATAATGCTTGTATTTATAAGAAAATAATTATAAAAAATTAATTTTTTTTGCGTAGTTTTTTTTTAATCATCATCTTCTTCATCGGTAGAATCATATTCGTCCTCTGGCTCGATTCCATCCTCATCAACCCCATAGCTGCACGCATTAAACTTTACCTATTATTTTTTCTTACTTCGGCTAATGGAAATCGTCAGATTTTATATTTTTCATTATCCTTGAATTATTTTCTTCAAAATAAAAAAAAAATTAGCCACGCTCGAAAAAGTCGAGATAACGTTTTTTTTTTACAAGTTTGTAACCCTCTTACTTCTCTACGTCACGCGAAAATTGTCAGATTAGTGGAATATACACTTTTTAGCATGTAATGAACTCGCCCTACCTTAATCTGACGCGCTCGAGAATTTCTGATGATCAATTTTTTTTTACTAATCTGATCCTTTATCCTTGACAGGCGACCATATATATGGGGCTCATATTTGGTGGAGGTACTTTACCTGGTACAAGGTATCTCCCTCTATGCTAATCTGCCGCGCTTTAGTAACTCCCGAAATCCCCTCTTGGGCTCCCCTACCATTGGATCAATTAGCGAAGTGTGTGACACCTACCGCAAATAAATTGAATCTGACCACAATGGGCTAGTTGCCCTAAAAAATTTAATTAGTCCGTCTGTTAGATTATTCAAAAATAAGGGACACGTATTTTTTTATTTGTAAATTAGACCAAAAATGACAAAGATATAGCCCATTAAAGTTACGTGTGACGTCACGCCGTGCTGCATTTTTTAGCACGGAGTGACGTCACACGTAACTTTAATGGGCTTTAACTTTAATATCTTTGTTATTTTTTGTTTAATCGAAAAAAGAAAAAATACGTGTCCAATATTTTTTTATAATCTAAAATGCGGACTAAATAGAATTTAATTATTTTGACCCTGGAAACTACCCTATTGTATCGACCACAATGTCAACATTGTCAGTAAAAGTTAGGTACTAAATGCTAAAGTTGCAAAATAATTTCATTGTGGCTACACCTCAATATTTGATTTGAAAATTCTTTATTGCACAAGAAAATATCTGCATAAAGGCGAGCTACTAAAAAGTATTTTCTTCCAGCTAACGTTGATGTGGAAAGAGTAAGGGGTTGTGCTAGAGAAGGTGTATGACAGATTGTAGATTATTATTGTTCATAAACAGAACAGAAACATTTACACACACGCACATACATTGCTTCTGGCCTCACACTAGGATACCCTGTGTCGTGGGAACCACAAACAGCGACATCCAAGATGTAAAAATCCAAGACCCGGGTTTTTTTTTATGTCCTCAGTCGGGATTCGAACCCGGGACCTCTCACATGGTAGGCAGATGTCCTAACCGCTGCGCCACAGAGGTCGTCAAGACAACGTCGTCAAAATAAAGAAATAAAATGTCGCCTCTCTAGTCGCCAACTATGGCATTTTCTTGTAAATATAAACCAAACCTGGGCCTGTTCTAGACTCTACTAATGCATTGTACTACAATGACAGATGCATGAATACGTAGATTTCATTCATCACCGCTTTAAATCAACTTGCGAACGCGTATTCGTAATTCTAGGCGTCAATGAAATTAAAAAGCAGGTCACTTGACCCGACCTGTAACTATAATTGAACTATAATGCACTAACATAATCGAGGCCCTAGTAGAATCGCTCGTAGCCTGGGGTGCCTGAGTGATCTTAAACGATCACTAAGGTGAAGCAACATACGGCGCGTTGGGTCCATGGATAGGTCACTGTCTATGACTAACGCTAGTGGCATTTTCCCGAGCGGTTCCATGCTTCGCAAGGCACGTTGATAGATGGCAGTCGTTAAGCCAAGTCAGAGGCCTAAGGGCGGCTTAAAAACTTCTGACAGTAAGACCAGCCACTAGCCTCCAACAATCCGGACTTGGCCCCCGTGGTGGAGCCTCTCCTAAACCTTCTTCAGGGAAGAGACCCGTGCCCCTCGGTGGGGACATAATGGGTTGATGATGATGATAATCGAAGCCCTGGTCTGGTACACCAACAACGAACACCATCCGCCACAAAGATGACACATCAGTCACGGTGTCATCATCCTATGAAGTATTTCGAAGCAATTAACAATCCGCTTAAATTGTAATTAAAAATAAAACATCGAAGAGCAAATAAAGGCCTTAATGAAGCGATATTTAATTGGGTATTTGACAGGATGTCAAAAGAGTTACTTTTAAAATGGAATTTTCTTTGGTCTCTTTCCTGAGGAAGGTATAGGCCATACTCCACCACGGGGGCCAAGTCCGGATTGGTGGAGGCTGTAAGACTAGTGGATGAAGTTTTCAAGCCGCCCTAAGGCCTCTTACTTGGCTTAACGACTGCTATCTATCGACGGCAGCCGGCACCGGTAGTGATATATAATTTAATTTAATGAACAGTGAATATAAGTTATTGATATAAGAGGTTTGAAGTCTAGAAATATTGAGCTCCAAGTAACATCTAGCCAGATGCCTTTTTAGCAGGTAAATTAGAAAAATCTCTTGATTCCACAGTAACCTTTAGTATAAATTACACTATAATGCACAATAACCATTAACAGGAAATCAGGTAAGACAGAACATGTACAAAGGTTGTCTGGAAGAGATCACTGTTAGTGATACGGTCGCCGTCTATACCGTCAGGTTAAGAAATATCTGTGTAATCTCCTTTTTTAAGTACAAGAAAGTGTTCTCTATCAATCTATCTACAAAGACGGGCGTAAGTGTGTAACCTTCCTGTTGTGGCTCTCTATACTTTTCTTCTTATTCTTCATTTGCCGGCTTCGGAGATTGGCAGTCAATATGGCTGTCTCGCTGTTCGAGGTTCTAATTACGAAAAACCAGCCAAGTGCCAGACGGAGCCAAGTGAGGCGCGAAGGGTCTCGTACGGTTGTCTGTAAAAAGGCAAAACATTAAAAAATGTAAAAAAATCACGTTTAGTGTACTGTAGTGTTGTAGGAGCCCCCTTAAATATTTTAATTATTTATGTTTAAAGTCAATAATATAACTCAATATTTTTTGAGTATTTCAAGTGTTTACCTGTCGCCGTCATCAATATCGTTTAATATAACGTTTGTTAACGTGGGTCCAGTTCTAGAGACTGGTGCCTCTGCCTACCCCTTCGGGGATAACGGGCGTGAGTTTATTATTTATTATTATTATTATTATAACGTTTGTTGTATGGGTGCCTCACTAAACATTTATTTTATTCTGCTTTTTAGTTATATTAATTTGTTGTACCAATTACGTTTAGTTACGTAGGTACATTTGTTTGTTTGTACAGCAACACCATTTGCTGATAAATTGAGCCCGGATAACGGCTACTGGCTTGCCACTTGTCACGTTTGGAACCTAATAAACTCGGCAAAACGTGGGCCTAATTCTAGTGATTGGTGCCTCTGCCTACCCCCTCGGGGATAACGGGCGTGAGTTTATTTTTAATTTTTTTAATTTGTTGTTATAGCGGCAACAGAAATACATCATTTGTGAATATTTAAACTATCTAACTATCATGGTTCATGAGATACAGACGGACGGACGGACAGCGGAGTCTCAGTAATAGGGTCCGTTTTACCCTTTGGGTACGGAACCCTAAATTTACTCTATTTAAATCACCATCGTAAGTTGTGTACACAGCTACATTCTCTAATTCCTACTAATATTAAAAATACTTAAGTATGTTTATTACTTAGACCTTGTTGCCACACAGTTACTAGCTTGAAAGTGATAACTTCTAACAAAGAAACTTCTTATACGAGTAATATGGCAGCAAAAAGTAGCGACCCTTATGTTTTGCCCACTGGCCCCATCTGTTCACAAGAGGGCTCGCAAAAACACGTGTATTCGCTCGATCGGTCTTTCCTAATCATTTACTGAATGAAAAAAGGTGCTGCGGGTGTATTCTGGTGGCTGGTCAACATTTCTGATGGACTATGCCATACATGTACAAATTTCAGCATTGTGATTTTAAGGGATCTCACTACAGGCATTTTACTTTTGGGTTTTGTTGCGTTAGATTTGGATTGGGATGAAATTTTAATTGTATCACACTAATATTATAAAGGCGAAAGTTTGTGAGTGTGTATGTTTGTTACTTCTTAACGTCTAATCCGCTAGAGCGATTTTAATAAAATTTGGTATGTAGTTAGCTGACACCTTGGATTAACACATAGACTACGTTTTACCGCCGGAAAATACCTTATTCCCATGGGAAAATCCCTACAAATGTAAATAGTTATTATTTTTACTGTTTCTACAATATATTTTCCCTAATAAACCGCGGGTGACGCCGCGGGGCACAACTAGTTAAAAATAGGTACAAAAATCGTAAAAAAGACAAGCCGTTATTTTTGTCTGCAAACAATATACGATTTTTGGGTAGTTTTCTTTATACTAAATGGTCCCCAGTAGCATCTGACTGGTTTTGTTTCCATATCTCTCGACGTCAGAAACATTATGGTTGTATGATCGATTCCGACGAAAATGACTTTTTTATACATTTTATATCAGCTCATCAAGCTCTTTGTAACCATAATATGAGAAAATATTTCTATGTTATTCGATTCCCGGGACAATTCAGGTGCATAATGTCGTTTGTATGCTAAATATTCTCCTTTCTTCTAATATACAAAATTTTCGTGTCAACGTGTTAGTGCGCGCGTACTCCTTCGAAACGGCTCAACCGATCTTAATTAAATTTCATATGCATATTCGGTAGGTTTAAGAATAGGTTGTTATCTATTTTTCATGCCCCTATCTGGCAAAACAACGTTTGCGGGGTCAGCTAGTAATATACATAATTCTCGTGTCACCGTGTTAGAGCGCATACTCCTTCGAAATGGCATGACCGATTCTGATGTTTTATAGGTATGTATATTCGGTAGGTCTGAGAATAGTTTTTATCAACTTTTCGTGCCCCTATCTGGCAAAACAACGTTTGCCTGCTCAGCTAGTCTAATTTATAAAATTCTCTTGTCACAGAGATAGTGCGCATATCTACTCCCCCGAAACGGCTTGACCGATGTTAATGAAATTTTATATGTATTATGTTCGGTAGGTCTGAGAATAGGTTGTTATCTATATTTCATCCCCATATTTGGCAAAACAACGTTTGCTGGGTAGATGACCCAGCAAACAAATAAAAATGACAAATCCGACCAAATGATTCTGAAGCCGAGATCTAGTTTTGGTGCTTCAAGTAAGATACGTCTCAGCCTTCAGTTGGAGTTTTCTTTCGACCATTTTAGTGATGATTTACTAGCTTTACTTCTCCGTCCTTTTTCCCTTTCATAATTCAACAACTCTTTTCGTTTCGGAGAAGAAAAACAATCTACAAAAACAAACTCGGGCACGTCATTACGCTAATTAAAAACAGTTAAGAATTGATAGACTTAAGATCGAATCCTATTAAGCAGCGACTATTTTTGGGGTTTCTTACCTTTAAAAGAAAAAAGGAACCTTTATACGATCACTTTGTTGTACGTCTGTTTGTCTATCTAGCTAGACCCTTTATTTCGGGAACGCGTTATCCTTACCCTCCCACCCATTATCCTCATCAACAAAGGTTACCCGGAAGAAAATACTTTTTAGTATTAAGCTCGCCTATGTACATATTTTTTATTGTGCAATAAAGAATTTTGATTCATTCATTCATACTTAAATCTGCGGTATCGTGAAGATGTAACCTTTTTTTGTGGAGCCACATTGCAAAGGTGGCCACCTTTAACTTCTACGTTAACACAAAAAAACTTTTATTCGATACTCAAAGAAATCAAAAGTCTTACTATCTTCCCGTTGACCTAGAACTATGAAAGGCAAGTTAGATTGTCTTATACTAGAAATACAGGAAAAAAACCTGGAAACTATGAAACATAAAAAAAAACATAAACTAAGATTTTTACGAAAAATTCAAAATCATAAAAAAATGTCGTTGAAGTTTGAAAAATTCTTATTCGATACTCAAAGAAATCAAAAGTCTTAGGGTATACAGGGAAAAATCTTCACGTATCTCTCCTCTGCGCTTCATATATTCTTGCAGCTTGAGTTACTAGTCTTAAATCTAGGATAAACTGATGTATGGGGACTAAAAAGACAAGACTAACAATATTACTTATAAGGACGGCATAGTAGAAAGAAACGAATTGCTCCCAGAACAAACCAGAAAAGCAGCAAACAAGCGAATATCTACTCCAACTAAGACTCTCGTAAGCACTACATATTATAGATTGTTCTTCAGATAAACTTACCTACTTGAATTTTGTCGAAAAAGTCCGACCAGATTTTGCTCGGAGTCGCTCTAAGTCTTTGAAATAATATTATGTACAATTGCACATGCTGTGTAAAGGCCCCTGGAAACAGTTTGATCAAGCTTGAGTAATGGTAGGAAAAACTTCCTACCATTCGGTCGGGCCGATTTCTGAATTGAGGATTTCGCTAAGTAATTACTTAACTCTAGTGCTGTCTCGAAAAAAAACTTTTGAAAAGAGTGTGACAGAACGCTAATTAAGTATTTACTTAGTGTAAATTCTCAATTCAGAAATCGGCCCTAAGTATATACCACAGAAAAGAAATGATCGAAACTTATGCGCTAAATATACCGCCATGTTTGTTGTAAGGAAAGCCCCAAATGGGATTCCCATAAAGTACAGTTACCTCAATTCGTAGTTATTTACCTACAACTCACTAAATGTGAAGTAAATCGCTGTAATTGTTATCCTGTATAACAATCTAAGCATTGCCGATCATTAAGAGTAATTTGATGGTCCAATTCGAGAAATCGCTAAGTCCAATTTCATACATTTGCAAAACGACGTAGGTCCAAATCATAATGGTTTACCAAAATGGGTTTTATATTTTTTCTGACTGGGAACATTGAAATCTATACGTAGCTGAAACAAAAATTGCCAAAACGTGTTAATTCAAAAAAAAAAAAACATGGAACCCGATGGTTTCATCAAAATATGACGTTTTGTTTATTCCATGCCGAAATTACATTTTGACCAACAAGATATCTCATTTTCTGAAAAAATGGAAAAGTGGAATAATCAACATTTGGAAAGTACCTCCTCAATTATTGGTTAATAGAGGTTCTAACGCAAAATTTTAATATCGAAATTAACGTCTGATTTCAGAATGGAGAATTTCGCTAAGTAACTACTCAACTCTAGTGCAGTCTCGCCTCTTCTCAGAGAAGAGCGTGACAGAACGTTACTTAAGTATGTATCATCATCACCAACCCAGATGATGATTAAAGTACATACTTAAGTATGTATGTACTTAGTGAAATTCCTAATTCGGAAATCGGCCCTGAGTCTACATACTGAGATTCCTGCATAATTACGTGTTTTCGATAATTTATAATTCACAAAAAAATGGATAGTTGTTGTGCATTACTCTTTTGAGTAAGTCAGAGACCTCAGGGGCGGCTTGAAAACTTCTGACAGTAAGACCAGCCCCTAGTCTTACAAACCTCCACCAATCCGGACTTGGCCCCCGTGGTGGAGTATGGCCTATACCTTCCCCAGGGAAGAGACCCGTGCCCCTTCATCATCAACCCGTTATGTCCCCACCGTACATGTACTTACAATTGCCTTACCCTAAGACTGGTTCTTTCATGTTTGTGACTTGAATAAAGAGCAGTCTGATTCGCTACTAAGTCGAGTATTGTGATTTATATTGCATTTGCGTGCAGATTGTACTGTGTAAAATTTTCTGTGTGATTGGACGACCCGGATTTGAGCCCCCTGCATGCGCCTATTCCATTTATGAGAACGCCCGTTCGTAATTCGTGAAAGTGGCAAAAGTTCACAGAGGTATGAATAATTTTGCAGGGCCCGGCCGTCACAACTCGCAGTGTTGGAAGCAGTCGGGGTCGATCCCATTGCGGTTAAATTTAGTTTTTGTAACGGAATTAGGACGGGTATTGTATAACATGTGGCTGGCAGGCGGGTGGAGGGAAGTGACGTGGCATCTAGCTCCCTACCTGAGTATTGTGAGGTGAATGAGGAAAGTCCCGTAATTCCATAAAAGGTGAAAAATTCCGTGTTCCCACAAAAAAAATTGGGCTGGAATTCTATAACTAAGCAGGCAGAACCGGTTATGGGTGCCTTAGCTAAATTGGAAGGTTGTTAACAAAAACAACGGCCAAGTGCAGAGCCACGTGCAGTGTAGAGTTGATCAGCGGCAGAACAATTTTTGTATGAGGTTTGTCAATAATTATTCTGTAGTAGCTTTTTAAGAATATTGGGATAATAGTGGTACAATTTTTGGGATTGTATTTTCATATCAATTTACTTAAAACACCATGGTTTTTGGAGGTTTTTCCATGGAATTATTGACTGTAAATAAAATTAACATAAGATATTTAAAATATTTGATTAACATACTACTAAATAAAACAATTACTTGTAACATCAAGCTCTGACTGCAGAGAGAGTTAACGTAAAGGATTAGAATTAACAAGAATGATGCAATTTAAAAAAAAAGGAACGTGGCCTCATTCGTTACGATTTTATGTACAAGAAGCGCGTCCCATAAAAGCCACACACTATAAAAAGCATTCTCACATTGCGTACGCTTCTCAATTCTTCGTTCAATCAATTTTATTAAGCGAGGAGTCACCGAGTGCGTTTACCAAGAAATTCTGTCCCAAGCCAACTGTATGGCATTCCGGGTCAGGTTACCTCGGTGTACAATCTCTAAGTAAGATAGTCTCTGCTATAGTGCACATCAGTTAGCGTTAGCGAGCGATACGGCCACGTGACACCGTGCCTGAGCTAATATGATTCGAGACAACTCCATACGAGAGGATTGTAGCCGCGTCTGGCAAGATACGTGAAAGGACAGTTCAGTAGAAATAGTGATAATATACAATCACAATTGCAGAAACGTCGATTTCATTTCATTGCCGCTTCAAGTCGACACCAGTACGCGTATCAATAATTCTAATTCATAATAATTCTACGCGTCAATGGAATTAAAAAACATGTCACGCGACCGGACCATGTAACTGTAATTTAACTATAATCCAGTAACAGTATCGAGGTCCAGGTCGTCCGGAGCTTGTACAGTATCAGTTCTAGCGGAGATCCCACAACTAGAGCAAACATGGGCTGGCATAAACGATCTTATCTAGAAATGAAAACTTTTGCTGGCCTTTAGCTTAGCTGTCCTTTTTTGCTTTTCCCCTTGTTGTCTGATTTCTCGCTGCTTGATGCTGCACCCAAGATCCCTCAGGAATCCATATTTTTAATGCTTCCGATCCGTTGTTATGTCCCATGACTCACACTGATAAACACAGACGTCTTTCGACCTACTTATTGTGGAAACGTCTAATAACACATACCTATTAGCACAAACACACTTAATCATAGAATACTATTTGGCACCCGACAGATTTCATACAGACTACTACCACCAATAAAGTATGAGACTGACCTGTTATGTGGGTATTTTATTATGATAAAATCCGGAACTTTACGACAGGTCTCAAATAAAGTAGGTATGATAGTATATGTCCAGGCAGGAAAACCCATGGTTTAGTCGGCTAGCAATGACCTCGTCTTTCCTCTCCACACCAGCAACATCCCAAAATCCAGAGGCAAGCCCGAACGGAGCTTCTACCTCATCCTACAATCTGGCAAAGTCTCCAGCTCTTTCGGCAGCGCGCATTATGTTGCAAATCCGTTGTCAGTCGTGGAGAATGCTGAGTGATCGTTTTTGTTTCGCCTGGGGCCGCGGTGGCGGTACAATGGGCTGGGTCTTGTTTGTTGTTAGTCCACTTTATGGTAATGTGTATCGGCGAGTTGGCGCTCTTGACATTTTTTGCCGCGGGCCTTGATCTTGCGTAGTCGTGCGCACGTTTAGTTTCGCCTTTATCGCAGGTTAACGGTGTTCTCGGTTTCTTTGGCGTGAGGGTCAGACTGAGGGCCCAAGGAAAGCTGCTTTGACCAAAGTAAGGCGAAAGTGGATGTCTTGATTCACCAGTCTTTGAAGGAGCTGGCCTGTTATTGAAGTACCGAAGTATTGAAAATGCTGCCTGAAAAGAGCCCAATTCTTAAATAAAATGAAGATGAAATTGCTTTAAAAATTCGTCTAAGGCATGGTTAATAGTCTTAAAAAGCGCATCTAGTCTCTTGTGCCGTCTACTGAAATCTTAGGAACGAGGTGGGGATTAAACAGGCACCATTTGGCAGAAATAACTTTGTTGTGTACGATAAAGAGTTCTAATCTAATCTATATTCATTTGCTAATTACTGTAGAAATCATCATCAAGCTACAAGAAGTCCAGTTCTGGACATAAGGAATAATTGGCAATCAAAGGCAAATTCTGATTATCTTAGAATTTCAAGTGAAGACCAAATGACATCACCGTACGATTGAAAAACATGACCTTAAAGCTGAATTATTCTCTAAAGTACCTTTAAAAAAATCGCGTGTACTTCAAACCGGAACTTCTATCGTATCACATACCCGTTATCGGTTGTTTTGTTTATTACGATATCCGTGTCGCCCGTGCGTCCATGAACCCTTTTTCTCGAGATGATTAATTGGCAGATACACTTAACAGGAGTTCGAAGTACCTACGAGTATTAATAAAACGTATGTTTATATCAAAGGAATTTTGTTTGGTTTAGGTAGGTATGTGTATCGTGAGAGACTAAGGTGTGATTTTTTAGCTTATAACCCGTTATTGAATTTACATACAACCGTTTCTTCAGTATCGGTAACTGAAGCTCTTCCATCACGCAAATTCTTATTTAGTCCTCTTCAAGTTTCAAAATTTTTGAAACATTCAATAAATTGGCGATTTACTTTTTTATTTCTTTGACGTGGTTTTTAATTATAAATCATAATTATCTACTCGCATTTTTTTTTAAATTTTTGCGAGACTGTTTACCGGTTTTGCGTTATTTCAATAACTTGTTGTATACGGACCTCATATTCACAAATAGGTCTAGTTTTGCCTCCGAACAAGAGATTATATTGACTACTTTGCTTATTGATGAAACCGAAATTTCAAGGTCACGTTACTAAATTCTTGCAAGCTGTAGGCCATCTGGCGGAAGTTCAAACGGGCAAGTGGTACAGTCTGCACCACGTGCTCTCTATATACAAGCGGTTCTTATTTTTTTGTGATGGATGAGATACTATTCGAATATCTTTTGTCTTTTAATGTACCACTAATTGTTTGGCGCTGTTTAATAACAATAACATTATTGTTGTTATTTATTATTTAAAACTGAGAATATCACCCCTAAAAAATTTACAAAACTTTACATTATATTATTTTAGAGCGTCATTCATTTGAACAAAATAGTATGACTTAACTGATTATTTAGGGAGCTACCTTAAAGCACCCTAGATGAAAGGCTGCTAAAATCAAAGTAGCAAAACGTAGATTTGCTATCAAGACGTTCTGCTATACAACAGACCATCTGATAGTTGGCTCATTAGACGTTTCGCGCTGGTGGACGTTTTGCTACTTAAATAAGGAGGCCCACCAGGGGTCGCGGACCATCGGTTAGGAACCGCTGCTATTTACATATCATATTACGACTGAATTCTCATTCCAAAGAAATAAAAATAAAAATGTGCGTGTAGCACTGTTCGAATTCCTTTAAGAATATAAAGTATTACAAGTTAGGCCTGAACAGAACTATGAAAGGAATACGCAAATGATCCTGTTCCGACAAGAATCTACGTCCTGATTTCTTGTACCATAACAATCTGTTAATTTACTGCTAACAGCTCTCAGGGCGCTAATACATGTCAGCACGATGCAAACGACAGTGACATTACAACGGTCGACATATTTCGTCGAAGACAGTCAGCCAGCGTCGCAGATATTTGTCGCGTCGACCGTTGCAATGTCATTGTCAGCGTCGTCGACGCTTCGAAGCCTGCCGTCGTCGACGACGCTGACATTTCGGAGACTGCAATTAGCAATGTTTCGTTCGCAACATGCCGCCCATATATAAACGGCCTCATATTCTATATTTACGTAAAAACTTTTAGGCTCAGTATTAGACTTCGTCTAATCTTCGGTCTGTAATATTTTTTAAACTACACAATTCAGTATCAGATTGTATCCACTGCCCAACATAGATAACGAACGCGGTGTGTGGCGGCTCTCCACAGATGATTTTATATTTATTTTTCTTTTCTATAATTTGAAATCACTTTTACGTTTTTCAGTTTTCTCCTTTATTTGACAGATTTTTAAGGGGAATAAATTTTTAAGTACGGCTTTGAAGTGAACATCAATATTGGATGTTAATTTTATTTATATTATTTTCCGTCACAAATCCAAATGCGGACGTAGCGGTCCGCATATCTGGTGACCCCGAAGTGATATACGGTGATATTTATCATTTATTTAAATGTTGAATGTTGTGGTAATGACCCTTGCCCTTGCCGCACCACACACGTCTCATGACGACACGCAGGGTCGAGATAACGGGACAAAATAAATACATTAGTTATTATACAAATAAATAGTTTACGCGCTTATGCGATAGTTAGAGTACCTACAGATACTTTCATGTAATTTCTGGTGGAAATGCATGCGGCTTGAAATGGGTGGTCCACTAGAAATATTTTATCAGGCAAAACAACGTTTGCCGGGTCAGCTAGTAGGTACTAACATAAAATGGACAGGATTTTCCCATTGTCCCAATGGACAAACGTACGCAGGACATATTTAATTTAATATAACAGCACTTTAACTCGTGTATGACAAATAAATAATCGTATCAGGTAAACCACATTTGGAATGCACGCAGCCCAAATCCATCGACTTTCATTCGTTATCGTGCAAACGCAAAAACGTGTAGTAGTCATCGGAGTTTATTGACATTTGTTTTACGGAAGTGAGTGATCTCATCGGTGGTCAGTTTTATCTCAAATGCATAAAGCTGAAATCAGATTAGCAGCGTATAAATATATAGGGTGTCGTGTGTATGTGAGCTAACTAGGCTAACAGCAGTATGGTCTTCGATCCGTAAAAGCGAAACGAATAAATCAAAAGAGACACAAATTCGCAATTTATTTACCTCCGTATGTATTGTAGGTATTCGGTGCAAAACAAATACCACAGAAAGTCCCAAAAGCCAAATCTATGGCAACTACGCGATTATTTCGTGTTATTTCTAGCAACAGTACAGTACAGTACAATACTTCCTTTGATAATGCCACCTCAAAAATACGATTATCTTAAGCTGTAGTATAGAAAAAACTATATTTATTAATGTGTCAAACCAAATCACGAACTTTGTAATAATAACAAAAATAATAAAATAAATATATTACAAATCACAAATTCAGATTCAGCTGTATTTGTAAATACCCTTTATAAGTCCCACTATAGCGTACAGGCCTTCTCTCAGAGAGAGAGAGTATGGGCTTTAATCACCACGCGTGTCCACCGTGGATTGGCGATTTCAAGCGCTGAGGTATTGAACAGCTCAGACACGCAGGTTTGATCACTACGCTTTCCTTCACAGTTAGCTAGTGGTATTGCTACTATAAATAACTTCACAAATTGACATAACTTACAAAACAAAGTCTGACTGCCGCTCTGGGGCCTATCTTATGCAGAGGGTTTCCCTCGCAGTGCAACGAGGTAACGCTGCAAGCGTTATGGCATATGGTTATGGGTACCGGCGTCGGGTACTTAGCGTCGGATGGGCCTCGGGGCAGCTTATTTTCGTAGTGTTTTTATTTTTATTGTGATGTGTGTGTAGTTTTAGTATTAGTCTTTACAATTTTGACGAAGCTTTTTGCCAAAGTATTATATTTTAATTTTTTTTGGCCTTATTGACTTTTAAGAATTATTATGAGCCCATTGGGCTAGTTGCCCTAAAAAATGTAATTAGTCCGTCTTTTAGATTATTCTAAAATAAGGGACACATATTTTTTTATTTGTAAATTAGACCAAAAATGACAAAGATATAGCCCATTAAAGTTACGTGTGACGTCACGCCGTGCTGCAGTTTTTAGCACGGAGTGACGTGACACGTAACTTTAATGGGCTATATCTTTGTTATTTTTTGTTTAATCGAAAAAAGAAAAAATACGTGTCCAATATTTTTTTATAATCTAAAATACGGACTAAAGAGAATTTAATTATTTTGACCCTGCAAACTACCCTATTATTAGCACAAGACATTATTAAACAAAGTGTTAGTACACATGCCTACACTGGGAATCGAACTTGGGTCTCCCGCTTCCGAGTCCATTGTTCTACCCACTACGCGACCACCGTTCTTTTAGCTAATAAATTTGAGCAAAGGAAACAAGAACAAGGTCTTAGTTTTTGGGAGGCTACCGGTGCGGTGGTTACCGGTGACTAAAGAAAGACAAAGGAACTGTTTTGGTTTCATTCTCGCTCTAATGTATCTCGATTACGTATATGTACGCAATTTTTTAATGTTTTAACTTTCACCTTCTCCTAAGATACAGGTTTTTCGCCTAGTTTAGGAGACAGGATGCAACGACGATAATATTGTATACTAGACCTAGCACTAAACGACTGTCGTCATCTTTATATATAATTTTTTGGTTTTAAAATAAACTATTTGATTCATTGATTGATTGATTGATTCTTAAAATTTAGGGAACTCATTGGGTAAGTGTACGCACCACAGGGTGACGTAGGCTCAGTTTCTGAATTGAGAATTTCGCTAAGTATTTACTTAACTGTAGTGCTGTCTCGTCAAAATTCTTTAGAAAAGAGCGTGACAGTACGTTACTTAAGTATTTACTTAGTGTAAATTCTCAATTCAGAAATCGGCCCTTAGAGCCGGTTTCTGAGTTGAGAATTTCGCTAACGAACTACTGAACTGTATGGCTGTCTCGGTGAATTTCTCAGAAAAGAGCGTGACAGAACTTAACTTTATAAGTATTCACGTGAAATTCTGAATTAAAAAACTGGCCCTTAGAGTTCGTCACCGTTCTTTATAGTGATATCCTAATTGTGTTAACAAACTAGTTTTGTATACTCGTCAAGATTTAATTTTAATTTTGCCTAAATTTACTTAACTCAAACTAAACGAACAATATCGGGACGAAAGATAATAAAATTCGAAATAAAGTGAGATTTGAACTTTTTATAGTTGGCCGGCCAAGTCAATTGTTTTTCACAGAGACCACTTCTTTAGATCAATTAAACTGCCGAGAACCCTCTAAGTTTAGTTAGCCAACGCCGTAAGTTAATTAATGAAAACCTTTCGAATAAAATAACAACAAAAGAACAAACTAATCATCACACTAATATTATAAAGGCGAAAGTTTGTGAGTGTGTATGTTTGTTACTTCTTCACGTCCAAACGGCTGGAGGGATTTTAATAAAATTTGGTATGGAGTTAGCTGCCACTCTGGATTAACACATAGGCTACGTTTGACCGCGGGAAAATATGTTATCCCCACGGGAAAATCGATGAACCGCGGGTGACACCGCGGGGCACAGCTAGTAGTTTTTAAATGTTAAATTTCATCTAAGTAGGTTAAATAGTTGTAGAGTTATGAAGGGGTCAAAAGTAGCTCGAAGTGGTTCCTGTAATATTACCCACGGCTGCTGCGTCGCCAATTCCTTTTTCTCGAACTTGGCTGGACTCGCTGTCGCGTGACTAGATTCATAACAACTTTTGTTCGTCGAACAAAGCGAGTTTGGGGGGGTGACGGAAGGGTTTCTTTGGAGAAGTCTGTCGTCGCCTGAGGAGTCGTGGGTAAACCTTTGTTCCGGGGCATAACTGATGCACAGGATTTCCCTGGCGGTGCAGCGGGGAACGCTGCTAGCGTCATGGGAACTTTTGGATCGGGTGTGTCCCGGGCGGTATTTTTGATTGATTTGGTGTATAGCTTTTGGCTAGCCGTGTTGGTTGTTTGCTGAGCCGCTTTGTATGACGAAGCTTTAGTGAATATTTTTTTTAATCTATGCGATAAGTATACTCTTGTGGAGTTGTCAAATAAAGTATACATACAGCGTGTCCCAAAAATGACACGTCACAGTGACACTGGAGGTAGACCTGCTCAAGAGGCGTCGAACCAACCTAACATGACCACAGTACAAGTTGCACGGTTTTCGAGATATGCCAATTTAAACTTATTCTAAATTTTCACTTTTATTAACCACTTTAGTGCTCTGCTAGGACTTACGCTAAGTTAGTAAGTTCGTGACCGAGTACAAATAAAAAAAACCAAACATGAGGGCTATCTAACTTAATACTAGCTGAGCACTAAACTTGTTAAAAAAGTAAAAATTTAGAACATGTTTCAATTGGCCATATCTCAAAAACCATGCAACTTTTACTGAGGTCATGTTATGTTGGTTCGATGCCTTTTGGGCAGATCTACCTCCGGTGTCACTGTGACGTGTAATTTTTGAGACACCCCGTATATAAAAAAATTAATGTCGTTGACCGATTTCGTCGTTAAGTGTTAATCACCTGGGCCTAAATTCTGTTAATGCATTGTAGTACAATGACAGCTGAATGAACATGGCGATTTAGTTTCATTGCCGGTTCAAGTCTACGCGCCCACACATTATCACACCTTCTAGGCGCCAACGGTGTGAAAAAACACGTCACCATGTATCTGTCATCCTACTGTAATGCACTAAGAGCATCGAGGCCCTGGCGTCTTTCAATGTGTTAGAATTGTAAACACATAACAATATGGAAATTTACTGCATACGGCAGATTTCCCAAATTACACTTGAAGTAAAAGAAAAAAAGATTGCTTTAGTCCGATAAGTTTGTAGGCACTTATCAACAACAGCTTCGGTTTCTGTAGTACTAATATCATGGTCAGCGCAGCGGTCTCGCGAATTATACATACATGTTTGCCGGAAAAGTGTTGTGATAGGAAAAGATAAAGCGAGCAAAAACTTTTTTAATCTTACAAAAAAATTGTTTCGAACCCTATTTGGTGGTTGGTGGCACACCTGCACCGGGTTTCCTTCAATTTCCAAAAGTTTACTTTTACTGAAGTCTTCTATCATACCGGCGCCAGATATAGCTTCACATATTTGAACACATCTTTGAAGACTTTGCAAAGATTTGTAAACATATTTGAACACATATTGGCGCAACCTGCCAAACATGCTTCGCAAACACTTCTCTCCACAGTATGCTGGTAGACAACAAACAAGATGGACGGCGATTTCGTGGACGGAGTTAGCCAAGGCACGGAAAAAATATTTTTTATTCTGACCCACTCGTCATTCACCAAGTTTCTATTTTTATGCTTTTGGATTTCAAATTGATCTATTTTATACCAATATATTTATTGAAATTAATATTGTACATTATTCAAGGTCCTTGAATAAATAAAATCAAGGGTATGTAAGAAGAGTAATAAGAATAATAATAAAAAAAACAAATTTAAGGACGCACTCGTTGCTCCAGTCCATTTTGAACAATCAAGCATGTATTGCATTCACACAACCGTCTCGCTCGACAACGCTCGCGCGAGTGGACTTTGCGCAAGTGTGGCAGTCTCCGCAAACATTTGGTCACAGTCATCTTTGAACGCTTTGATGTGCGCTAAAAAACCGACACCGCATGGCGAAGCGCAAAGTTTCTTCAAACTTTGCACACATATTTGAAGTGTCGCGCCACACATGGCAATCAAACATGACATTACGTGTGCCGCCGCCGCCGGCCGCCGCTGTTGTCGTACCGCGCGCGCGCACCAACTTGCGCGACGCGCCGCTCACGCGCGCCGTGCGCACGCTCAACATTGTTGCCACACATGTCGATATGTTTAACTGTTCCCTGAGAGAGTTCACAGAGGCCACTCTCAGAGTTTTATGTTATTCTTAATGTTATTCTTAATGGTATTGTTATAATATAGTTGTTTATATATATGCAGAGTTTTGTAGAACGTTAAATAGGTACTTATATTAATATTTTTATTAGCAATAAGTTGTATTGATGTAGGTCCTAAGTGTTAATCAGTAGTGTAAATTTAAAAATTTTGTAATGATAAATTGAGCTATTGTGATTTCATGTTCCTACACTATCGAATTAGGCAAGCCTGTAATGGTAGTGATATGTAAATAAATAAATAATAAATAAATAAATGTGTTCAAATATTTGAAGTTTTAATATAGACAATAACAAGACAATGTTTTGGCGTTTGATTGATCCATAATCAGTTGATAAAATATAAATAAACACTAACTCTCATCATCATCAACCCATTATGTCCCCACCAAGGGGCACAGGTCTCTTCCCTGAGGAAGGTATAGGCCATACTCAACCACGGGGGCCTAGTCCGGATTGGTGGAGGCTTGTAAGACTAGTGGCTGGTCTTACTGTCAGAAGTTCTCAAGCCGCCTTAATGCCTCTGACTTGGCTTAACGACTGCCATCTAACGACGGCAGGCGGCACCAACTGCTTAACGTGCCTTGCGAAGCACGGAACCGCTCGGAAAAATTGCACTAGCGTTAGTCATAGGACGGTGACCCATCCTGGACTGAACGCGCAGTATGTTGCTTAACCTTAGTGATCGTTTAAGATCACTCAGGCAGCCCAGGCTGCGAGCGATTCACAACACGAACTCTGACAGTTTCTAAATTTAAAGAAAACTAGACAGTACATATGCAATGCAATCAAATATAAACCCTGATTTCCGTAAAAGGGGCCGAACAATGATTGCCACTGTTTCAATTCGGTATTTGACACTATCAACAATAAATTATTTTTTAAGCTCGATTAAAACAAAAATTACAAAATGTTTCGGAAAATGTATCTCTTTTAATCATTTACTAGTTATTACAGTTTTTAGATGGATGAAACATAAAAAGAGTGCTCTGAAATGTGACGTCATAAGCAAGTACTTTCATATAAAATTCCGTTTTAAAAGTAACTCATTTGACATTTTCAAATTGTCAAATACAAAAGCTCCTCAAAAATCGTAACACGATTTCCAATAATCTCTCTATAGACTTTCAAATTAGTTCGAAAACTAAGAGATGACAGAGTAGTCAATTAACCTGGTTCAGCCATGCCCGAGCCCATCGTCGATTAACCCAACTCAGGCTTTGTCAAATGAAGGAGTTCTTGTTAAACAAATGAGATTACCTTGTCACGTGTCAGAGGCAGCAGTGACCCTTGCGGTCAACAAGAAGCGACCCTCTTAAGGGTTCTGATGCTCTGCCTCCGCCAAAAAATTTTTGACTAGGCTAGCTTAGGATCTGCCGGTTAGCATGAAAAAGATAAGTCCTATGCCCAACAGAGGTCTTTAATTAGAGAGATAGATAGATTGATCGTTGCGTTGTGTAATCCTGACCCGCACGTGAGGCAGGGGTCTTATACAAAGAAGAAGGTTGTTTTTTTCAATTAAGTACTTATAAAGGGAATCTCTCGTAGCCTGGGCTGCCTGAGTGATCTTAAACGATCACTAAGGTTAAGCAACATTAGATGGCAGTCGTTAAGCCAAGTCAGAGGCCTTAGGGCGGCTTGAAAACTTCTGACAGTAAGACCAGCCACTAGTCTTACAAGCCGTGGTAGAGTATAGCCATTCATTCAGCAACGGTATCTAAAGGACGAATCCTTTAGATACCGCTGCTGATTGCAGGTTGTGGTAACGAGATCCCTTAGCATTTCCTTCTCTCTTCTCCCCGCGCTTTTTGCATTCAGACTTTTTTGCTGCTTTGATCAGGTGGTCAGTCCAACTACCCACATTTCTGCACCCCTCTTTCGGTCTCCAGACTAGTACATTTGTACCACATCTCTAGTCTTGTCAACACCATAAATGGCCTCCCTATATCCAATAGTTTCGAACGACTACTTTGGCTACGTCGGCCAACCAATCATATATGTAGTACCTGGGTGACCGGTGAGCTTTGCTCGGTACTTTTTTTGTATTATAAAATATGTAATATAAAATTAAAATAATCCTTTTTCAACAAAAAAGAACTTGGAAAAAAAACATCATGACTCGAACCGGGTCTCTTGAAATCGGCCCGAAACGGGTCGCCCGTTTTCCCGTCGGAACTATCCCGACCTTGCAGATAATTGCAGAAATTTACCTCTGTATGTTATCATAGCAAATTTCAATTGGCTTAAAACGAGGATAAAACAACGTTTTCAATTAAACGCCCCCGAAAGCATCTGCCTACAAAATTTCGTGAAATTCGTTGGAGCCGTTTCCGAGATTCTGATTATATATAAATATATATACAAGTATTGCTCGTTTAAAGAGATTAGATTAGATAACCAATCGTATATGGCACAATTAAATATGGGTTCGGTAGTTCAATAGCATTTTGTCAAGGGGTAGGTTACTCCTCTTTCAATTTCTGTAAATATCTCTGTAATTTCTATTTTTATGTACAAATAAAGTGTTCTCTATCTATCCTAGGACTTTTCTAATGTATGTCATTCTCTACAACTATTTTTATCTGGAAATTCAGCTGGCCAGGTGTTTTATCACTTCTAAGACTGGATGCGGGCACTGTATCTGAACCTTAATTCAAAGTTTCACGTTTGATCGTACTCTGCTCGTTTGTCTGCGAGACATACGCTTTGATTAATTTAAAAGGGTTCTCTGTAAGAGGATGCTAATTATTTAGTATTTACAGTTATTTAAAAATAATCTCGCAGATGCATCGGAGTACTAAAGCAATTTCGTTTATGCCATCAAGACGGATTACTAATGGTTGACCAAAAAATTATTGACAAATGGTCATTCGACAAACAACGTTTAACCAAATGTTCATTTGGCAAACGAGACATTTGACAAAAGTATCATCTTACAAAAACTCACTTAGCAAATGATCCATTAGCAAACACTACATTTGTTAAATGTTTTGAATATTAAAATGTCAATTGACCTTTTTTAATTTCACCAAATAATATGTTTCGCAAATGAAGCATTTGTCCAAATGTCATTTAACAAAATGTTGAACGCATCAAAGTCGAGTCTGTTTTCGATCTTACATAGAGAACCTAACGCTCCGACGCGCTCCGCTTCGCTACGCGCGTCGTCGCACCTATATTTCTCTATATTTCTGTTGTCACGTATTCTTTACATCGCCGACCCCCCGTTCGTAAGATTGATTAATAAACGAAACATTTGTCAAATAATACATTTTATCAAACGTTTTTAGACCAATAGTAGTTTTGTCTGATAACTCAGTTGTTAAATGTTCATTAAGTAAAATAATTATTTGTAAAATGTAAATTTAAGTGTTGATCATTTGGATAAGTGAGTCATTTGTAAAATGATTAGTAGTAAAATGATCAATTGGCGAAAGCATTTTTTGTCAAACGTTGTTTGTCAAGTGTAATTTTGACAAATGACTTTTGGTCAAACAGCAGGACCCCCTCAAGACACATAAACTTGAGTTCAAGTCAAATCAAATCCCATTTTGTAGAGGTTTTGTGTGCTGTGTTGTAACCTCACGCCTATATCCTGAAGGTGTAGGTTGGTTTAAAAACCTTAGTGAATTTATCATTTCAGGAACCTGTGGTATATGTAGTATAAAGCTCGGCTTGAAATATTTTTAGTCTTTTGCTGGTCCTGACTCTACGTAAGGAACGGTAGAAAATTCCCGTTCCCGTGTTGATTCTAAATATTGATGAAATTGGGGCATACGATTTGCTAACAATATTAAATAGTGATGGATGATCTATCCGATGTGAAACTGATGTTTCACTTAGTTTTTTATTGCTTGTTCTGTGATCTTTTTTGAAATTAAATCGGAAGTGACTCAATAGAAGAAAAGTTGGCTCAATGCCAAACGATTGAACTCCGATTAGAGCGTTGAACGAGCCATAGTGGACTGAAAATACGCGCTAACTATTTTAAAGAAATCCAACCTGAGCAAATCGGGCTCGCTTACCAAGGCTTCAAAGACTAGTTTTTTAATGATTGAATTACAATTTATTATTAGCGGTGGTGGCGTAGTGGGGTTGACTCTTGCTTCTCGATCATGAGGGTCTGGGTTCGAACCACGCATGTACCAATGACTTTTAGGTACGTACCTTTGTTTGTACAACGACAGCATTTCCTGATAAATTGTGCCCGGATAACGGCGACAGGCTTACCACTTGTCACGTATTATGGGACCTAATAAACTCGGCGAAACGTGGGCCCAGTTCTAGTGATTGGTGCCTCTGCCTACCCCCTCGGGGATAACGGGCGTGAGTTTATTTATTTATTATAATTACAAAATGCATAGTTTTCAGATTTTTCCCCGTATTTGTTGTATAAGAAGATATTACTTGCCAAATTTCATATTGCTATAGGTCAACGGGAAGTACCCTATGTATTTTGATTTGCTTGAGTGTTGAAATATACGTTTTTTCTCCATCGGCCATCTCTATGACCGTATCTTTTTTTACGTTAAGTTAGAAGATCGTTTCTTTCACAGCTTCAATGGAGTAGATATGAGTTTTGGTTTTAATTTCAACTCGATATCTTCACGTGTTCCCGAGATAAAGAGTATTGACAGACTGACGGGTGGATGTACAACAAAGTGCTCATGTAATAAGGGTTACCGAACCCATTTTCTTTTTGAGGTGTTGAGCCCTAATTTAAAATTAGAGTAATTTGTAGAACATGACCTTAGTGCCAAGAACAGTGGTGAAATTAAACTGGACGGCGGAGCCAAGAATCAATTAATCAATTACTGTAACAAAACGTGAATATTAAAACACTTTTTGTTTCAAAAACAGAAGTTTAATTAAGAAAATATTATTTACAATGAGTGCCTAATTATAAATACAATACGTATGATACAATTAATATTATAATATTAATAAACGAACATACACTTAAACCCTAATACACTTAAACCTATATTAGTATTTACACAATAAATAATATTATTAATAAATTATTATAGTCATTTCAACAGACAAACTGATCTAACGCCACGTTTTTGATAAAATGAAAGCCAGGCGCAAACATAGTAGTATCGCGACTAATATCAAATATCGCATCTGGTCCATGGAAATCAGCGTCGCCAGGTTTTTTTGTTCAAATCTAGCGACAAAGCTGACCGCGCTTCCTTTTGCCAAAATAAAATGTTTTGTGAATCTAATATGAATTTATTTTATAATTTTTAATTTTTCGTTTAGCTATAACATTTAATTTAATGTTTTGCATGCAATTTTTGGCAATTTTGGCCTTTTTATTTTATTTTTATTCATATTCATGGGTTCTGACGATTACATCTAAATCACATTTCACTAATTTTTGTTGTCGATGTAGGTTTATCAGAATTGTTGAAGTGGCTAACCCCGGGCTCTGCCTACTCCTGTGTTACAAGCGTGAGTTTGTATGTACCAAGTGCGTACAAACTTTGCGTGAAAGTTGTTTGAGTATAAGAGTGCTTATTCTGTGTTTTTTCATTCACTTTCGATAGCGAGAGCGTTTGCATTTTGTATAGGAGTGACAAAGCGCGCCACATAGTTGTCTCTTTGTCACTCCTATACAAATTGCAAACGCTCTCGCTATCGAAAGTGAAATTAAAAACTCAGTATACGCACTCTGTCTTACGTTTTTCTGCAGTTTCGGCTATCGTCCATCGTGACACCGACCATTACATCAATTATTTAACGAGCTTAAGACATTCGGCTCACGCCCGTACCGAAATGGAATACCAAAGCACGTTGGTCACCTTTCGTAGGTATCATTGTCATCCCGTAGCTCTTATTATAAGAGTCACAAGTGCGAATATCGAACTAGAGGACAACTGATTTTTGAAGTCCACAGGTTGACCAGCACTCTACTCGTCTACAGATTATTCATGTAACTTATCCCGTAGCCCTTGTTACGACAGCCACAAGTGTGAATATCTAACTACATCGCAACTGATGTAGTCCGCAAGTGGCTTACTTTACCTGTCTTCAGATTCATGGACTTAAAAATACCAAAGCGTGTAACTATGCCACACAAGCGCTGATTCGGATTTGGTTCCACATTCTTACGTAGAGGTATACGTGTTTAAAATTAGCATTTTGATATGGCAGTATTATACACGTACAAACGAATCGCTCGTAGCCTGCGCTGCCTGAGTGATCTAAAACGATCACTAAGGTTTAGCAACATACGGCGCGTTCAGTCCATGGATGGGTCACCGTCTATGACTAACGCTAGTGGCATTTTTCTGAGCGGTTCCGTGCTTCGCAAGGCACGTTAAGCAGTTGGTGCCGGCTGCCGTCGATAGATGGCAGTCGTTAAGCCAAGTCAGAGGCCTTAGGGCGGCTTGAGAACTTCTGACAGTAAGACCAGCCACTAGTCTTACAAGCCTCCACCAATCCGGACTTGGCCCCCGTGGTGGAGTATGGCCTATACCTTCCTCAGGGAAGAGACCCGTGCCCCTTGGTGGGGACATAATGGGTTGATGATGATTGTCGCTTAAAGTCTACCCCCGTACACATATCAATACTTACGAGCATCAATGAAAGGAAAAAAAACATATTATGATGATGATGATGAAACGTTAGAGACGAAACATAGACTGCTGTTTAAAAACTAATTCAGGTTTTAGGGTTCTGCACCTCAATTGGGAACCAACGGAACTTTTTTATCCGTCCGTCTGTCTGTCAGACCCTTTATCTAGGGCACGCGTGAAGAATATTCAGTTTAAATTAAAACTATTTAGTTTTACTCAATAGTTTATAATTAGTTAATTTCGTTTTTTCAGTATTTACTCAAGTCTCTAACTTAACGAAAAAAAAAGATACGAATACACGGAAGGAAATCAAAATTCATAGATTACACCCCCTTGATCTAGAACGATGTGATTTGGCAAGTAATTGTCTTTTACTACAAATATAGGGAAAAAGCTAAAAACCATACATTTGTAATTAAATCATTAAAAAATCTGTAAAGTTCATGAAGGGAAAAAACTGCTAACTCTAGGTGTACGGAACCCGGCGAGTCCGACTCGCTCTTGTCCGTTTTTTTTTTGTAATACATAACACAATTCTTAATTCAACGGTTTTTAATTGAAAGAATACATTTGTATGTAGTTCCGCACACAAATTAACTATGTCTCGCTTAGAACATGGGACACATTTGTCCCATGTCCCATAATGTATACAAGCAATAGAGATCCGAGAGATAACGTAGAGTTTTTGCATTTTATATTGTGCAAATAGCAGTTTCAGCATAGTTCTTACCGCTTCAGAATCAATAATTGATATTCCATTTTTGAGAAATCACCAAAAATATGTTATGTACAAAATGTAGGTATAAAAAAATATTTTTCTCCATATTTATTTGTTTTGTTTATTATTCTTATGTTTTTAGTTATTCGAAAGATCACAAAAATCGGTCCAGTCTTTCTTTAGACATAAATGTTACTTCTAATCCGACTAATAAGTCGACTTATGTGAAATTAAGTATTTATTTTATTTAGGACAAATACAGACACACAGAAAAATGCTAGAAGTTTATTATATAAAGTATGATTTTAACTTTATCTAATGCACTCAATTGTAACACAAGCCTTAGAAGCATTAGTAAATTAGCGTCTAGAGTACAGGCGGAGTACCTCGAGTGGGCACTGAAAATTGATCTCAATGCGTTTTATTAATACGGTCCTAAGTACCTACCTACGCAGTTGCGAGATCTTATTTAGATCGACAATTAACAGCTTAGAGCCAAGTTTATACGCGGTTTATCCTGCGCTTTTACGATCTCTAAACGGTTTTATTTCACTCCGCAGTGGTTTATGGTACGCGAATTACACGAGTTCCAATAGCGCAATTGCATAAAATGCTTACACACCTACATTCGATTACTCCAATTTCAGAAACTGGAAACTAAAGAAATATGTTGTCAGCAACAAAAAACAGCAAAAACGTTATTCTGATCTGAATAACGTTTTTGCTGCTTTTTGTTGCCAACACTTTTTTTAAATAAAAAAAATCGTTTGTTTTAAAACTACTAGCGCAGTTTTATTAACGATTTACTGTAATCTTAAATGTGTTGATAAATAATCAGTTAATATTTACAATAAAATGTAACGAAACCTTTCTGAATATTCCGACGAAGACAGGCCGAGAAGTTCGTTATTATTGTTACACAATTAATATACAGTTCATTCTGAATTCAGGTATTGTTCTAAAGTTAGAGTGTTTCACAGTCCAAAATATAGCTCAAAATACATCTTCAACAGTACAGTCGATAGAACATAAAGCTCTACATGATTGTAGGTTACTCGTGCATACTCTACTCATGCCCGTTTTCACCAACAACATTTAAGATTTAGGGGCTACCTAATCTTTTTTAAGGGCTACGAATCAAGCGTTAAGTAGCCCCTAAAAAGATTAGGTGGCCCCTAAATCGTATAAAAAACGGGCATCAGTCACCTTGCGTATGAATTTGAAACAAAAATGTATGAAGATCCAAGTGACAACAGTGAAAGTGGAAGAGAGTCTTATCCCCGACTTCCCTAACGCTAATAGTCCTTAATCTATTGTTAAAAGATGTCAGTTGTCTAAAATTGCCTACAGAACAACTGATATCTGCTAACAGTAGATTAACAGACCGTTAGCGTTCGAGAAACCGGGGGTTAAAATGACTTCCATTCCCATTGACTACTTTTAAGGGGACATTCTAATAACCGTCATGTAGGAACCCAATTATGTTTCTAAATAATCCAGTCTTGAAAACAACTGGTCTTATACAAATGTAATTATTTTAATTTCAATAATCAATTAATAAAAATAAATATAGCAAAAGCAAAATTAACAAATAAAAATGAAATAATAAATTATGATCGATGGCAACTCTCATACTAGTGTCATACACTTAAGCATACACAAATAATATTAGGACGAAAAGTTTTACAAATCGCAAATCAATCGGTCGGACGAGATATGGTCGGCGCCGTCCAACACAATTATTTTGTACTGATTATTACGGTTTTCCATAATACAAAGAACATGCTCTTAAAATATAGCTTACGATTTCAAAATAACGCTGTAGTTACGTTGGTCAGATATAGTTGATCAGACTGTCTCGGGCTCGCTTTATAAATGATTCCGGAAAGTCAGGATCAGTGCAACGGTTGGTCCAACTTCCATATGCTAGCCTCCTTCCTGTTCTCCGAATGTTTGTTATTTAATACTCTCGAGAATACTATATGAGCACCGGCGACGTTAAGTTCAATATAAACTTCCTAGAAGTTAGACCTTCTAACTTTCCACAGCTAATGTTGATCTTCCCGTTTTAGGTGGAATATTTATGGTTTTGATCTTTTATTTACCCTTTTGAGAACGGGTAGAAACGATTCACTTTTAAAGTTTGTTAAGTCTTCTAATAAATGTTAACGCTTAGTTAAGGGGTCGTCCGAAATGTACTAACGCAATCAATGGGAATTATATCTTCTTATATAAAAGGATTGTACAAAAAATCGTCATCATAAGAGTCAATAATGGTAATAGCTATTTTTAGAAACTACGGCCTAGATTAAAGGGTTAAAAATCTAATAGTTGTTTGTATGTATTTTTTTTTAAGTCCCACACTAGGATACTCTGTGTCGTGGGGACCAGAAACAGCGACGTCACAAACACGTAAACATCCAAGACTTGAGTGCTTATACTCGTACTAGGTGGCGCGCTTTGTCACTCCTATACAAATTGCAAACGCTCTCGCTATCGAAAGTGAATGAAAAAACTCAGTATAAGCACTCTGGAGTTTATGTTTTCCTCCCCAGCCGGGGATCGAACCCGGGACCTCCCGCATGGTAAGCAGATGCGCTAACCGCTACGCCACGAGGTCGTCAAATAGTCTTATTTATAAACCAAATATTCAGACAAAACACTCTTACAACCCCACCGGGATGCCATGGCGACGTCGCCAGCCACGTATCCAGGCAGTTTGTATTGAATGGCGACGTTGCCAAACCGTCGCCAAGTGAGTTAGGTATCATACATTTCGATATTAACTGCTTGGATACGGTCGCTGGCGACGTCGCCATGGCGTCCTAGTGAGGCAGGGCACTTAAAGGGGCACTTAAAGCGAAGATAACGCTGGTTTTCTGGTTCAGGTCTTAACGGGATTTTCTTTAAAGGGATTGCCTTCTTACAAATAGGGCTCTAAATCCAATGAAGTATTATTCATGTTCACTTTTGGCCGAAACATCACATAAACATAACATAAACATTTTCATACAGGCACGTACATTGCTTCCGGCCCCACACCAGGATAGCCGTGTCGTGGGAACCAGAAACAACGACATCACAAACATGTAAAAACATCCAATACCTGGGTTTTCTTTTGTCCCCCAACCGGGAATCGAACCCGGGATCTCTCGCATGGTAGGCAGATGCGCCAGCCGCTGCGCCACGTCACAGCTCAGTAAATGTGGCATCTGTCATTCGTGTCGTTATTACGTTCATTTTTTTCTTTCCTGACCAGTGACGCCATGTTTCCTGTTCGATGCAATTTAGCTTAAGATAGCGTTTTGGCGGCTTATTTAAAAAGTGCACTTTTATTTGCTTTTTTAGAAGAAATACATAACATAATTTAAAATGACCACTTTCTGGACACTCAATGAACACTAACAAAAAATCTAGGATGGTTTTAAGAAATCGGTCAAATAGCCTATTGACTTGATATTACGTCGACTAATTTGCATGAACTTTCTTCATTATACAATGAACCTGAAGTTGAACACACTGTAATCGCGACTCTTGACTCTGGCCAGCTTTATCTAACCGCAAGCCTTCACAATCACTTCTCTGAAATAGAAATCAAACTAATTTGCAAAACTTTCTTGCGAAACATAATTGACCGATTCACAAACACGCTATACCGTGTCTTTTGATCATCTCATTGTCACTTCGATAGCTTGGTGTGGTGCGTATTGAACATTAAGAATTTCATGGATTGCGCAAACAGCCTTTATAATTATGCTAAGGGCAGGTTTCTAAATTGATAATATAACTAAGTAAATACTTAAATAACGCTCTGTGACGCTCTCTTCTGAGACATTTGATGAGAAAGCACAACAGTAAAGTTAAGTAGTTAATTTGCGAAATTCTCAGTTCATAAACTGGCCCTAAATTTGCTAATCGTGCGGAGAGCTGCCTTGCACCTCTTGAATATCCGTGTCATTATTTCCTTCAGAACAATATGCCTAAGTTCTTTCCTCTTCAATACAGTCATTACTCTGTATGTATCAAATGCTAGACAGTCGACAGAACATCAACTTTTACACTTGTGTTCTACTTACCCGGTTATTGCAATGTAGAGGTTGATCTGCTGCCTACTGTACTACTGGCTGCAACCTTTTTAAATTCGTTTTTATCGACGAGTAAAAAGGTCACCTAAAGGATGAAATAACTTTTCCTTGATCCTCTGTAACTGGCACACAAAAGTTTGTAAAAACGCAAACGTTCGTGTGAAGGCAGCTAAGAGCAAATGCTTGTTTATCCATAATCTGTTTCTTAATCCGGGATCTTAATCTTAATCCGAGCCATAAGGTGACCGGACCTTTCACACTAACGATAAGCATGATTAAAACAAGCCAACTGTGCACACCGTACTAATATCACAAGTACATATTCAATCCTAAGCAAAGATAGGTTCGCCTAGACACATATGCCAAAAAGATTGATACCAAAAATTTGAGTAAACCAAAAAACTAAGACAATGGTACTGTCAAAGAGTAACTCGTGGACGGCAAAACCGGACATACCCTGCGATGCGGGCAACGGGGTGATCAGAGACAAGGAACACGATACGTGGCAATGGATTGTGTCAAACTGCAAAAATGACATGACTGAAGACTACACCAATAGTAAGTGGCATTTTATTAGGGTTTGCAGTCAGCGACCGATATGGTAACCTTACAAAACTTTGTCCATACCACAAATTAATGAAACAAAAGTTTTCGCATGTCACTGACTGCAAATTTGTTGATATCGGTACCCACAAGCAAAAACCGAGTTCTTAACAAAAGCTTCAAGCCTGGTTTCCAAAACTAATTTGAAAAAAGGAAAACGGTATAATGTAGTTATCGATATGAACAAAGGACGGCCCGGCCCATCAGGTGGCGGTGTTTACTAATGTTAGCGAAGTTGGAATAACACCACACTCAGAGGCGAAAACATGTATTTGTTAGAGAAAAAAATATCACAAGCCATCGTAAGTATTAGCAGTTGTTTTTAAGCCTTATTTAGTCTTATTAAAGGGACTGTGCCCCATCTGCTTAGAAATACCATGCTCTTTGTGTCGAATCATTGTTTTCCTACAATCTGGCTGCTAATACGAGCATGTCGGATTGCTGAATAAACTCGCCTCGGGTATCACAAAGCGATTTATCAGCTCCCTGTTAAAAATGAAACAAATCTAGTGCCATCTCGTTTATACCACGCAAGAGAGCTGAAGAAGAGAGAGAGAAGAGAGATCAGTAGTAACCTACATCTGGAGAAACTAAGCGTGAAAACTCTACGTCAAACTGTTCAGAATTGACGAAACGTTAACACCGACTGGAACCAATCAACCTACTGTCTTGTACATATGTACATGAAGAATCTCACACACACTCACGCGTATTTAAAACAATACTACAATGACACTAAATGCCGATGTATAGTTTGACTTATTAGAAAATATGTGGCACGCGTCACATCATGGAGTTAAAATCAACTTTAGTGTCGATAGATTTTCTCATTCTATTTGTTTTTATGTCATGGAGGCAAATAAAGCAAAATTACTCTACAGTTGATTGATTACATACATTTACTGACGTATTTCCATTGCAAATGGTGCGCAGATGAAAAAGAAACCTTTGTTCTTCAACGACGCTCCAATGCAATACCTACGGATGAGTCAAAAGTTAATATCAGTTGTCGATGAGATGAGGTTGTTGTTGTTGTTAGGTTAATAGAGATGTGACTCCAACTGGGTATTTATGGACACACTAGTTTTGTTAAGATACATGTGTACTTAATTCATAAAAGTGATCTGTCAGGATAGTGGCACTTAGCAATCCTCTGCCTACTCCTCTAGGATACAGGCGTAGGTTTATTTGTGCATAGGTTTTCTTCTAAAATGTGCAACAGTTTAATTAGAGTTCCTTTGCTAAACTGATTTAGAATAATGTTTTATGTTTGGTAGTGCTGCTGTTTGATAGATATTATGCATTATCTATCAAGGGCACACTATGGAATGTAATCCGTAAGACAATGATTTCCCTGAGGCTGTGACGTTGCTGCTACATTGAAATCCTGATAACTCAAAATCGATTATATTGTCTTGTGAGTTACGTTGGTAGAACCGATTGTTTCCTAAATTCAATTAGCATTACCTAAATTAAATATGACGTCAAATATATTTATCTATCGCCTAAAGACATTATATCTATATATATAAAAGGAGTCTACTATATGTTCACAGTAGATCGTGTTAATTGCTTGCGTCATACATTTGTAATCATAGTCTACGATCATTGTAGGACCTAGGACCGTAAGAACTGTGATCGTGTGTTAATCAAGTTGGAAAACAGGTTTAATTAACTGTTGTGCATTGTGCAATGACGCGGTTTAATCGATTCAGAGCATTATTGAAAGTAATTTTAATAAAGTAATTTTATTATTGATTGTCGTATGTTTTCTAATTAACATTTCTTATCTCCAAGTTCATTATGCCTTTTGTTTCAGTTTTATGGTAAATTTCGATACGCTTAGGTTCTTGTCGACTTTCAGTGCCGCGTGAACTGATACACTTGTAATGCTGTACTGCAACAAATAACCATATTGCCATAAATTGCACAGTGGCAATTGACAAACCTACTGAAACCACTTATTAATTAGCAGAGCGGCAGAACCCATTGAGTCAAATTCTATCTTATTCACGATCACGATTACATTTGTCAGGATCTTCAGAACATGAAATAGGTTGTCGTATGACACTTTATAACCTTTTTAAAAATGCTAACAAAACTCTCATATAATACACACGTAACGTAATGCAACTGCTGGCGCCCGCTTGTTTTCGGCGGCTGCTTTCGGTATGCTTAATTTTTTTCTGTTAAACTGATTTAATTAAGTATGGTGCCACTCGAAAGGTTATTTAATATTCAACAATGCTATAAGTGGCTGGAACAGCTAGTAATTAGAAAAAGGTAGATTCTTAACTTATTTAAATGTGAATATTATTATTACTATTATATGTTTTTTTGGGAAAATATAAACTGTCAAATTGTCAGTCAAATTTAATCAGCGTATGTTAAAGAAATGGTTTTTGATGCCATTTGCCAATTATTTATTGATGTTTTACGGTCGGTGAGTAAACTTGTAGCTGAGCCATCAAAATCACTGGTTTTATAGTTCTCTTTAAGCTTAGTTCAGTTCTCAATATTTCAGGTGAGCGCTGCAGATAGAAGTTGTTGAACCAATGAGAAGTGTGTACTTGAGACCAACCCCGGACCGGCTCTTGGGCATTTTAATCATTTAATAGAAAGTGTGCTCTTTGAAGATGAGCGAGCTGATCTGCTCTACAAATAACAGACTACAGTGACTTGCCCATAGGTCTCGTCAAATTGCGCCTGGAAGTACCAGAGGGTTGGATCACGGTATGTACTAATAACTTAACAATATTTTAAGATCAATATTGTGTGCCGTAACTTTTGTATAGCAAAGGTTTCCTACCTTAACAACAACTTAAATTACGTTTTGTGTAAGTCATTCAGTTCAAATCAACAATATATTATCTTAGATGTAGGCATCGAACTCCCTTCATCAACCTTATCGTTCCTTATAGTTTCCATTGTCTATTTTTCCAGAGTCACATACGAGGCTGCTGTCGATGACATGGTGTTGTGTACGTCTGAGGAGGCCACCCCAAATATATGTAAGTATTATTTTCGTGTCAGGAAGACGCTGGATGCAAGCCGCTTCCAACCGGTCTTTTTCGAAATCCATGGAGGAGGCCTATGTCCAGCAGTGGACTTCTTGCGGCTGAATGGTGATGATGAGGATGATGATGATAATTGTTTTCTAATCACCAAAAATCTATTTAGTATTAATAAATGCGTCGCCTTATACAATTTTATTCACGACATGGTACCAGTAACTATTTTAATTATTCATTGTTATTGACATGTTGACAGTTTGCTTGCCTAGTACCAAAGTTGAAATCTTTAAAAATGGCCTCTAAACGTGACACATTTATGCGTTTCAGAGAAATAACGCCATTGACGGAGCCGTCCACATCACACAGCTTCATCCACTACCGTAAAGAAAAAGGTACGCATAACCTTGTTCTAAATTTCCCACTAACTTTGTGAAGGTTCTAAGAAGTCTGTGTAACCTACCTACCTGCCTACCTACTTAGGGTAAGCATGAATTGTATTCGCACTTGGCTGCAAGCGGCCAGCAAATACAATTCATACATTTAGGTGGCCGCCGCAGCCAGTGCGCGCTTAGCCTTAGGTGAAAGGTCGCAAACACTTACCAAATATTGATCAGGTTATAAGGCAGTTTATATTTAATTTACTTGCAAATGAAGTCACAAGCAGCTACCCAATAATAAAATCTATTTTATGTAATGTCTTAGGCAACAAAAGACCATTAAACATGGGTTTTAGATGAAGTAAATTTGCCCACTAAGTTGAAGGTATAAGTGCTAGACAAGGCTACCTCATCTAAAAGTTAGCTGCATCTGTCCGATCGGCAAAAGAAATATTAAATTCATCGTCATCATCATTCAGCAACAAGAAGTCCACTGCTGGACATAGGCCTCCTCCATGGATTTTCAAAAAGACCGGTTGGAAGCGGCATGCATTCAGCGTCTCCCTACCACTTGGATGAGATCATCTGTCCATCTTGTGGCTGGTCGTATTAAATATTAAACTATAAACATTGTATTATTATCTATTTCAGAGAACGATTTTCTCTTCTGGCCACGGCATTCGCGCCCGCAGCAATATCGCTTACGACGTGCAGAAAGTACATACACAGAGCTTCAAGTTGATAAACATATTTATAAAGGCTTTTTCCGAGCGGCAAACCTTATTCTCTACCTAGCCCTCCTGAATACAAGCGTGAGTTTGTACAATTTATTATAACAATAAGAATGTTATTTATTGCACACAAAAACGAAATATAAATAAAAGTTACCATTTTAAAAGTACAATGGGCGACCTAATGTATTTTCCGAAAGGTCCGGTGAAACTCAGCAGGGTTATTCTACTGAATAATAGTTACAACTTTTATCATGAGATCAAGTTTGATATATCAGAAAAGTATCAGCTATTACATACATTATTAATATGAAAATCATAGTTAATTCATGAAAATGTAATGTAATAGCAGGTGGCTTTTTTAGCCTCCTTAGTTAGTCTCGTAGTATGTAAAAGGGTATACATTCATGGGTATAACAACCCTGTTTGATTTCGCCAGACCATTCGGAAAGAAGCAATAAAATCAATAATGCATTTACTCTTTTTCAGACTCTTCTTGCTAAGAGGGTGCATGAGAACCTAGAAGCAATGATAGACAATGCACAAACTACAAACCGGCCAGCGGCTATCATCGAGCAGCTTGGTGCTTCTACTGCGAGGCCTTATTACGCGCACCAAGTTATTTTTGGACCCTAACGTTTGCAATAGCTATTAGCATGACAGTTGATATTTACACGATTGAAACCGTTCAGAATTTGGTGAATTACTGGCCACTATATCCTCGTGAGGTCCGACCTTGAAAATAACAATTGATTTTGTGATCACTTGGGCCTCACGAGGATATAATAAGCCAAAGCCATCAGGCAGCTCCCTGAGACATCTATGATGCTTAGGAGCCAGGAGCCTACTAGCTGATACAATTTAGTGCCTTGACATTGCACGAGGTGACAGAAATTTCTTGCAAATGTTTATTTTTAACTTTTTATTAACGTGGTTTTTATTGCTTTTTTATAAATAACATTGCTGTAGTCGAAGTGAAAACAAGTCTTGGGTGACTTTACAAAGTATTATATCGTACACTTGCAAGAACAACGTGTTATTTCGGAAGCCCTTACATTACATGAGAGCATTTTTAAGGTTTCAAAGTAATGGCCGAAAGAGATAGCGCTATAACGTGATGCAGTGTCTCTTTTGCTCATTATTTTGGTGTTTTCGGAGTAAATAAAATCGCGTTTTTACTGAAAAAACGTTGTGGCGGTTCTAAAATAAATATCTATGGTTTTATATTTTAATATTGTTTTCTTCGAAATATTACGTTGTTCTTGCAAGGGTGCGATATGGAAATGAAATATTTAACAAGAGACAAAATAATGTGGAATTTCGGCTAAAACTTTATTAGAAATCCGAACTAGAATTTAAGTAATACCTGATAATTACAATACTTTGAAGAGATACCATTTGGTTATCTTTTTGCTTTCATTTCGTCTACTTTTCTAACCGCCTGTAGTAGGTAATATGAGTCTGTATTAAGTTTTTGTATCTGAAAACTGGTAAGATGGTATGTATGTAAAATTTTTATCACCGAACATTGTAATTCACATTTCTTGGTAAATAAATATTTTATTATGACAAGACTATGTTTATATTTACTCAGTTAAACGGCATTATCGATTTTATTTTTTAGGTTTATTGCTCTCATGATATGAGAGCTATTATAAAGTAAAACAATTGCAGTGTAACTAATAACCTTTCTAACGAAACCAAATATGACTTCATTATAATAATATTTCATTTGTCAATCTTCCTTTCTTCATCCTCTCGTGTCCAAAACAGAGTTTTTTTTCTCAATTCTAGTCTTTACGGTTCAGCTACAACATTCTATAATAAAATATGCCCGTAATTGGCCTATGATAAATTATATATATAACTGTTAATATTATTTAACTAGTGCTGTGGGTTTTGTAAACAAATAAAATAAAAAATGATCAAACTATAGCGTATCCTGTAACACCACACATACTTCTCAAGGACTTCATTTCTACTCTATTAATCCCACTTTCTTTGCTCTTCTGTCATAAGTACACACACCATTAGTAGCCGCAGAAAATCAGCGAATTACAGCGACATAATACATACATTACACAGCTGCTAATATTTCGGTTTTTTTTATAGTATGTAACATTTTTTATATATTAAGATTAATGTAATGTAAATAAAACAGAAATATTATGAATAACAAACGTTTTTTTGTGAATAATTTGTATTTATTAAGTTTGATCAGTTTGTCAGCAGTATGATCATTAAAACTACAATAAAAAAAAACGAGAAATAAAGCAAAAGCACGTTGCTCAAACCACCATATTCATGACGTCAAATCTAGACAACTCACTACCTTCTGGAATTATGGCAACGGTTTCATGTTCCAAATACTATTAAAAATCCATAGTCGTGACAACGGCTTTCTATTTACTTCAACTTTTCCCGCTGTACTATCACATTGTACATTGACATTCAACAAACTGAATGCTAATTCTTTTATCATCATCATCATCATTCAGCCACAAGAAGTCCACTGCTGGGCATAGGTCTCCTCCATGGATTTCCAAAAAGACCGGTTGGAAGCGGCTTGCATTCAGCGTCTCCCCTGCCACTCGGCAAGCTCAGCGTAGGACGACCAGCCACAAGATGGACAGACGATCTCATCCAAGTGGCTAATTCTTTCAGTTGAAGTTTTTTTTTATTCTGATTTTATCTGCTAAAAGCATTAGACGCCCGCCCGCCAACTGAATAAATTAGGCTCGTTTCGGAGTTGAGAAATTTGAGAATATTCACTAAGTTATTACTTAAGTAGGTAACGTTCTGCCACGCTCTTTTCTTAGAAATTAGACGAGACAGCACTACAGTTAAGTATTGCAGATAAGAAAGACTTAGTGAAAATTCTCAACTTTCTGAGTTAAGACCGGCCCCTAGCCGCCGAATTATCGGCCTGACACATTCGTTGGGTAACGGGAATAAATTTTATGACTATAGAGTTCTAATCTAAACTAATCTAATCTAAAAAGCATTGACCTTTGTGATTAAATTAAACTTGAAGATGGCTAGCCAAGTTGTGGGTACTAGACTGATAACGGCCGTCCGTTTGGTAAGGTAACAAATACCTATGACTAAAGGATAAAACACACCAAATAAATGTATGTATGGACCGGTGGCGGTCCATTCATACGACATTTACGGCAGTAGTATTTTGTGTGGGACGCCACCGCGACCGAGAACGCGACCGCGACCGCTGGTGTATTTTATCCTTGAAATTGAACTCAAAGGCTACAATGACAAAAGCTGCGGCTTTTTTCACTGTGTCCCCTTTTTTGACAGTTTTTTATTCCGGGAAGTAAGCATTGAAAAAAATATAAGAAAAAACTAATATCATTATACTTCATATTATGTTTAGGTACTTAACTAAAGGTAAATAATCTTGATACGCCTCTTTGTTGAAATGTACACTTATTAAACCAAAATCTTTACACATTACCAAAACAATGTGAAGTTGAATGTTATTTCATAAAAACACATTTAATTTGTAAAAATAAAAAAAATGTACATTTTGATAAAAAGACTTATCCAGATTGTTTACCTTTAGTTAAGTACCTAAACATATGGAGTATAGATACCAATCGAGTGTAAGTTCTATTTTTTCAGGTCTGAGGAAAAATCCAATCTTTGAACCTTCGTAAGCACTCCACATGGTTTTTTGGTCCGGATCAAAAATTTACAAAATCCAATCTTGTAAAGAAATCGAACGCGCAGATAGTTCTGTCCAAACTGGAATCTGTCGCAAACGATGTGTCCCAAACGTGGTCCCACCTAAAAACATCATACAACATAACATAACATTTACATACAGGCACAAACATTACTTCTGGCCCCACACTAGGATACCCTGTGTCGTGGTAACCAGAAATAGCGACGTCACAAACATGTAAACATCCAAGACCTGGGTTTTTTGTCCCCAGCCGGGATTTGAACCCGGGACCTCTCGCTTGGTAGTCATATGCGCTAACCACTGCGCCACATAGGTCGTCTTACCTTATGCTATGGACATTTATTTACATCACAAACAAGTAAAGACACATAGATGAGGCCATTTACACAAGTCGAGTCCATGAGAATCGAAACCACAACCTCCATTTTCATATTCAAGCGTACTAACCGCTAGATCAATGAAGCAGTCAATATTGGACCCTAATGATCGACTGACACCGATACCTGCACTGCTTCATTAAGCAAATTGCACTGGAGGTACGCTTAGAGAGAATATTAAGTTTCCTGAGAGGTTCAACAACGTGTTTTTGTATCAGTTGTAGCTTATGTGGCAGACAGCGCCTGCATCGTCATATACCTACATAAGACAGTGTCAATAAGATGATATAAGAAATATTTACTTTAAGGAGCTCCACTGAGTAACTAGCGTAGCAGAAGAAATTCATGTCTTTTGTACAGATCAAGTTTGCAAAGTATTTGTATAAATTTTCAATAATTTTGATTCATATAACATTGTTTTAAGGACACCCGACGAACAATCAATAGAAACCTGGGACTAGATATCGTTTATGCCAAAAACGGCCATTTTTGGCGTGAATGCTTAACACGTTTACAGTCCCCATACAAAAGCTTTTGTCAAGTCTATATGTCCAGTGTCCTTTTGGTTTAGAATGATAAATAACACTATCTACAAATAGTAACCTGGTGGTTTAGATAGATACCTTACTCACAAGTCCCCCTTACTTTAACAAACATAACCACAAGTCCAACAAAGTTAGAAACGACTAGGCTAACCCTTGATCGTGTACCAGATATGGTACACGGACTCGGTGGGCTTGCCTAGCGTGTCCTATACATGGTTCACTGAACTGGGAACGTGTTAAGTTCAAGGTCGTTTGTCTTAGGTTCATGATTATCAATCGTGATTCGTGATAGGGATCACGATTGAGAGATTGTAGAGACACTTTTTGCAAAGTTGATTAGCAAAAAAGACACGACTTTCTTTTCTAGGTGGCGCTAGTTTCTCAGTGGAGCCCCTTTAATGAGGCGGATGTAAGATACCATAGTAATATTCATATACCTCATATTTCATAGTCGATTAAAACTGACAGATGAATATGCTTTGAATATGACGCGTTTTACAGATGAATATGCAGAGTAAAAAAATCCCCATATCTATCCAAAATGTGAAGGAGAAATTATTATAAATGTTTTACTTAGTGTGGTAACAATAAAAGAAAAAATATATTGTACATAAAATGTTAGATACTTACTCTACCTACGCTAGGGAACAATATTTATAGAAAGGCAATCTTCTGCAATTTCAAGGCCTATTTAGTAAAAATTATTCGCATAGAAAAGGGAGGAACGGCGGTTTGGCAAATAGTCTCCTATGCCCAGAAATGTTATGAGAAACAGTATTTTCTTAATCTCTTCATCTAAGTACATATTCGCATCAAAAATAAGTAGCGATAACCTTCTTTAGCTCTGCAGGTTTCACATTCCATAATGTCCATAACATTTCAACTATCTCAAACAAAGATTGGTTCTGTTTAAACATTCTTCACGTCGCTAGGTTTGTACAATGTACCTACCTCATAATACTCCCAACTCTTGCACAATATGCAATAATTCAATGTCCATATCTCAATAGATATGGTCAATACCTAAGTCATTGAATAGGTAGAATAATTTTAGCAAAATAATATTGTACAGCACAAAGCTGTTACGGCACCTCAGAAGGGAAGATTAATTAAAAGAAATATTGACATTACAGTTGTTTATTAAATTGAATATGCAAAATAAAAATTAGTCGCTACCAACCTTTCACAACAGAGTCCTCCACTAGAATGCTCAAGTTGCCGAATGATGACCGACTCGAAGAGACAGATGACAGCTGTCAGGTTGAATGACTGTGTAACCAGTGTTGCCAATGCTAGATATAATAAGTCACGTTACAGTCGGCCATCCTTCAGGAACGAGTCTCTTCGTTCTACGTTAATATTAAATAACAATAGATGAAATCACTTCTTATCCTTATTTTCTATTCAATATCTGTAACAGTGTCTGATTACATTAATTACGACTGTATATCATATATCACCTTTTTATATTAAGACCTCCTTTTTTTTTCTTTCAAATCTTTCAAAATCATACATATCTATAATTATAGTCCCTTACTCTAATCATGTACTCAATGTGATCACTCCTGGGTTGTGAGCACTGACGACGAGTTCCTACGCCGTCAGGCCCATTTCAAGAATCAATCCTTCAAGTTAATTATAGCCATGGAACAGCAAGACGGTACTGCCTCCTGTACCAACCTACTGCCATGACTGCGGTGCTAGAAACCTTTCATGGGCGGCGAGTTCCTACGCCATTCCTGCCCGATTCCATTGCACCCTCATCAAGGTTCATAATCATAAGTGCATCGGTGTGAGGGCAATTCCTTCACCAACACACTATCACTGTGAGCCACTCAGGGGCGGCGGGTTCATTCGCTAATCATGCCCGGCTCAAGAATCGACCCTACAATTATTTATGTACATAATCATCCTTAATCAGAAAGCATTACTTACTGTTACGGCTAAGTTATGAGTTATTAATAATAATCAACAATGGTGACGCTGAGAGCAGTCGTTCAAATGACGCTTGATCCATAATGATGTATCGGGAAAATCAAGACTATAACAATACTATAAGGGCTACAAACAATTATCGAGGTATTCGTTCATTGCGAGTTGTAAAGGGCATGCTCGATTTACTCATTACTACTCTCACCCTCACCATTGTCGTCTTCACTTGAAGAGCAAGCAGCGGCATCAAAGCTGAGCCAAGGGAATATCTTGTCGATAGCTACCACCGTCTCATATTTAGCCCCCTTTTTGGTAAGAGGAGTGTCCTCCACGAGGAAACGATCGTGGGGTAATATTTTTTTGATTCTATAAGGCCCCTTACATTTTGCCTCTAGCTTCTTAGATTGCCCTGGCCCGGTCACTATTGCTCTTGCAATCCTAACTAAATCGCCTTTCTTATAAATAGTGCTACTCTTCTTATTAAGGTCATATCTTTGTTTCATTTTCTAAGTCACTCTGTCTCTCTCTTCTTTGGGAAGAATCCCGTTTTCGCTCTCGAGGTAAATCAGTGCGGTCAAGACCCCGGCTTCTATACCGACTACGACTTCGTTGTCTCCGCGAAGCTCGGTTATCATGACGACTGGAGTCACGACTGCGTCGAACCCTCGGTGTTCGGTCGTCACGGCGACTGCGGCTACGACTGCGTCTCGAACCTCGCACGTTATCATCGAAATCCTTGTCGCTCATTTCCTGAAACTCATGTCAACTTATGTGAGCTATTTGTTCATAAAAACCCTAGCCCTAACACACACCCCATTTCTGGAACTTTGTCGTATCATTATTAAACTACTTGCTTAGTGATCGTTTATCAATCATAATCCAGTTTCATCTCCTAATACTGCAGTTATTTTTATGGTTAAAAAACTTATGAAATAAAAATGTCTATGTACCTTCAATATCCATGTATATTTCAGAGAAAAAGAAACATTAGAATGCAATAAGAGTAAGTAACGTTATAATGTGCAATCGAGATTCATCTTCTATTGTGTGTTATATTTTTGTAATCAAACGATATTTAGGACGATAATTGTAATAGATCTATCGATATTAATGTATATTTTGAAGAGAAAAGGAAAATAAAGACACATATTTCAACGAAGTTAGCCGCTGAATCCGCCATTTTTGTTGAAAATCGAATTTAATCTCTCCACACGACGTTAAGTTTTGAAATTTAATACACTTTTCATGCAAGGGGTGTATAGTTCTTTCAATATTCATCTTTATTTTTGTTACATTTACCAAAAATTAACATGTACAATTTAAATTTATTTTTCATAACGGCCAAGCTTATGGCGTGGTTACGCAAAATTTAAATATTTCGCGATAAATCCCACTTCTGAGATGTTACGGCACCTCAGAAGGGAAGATTAATTAAAAGAAATATTGACATTACGGTTGTTTATTAAATTGAATATGCAAAATAAAAATTAATCGCTACCAACCTTTCACAACAGAGTCCTCCACTAGAATGCTCAAGTTGCCGAATGATGACCGACTCGAAGAGACAGATGACAGCTGTCAGGTTGAATGACTGTGTAACCAGTGTTGCCAATGCTAGATATAATAAGTCACGTTACAAAGCAGATAATAATCTGCTATTCTATCCTCTACTCCTCTATGCGCTACTAATCTCACACCAAAACATCTCAGTGAGACGTTCCCCTATCACTCTTCGGAATCGCCAATACCGACTCTAACCAGACACAAAGCTCCAAAAACTACCGGACACACACACGCACAAACAGCGATGTAAATGTGTGTCACCACTGTCACTATTGTCGTCTGCTTTAATTGCATGGCACATTAAAAAAAACAGTCAGTGTGTTCTATACTGAAGGCCCGATCACTCGTGAGATGAGTGCCGCTTGCACGCACGGCCTGCGTTTCGGGGGCCGCCGAGAGTAACCGCGAGCGCGGTCAATTGTACAGTAGCATGTGCATCGAACGGTCGTGGACCCGTCTCTCCTACTCCATAACATTCGATGTGCTTTAATGTTCATGTTACGTCTATTTACCGCGATGTGTTGTGCACGCTTCACCGACTACTTGTTTCATAAGCTGAGGAGGTATACCTGCGGTTTTGCCAGCCGCGAAAGTAAGTGTTTTCTGGCTACTGTTGTTCTTCAGCGACACAACGACGCGATAGCAGGAACACTCCCGTGTTTTCCTTGTAATGTGACGGCATTGATTTATTGAATTTACTTATAATAATTATGGTTCAATCGGTATACTTTTACGCGCAATCGCCGTCAGTCGATTGTTAAATGGTAGAGTTGAATGAATTATCTGCTGACGTTAAATTCTGTTCAAGCGTAATTAAAAGGCAGATTTATTAGTAAGTGTACGGTGCTATTTATAACAAACGATTCCCCTAAAATACTCCATAAAAAGTCTGTAATGTCGTTTCCTTGTATAATCTCTACCACAAACTATTTGCACGGCGCTTAAATTAAGGAGTATTTCAAGGAACTGCGTTATTAGAAGTAACACCGTAAGACTTGAAGATGTTGAAAAGTATACGACTGTGATGCTAAACACTGCAATGGTTTCGTTGAAGCCAAACCTCTCATGTGTTATGGTCGGCGACGCGGCTGTAGCGCCGACAGCGCTTGCTGAAAGTAAACATTGCATTGTTCTCAGTTTTGTCGTACCGGATTTTTGTTTTCATTTTTTCGTACGAGTTGTGCACTTTGAAATTCAACATCGAGAGAGGGAATCGCTTCTCAGTTTACATCGAAATCCTACTATAAACATTGCCGAAGAATGTGTTTAGGTACATCTTGATAAAAGTCAAATAACATTGCTCCAGAAAGACCATAAATACAGGCGGTGCATAGGTCCACGGAGATTTCTTGACTGTGATTGTAAGCTTTATCGACAATGTATCTGTTCTGCGGACATATTCCACGCTATCCAGAAGGTCCTATTTTTGGGACCAATCCCGTGTCAGACATTAAAATAGCGTTTATACGTCTAAAAATAAGGTACACTGTGGCATGTCAATATGAATAATTTTAATCGAACACACTTCAAACGACGCTCCAGATAAGACCGGTTTTAGCTGTCTTTAAGTAATTTTCACTTACTCGCGTGAGTCTCGTGACCACAACATAAGTAAATCGATTCATTCATATTTTTGATGTTTTTATTTATTGTTAATTAAGGAATGTCTATGATTTGAAAGTGATTTGTCAAGGCAGGTGGCAGTCTCTGGTCTCTGCCTACCCCTCTGGGATACAGGCGTGAGCTTTAAGAAAATAATGCTATTTATTTTTATTGTTCATCACTAGCACCTACATATGTGCTTTAAAAGTCATTGTTGAACAAACATTCAGGCATTCATTGACAGAACTTGTTGTCCAATTCAATTTAAATGTATATAACGTTTACCGCAAAGATTACCTGCGGTTAAAAGTAAATAGCAAAAAGTTTTTACCGCGAACGACTTGTAAGTGACATTTACGAGGAGCTGTGCACATTCGCATGATATACGACATCCTAAACAAAAATAACTCGATAAATAAATCTACCGATGTCCATTGAACAAATAGAGCGTAATGACCTTGACACGGCGGTCAAACATTATCCTTTTGTCTCAATTGGACCGTAATTGGCCGGGACGAAGCGTTCTATTCTCAGATACGACAATTTGCAGTTATGCCTTCCGTCAAATGACACCTTAACTCGGGTATCGTGGGTAATCCGATTAGCCAGCATACAATGTACGATTCATGCAACCGACTCCTACAAACAGCTTGATAGGATAAAGATCCAGGAAACTATTAACTGTCGCACGGGATAGCGCACTGCGTTCAAAGCTTAAAATACTTTTGTTTATGACGCGCTGTTAGGAAAAACTGATTGAACCCAGCTTTGTATAGAGTAGAGCCGTATTAAAATTCACCAATATCAAACAAATCTAAGTGAGCTATTTGCTTCTCTCAACTGAAACCATCGTAAAGCTTAACGTGATCTTTCGTGGAGAACATCAGTAAATTATACTTTCAGTAGCAGCGAATGATTAGCATAATATAGTGTGGCAGTGTGTTATTGCTTGTGCTTTTCTCATCGAGTTGAATCTAGTGTCATAATGTGCCAATATGTGAATCCCGTCAATAACACATGGGAACAAACGAAGACCATCTCGACTCACGCCTAAATCAGCAGAAAAACAGTTGCATGACCGGACTTTTTAAAACATCATTCAAAATGCCCAGAGGTAAGTACATTAGCGTGTACAAAATGCTAATATATCGATTGAATCAAATGCATCGACATTCCTCATTCACAAACATAAAAATAGCTCTTATCGCTTTTGTCCGTATAATCGCTTCCTACCGTTGATTTATGAAAATGAACCAACAAAAATTTAAAATTGTCCTCGTTGTTGAATAACGCGTTGACCATTAGCGACAATTCATCATTACCCCAAAAACCTATTTTAATGGATACAGCTTGATTTATTTGATTGGCACTGATAGCACTCGTCGTTTGATGAATGGAATTATGTATCTATTGTAATGCTTCAAGCATCGTAATCTCTGTATATCTAGGTAGGAAAAGGAGTTCTTTAATACTTACACTTAATTATTACAATAAAGTAAGCACTACAATTTTTAGTGGTTACAAGCAATGCAGAAAGTTGTCAAAACTGCTAAGATGAGACTTATCGACATGACTCTACCATCAAAGCGAGCTACTTTCTATGGCTTACAGAGTGTTTACCACAAATGCCACTCAACAACTCCAGTTAGTCCAAAGAGCCGTGAAAGCAATTATCACCATCAAATGATGGTAATCTTTAAAGTAATAAAAATATCAAATTATACAGTTTTTTTAAGCTATGGAAGTGCGGTGTCACCTAGTACAGGCAATATACAATACATGCTTAAAAGGTTAAACTAAGCAGTTGATAAAAATAAAGATTTTGTATTTTTTGTATTTGATGGCCACCGCAGGACATAGGCCTCACTCGTGGTTTTCCAAGTTTACCGGTCTAAGATTCCCGGTGAGAGTAATATTACTCGGGATTTCCATCAAATATCGCATGCAGTATACCGAGATCAGGAGACGAACTAAAGTAACCAGCATTATAATTGAGGTCCTAAGGCAGCGGCCCTAAGGCAGCGGCTAACATTATACATAACTGTATGTACATTGACATTCAACAAGCAGAATGTAAATTCTTTACGTTGAAATAAATTTTTTTGAATTTGAATTTGAATTTTGGTCGCTATTCTGGCAGTTCTTTTATATCGTAGAGATGATGAACTACAGGACTAACTGAGGATCGGACGTAGAAACCTAGGACCACCACCATCCGGGTGAAGAGACAACATTGTTGTAAAAGTCAAGGCAGCAGGAAAGACCTGGAGAAGAAAATTTCAGAGTAGAAGAGACTCTTATCCTGGTGATGTTAATTTTTACATGTTTTAAACATTCAAACGTCTATTGTTCAGGAAAAATACGCTCAGAAATTGAGAAATCGAGGATTAACAATGGCACCCGCTAATAAAATAAACAATCTGTTTTCCTTCCTAGGGAATATTGCGGCAGAGGATTTGAAATTGCCTTTTAATGTAACCAACTAACCGTGATCCGCGATAATAGTGAAGCCTCTTTTCTCCCGTAATTGATTAGAAAAGACAAGGGTAACGGTGCAGGTCGATCTAGACTGGTCACAATGCCTAATCTCAATGGAATAAATCGTTGTACTAATTGTGAACGCGGCCCGCTCCATTGCACTCACGTGTTCTCATCGCGTGACATAGTAAAATGAACCGTTTTTCAACGATTTTAAAGTTAAAAATGCTGATCAAATCAACCCATTATGTAATCACCACCCACCACTATTCACATTTTATGTTGATTCATCGACAATAAACTGTCAGAAAAGTAGCGTAAATTAACAATAGAGTTGAAACAGTTTCGCTGCCTTCGATTAATATCTGCGTCTGACGTTTAATTAAAGTTGCCGTACTCGACTCGAGAGAGAGATGAATTTATTAATATTCCTGCAAAAGTAACATCTGACACTCCGCTATAATATCCTCCAGGCGGAAAATTTCACTGAATAAAAAATTCAAGGAAAAACATGATTAAGGATTAAGAAGAACGTCAAGAGCTCTAATTATAGAACTGGCTGGTTGATCGTGGTGCCTCTTGCTCAATTAAACCTTTCAAAAAGATATAAAATAAGATAAAATATTAAAATAGAGACACATAAAATTGAATTTGGTAGCAGAGTCAGAGCGTTTGTGTGCACCAACTGTGTAATCTTGTGGATTACAATATAAAAACTCAGACATAATAATATGTAGATCCCCAAAATTATAAAATTAGATTTGAATAATTATAAGAAGAGACAATGATTAAAGGCAAGCATAAAATATTTACAAATGTATAGAATGACAATATTCGTTAAGTGGAATAATTATTTACGTACCTACATCTTTTTTTGTAAATTAACAAGATAGGTGAACGCTAGCGTGAGTAGTGAAACCTATTCGATCCATGAGTCATGGCTTTGAACATCTGTTTATGATCAGCAGTCATTATTTACAAAGAGCCAAACGGGGCGTTCCCTTACTTTTTAAAAGTTTTGTCACTACAACTAACCAATTAGTCACCACTTGGCTCGGAGAAATGACAAAAATTGAGCGGTGAAAATTGAGCCGGGTTTGAAACACGGTATGCACCAATCACTTTGTTTCCTATGTTACCTACCCTACAAGTATCAGTATATTTGTAGGGTCTTAGTAGCAACATCACTCGCCAACGTAAAGGAAACATCCTGAGAAAACCTGCTTTCCTGAGGTGGCAACAAATCCGCGATAGGCATGCGAGGTGATTAGGCCCATATAGCGATGTGCCGTTCGATCCTGGGAACGATCCCAGAAGTGGGAATTATCGTGGGATCGTTGCCGGCAACGATCCCAAGAGGTGGGAATTATTGGGAACAATGCATTAGTTCAAGTGTTAACTAAGATAGAGTTCTTGGGAATAGTTAATTAGTGATTCATATGAAGCATGATATTCAATATGAAACAAAATCCCCTTGGGATGTCCTAAATTCCGAATGTTGGAGGGAAATTTCTCTGTTAGAGGTTACTGACTTTTGAAAAACACCAAAAAATTCTAAAAGTCAAATTTATTTTTTTACTGTTCATAAAAATTAGCCGTAGCAAGTTTCGAGTTTGTGTGAAAAGTGAAAAATAAAAACAATTTAAAAAATTGAATTCATTAATATTTTGTAAGGGAGTTACAATAATAGATGATGACAGATTTTGAATTTTCCTTCTATTATGTCTAGTAGGTAGACGGCTACTATTTTCGAAAAAAAAAATCAACAAAAAACTTAATTTTCGTACTGATTTATGATATTTTTTGCTATTCGATTTGAAATACGCGCGGAAACGCTCCAAAATATCATGGCGTCGCTTGTGACGTAATGACAATGTAGATACGGCATTATATCTATGCTGAATTAAGAAAGTGAACAAAATGTCTCTCTGTGCAAAAACACATCAACAGCAGCACCGAACAAACTGTTTGTTTATGTTCGAAACAAGAAAATAATGAGAGATAAAGTTATTATAGATAGAGATAAACTGTGACTTTATAAAGCATTTGCTGGCTATATGAATATGGGAGTGCTATTAGTACGGCCTCCAAGTGTAACAACTAGAGCTAAACTATCTAAAACTGAAGCCAAAATGAGCTTACTAACCCTGTCAATATCAACAGGGGTGTACGCCAAGGTGACACCATCTCGCCTAAGCTCTTCACCAACGTCTTAGAAGACGTAAGACTCTAGACTGGGGTGAGAAGGGTGTCAATATTAACGGCGTTTATATGTCACACTTGCGTTTTGCCGATGACATCATCATCTTGGCAGAAAATGCCACGGATCTTCAGTGTATGCTCGCAAACTTGCACGAAGCGTCCCTGGAGGTCGGTCTCAAGATGAACATGTCCAAAACAAAAGTCATGGCTAACCATCTGGTGACTATGCCGAACATCACTGTCGGTAATTGCCCGATAGAAGTTGTCGATGAGTATATCTACCATGGACATTGTTTATCTTTTCACCGAGAAGCCCAGGTCAAGGAGATCATGAGGCAGATTCAGCTTGGTTGGGCTGCTTTCGGGAATCTTGCCGATGTTTTCAAATCAAAGATTCCGCAATGTCTAAAAACCAAGACATATGACCAGTGTGTTCTAGCCATTCTCACATTATGGAGCTGAAGCTTCACAAAGCAGAATATGCACCGAATTAAAGTAGCACAAAGAGCAATGGCGCGAGCCATGCTAGGTCTCAGACTCGTAGATCGAGTACCCAATGTCGTCATCCGTCGCCGGACAAGGTTTGATGACATTGGCGAAAGACTTTCAAGACTGAAGTGGAAATGGACGGGGCACCTGGCGAGGCGGGAAGACCGCAGGTGGACCAAGGCAATCACAGAGTGGTGGCCGAGAACAGGACGATGGTCAGTAGGCAGACCTGCGGCCCGATGGTCGGACGATGTCGTTGAGTCGGCGGAAGGTCCGTGGATGCGGGTGGCGAGAGACCGAGTAAAATGGCATTTGGGGGAAAAGGCCTATACCCAACAGTGGGCAGCGGTAGGCTAACGATGATGATGATGAAAGCACTTTTCACATTTTGGTATTCAGATGAGCAAAAGTGTTTATTTGATGCGAGAAACTCGCTCAATATCAACAAGTCAACTCTGGGTAAACTAGAGCTGATTTGCCTCACTAAAATATTGTTCGATTGTTGATTATGAACACGATATTGAGCCATGAATAAACAATAACATCCACTAATTAAATTATGCGAAAATTAATCGGAACGCGTAGTCACAACAAAAAGTCAAACAACACGGCCGTTGTAGTTAGTCGTGACGTCATTCACTTTGATTGCTGTTTCAGCTAATATGGCCGATTCCGGTATTTTGTACTTTTGTTTTCTTAAAAATCTTATCAATCTCAATGTTTATTTTATAACGGAGTCATTTTAAGGAATTATTTTGACATTTATTTTTTTCTAAAACCATTTATTCTTTCATTTTTTAATACTGTTATTGTTGTATTTAAAGAAAACTTTCGAAATATTTACAAATTTCGTAATTTTGAGTCATGTTTATTGGGAAATCATCATTCATTTATTTAGCATATTTTTGCCAGAAGTTACTCTAGTTATTTCCTTATGCGTACTTTTTTTTAACCACAAGTTTAATTTCTAATTACAGCTATATTTTACCACATTATTTGCCATTAAAATTTCCTATCTCTGCGGTATGTTTGGTAAATAAAACAATTTTTGAAAACAGTCTCTCCCTTAGTGACTATTAAACCCGCAAAAATTAAATTTGTTTAATTTTTCCACATTTTATTCTGCTGCAGCTCCACTGCTTGCAGCGTTAGTGTCTGTTTTTTCAAATGATTGTTTAATCACTAACGAGGCTTTCTTGCATTTTACAAGATGGCGCGCGAATTTGGTTGCATTTTTTACTCCATACTGCGTCACAGTATTTACATAAAGTCTTTTCCTTATGACCTTCCTTAACTATTCTATGTTCATGAACACTGCCTCTTGCTGGCACCATTTTGTTTATTAAAAGTTGAAAATTGACGAACGAACAACAAAAAATCGCTATCACAGCGCCAACCGTGGAATAATACTGACTTCCTCCGCACGCTATCCCTTCTGCGCATTTAGCTCCTCGATAATGTATAGATGTCTCTTTCTTTCTTTAATGCATAGCGCAAAATGATTTAAAATAGTAAATAATTTCGCGTCGAATAAGTACATCTTTAAATTTTTTTACTTACGATTTTTAGGATCTGTCGATAATAACATTACAATTAATATTTACAGTAACACCGTCGCAAGTTGGCAAAGAAATAAGAAAAAAAATCCTAACCATATCATTGGAATCGTTCCCATTATTGCCGGGAGTGGGAAGCTTGCCATTATTGCCGGGAATGGGAAGCTTCCCATCTGGCACATCTCTAGGCCCATACTTACACTCAGACAGCTGTGCTCTACATTGGGAAGTGTGTAGGCGGCATTATTAACTGTGACGAATTTAATTGTCTTATTTTTCCTCAATATTGTTCACTATAATTACGATATTATAAGGTACTTTATGTATGGCATCATCAACCAAAAGTCTCACCACGGTAACTTCCTTGGAGTACTGGTTTCTTTTTTTTATATTCATGTTATAAACATACATAACATAAACATTTACATACAGGCACATACATTGCTTCTGGCCCCACACTAGGATACCCTGTGTCGTGGAAATCAAAAACAGCGACTTCACAAACATATAATGTATATATTTAAAAAATACTCAGATTTTTACATTTTGTGGCTAGACTGGGATGTCATTCTTATTTTTAATTATTTAAAATAATAAAATGAGCTGCGAAAAGAATGACTTGATTGGCATCTGTACTCATTGCTAATCATATTGTCCGATAATCTAGTTTTTTGGACACAACAGCAAATCAGCAAATATGGTTTTCCAACTATTTGAAACGTAAAAATAACACTGTTTTACTATAGTAAATATTTAGAAGTTTAAAGACAAAATTAATATGTAACATAGTATTTTCCTTAACGCAACTGAGAAAATAAATATGAAGATACTGGCATTTCCTGGATGTTGCGCGTGCAATGTGTCCCACAAAATCAAATGTGTTCGGTACGTCTATCAGTCAGTTTGATAGGCCACTGTTGGTTTCATAGTGGTCGCTACTTAAATCAATGAAGTGCTATTGATGAGAGTATGTACTTAATCGATCGTTTTGTCAAACCAGACCCTTAGGACAAGCGATAGAAGATCTGTTTTGGTTAAATCTAATCCAAATAATAGGCAGGGACGCGTCCATAATGTCTAATGATTCCACAAAACACTTTAAACGGTATTGGGGGTCTATTTATCTTTAGAACCTCCTTGTCTCCTTCTTCCACTTCTCTTGGGTTAATTTCTGCGCTTTCACGGTCATCGGCTATTTAGGATTAACCTCTTTTATGTTTGTGATATACGTCTATCACTGAACATTCATATATATTTGTAGTACTGTCTACCACGACGACGCAGATGTGCTTGTTATAACAAAACGGTATTGTTGTAATTGTAAAACGATTTCCGATCGTGGCCAATTTCGGCGAGTCGTCCGCCGTAAGCCGCGCCAGTGACACTGACTGTCATCTGTTTCATTAATTCCGCGAGTTTTCGTTATTGTTCCGAATAATGCTGTTCGTGAAATTATTATTCTCTAAAGGTGCGTTTCTAAATAAAAGCGTCAAGAATGTAGTAACAATATTTGTCTCTTTGTATTTATTGGCTCTCTCATTGGCTTTATTGGTGTTTGTGCAAGACTATATTCCATCAACACAATTGGTCATTTTGCTTAGACAGTATGTCGTATGGTCAAACATAACATTTTCAAATTACTATTTAAGTGTGGTCTTGTAAAGTCCTTACCTATTCCCCGGAATTGAAAACATTTTGAAATCCTGTAATGATCAAATGTAATTGCTGTACTTTACATACTACTAGTGTAAATAAGTATAGTACCTACTTGGTTTCGATTTTCGTAAATACAATTGGTATATAGTGCAACGGAGAAGTAATACAATGTGTAAGTAACTTCCATTGTAACCCCGTTGCCCGAGGCCAGGAATTCGTTATTATGATAACATTTCTAGGAAATCCAGCTAATTTACTTAAGGTTAAGGCTGCTGTTACATCTGGCATGCCGTCATCGCTCGCTAGCTCAATAAACTTTTTTTATGGCACCTACAGACTGTCCTTTAAGTCTAGAAAACGGAAGTGACGTGTAACTAAATATTGTACGAACTCTTCAGGCCATCTTCTCTAGTCTCTACTTAATCAGTCTAAGCACAATTATTGTAACTGAGATCGAGGTTAATTCTCCTTGCTGAGATTATGTCTTTTAGTACTAAAAGTTTCGGTATGGAAAATAAGAGTATTAGCAAAATCGCACTCTTTCTTTTCTAGACTTTATGGACAGGGTATACCTATACGTCCCACTTCAAGGCACAGGCCTTCTTTCAGAGAGAGAGTAAGGGCTTGATTACTATTGATATTGATTAGATATTGGCTAATTTAAGCGCTTAGGTACGTTAACACTTCAGACATTCAGGTTTCTTCACCGTGTTTTCCGTCACTGTTAGCGAGTGGTAATGGTTATTATTTCATGTTGAGGTCCTCTTTATCGTAGTCCGATCACGGTGATCTCAAGGGTCTAATATTACTTCTGAGGCTGTGGGCTCGGATGAGACTCGCGAAGCCCAGCTTATTGTTTCAGAAGTCTACTTCAAATAGACTTATGAACTAAAAAGTTGGTACTGAAACTGCAGTCGGCATGAGCCTGACGTAGGCCTGCCATCCGTCCGGAATTCCCCGGATTTGTCCTAGTATGAAGGGGCATCCGGGGGCCGTCCGGCAGGGGTTTTTAAATGTGTCCGGGTAGAAAATGCTATTTAGCATTAAGTACGCCTTTGTACCAAACATTTGTTTTGTGCAATAAAGAATTTAATAATAATAATAATAACGGGTGGACATTTTTGTTGTCAGGGGAATTTGTTTTATATTATAGTTTTTATCATTTGTTTTTATTTTTGGTCCAAAAATACTTTTTCAAAGGTGTCTGTGGAAAAAACCGTATTTCGCCCAAATGTCCGGGATTTCGGTGATGGTAGCCCTCTGACGTGTATTCTCACGCACGTTTCCCTTTACAGGCGACACCGACATGGCGCTGAAGCAGGGCAGCGGCACTGGCAAGGTTCACTTCGGGGGGCTGGACGATGTCTCGTTGTACGGCACACCGGTGGAGCCCGCGCCCCCGGCGACGGACGCGAAGCAAGGCTTCTTGCGAAACCAGCTGCAGGCCCTCTTCCAGCCCACCGACAACAAGCTCGCTATGAAGCTCTTCGGCTCCAAGAAGGCGCTGATGAAGGAGCGTATCCGGCAGAAGGCCGCCGGCCACTGGGTCATACATCCCTGCAGTAGCTTCAGGTTAGTGCCGCTTTTACTTTCACGCATATAACCTCTTCAGTCTTGACCTTGAAAATAACAATGTCAGGACTGAAGATGTAATGCAATGTTGCCGCCGAGATCAATTTCGAGATCATAGCTCATCCACTTGGCAACAATCGGTTGTTTATTCCAAAAAACGCTTTGAGCAACCCTTCAACAGATAGATACATTGAAAACATAATAAATTAAAATGCAGCAGAGCTCTCAAACTGTTGGATGACGTGTGATTTTCGAACGAAGATTAATTACTGTGCCACGTGGGCATTGTCATTGAAAACTTATCAAGGCATCTGAACTATTTGCTCACTTAGCTACTGGTAACGCGCAAATAACACAAGGTGTTAGTGTGATATTGTATGATCATCAGTGGCTGACAGGCCGGTAGGCCTTTAAAACTAACTGAGTATAAAGCTCCTGTATGGACCATCGAGTAGCGTGCTCTTCTAATCTAGATGTTTCAGTGAGGTCTCGTATTCACCACCTACTTATCAGTAAAAACATCTTGTATGAAACGGGTCAATTTTTTTCAATTTTCTCTCATAATAATAGCTATGGTTTATATTGATGGGAAGAACTTCTTTTTTTTCACTTCACCTTTTTGAAACACGCAGTACAGCGCAATAACAAACTCTCCACTCCATATCTGTCTAAAATTGGTTGTGCTCGTCAACTTTTATTACGAGAAAAACATGGAAACCATGAAAAAGTTATCAGCAGTTCCATTCATTTTAATTAATGCCATAGGTGCTAAATTTTTATGAAACAGCGGTATGGTTACTAATTTAAAGTTGTCAACATACAACGAGGTTCGCCCCGTCTGTTGTGTAAGGGATAGTGAAAAATTAGACAATTGGTATTGGACAACTTACAATTCATAGTGTATTATGACAATTAGACGTAATTGGTCGGTTATTCAACTATGGAATATGTCTATGTAAGGTCATATTGTTTTTTTTTTTCTATCATGAAATTGTAGTTCTATGATATGCGCCCGTACAGCCCTTATAATACGTAACTTTCCACTCTATCGGGTTAAGTATTTAGACAACTCGAAAGAGGTTAGAGATCAAAATAAGAAAGTATAATATAAGACAGTTCAAAGTAGAAGCATGAGATACCTACTGGGAAAATAAGTCCCAGAATGTAACAGTGTGATATAAGGTGGTGTGACATATAGGGAACAAAAGGGCTGAATCAGACAACTTCATACAGTGGAGCCTTAGGTAATTGCACTCCAGGTCAATTAAGCTGTCACCATAGTCAGTATTTTTTATTCAAATGGAATCTCTCATTTCTACTCATAATAAAAAACATTGTTTGAATCCATAGAAGAATTCGGGAATATTATTACACCTTGTATTGAAATCTCAAAAAGTTTAAATATGGCGTCCTTATCACATCGGTAAAAATCTGTATAATTTGTTATACTGAAGACGGATCTACACTTTAGCTACCGTAGGTTTTACAAGAGACATTAATCGATATGATAATAGAGATGCACCCGAAGATAGACTGCTCGGTTTTATTTATCAAACGCTAGAATCCACGTCGCTGATGGGCTCAATGAATCACTCAATCGGCTACATTCACCAGCAATTTATTTAGCACAAGCTGTTGAATGGCTGAAGTTTTAAATAGAACTAGTATACGTAAGGAATCATTACACATCGTACGGCAGAGTAAATCACTCAGTGATGGTTTTTTTTTATATGAAATTGAAATATAACATTGATTTATAGATGCGTGACATTGGTGCCGGAGGGACCTTAACGGTGATAGGACTATGTTATATTACTATGATTATGACTATAGAGCGTATTGTGAAAGTCGGATGTAAAGTTAAACATGTTGTTATACTATCACTGGTCACGATTTTGTTTTGAAAACTAAGCGAAATTATGCTTTAGGCCTGGTTTACATTTGCTTTATTTTCATGCTTTTAAGTATGTTTTCCATAGAGGTAGAGTAGAATAGAGACGCCAATTAATTGTATAAGTACATAATCAGATAATAAATCAATAGTAGTTAGTTGTATAAGATAAGCTAAGAATATTCTTTATTGCACACAAGAAACAAGAGACGAATAATTGTATACTATGTATTTAAGATTTTTTTTTAAGTAGGTACTTTTATAATATTATGGCGCGTAATAAAAACTATGAATCGGCATACGTTTTTGCCGTCTCTATTTTATTCTACCTCTGTGGAAAGCATGCTTAAATAACATGAAAATAAAGCAAATGTAAGCCAGGCCTTACGTTTCCAGGCACCATGATTAAAACAAATTCAAATTAGCCTCTACAGTATAGAGCTAGTGTCAATGTCTGAGGTCAAAACATGATCGCGAGTGAAAGGACGAGGTCGCTTCTCAGTTCAGAGAAGCAGTGCCATTTATACAAGGTATACAAATTTCCATATTGTCTCCAAGAGAGATTATTATAATCATCATCGTGAGCAAAATATGGCATCATAAAAAGCACTTTAAACGTCATGAAAATTATTTTGAAAATAATGGATTTATGCCGCAATTAAACGTTTCGACTAGAAAAAATTACCTCTTCTATGTATGTTTCACCGGCACTCATAATAAAATTTGTCGAAATCATGATTCAGGTTATTCAAACTTTATCAAATATTTTAAAGTTAGACGAAATTCTACTTAAAGTTGATATTAATTGATTGATCAATTTTAGAGAGAGACTTTCAATTGTATAGGTAAGCAATAGTGGCTTCCAATTACTATTTCAGTAAACAATTAAATAAACCCACAAAAATATTAACCTATCCATACTAATGCCAACTACTACGCCAAAATGTATTTATTTGTATGTATTTTTTTTTTTGAAGTCGAAGCTATTTAGTAGTATGGGCTATTTAAAGAAATCTAACCATTTTAACCATTTAAATTTAGTTTAGTTGAATCATTTTTCAGGAAAGATTTGCGAAATTTATTTTACCCTGCATATTCCATTTTATTTTGTACATACTACACACCTTATAGTGGTACTTATTTCCAAGAAGTTCAAGATTAATTCCCGCGCGTTGCTTGCATAAAAAGGAATCGAACCGAGAAGTGTAAGCAAACAAGTAAGCACTTAAAAGCTGTGGTCAATTGATTTATTTCGAAAAATTTCATATTCAATTTACCACTAATTTGCTTGTTTAGATGACTAATTGCAGTGTCATTTAATCAATTCATGGGTATCGGAAGACCATTAATCACCTGAGGTCAAAATGGGGTGTCCACCAAAATCTCACTAAAGGCTGCTGTCCACGGGTAGAGTAAACTAGCATGTTATTTTGCCAGTTCCAAGCACCTACTCTACCAATTTAAGTAGAGTAACTGTTTACACGTAAATTTTCATTTTGTTGGTAGAGTTGTCTAGTGACAACTGGAAAATTTACCTAGTGGTAAGAAGCACTAGAGCAATGAACGTCACTAATCGAGAAATTGTAAGAAACAATGTTTGAACTAGTAACTCTACCAACCGCTTACATGGGTCGAGTATTCGGTAGAGTAGAGTGGACGTTGGAGTGGGGGAAGGAAAGTGGTAGAGTAGCTCGCCCACGTTGCTAGTTACTCTACTCTACCAAATTTCAGTACTCTACTCTACCAATGCTGTCTACATTGGTATAGTTAGTAGGATAGTTAGTACTCTACCGTTTACTCTACCCGTGGCAAGCAGTCTTAAGAGCCCTATTAATAGTTGGATCTCAATTCCGCTTACGAGAAATGGAGTATTGTCTACACGGGTACAAACCTGCTCGTTAGATAAGTGGTGATGGTATCGTTTAAATAATTCATCAGTACATCAAGGGTTAATATCTATTAATGTCTAATTAATAGAAATTAATCTTGATGTTGTCATTAATGTCGTTAAGCCAAGTCAGAGGCCTTAGGGCGGCTTGAAAACTTCTGACAGTAAGACCAGCCACTAGTCTTACAAGCCTCCACCAATCCGGACTCGGCCCCCATGAGGACTCCATGAACACCAACAAACAATATGAGATGGCTTTCAGAAATCGGTCAAATAGCATATTCAATATTCATGTCTAAATAAAAGAAGGCTCTTGGGTACGATACATCTTGAGTAGCCATGGAAGTTTTGTCATAGATAAGAGTAAATACTTAAGTAACGCGTACGCTCTTTTCTGAGAAATTTGATGAGACAGCACTACAGTTAAGTACAGTCTGTCAGCTTTTAGAATATACCTCGGGCTCTAGAGTAGGCTTCGGTTTTCGCCGAAAGCACACGAGTGGTAATACTACTTCCTGCTCTGTGTATAACTTTTCTTCACTACTTTGAAAAGTTATGTAAAATTAAGTGGCATATTAGTTCCGATATTTCTATTACACGAATGTATCCGATTCTATCCGATAGCAGCCGAGGTATATTCTAAAAGCTGACAGACTGTAGTTACTTAGCGAAATGCTCAATTCCGAAACCGGGGCTTTCTCGTGTTGCCTTATCGTTGACAAATCGCTTGTTTGAAATAAAAACGCCGTTAGTACATTTTTGCAAATTTAACAGGAGAATATTTCTTCGATATTTTTAACAAGCACTAAAATTAATCTGTGGATAAATAATTGACATTGCGTTATTAGATTGAAGTTATTAGAGAATCATTTGTGGCGATGGTTGCCCGTGTTTAACTTCCTCTTTAGAGAATTATAACACAATAAACATTGAATCGCTCGTAGCCTGGGCTGCCTGAGTGATCTTAGACGATCATTAAGGTTAAGCAACATACGGCGCGTTCAGTCCATGGATGGCTCACCATCTATGACTAACGCTAGTGGCATTTTTCCGAGCGGTTCCGTGCTTCGCAAGGCACGTTAAGCAGTTGGTGCCGGCTGCCGTCGATAGATGGCAGTCGTTAAGCCAAGTCAGAGGCCTTAGGGCGGCGTGAATACTTCTGACAGTAAGACCAGGCACTAGTCTTACAAGCCTCCACCAATCCGGACTTGGCCCCCGTGGTGGAGTATGGCCGGGGATGGAGTATTGGTGGGGACATAATGGGTTGATGATGATGATTTGCTAATACGTGGTTGCCCTATGTTCACCGTCCCTCGGCGGCCATTCCGTCCAAATTGGGGCCAATGTCTAAACTTTACCTACAAATAAATTGCGATGAATAAAATTTTAAATTCTTACATTTGCAGTTACGTTTTAGTGAATTAATGTAGCAAATGTATGCCCTTTGACAATAAGACCAGCCACTAGTCTTACAAGCCTTCACCAATCCGGACTTGGCCCCCGTGGTGGAGTATGGCCTATACCTTCCTCAGGGAAGAGACCCGTGCCCCTCAGTGGGGACATGATGGGTTGATGATGATGATGATGAAACATAAAAACATAAACATTTACATAGGGGTACATACATTGCTTCTGGCCCAACAATAGAATACCCTGTGTCGTGGGAACCCAAGACAGCGACATCACGAACATGTAAACATTCAAGACCCGGGGTTTTTTTCGTCCCCAGCGGGGATTGGAACAAAATGTTCGTAATGCGGCTTTAAGAAGATGCTAATAAACATTTTACACCGGCTACTTAATACTATCCACTCTCTAGGTGTATGACAGTAAGTGAACATAACTTTCTAACTTGATTTGAAGAACTGGTTAACAGACTTTCGCCTAATATATTACAGCCTTGGTGTTTAAAGTTGTATGATGGAAAAACCACAACAATATTCATATTTTGAAAGTGCAGTTTAGCTAAGCCACAATCTAGGAAAGTCATTCTCTCTCCACAAAAGAGTGAAAGCGTTTTCCTTCATGCCTGTAAATTTACGAATACCTATGCGGAGTGTTTGTCGTCAGTCAAATCGCTCGTAGTCCCGGCCGCCTGAGTGATCGATCGCCAAGGTTAAGCAACATAGGGCGCGTTCAGTGCATGTATGGGTGACCGTTCTATGACTAACGTGGCATCTTTCCGAGCGGTTTCGTGTTTCGCAAGGCACGTTAACCAGTTGGTGCCGGCTGCCGCCGATAGATGGCAGTCGTTAAGACAAGTCAGAGGCCTTAAAACTTCTGACAGTAATATGAGCCACTAGTCTTACAAGCCTCCACCAATCCGGACTGGCCACCGTGGTGGAGTATGGCCTATACCTTCCTCAGGGACGAGACCCGTGCCCCTTTGTGGAGACATAATGGGTTTATGATGAAGTCAAATAGCAAAAGGTAAATTATATTTTATGAAGTCATCTTCAAAAATATTATACGGGCTGTTTAAAACTGAACGCTCATCCCACAAACTTTGCATGCAGGAGACGGAAACAAGTTTCCAAAAATAATAATTACATTACAATAATAACATTTACATACAGGCACATACATTGTTTCTAGCCCCACGCTAGGATACCCTGTGTCGTGGGAACCAGACACAGCGACATCACAAACAAATTTTAGGCAAAAAATGTAAAAATATGCATTAGCAACGGTAACGGTCTAAATATTTTTATTACATTGTACGTCGAAATTTCAAATTATTTTCTAAAAGAAATGTTTTTTATTTCTATAAGTTTCCTTAGTGATAGGTGATCTGAATACGGTTCATTATTATTAGATACATTGATTTGATTAAATTTCAATCTTTCCAAATAATGCGACATTAAACTGTCTGGGAAATTAATAACTGAGGATATATTTTAATCTCCTAAGCCGTTGACTTGCCAAGTAAATTTTTTCGAAAACAATGTTTTTAATGATGCGGAGAATAAGTGGGCTTATGAAAATTAGTGCGTATTTGTTTATCGTTATAAAAGTATGTTAGTAAGCGTAAGTTATTTAAGTTATATTATGTTTTTTTTTTGTGCAATAAAGTGTAACAACAACAACAAAGTAGGTAGGTACTTTTTTTACCAAATAATAAACTTCTGTTTGATGACTTTTCGACTCCCTACACGCACGGTTTGTGACTATTGCAATAAATATGAACCACGATTTCGATCACATGCCTGAGCCCGATGTTATTTTAACGACAAACCATTTCACACGGTTATAAATGTTTCATGCACAATAACGCTCGCACATTTCGAATGTAGAGACATATCTAAAATTCATATTTGTGACTTTGTTTTGATCTCCATACGCAGGCGATGCTCCACACGATGTAAGTAAAACGGAATTTTATTGAAATCCATAGGTCGTGGATTCAAACGCCAGGATATGCCAATGATCACTTCATGTTCTAACTTACTTACATTTATCCATTCACTCTAGCCCTTATATTACGTAACTTTCCACTCTATCGAGTTAAGTATTTAGACAACTCGAAAGATTCAAAATATGTGTGTATTTGACAGTTCGGCGTCAGAGTATGACATACCTACTGGGAATAAAAGTCCCAGAATGTAACAAAAGGTGATGTGACATAGCAGGAACAAAGGGGCTAAATCAGACAACTCCATATAGTGGAGTACTTATGTAATTGCACCCCAGGGACGTATTACTTCAGGATTCCGGTCTTCTCACAATATTAAAGGAACCCTACTGTATAAAGTAAATTTGATTGGTACGTACGTTGTACGCACGATGTTAAATTCAATCTTTTAAGCTTACGGTATCGCAAGAGCGCTTAGGAAAGTGTTTTAAGTCACTGTCAGGTGACTGCGTTTATGATGAGATAAGAAGCCTGAACGGGCAAAAGAAAGATATTTATACCTTAGCTCGAGTAGGGTTATTAGAAAGTAATGTTTGCTGTTTTCACTCTAGTACCCTGTGTGGCTGATTCGACCCATTGGTTCAGATTTTATGTATATTTAAATGACAAACATTAAAATATTTGTACATCCAAAGTTTCCTATTTGGTGTGTTAAATACGATATCAATAAAATTGACCAATGAAAATGACAGATTTACTACATTGCGCCGTACATAGCCTGAGCCAATACCAACCAACTTAAGAACAAAATAGTGAAACCATACAGTTTGCTCGTAAAGTTTGCTCTACTCTAGGTCGCCCACAATAGAGGCACTAGCGCTTCCAAGTCACGTATGGAGTTTACTATGCCGGCCTATTATTGCTTTTTAAAAAGTTTCCCGTTTCTATTTCCACCTCGCTGTAAGATAAGAAATTTTTACAGGCTTGTTGCTTTGAGCTTTTATACGAATCATTTATTGGATTTCTTTTCTAGGCGCACATACTACGCCAGGCCAAGTTCTCGGCCGGCCAGCTCTGTGCATAACGATTCGAGGCTTTTTCAACTTATCTGTCGTTGATGACACGTATACTTATTACTGGACTGAAACTTTATCAATAAAACTAAACATTTCTTCAATAACATAACATGACATTTACACAAAGGCACGTACATTGCTTCTGGCCCCACACTAGGATACCCTGTGTCGTGGGAACCAGAAACAGCGACGTCACAAACATGTAAACATCCAAGACCTGGGTTTGTGTTTTTGTCCCCAGCCGGGATTCAAACCCAGGACATCTCGTCAGATGCGCTAACCGCTGCGCCACAGAGGTCGTCAAATCATCCAATAATGCATCCAGCTCGTGTAGTTTCTATGATAATTAATACAATACAATTTTTGGCACTTACTTACTCACTCACTTACGTGTGTGTAGATCATCATTCTCATATCGTGTCTTATAAATGCACTCGGTTATTTCGAAGCCCACTTACCCTATTTCATCATTTTACACGTCATAGCCAAAATAGACAATTTCATTCAGTTTTTGATTGTTAAGTAATTAGCATTTGACAAATCATATTTAATGTGCCAATTACATGGCTACTGATGAATGATATTAAAAAGCGCAGAAATGAGAAAAAAATATATTAAAATGTTTTTACCCGACTACGAGAAAACGATAGGTTATACGTTTCGCTTTTGTGTATTGTAATAATTGTAGGGGGGTATTTATGATGTATCTTTTGACCATGCAGGGATTAATCGGCTCACTAAGCTGTCAAGTAAATGATATTGATGACGCAATTGTTACTTGCACTATGAAATAAACAAAATTGTATCAGCTGATGCTGACGAGAGCAATTAACGATAGCTGATGCTGTAGATCGATTGGTAATTACAAAACATTTAAATTAAAAAGTGTAAATACGAAACAACGAATCAGGATTCTAAGCCTCCTGAATCAAGAATCCATAAGGCCATTTAATTTTAAGTCTCAGGTGGCAGAATCTCTCGATGAATTTCTCGAAGATGCGATTGGTCCCGCCCAGTGACTGCATGGAGTTCCATTGAATTAAAAATCTTAGCCCCTGCTAAGATATCAGAGTAACACCGCCATTTCCAGTGTCAAAACAGTTACTCAAAATTTATGCCAAAAACGGTAATTTTTCCCATAAATGCTATCTAGTCCCGTAATTCCGTAATTTTAGGTTCTCGGTCATGTCTTAAAAATAGTTATTAACGTAATCACGTAATTACGCGAGATCGGACGCTCTAGCACTCTTTGGGAAAACGATCTGTAAAAAGTTACGATTATTTTCGATTAATGGCGCTAGTTCCTAGTTCCAGCCCCTTAGTTCCTGAACCATAATTTAACACTTTTTAACGGTTGCTTTTTATAATAACTTTTAATTTTTCCTGCTCTCAGTTGCGACTGCCGGCCGCTCCATACAGTCGACGACAGCTCAATTTTACGCTTTCGTTGCAAAGTCGCTATTAACGTAACTGAGAAGAATGCACGCGTGCAAAGGTTGACGTGCTTAATCGATTTATATACGGTACCGAATGCGGCGGCGTGTCACTAAATAAGGTCAGCAACGTTGTCTTTAGCCATATCCGCCGCGCGCCGTTGCTAACGTCACCGACACATAACCGAGTTTAATTTTCCAAATAGTCTGTCCGGCTATTGTGAATTTTTCACTGCGAATCGAGTGGTAGGATTGGCAAAACCAGGAAGTGCGCCCCGTTATTCGATATTGACACTTATGTCGTGCGTGCTACGAGCTGTCTGGGCGTCTAACCAACGCATGGTTAAGGGTACATATTGTACAGCGGCCAGCAATGCTATTTTCCCGTCGATTACATCGTCCACCAGAGCGTGCCTCAATAAGAGTGTGATCAGTAATTATTATGAGTGATTGTACCAAGTTATTATGCCATATTGTAAAGCCGATGCAAAGTCGCTCAGCGGGCTATGGAGAGATCGTACCAGGGCCTAGAGTCTGCGCAATGTGAGTAGAGTAATTTTAGCTTGAGTTATGTTTTGACGCTACTTTTAGCAGACTTCGAAAAAAGAGTTGAAAGAGTTTACCAAATATTCTGACTGAATTAATTAACTTTTGTTAGAAAGGAGGAAGCTAAATTTTGGTGATGTAGTACATGAGATGACCATGAAACTCTCCTATATATTGCGTTGTTATAAGTAGGTTTTTTTACCAAGAATTTTAGTAGTCAATTTCAACCATGAACCAAAATCTGTACTTAATTATATAAAATCGCAGTATGCGAAGTTCCACGCTAAGTTGCACGAGTTGCACTAGAACTTGATTAGTAAGAAGAAATATTGCCAATAAAACAGCCATTTCCGAAAAAATACACACAATTTACTAATAACAACCCCCCTCGTTTCTGGGAGACCAGAGTACTCTCTGGTCTCCCAGAAACGAGGGGGTTTGTTAAATGGTCATTCAACATAATCCAAGAAAGTTTATTAATGAAATAGTATTTGCTTTTGTTCGTTTTCATCTTTATGGAAAACACAGTGTACTCGGAATATCATTATTTTTGAATGTCCTAATTTATATGTAAGGAAAACTGTCAAATTTGCATAGACACCCACCCGCGGCTTATTCTAAGGAGCTCCAAAATAGTATTTCACGCGCTCCATAAGAATTATCCGGATGTGATATATTTTACCCTACATCAGTATTTTGCTAAAAATGTTGTGCGGATGTAAGCAAAAAATCAAATAATAAATATTTTATTTTATTTGTGGGGCCAGAAGCTTATAAAATATGCCTGTATGTAAATATTTATGTTTTGTGGTTTTTTTTTTTCGGGCAACAAGGCCCAATATTTTCCTCATTAGCAGAATAATAAGCAGCGAGTAAACAAATACAGAGGGGTCACGAAATCTACACATATGTAGATCTACTATGAGAAAAATATTAAAATATAAAAATATAAGCCGTATTTTCTCAATTCAATTCAATTCAATTCTTTATTTGCTAGAATGTGGTAGTACATACATAATATAAGTACAGGTTGTAAAACATAATTATTAAGGAACGCACATTCGGTCAGTCTTGACATGCAACATTATTTTACAGACATACAGAAAGTAAAGTCAGTTTATCCTAATTAATATTACACAAATGTATTATCATAGCTTCCTTTTCTCGTTAAAAATATCGTTAATAGAATAAAAGCATTTTTCTAAAAGCCACTCTGTTAATTTTTTCTTAAATACGTTGATATGTAGGCTATCCCTTATTTCGTTTGGTAATGTGTTGTATATTCGTATTGCCATACAGTAAGCATTCTTTCTATATAAACACAATCTTATTGTTGGAAGAAAAAGTTTGTCCTTGTGTCTTCTACTGCCCTGTGTAGTCTGCCCATGCGTCGGAAAAAGATGGTTCTGCTGTCTAACTAAGATGCTTATCTGTTTTATGTACATGCACGGTAATGTCATAATTCTAAATTTTTTAAATAATGGTCTGCATGACTCTGTGTTTAATTTTCCGTACATAGCACGTATACATTTTTTTTTGGGTTATGAATGCCCGTTCAGCGTCTACTGAATTTCCCCATAGGAGAAGTCCGTAGTTTAAAGTTGAAACTACATACCCATAATAAGCCATCATTGCCGTTTCTAACGAAGAAGTTTGCCGAAGTTTTCGGAGTACAAACACAAACCTATCTAATCGTCCGCATACGTATTGGACGTGCTGTTTCCAGCTACAATGTTTGTCAATAACAAACCCTAGGAAGTTCACCGTGTCTTCTTCAGAAATTTTATTATTGTCATGGCTAATGTCAAGTTCTATTTTATTACTATTATATGTCAGAAATTGCATGAATTTAGTTTTAGTCAAATTAATTTTAAGTTTGTTTCTATTTAACCATTCAATAATGTTGCCGATCGTTATATTAATATTATTATTAAACTCGTCCTTGTTCTCGCCTTTTATTAATAATGTGGTGTCGTCAGCAAACATTACACATTTGTTGGGTGTCGCCTTCGGTAAGTCATTTATGTACATAATGAAAAGAAGCGGACCAAGTACACTTCCTTGCGGTACCCCGCAGCTAGTTGTCCTAAATTTAGATCTAAAACTACACCTTCTTGTACCTATTGTTCTTTCTATTTCAGTACATTGGCTTCTTTCTTTTAAATAACTTTCTAACCAGTAATACGCATTGCCCCTGACACCGTATTTATATAATTTATCTAGCAGTATCGTGTGGTCAACAAAATCGAATGCTGAACTTAGGTCGAGGAAAACTGCAGCTACTGGTGTCTTATTGTTTAGACTTTCTGTGACTGTGTGTATTAAATCAAAACAAGCCAGAGTCGTATTTTTACCCTTCCTAAAACCATACTGCTCATCCTTCAGTATCTTATTATTATGATTAAAATTTTCAATTCTACTGTACGTAATTTTTTCGAAAACTTTTGATAGTATTGGAATTTTAGTAACTGGTCTGTAGTTTTTTATGTTTTTACTGTCATCTTTTTTAAAATAAGGTTGCACTGTACTTAATTCTTAGTACTTAGTTCTTTTGCACATAGTTTTGTAGTTTTTGTACTTATTTCATCGTAACCTACTGCTACACTATTTTTTAATTGCATAATTGTCTTGAATATCTCTTCTTCATCTGTAGGTTTAAGAAACATAGAATTTATGTTTGCCTCTATTGTTTTATTAGGGTTATTTGTATTTGTGGAGTAGTCCTTCGTTTTTGTCAGTTCTATATAATAATCATTAAAAAGATTTGCAATGTCTGTAGGATCCGTGATAATCATCCCATTATTATGAATATTATTAATGTCTATTTTTTCCTTTCTGTCACTTGTTACATTAAAGATTCTCTTAGATTAAGAAATTCCTTTTTTAATGTTATTTCCTTTTTTATGTACTAATATATTTTTGTTGCGATCATAGTTTTTTTCATAATAAAACTACGTGTGAATTTTGTGCCTCCTGTGTTTTTATAATAGCTGTCCGGGAAGTATAAAAACACGGCAGCGAAAATTTAAATACAAGTAAAGTTTCAGACGATTTTTCGGAGTGCTTGAGAATAAGCCGCACCCCAGTTTAACGCTGGCCTTTACGCGAAAAAAGGAAAAAAATAACAAATCAAAGCGTTTCATTTAATGCATGTAATTATAGTGTTTCCCGGCCAGAAAATTACCTAAAGTAATTTAATGTCGAGTTACCGGCATGACAATAAAATGACTATAAAATTCAGTGTAAACAACCTATTATTAATATGGACACATTCCACACCTTTTTAAACGTATGTATAAAATTTAAATAAATGTTATAACACATCCCACTAAGCCACGGAGAAAATGCTCTATTTCAAGGAATTTTCCGGGAAAAGATAGCTTAGACGTGTCTTGTTATCTCATTAATACTTCGACCTTTCAGTTAAGCTTTCTTGTATTCTGTTATAAAAGGTTGAAATTTGCGCGATTTTCATCACCATTATCAATATTAGCCATTTGTTGCCCACTGCAGGACATAGACTTTACATTTAATTATGTAAACCGTAATAAAATAAAACTAAAAATATGAAACAAAAAAAACCTGAAAAAAGACTTGCAAAAAATGGATATCATTTTACATACGTATATGTGTCGTGTATAAACAAGCGCTTGTTTCTCTTGCCAGTGGGACACAACATTTTTCTCATTCAAGTTACTTTTACACGGCCCAAGTGTTTATTTGCCTAAAATCATGAATGAACAACATTAAACAAGTTGCCTATTCTACCGCGGGAACAAGTTGGCCTGCGAAATGTTTATTAATTCTCTTTTATAGCACAGTGTTAATTAATTTTGTAGAGGCGGCAGTACTGTCTGCCGCGGTTTGAAATTGTAATCAGTGTAGCTCCACGTCGGGCGCCAAAATTAGGCTCAGCTAATTTCAACACGAAACATGTGCGCCGCGGCTTTTATTGTCTGTACAATTGTCTGAATATAAAATTCGCCGGGGAGAAAATTCTTAGTTGGAATGAGATGCAGCTCGGAAATTCACAAAACGGTACGTTATGGCCAGTTAATTTGGTCACAGCGGAATTCTAATTAGTTTCCGTTCCGAAACAGCTTATTCGACAAAATGCTGTTGTAGACTTATTACCGACAAAATAATATGGCTGCATCCGGAACCGAGGTTTGGGATAGGTAGGTATTAAGGTACCAAACAATGTTAAAAGCATCCAGCCATCCTTAAAGGCCTGCGCAGACGAGGCACTGTCTCCTGAGTACTTTTTTGTCCATCGATATAGATCTCTTATATAAACTGTATCGAATGACGCGTACAAAGGACTAAAAGTAGCTCGTACAAAAAGTCCCCCAAATTACCGAAGACACCGAGAGACTGGACTGGACAAAAGTAAAGAAGACTCAATTTCCGGGCCACAAATGACCTCACACCGTATGCGTTGAGTCCCATGACAAGTACTCGGTGGATATTTTTTTAACGATCCAGGGATTTTTATGGTGACAAAACTCCCTCGTCTGCGCAGACCTTTAGATACACGAAAAATTTTCACAAGTTAATATTCTCTTAAAACTTATATATTTCATGACATCGATATTGTGTGATACCATGAACTTGTATAATCCACTAAAACCATAAATATCCCTTTCTTGATGGAACTTCTTCACTTCACTTCTTGATAAGCTAACTTCTCCGCTAAAGACCTATGCATCGTCTAAGCCAGTGAATTTTGTGGAACAATAGTGGTTAATTATTTAAAGGTTTTTGCGCGAAATATTTTTGGAGCTACCTCCTAAAAAGAGTCGGCTCATTAGATACATAAATATTCATTACAATAATTAATTACACGTACCTACACTCCTAATCATTACTACCTCGGTTTGGCTTTTGTCTACTTTCGTGTAAAATTCAGGTTTGAAGATTAACCACGTGTTTTGGAGTTTTCTCTTCCATGTTTTTTCTAGCTTAGTTTACAGTCTGTTAGCTTTTAGAATATACCTCGCGCGATGAGTAGGCTTCGGTTTTTGCCGAAAGCACACGAGTGTAATACTACTTCCTGCTGTGTATAATTTTTTTTTTTCCTTTTTTGACAAGTTATGTAGAGCTATAAATAACAATACAAAATAAACCTTACCTTATTGCAATATAATCGGTTTTTGATTGCTCAGTTGAGGTATATTCTAAAAGCTAACACACTTTAGTTTTGTTAAGTACCAGTTAAGCTATAAAATTTTTGGTGGGCCCATCGACTCACCATAACAATGGTTTTTAATTGTTGGTCTCAAGGTTATATATAACGCAACTCATTAAGAGCCATTGCAAACAGGGCGACTTGTCGCCGCGTCTAGTCGCCGCGTCTAGTCGCCGCGTCTAGTCGCCGCGTCAGACGCGACATTGTCATTTGCTTCTGGCGTCTTGTCGTCGCGACTCCGCGACTCTGACGCCAAGTGTGCGGAGATACGAACAAAATATATGAAAACTGACAGCCGTAGCCTGTCGTCGCGTCTAGTCGCCGAGCTGTCGTCTGTCGCGTGTCGCTAGTGTGCGCCTAGGCTTAAAGAGGGCTGAAATGCGAATTTAACTTATTAATTAAATAGGGTAGGAACGTGTAGAAGAATAACTTCCACAAAACATAGTCACTTTTCACGGTTCCAAACTAGGATAAACGTAGCATCCGATACAATATATTAATATTTAGGAATGTTATTCACCAAATCTCAGTGAAAGATTGCGAATAAATGAACGCTTTTTAAAGCTAGGCATAAAACAGCTATATTATAAATTCATCATCATCAACCCATTATGTCCCCACCGAGGGGAACGGGTCTCCCTGAGGAAGGTATAGGCCATACTCTACCACGGAGACCAAGTCCAGATTGGTGGAGGCTTGTAAGACTAGTGGCTGGTCTTACTGTCAGAAGTTTTTAAGCCACCCTAAGGCCTTAATAAGAATTTTATTTTCTGTGAGCTTATTAGGCGCAACAATTCTTAGTGGGAACTTCGTGGGGTCTTAAAAAATCTCTGAGGAGGAACTTTTCAAAAGCTGACTATTCCAGTTTTGACCAAAATGGGTTTTATATTTTTTTCCGACTGGCAACATGGAAATCTATATGTAGCTGAAACAAAAACTTGCCAAACGTGGCAAGTACCAAAGCCTTCGTGGTGCTCACGAAAGTTTTGTTCAAAAATATCCTATAAACATTTTCCAGTGCCTACTAACATTCAGGTACGAGGAGTAAAGTCTTAAGTCGAATATTTTATTCATATTACAAACAAAATGTTTAAGTTTTATGAATGTCTAAGTTGTTAGTTACACAATTATTAGATTACATGGAGAAAAAACTAACAAAGAAAGTCCACATTTATTCTTTGCAAAACGGTTTTAGCCTAATTATCAAACTTTCAAACTTAAAAAATATTACTCTTGGATGTGTTGAACACTAGACACTGTTATCCTCTGATTAAATTTAATATTAAACTACTGTTTTGGCGTCTAAATAATCGTTAATTTTATAATAAGTTTTATTGCAAAGAGTGTGCTTAACACAATTCTTAAACCGCGATAGAGGTAACAATGTATCTTGGGGTATCTTGTAGAACCTTACAGTGCCCCATAAAGGAAGTACTTCCTCCATCTCAAATTATTACCTTACTACCGGGTGGTAATAGAGTCACTGAATAAACTATAAATGCTCGGCACTAATAAAAAATGCATTAGCTATTTCCGACCATTATCTGCCTCATATTTCTGCCTGAGTATCATTAAATTTAATTTGTGCCAGAAAATACGTTCAGACTCCAACTAAAAGCACTTCAGGGACTACGCTACGGCATTTGAATCTCAAAGGGCATACATTTGCTACATTAATTCACTAAAACGTAACTGCAAATATAAGAATTTAAAATTTTATTCATCGCAATTTATTTGTAGGTAAAGCTTAGACATTGGCCTCAATTTGGGACGGAATGGCCGCCGGGGGACGGCGAACATAGGTCAACCACGTATTAGCAAATCATCATCATCAACCCATTATGTCCCCACCAATACTCCATCCCCGGCCATACTCCACCACGGGGGCCAAGTCCGGATTGGTGGAGGCTTGTAAGACTAGTGCCTGGTCTTACTGTCAGAAGTTTTCAAGCCGCCCTATAAGGCCTATGACTTGGCTTAACGACTGCCTTCTATCGACGGCTGCTTATCGTGCCTTGCGAAGCAGGGAACCGCTTGGAAAAGTATCACTAGCGTTAGTCATAGACGGTGACCCATCCATGGACTGAACGCGTCGTATGTTGCTTAACCTTAGTGATCGTTTAAGATCACTCAGGCTGCCCAGGCTACGAGCGATTAGCAAATAGTGAGATAAAAAGTACCCGTCTCAGGTGAACTAGCAGCAAAAGAGGTTAGTCCGGGACGTGACAAAGCAAACGGTCTTAAGGGCCGATTTCTGAGAATTTCTCTAAGTAATTACCTAACTGTATTATAATTCTGTCAGAAAAGAGCATGACACGAACGCTACTTAAGTACTTAGTGTAAGTTCTCAAATCAGATATCGGCCCTAAAAGTCTTATTAATTCAATTCAATTCAAATATTTTATTCATAGTCATAGTACAAATAGAATATTTACTTTATGAACGTCAAAGTTGTTAGTTTCACAATTAATATATTACATGGAGAATAAACTAACAAAGAAACTCCGCATTTCAAAACAGTTTTAGCCTAAATTACAAACTAAAAAAATATATAGGTACTCTTGGATGTGTTGAACACTAGACACATTTATCCTCTGATTAAATTTAATATTAAACTAATATTTAATACCAGACATCCTTGTCTTCTAAATAATCGTTGATTTTATAATAAGCTTTTTTGCAAAGAGTGTGCTTAACAAAATTCTTAAGCCGCGTTGGAGGTAACTCTAGTATATCTTGGGGTATCTTGTTGCAGAATTCCATAATAAAAAGTGAATTCCACTGAAACACTCTTAAAACGGACTTAAACCCAGCTCATGGCAGGACACCCTGTTATAGGTAATCCTGTTTTAGTTCCGCCTAAAAAGTGTTTTAGTGGAATCGACTTTTTATAAATAAGATTGTTAGGGCCCGTTTCTGAGTTGAGAATTTTCACGAAGTAAATACTTAACTGTATAGTGCTGTCTCGTCTCTCTCTCAGAAAGGAGCGTGACAGAACCTTACCATTCACGTAGCGTAAATTCCATGCAGATCGCATTGCAAATTGGCATTGCAAAAAGCACAGCGATTGGCAACGGACCGAGGGAGGAACGACGCCTATGACCTGCTGTTGGTTTGACCTAACTCGTTATCTTAAACAAACTATTATGATCAATGAAAAAGGCAGATACGAACAGAAAGCACTTACATTAATAATAACATAACATTTACATACAGGCGCACACATTGCTTCTGGCCGCACACTAGGATACCCTGTGACCTGGGAACCAGAAACAGCGACGTCATAAACATGTAAACATCCAAGACCAGGAGTTTTTTTTTCTCCCTAGCCGGGGATCGAACCCGGGACCTATCGCATGGTAAGCAGATGCGCTAACCGTGATGCCACAGAGGTCGTCGTATTGAATAAATATAATAATAATAACATCTACAAAGCACAATCACTTGATCTGCTCCCAAACTAGGACACCCTGTGCTGTGACCATGCATTTCGACATATAAATCTATCAGTCTTTAAATTTGTTTCCCAAATGATATGTCTGAAGTAATTTACCGTACTGAATAAAGTACGGCACCGTGCGTTTAATTCAAAAAGGCAACACAGTCGAACAGCCAACGCGCTCAATGAAAACTGTTGCGTTGAATTACTAGTCTAAAAAAATCCGCTCGTCCACACTAAAATAGTTGAAGTTGAAACGCTACTCTGGAAAAACGTAACGATTGCAAAGTGACGTTAAAGAACCAACAACAGTTTCCTTTCTTCAACAGGCAAATTGTCAACGACCCATCTCTCCATCATCCATCTCTAAACAACCCTTAATCGCCCCTTTGAATCGCGCGACAGGTGGCAATATCAATCAGCTGACCTTGCCGTACATTGATAAAGAAAGACCCTCCCATTTGAAGTTCATTAAGGACTATTGCATCTATTGACGGAACAATTCTTAGCAATAGTAGCACAATGGCGTTTGTCTGCGCTAGGAAGGGACTACGCGTTCCCCTTTTGTGCGACACTTGGTTCTATTTTGTGCAAGAGCTGCCTCGTGCACCGTTGATAGATGCTGCACATTGTAGTTGTATGGCCTATGCCGAAGAGACCCGTGCCCCTCGGTTTGGACATAATGGGTTGATGATGATGATGATTGCAGTTCTTTAGTTAGTGTATCCTGTACCTACTGTACTTAATAAATACCAATCCAGATACACTTTGAGAGTTCTGGAGAAAATCGAATGACAACGATTCGCTGCTCCAGGCCTTTCATTTATGAAACACAATGTGTTTAATAAATGTCTGGGATTAAATATATCGTGTGGCGGCTAGGGCGGCTTGAAAATTTCTGAAAGTTAGACCAGCCACTAGTCTTGCAAGCCTCCACCAATCCGGACTTGGCCCCCGTGGTGGAGTATGGCCTATACGTTCCTCAGGGAAGAGCCCCTGCCCCTCGGTGGGGCCATAATGTTCAACACATTATGGCCCCAACAAGGGGCAGGGGCTCTGCAAAAAGATGAATGCAAAAAAGTTCAGTGAAAAAATCTTAAAAAGGGTGGCGACTTCTCTAGCACTACCCCTTCCTTTTTTCTCATCACCCATGGTTAGCTAAAAAAAAACCTTTTTTGTATTAATCTCGCCTATGTGCAAATCTGTTCTTGTACAACAAAGAATTTTCAAATCAAATCAACCGACATTTTAGTCTTATTTGAGCACTGACCCATCATTGGTAAATCTACCCAACACCAACGTTTGTGTTTTACGACAACTTACTCGTATATCATAATGCTGTCACTTTTTCACAGATGTATATTTTCAAAAAATCTGGTTTGGCCTAGTATGATGTTTATGAGCTTGCTTACAAACATTTTTGATTGCCTGATTTACCAATAGACTTAACCAAATCATGTGGTAAATATTATGGTCATTTTACTTTACATAGTTGCGTAATGGCTGTCCAAGTTTTCACAGTCAAGTTCGATTGTAAATATGAAAAACTACGCATCGAATCTATGATCGGTTACTGATTTATAAAATTATATTTAATCCGTGGGAAAACAGTCTTCGCCGTATCCTTCTTCACAATTAAGACAAGTTTAATTTCTTTTTCAAGTGCTCAAAACACGAAAAGGGTGTTTAAAATTATGTAGTCACAGTCTTAAGTATTTAGTTATAAGAGATTTGAATGACTGTTAAAAATCTTTTTAGTTATTTAGAAACTATTTAGTTTCTTAATCTTTTGCTGCTATTACTACTTCTTGCATTAAACCCTCAAGCCCCGAGGACCCGCCGGGGCGGGTCCGATGTAAGCTACGGCGCATTCCGTTAGGCCCCGTAGAGCGGCCGGCGGGGGTCGATCTCGCAACGGCAATTTGAATCGATTTTTGAAGACGATACAGACAACAGTAAAGCATATAAACATATGAGCATGTGTTATTCTTTGAAAACTGTTATGAATTTCAAATATTCATCATTATCATCATCATTCACCCACATGAGGTCCACTGCTGGACATAGGCCTCCTCCAAATATTTAAAAATATTAGTCTGTGAATAAGTAACTTAGTTGTGAAACAAAAAGTGTTCTAGGCCTGAAGGCTTAAATAACCTCTCCTATATACCATAGTTTATTGCATACATAAAAGATAGCACAAAACACAATATTTATTAATTAATAATTATTTCTAATACTGAGTATCGCTATCGGGATCATTAGCAATGCTTAGTATTTATGTAGCTTTATATTCACGTTGAATCAACTAACACAGCTTGTTGTTGTCAGTATCGATTTCGTGTTTATAAAGGCTATCAACATGCTGAGCATTATAATGTAACACACAGAAGGTTGACTCTTTATTTGCATTTCGTCAGTTCCGTTCAGACACAAGCGCCGTCCGAATTTCTAAGTAAAGCTATGACAGGATAATTATTTTATCTAACTATTATGCTCTGGACGCAGCACGAGTCATAATAACAGACAATGTTACTTCTTAACTAAAACATTGATACGCATTGTTGATTCAGATAGGGCGTAGTGCGGCGTTATTCGGTATTTCGAATACGCACCAATGACTTTGTTTTCTACACAAACATTTGTGAAGTTGTGTAGCTATGCTATACCACTCGCTTACTGATCGTGAGAAAAACCTTGATTTTGATGTATTTATGAGGGAGGCTTTCTGATTTTTTTCTCAATAATTGATTTTCTCAAAGAAAATTAAATAAGTAACTATGACAGGTTATAAACTGTGTAGATTATCATAGCAGGGAATTTAATACCTATGACTATGACACTAAAAAATGCTTAAAATTAAATCTAAGACTCCCCATATTCGACAGTCCGTATTTGCACTCAGTACTGAGATTTCCTTCTGCAGTGTACATATTTTATTCCGCGTTGCTGATGCTCTATTCAAAGCGAAGGGCACAAACATGAACAGATTATAATTTTCGCTGCAGGTATAAATAGGTTATACCTTTAACTCTGGTAAAAATTATAAGCAAATTGCACTGGAACGTTTTCTATTATGTTTTATCAAACGAAGTCTTTTGAGATCAACGGTCTATTGTAAAAGAGCGGTCTATTGTAAGCGATCCTAGCCTATGTTTTTTTGTTCGATATTCGCCTTTATGCAGAGTATTATAAAAAGAATAAACTTGAGATCAACGTTCTATTGTTACTGAATATTGACAAAAATTGTATTCTAGCAGAATGAATTCTCTAAAATTTTATTGATTAGGTATTAAACAAACCTTGCTAGTCAAGGCAAATATGAATAGGAGCAAAAGTAAACATTGATTTTAATAATGTTCAAACAAATGTTACCATTTAAACAACTGTACTTAGGCGTGAAGGCGTTACATGTCTATGTACATTTCTAAGAAGGATTTAGTAGAACCTCTAAGTGACTTCTGGCCGGTTTCTAAGTTGAGAATTGTTACTAAGTAAATACTTAAGTAACGTTTTGTCATGCTCTTTTCTAAAAAATTTGACGAGGCAGCACTACAGTTAAGTATTTGCCATAGGCACGTATTTTTTAAATGTTGTATTACTTCATTAGGTACTGAAAACTGATGTCATATTGATACTGTACTATTATATTATGATGTAATCTAATTATTATTGTGAATTAATCTTATTATCAATAAACCAATTTCAATTTCAATTTACATAGTGAAAATTCTCAACTTATAAACCGGCCCTAAGTCACTTAGAGGTTCTACTTAATCCTTCTTACTTAAGTCTCGGGATGGACTTGCTGGTAGCTCTGTAGTTTCCTTCTTTTTTCACAATCCATCGCTGGCAAAGCTAGCCATCGCTGCCTCAAAGAAAGGTGTCCAAATCCTCTCGTGTTAGTCCTTGAATCCCAGTAACAACTCAAATTAGAAAAAATACTTACTTAGAAATCCATTAATCTAGACGAAAATACATTAGGAATCCATTCCCTGTACTGAAATCCTAATCGCTTAGAAGAACTATAATTACAAGTGGAACGCCTTTGCCAAGAATCAATCTTTCGCACTTCGCATTACTTTTTATTCACATTCCATATCATTGTTACTAAGGGTGCCCGAGTTTTTCCCTTTTCCAATTATGTGCGCAAAAACAATTCCTACCAAAGGGATTTCCTGAATCTTTCCTTGCCTAACGACTGCTCGTGCTCGTATTCAGGAAATGCGCGAGCTCGCTTAAGTAGGTACATGCGCTGATCGATGTATTCTGGAAATATAAATGAAAAACAAAACGAAAAAACTTTATTGTAAAACAATGATGGACCGATTCCGCATGGTACGGGTATCCAAGTTACTTCCAAATTTGCTTAACGATAATAAAACCAAATTTAATAATAGGAAGGTAACATCACTTAACTATAACAGTTTTAATCTTAAGCTCCATGTCACAGAAACACACTCCGCGGCTTGCCAAGACAACCAGAAGCTTAAAAGCATGTCCTTATTTCAAAATTTTAATTGATGTGTTTCAATAATTGCGGATTGTAGAGGTGTCTCATATGTTTTTTCGTATTGAAAAATATAAATATTGATAAGTGAGTCCTCTGATTTTGACGCATAAAGGTTGTAACTAAGTCACGTCTCATAACGGGAGGCAATGCTCTGCTCCACAATACGGACAACTTTTACTTTGGGGAAAACTTCGACATGGCGCAAAATATAATAGCTTCTTAATAAGCTACCACCCGATTCTTGAAATGGAATTTATTTGTGAAAATCTGACAAAATCTTGGTTAAAAAGCCGTGAGAGAACATAATATAACCGGACAAACTCACATACATACGAGCCAAACACGTGGAAAAGGAGGTATTCCTTTTGGGCTCCGCCGAGTCGGATAATTATGCTAAAATGTGCTTAAGATGTATTGATTCGTTTCTAGGAACCATGCACTATAGGCATTGAAATGACAACATGAAAACTAACGACGCTCATTGTGCTCCGTTGGCGCTATATATCCGATTGTGAACATGGAAATTATAGTGACAGTTAAACTCTCTATTATTTGCGATTTTGCAAATGGTATAATTGATACCCCTTAAAAAAAACGCAAACTGAAAATTAAAAATTTACCCATGCCATTACGGATAACATGCAATGCTAAACTATCCACTAAGTATGTACTGCATTTCTGACTTTTACTTTGATTTTTAGCCGTAAGCCCTACCTGCAGTGTGTCTTTTTATATGGCGTGAAGGTGCTATTCGAAAACCAGTGCTCTTTCGAATAGAAACAGCAAACGCTAAAATAGCATCATTGTCACACGCACTATGTAATATGATATTATTAATATTGTTCTGTAAGCATTTCTGTGGCAATAAATCATTTATTCATTCATTCATTGATGTAAACTTGTCAGTAAACCGAACTACTCAAAAACAGATCCATACCTAAATTAGTGGTTCAAAAGTGACCATTGTTACTAACATTATATGGTACTATATATGGCCTGCAATAAAGAATAGTAAGCTTATTTATTAAGTAAGTAAGGGACTCACGGTAAGTTAGCGTGTTTCACACAATGAATCTTAAAACTGTTTTATACACGAACTAGTTCGTAACGTCCTTTGGGAACCGCTGTGTCGATTCATTCACAGCGCGTACAATTGTACATGAAAACTGTGGTAACTACATTATGCACTGTTAACAAACATTGCATGTTTGTGTCTGCATAGTCCACAATGGCTGCCAGAGTTATAAATAGTACTTTCGACAGCACTCTACTTAGTTAAGTTATGGGCGACACTGCAACAAAAAATTGAAATAATTAGCTATATTTTGAGAGAATTTTATCTTCATTGTGAAAAACAGAATTAGTAATGATTTATCAGTAATAGTGTAATCCATTATTATTTGGAAATATTCGTAATTTCCGACCTTTTTGACGACATTGAAAAATGATTGCTAATTATGTTTATTTCGTCTTGATATTATTTGTCCATGCTTATGTAAGATAATTTTTATATAAACAAGAAAAAATTAGATTTTTTTTCAAAACTAGTGCCACGAGTTTTTACCGATTTCACATTTTGTGTGAAGTGTGTATCGAATTCATAGTCACCCTGTAGTCAGTTACGTTACGGGCGAATTTGAAGCAGAAATAAAGGATGTTCCGATGTTGAACGGACATGGTGAGCTCGTTTCAATCAATCAAGTTCACTGACAGTGTTGTACAGTCCAGTAAAAAATTACTCATCAATTCAAAAATTTAAACCGCTCTTGTTACGAAGCTTGAAAACAAATGAGCTTTTCCATACTACATTTAACTTGCGATGCTAAAGTATATGGAATGCCTGATTTTTAGGCTGATTTACACTAAGATGATTTGTCAGGATTGTGGCAGGTGGCAGTCCCTGGTCTCTGCCTACCCCTCTGGGATCTGTATTCCACTTCACTAAAGGGCCATGTCCGGATTGGTGGAGTTTTGTAAGACTAGTGGCTGGTCTTACTGTCAGAAGTTTTCAATAAGGCCTCTGACTTGGCTTAACGACTGCCATCTTTCGGTGGCAGCCGGCACCAACTGCTTAGCGTAACTTGTGAAGCACGAAACCGCTCAGAAAAATGCCACTAGCGTTAATCGTAGACGGTCACCCATCCTTGTACTGAACGCGCCCTATGTTGCTTAACATTTGTCATCGTTTAGGACCACTCAGGCAGCCGGGGCTACGGGCGATTCGAAACGAACGATTAATCAAGAACAATATGGGGATGCTGTAGTTCTAACGCAAACCATTTCGAAAAAAGTACGGTTGAAGCGGTTCTATATTGAACTTGGAAAGCAAACAAGGCAACTTTTCATTGTATGCCTTGTTAAAAGTAATATTATTTCGAACCCGGAAGCTCTCGTATGGTAGGTAGATGCCCAAATTATTATTAAATATTAAATAATGTTTGTAAACGTAGATGCAAACGTAGTGTAGGACGCCCTCCAACCAGGTGGGATGACGATCTGCGAAAAACTGCAGGCAGATGCTGGATGCGGCAAGCTGAAGACAGGGCGCTATGGCGCTCATTAGGGGAGGGCTATGTCCAGCAGTGGACTAATATAGCCTGATGATGATAATGATTATGAAATAATGTTTGACTTTGCAAGTATTTATTGCACTCATGCGTCTTGAGTGTCTTGGTAGATGAACATTCATACCTAATTTGTATTAGCTCTAAGGTGATTTGAGAAAAGAGTGGAGTTTTTTTTCGTTGCCTTTTTCTCCACTACACACGGCCCCAAGGCAGCGGCTAACGTTATACATAAGTGTATGTACATTGACATTCAACAAACAGAATGTAAATTCTTTACTTTGAAATAAATTTCTGACTTCTGATTTCTGAACCGTGTCGAATATGTTTTGAGTATTGAGTCTTTCCCACTCTGCAGTGTGCAGTTGACAAATATGTGCAGCACAAACGGACCCGCATTGTTGCGAATTCAATATCGGTCTTGTTGATTTAATCCACACAGGGAGCAACCAATATCATTGTGCTCCAATATCGCATTGTGCGACCACATCAGCTGATTGAGCGCTTGCGAGAGGCCGTCGAATGCATTTATACGACCTCCAATAGGACTGCAGTGGGGCTTGAAAATGATGACAAAAAACTTCTCTGTTCTGTCTGTGTTAAAGTTCTATGTATGGCTGTATCGCAATTTTGATACTGAATAACATTTTAATTTTCTATCGATACATCGAAGTCGATGTTCGTTTTGACAAAAACTAAAGTTTTTGTCTAAGAACTTTATGCGCTAGTTTCTAAATTGAGAGTTTCGTTAACAAAAAAAAAATATTTCGCCGAGGTGATTTCAAAAATGTAAGTTATCGAGAAAATTTCCACCAATCATGTTTTCATCCTACACAGTACTATATAGACAAAACCTTCTAGTTTTCATTGCCTAAGTTTTATATGGATAGCATTTCGTAATATCTGAGAATTTCAGTTACAAAACAATAGAAATCAATCGCACGAGATCTTATTTGTAGCGCTGTCGCGTCAATTTTCTCTGAAAAGAGCGTGACAGAAAGTTACTTAAGTATTTAAGTATTATTCTCAAGTATTTATTCTCAATTCAGAAATCGGCCATATAAGTGTTAACGATAACTTGGCGTTATACACAATCGAAACCATTCTGCTTTTCCGAATAATAACTACCTACTCTAAAGCGTAAAGCCGTTAAATTTAATTGAGTCACTCTTACTTGGACGATGACTGAAATTTACTAACAAATAATAAAATACAATGTATGTATGTAGGTTATACCTTATTCCCAGGCACTAGATTGTCTAGCTCAATAAAGCAAGAATTAACAGTACAAGCTGGTGTATGCTCTAGCGCGTGTAATGGTCACAGGGCAAAACTTTTAATTAAAGAAGTACTCTGAAGCGCTGTAAGAGGGTTTGTCTTAGTCTGCTGACCTCCGCCATTACTTTGCTGATAGGTACTTTCATAATGTTCACTGTACATTAACTAGGTGCATTGCATAATCGTGCGGACATAAATAATGCATTGTTTTTTTTTGTTTGCTTTTTCCGGCTATGTTACTGGCCGCTATAAAAAAAGACTTAAAAGGTTGCAACTTTTTCTTTTCGTCTTCATCCCATTTTCAGCCAGTGCTAAAATTTTAAATTACAGTGAACTTTTTGCTGCTGGCGGAAAATAATTACGGTTTCGGAATACCCACTCCTATCTCCTACAAAAGCAGGCAACTCAATTATACCTATATTAATGAAAGGTATTGATTTGAGCATATTGGTAAGTACAGAACTAAACTTAATTATAGGGTGTAGCAAAATATCTATATAAATAAAATTCAAAGTCCTGACTGACTGATTCATTCACTTATCAACGCCCAGCCCAAGCCGTTGGACCTAGGAAGCTGAAATTTTGCACAGAGGGTAATGTAGGCAAGGAATAAGACGGGATTTTTTGATATTCAACCCCGAAGGGGGCGAAAAAGGTTGCCTAAATTTGTATGGGAGGTTTAAAAAATGTAATCTAATTTTCTTGAAACTTAAAATAAATAAATACTCTTCAACACAATTGATTGAACACGTGTTTCGCCGTTTTTTTAAATTTAACCCATAACCTCCTGAGAACCGACCTTGAAAATAACAATGGTTTTTGTATTTCTCTTACTACATTGGTTCTCACGAGGTTAAGAGAGTGAACGGGTTGCAAATTTTTGAACTAAAGTCCACGCGGACGGAGTCGCGGGCGAAAGCTAGTCCCTAATAAACTTCTAAAAATGGTGGGAAAAACTTTTTCTTTACGGAATCTTCAAAATCGGAACAGCATTTTTTTTTTGCCAAGTTATCCCCACAGTAAAAGCCAGTTTTTAAGAGTTTATGAAAACAGCCACCATCACTGAATAATGTATTGGAGCACAACGTTGTTACCAAGCAGCTGTTATTTATTTAATTCCGAAGTTAGAATGTAAGCACGGTTGGCAAATACCATTAACTGTAGAAAAAAATGCAAATATCGAACTAAAAGTCACATTTACGTACCTGAAGGGTGGACAGTACCTTAATACCACATAAAAATATATTGAAATAATTTGAAAGATGCACAAGTTGTAATTAACACCATAATCTTTCTCTGAGAGAAGGTACCTATGTGGCCTGCAGTGGGACGTAAAATAATACGTATAAAATAATTTGAAAAGGAGACGGATACGCTTTCATACATTCTTGGGCCTAGATGTAAATAGACGAGAGTGGTGTCAATTAACAGCTTATATATTGTCAAACCATGTTTGAAGATTTTGCGGATTTTGGCAATCTGAGAGCAGAGTTATAAGAGATTTAGTAAAAGTGAGGTTATGCAACAAATTATCAACAACATATACTTAACAGCAGATTTTTTTACTATGGCTATTTTGTTATAATAGACAGTTAATTACCATATTAATTGTAGTTCTTATTGTATTGTATTGAGTGGGAGAATGTAACGAAACTCACAAATAGATTAAAAGATAGGGAAGACCAGGATTTGTGTCATTTCATCATTTAAAACTCGTCGGCCCATTGTATTACATCGATGAGTCGCTATGCCACGTCGTAGAAGTTAAACAATATACTAGAAGTCCGTAGAGAGAAAGCACTGGTCGAGGAATATAATTGAAATACGCAAACGATATCCGATATAAGACATGTAGGTAATCCGGTGATCAATGATCATAGATTGAAAGTCCGAGAGCTGTCACTGTCAGCACAGATTAAAATACATTTGATTAACATAAGTAATAAATCGATCTGTACACGAGAATCTACGAGAATCGATTTTAAAGTCAATATTCTGTTTTATTTTAAATTATTGACAGTATAATTATTTATTCCGTGGCATATTATGTTCACTTTGATTGAATCCATCATCCGGTGCAAGTGTTTTTAAGTTCAATATAATTGTTGAAATCATTCACAGTAATCGATTATAGTAATCGATACTCTATTTCATCAATGAAAAAACTTGTTCTTAAGATTTCTCGTCTCCCAGATTGTGAATTGAGCAGATTTTTTATATTTTGAGACAGAAAAAATACCGCTTTTTTTAAACCATATTTCAGCTTATTACAATTGGGCCTAGAGATCCCCGTCTCCTTTTCATAATTAAAGTTGTCATAAATGACAAACTCATTTCAAATTCACATGTTTTAGAATTTTCGCATTTTCCATGTAGGTAATCTTAAATAGGCTTTGCCCCTGCTATGCTAAGCTAGGTTGGAGGAAGGAAATTGGCCGCCGCCACGAAGGTCAGGGCTACGCTATGACTCAGCGCAAAACGGTGGAGGTCGATGGGCAGAATTGATGTTCGGCAAATTTGATAAAGTGGGCCAACAGTGATTTCCACTTTGCCTCATTTCGTATTCCAATGGTTATTTTTGAACTACTTGGGTGTAAGACCTAAACTGGTGATCCTGAAGTTAACTGCCATTTTCTACAGAGCATTGAATTTAACAGAAATAATAGAAATATTCAATGTACAGGGGAATGCGGCTGGGAATAGAAATAATAGGACTGGGACGTGTCGCGCTGAAAAATTATGGTTATCATTAATTATGTTTATTTACGAGCATTATATTGAGTAATTTTGCATATAAAAAAATGTTTATTTTATTGTTATATACCGTTACAAATTAACTTTTTCAAAATTAATTTGAGCCGTTTTACACCTTCTGAACAAAAGTTATTACACTGTTGAACTTTTTGTAACATCTCAAATACTCAAACACTTTTGTAAACCCTCAAAACCATCACAAAATCCTTGATATTATGGTATAGGTACGAGCAGATTCCAGATGACGTCAGCATTTTATTTATTTACACTTTTTGTAACTTCACGGTAAACACCAAATCATTACATTACTTTATAATATGTATACCAGAATCTCATGAAAAAATTGTTCACCTTTAGTTATTAATAGGAAAAGGGATCAATAGTTATTGAAAAGTTGCTAAACCAACATTTGTGTTCAAAAACATTTATTTCTCGTAAAGAACTTCCACAGTTCACTTAGGGCCAGCTTCTGAATTGGGAATTTCGCTAAGTAACTACTTAACTGTGGTGCTGTCTCAAGTTTCTCAGAAAAGAGCGTGACAAAACGTTACTTAAGTATTTACTTAGTGAAATTCTTAATTCAGAAACCGGCCCTTAATTGGCACCGCCCTTCACTAAAATGAAGTTGGTAGATACATCTGTAGTAGTTATATTATTATATAATTTATTCATCATCGCAAGTTGTTAAAATATACTACCGAACATCTGCCGAATTATTTTTATAAAAAAATCATAACTATGTGCTATGTAAGCAAAACCGTATATTAAAAATACAAAAATAAACAGTTAATCTTTCATATTTAAACTTTCATACAACACAATCACTCGTCCTGGCCCCAAACTAGGATACCATGTGCTGTAACCAAGTGAGGACATCACAAACATGGAAAAACAATCAGACTGAGGTTATTTAATACGTTGGAAATTGTTTTCAACTCATAAAGGCTTTAGTAAACCGAGGGTATGACGTCCTAGGCTCAGCGAATAAATCCGCTTACCCTGCCAACACTTTCAGCTCAAATTTAAGCAGATTATTAATGGACTAGTTGAAAACTACAGTTCTGAGTTTATTTACTATTGCAGTATACTGTATTTTATTCATAAACATAAAAAAAAATACATTACAAACACAATCAAAATTCACACACAGCTTCGTCAAAAATAAAAAAAAAAAAAAAGGTCAAAAGTTAATCAAAAATACCGCCCCGGGACACACCCGACCCAAAAGTTCCCATGACGCTAGCAGCGTTCCCCCGCTGCACCGCTAGAGAATGATGCATTCCATCCATTAGGACTTAATTTAATCCAAACGCTAAAATACAGAGCTAAAATCCCGCCGAGGGTTTACTATGAAACATTTTTGTTTGTAGGCTGTAGCTGGCCACAATAATGTTTGTTTCGGCTTTGATTCGGAAATAAAAAAGAAAAAAGCATAGTCACGCGAACTTTTTGTTTGTTTGAAAATGTTTTACCTTTGTCTATTACCGGCAACAAACGGAAAACCGAATGGGTCCAACAAAGCATAAGCTAGTGGCTCGGAGTACCTACGAAAAGAGTTCAGAATTCGGAACGGACAACCTGTCATCCATCAACGTGAGCATTTAAGTCCATTTTTGGAGTACGTTCAAAACGTCCCTATAAAGTTTATAAAGACTTTGACTTCTCACCTGGAAATAAACTGTCCAACGCCAGCTTAGAATTAACTTATTTTAAAACTTTAACACGAAACTTCAACCTAACATTATACAGGGTGTTTGGAAGCTGAGTGCAAAGCTTTAAGGGGGTGTTAGTATACACCATCTAGAACATTTTCAGCTGATTGTTTTTTTTAGGGAACTTTAAATTTAGGCCCAAAATATTTTTTTCAGCAAGAACAGTGCTTTAAAATACAAATCAAGCAATAAAAAAAATTATTTCCACTAAAATTTTGCGTTATTAGCACTTCGTTGGAAAATTTCGTGATTTTAGTATAAAATCGTTAAAGTTCCCTAAAAAACAATCTGACTTAGGTTAGAACAAATATGGCTCAAAATGTTCTTGATGGTCTGTACTAAAACCCCCGTAAGGCTTTGCACCCAGCTTCAAAGCACCCTGTATTATTTAGATACTACACCAACTTAGAATTACTTCTAATAGGTACATTTCATACAGATTTTAGATAGTAGCTAAATATTTATAAATCTTTCAAGCCATGCTTCGGTACCACCCCGTGTCTCGAATGGTCCCAAAGCTCTCAATATAATAAATGAGCTAAATCGCTTCCATGCAGACACGTTTCCTAAAGAAGGATTGAGGTTGAACACGAAAGAGGGCCGAACATAGAATCCAACGATACTTAAGTAAGTTTGTTGATAAAGACTTTGATACATGATTATAGTCTGATCACCATTTGGAAATAATGTGAACAAATGTATCGATCACTCTCGTATAAATTACGCTTTTTAAATTGTCCCTAATTTTAAAATTCGAACCGCCTTTTTATCGAATATTATTATAATTAGAAGGAAAACATCAAAATGTGTACGTTCTTTTCGAAGAACACTGGCCTCATATTTTGGTTGTCATGGATTTCAATCCCAACATGTACCAATGATTTTGTTTCCTTACGTATGTATCTAGCTATATAAAAATAAATCGGACCGATTTCGCTAATAATTTTTTGGTTGCATTTGTTATTATCAGGAGAAGATTATTACGAAAGAATAACTTAAGAAAATAGCGCTGAAAATTAGAAAATAGATAAGATAATAAATAAGAATTCTTAACTACCTACCATATTAAATTGAAACATGAATAGTTGAGACTGGACAACGTTTGTCGGGTCCGCTATTATTTTTAAATAGATTAAACATAAAAAGAGTACTCTGAAATGTGACGTCACAAGCAAGTAATTTCATACAAAATTCCGTTTTAAAAGTAACTAACTCATTTGACATTTTGTTAAATACCCAATTAAGCCTATACTCTCTCTTAGAGAAGGTCTGTGCTTGCAGTAAAAAAAACTTTTCGAAACAACTCTCATCATTGTAATGATGTGATGTCAACTAGCACAAAATTATTCGCATCATACAGTTTGGATGCCATAAAAGCTACATTTTTCGGATGCCTTAAAAAGAATAATCAGCCACATAACTTTACTTTTAAATTTCTAACGTGGCTAGAATCTCAAGCAAACCAACAGGCTACTAATAAAAGTGAATTTTTACGAAGCATCAACACTGTTTTTTTTTTTTTTTTTTTTAGCCCTATAAAGGGCACCCTCCGGAGGACACGGGGGAGGGAGGTGGTGAATGCTCATGCATAACAGCACGGGCCCGGCCGTGCTGCCAATGTGGGACTCGCAGAGTGCGCCTACCCACTAAACACCACCTTGGTGCTGGTTTGGTCCTAAGGACCCCTAAACCTACATCGTGAGCGACCCCCCTCGAGGCCGAGGAGGGCGCACAGCGGAGCTCACTAGAGCTACCGCTTAGGGGGATTCGTCACATAGTGACAAAAGGAAAAATTAAGTGAGAGTAGTGTCCCCGGGGACACTGTTGGGAGCGAATTAAGTGAGAGTAGTGTCCCCGGGGACACTGTTGGGAGCGATCAACACTGGAATTACAAATTATGTGGACAACCTCTGTGGCGTAACGGTTAGCGCATCCGCTTACCATGCGAGAGGTCCCGGGTTCGATCCCCGGCTGGGGAGAAAAAAAACTCCAGGTCTTGGATGTTTGTGACGTCGCTGTTTCTGGTTCCCACGACACAGGGTATCCTAGTGTGGGGCCAGAAGCAATGTATGTGCCTGTATGTAATTGTTATTGTTATGTTATGTTATTATGTTATGTAGGTTTAAAAGTGTACCAGGTGTAACGAAATATGAGTGTTCGTGAAAAGGCGCGGAGCGTCCTAGAGACGAAATTATATATGCTCGTGTCACGCTGGCTTTTATTACGCATGTTTACTCTTGTGTTTCTGTGGCAATTTGAATAACTGTCTTCTTTTTTTCTATTTTAGATGATGTCTAAAATTTCATAATTGTGACGAACGTTCGAATATTTATAACCCATGAATGCCCATGATAATATTGGAAATCACATAATTATCGGATTTGCATCAATTTGTTTCTCAGACTATCCACCTCCATTATTAAGCATACATCAGAGCTAAGAGGGCAACAGACACTAAGCTTACTTAGCTAATTGGTACAAGCTCTCCCCACTATTCGAAAACAAAGGCATTCCTGTTCTAGCTTCCGCATGGACGCTACAATACACGGTTTACCAGAGTATAACATGGCTTGAATTCACTCCACTCATAATCGCTTTGTGTGAATTACTTCTCTTAATTTTCATAAAGCGCCTGTTGGGTGCCAAATTGCGTTATGAAACTCAAATACAGATAAGCTCGGATGCTCAAATTAGAACACACAAACAGCCCATTTGCAGCGAGATTGCTAATTTCAGTGCATTGTCACTGAACGATAGAATCCGTTGTATCTGTTTCACTGTTCCATTTTCAGTGTTAAGCTAGGTGCTGTGATTGACAAGATAAAGCTGACATGACTTCTTTCACTTGAAATGTAAATATCAGTCTACCAACAATTTCGGATATGAAATTATTGTTCGTACTTATCTCGCATATTGTTATTTTAACTAAACTTTTGTAAGCACTAGATATTATTATTTAGAGACGAGCAACCGACGACGCGAGCTCCGTCTCTGCTCACCCTGATTAAGTTCTGCGAATCAGAGCGGAACCTGGTCGGACTCTTCCGAAAAAAAGTCAAGTAAGTGTATCCAGAAGTTAATGACGCGAATATGGCATTTGGGGGAAAAGCCTAAACAGAGACGAGTAATCGACGACACGTGCTCCTTATCTGCTCACCAAGATTAAGCTCTGCGAATAAGAACGAAACCTGGTCTGACTCTTCCGACAAAACGTTAAGTAAGTGTATCCGGAATAAAGTTAACATAGTAAACAATTGCATAAAGTTTTTCAATTAAAACTTTCATAACCACTAAAGACTGTTTTTAATTTGATGCAAAAAAACTGTCACTTAACATGTAAACATCTGATGGTCGTAAACCATGAGAACCCATCACAATTGATGCCCTATGTGACCAATAATTAAAAAAATGGTTTCAAAATAAATTACGTCTTCATGAAGGTGTCAACCTCATACCACAGACTCAAACCCAACGCTATCAACATCTAAGTGTTACCAATACGTGAGAAATTAATAATACCATTTTACTTCCAAACAAAAATTGTGTGAGCTACTTTAGGGTTTTTTTCAAAAAACTTTGTTTCTTTCACGAGTAACAAAGAAATACTTACCAAATACCCTACATTAAGTCTGAGGTCTTTGTCCTGGATTCTGTAATTGATAAATCACGCTTTATTTACCGCAGAGTTAGAGCTTCGAGCTCCTTGGCACACTTCCAAGCTAACGGAAATTGAACAGGTACTGGCGAAAACTATCTCTACCACACGATGACACTTTTGGCTACAAAAGCGTCAAACTTGTCCTCCCAAGTTGGGGGTCTCCAACAAATCGAGTGACCTTAGCACTTCCTGCTAAAGTGAGAAACACGAATTGGGCGACAAATGTATTCTGTAGCTATGCTCCTAACCAATACTCGATACCCCGCTAACTTATGGTAGATCTAACTCTATTTAATGCAGTCTTCGACCATACGACTTTCGATATGAAGATAAAATAAAATATTAAAGATAAATAAAAAAAGAAAAAATAATAAATTAGCGGTAATTATTTTCATACGTACTTAAGTATCATTCTGTCATTTAACTGTATTCTTAGTGACGGTAAATTTTAATTAGAGTCGCCGGGACTCGGCGAGTACCGATAGATATAAATCCACTTATAGAACTAAACACCTAAGTTATCAATGACGGAATTAAATTAAATCCTAAGCAAAATAAAATTTAAAAAAATTGATTATCTTTTAATTTCTACGGTTTATAGTGATAATTAACCTCACGAATTGGGAAATGTTCATTTACCACCTAGCTAGGCCATTAAAAACTCATTACTATGTCGCTAAGATTAGATCCCTTATTTTTAGTTTGTAATTACACTAATAAACCAAAGTACTTGCTACTAAATACTTGTGTAACACCTACCGTTTATTCATCCTAAGAACGAAGGAAAACCTTATTTTAAAAGTGGAGTTTATGGCATTGCAAAAACAACGAGTTTTTTACTACGATTGCTAGTCATAGCCGCCAATCTCTTGAAGTTAGTTATAAAGAAAAGGGCCGGCAGAGACGTGCCAGCGGACTCGACCGAAGAGAAAATTTATGGGCGAGATGAAAAGATAAAAAGTAGCCGAAATCAGCATACGTGCATGCTGTGGTGTGCAGCTACTATTGTATAGTGCTAAAACAAAGAAGAATTGTTAGGATCGGTGAAAGTGGAATACTTTGAACTCGGTCTTTTTCATCGGAAATGAATCGTCTTAGTAAATTTAAGAAAAACCAGCGCTATTTGTACAAAATTTTAGTGGACGAAGTATAACGGTATTATTTATAAAATATTGAATCAACTAGGTAGTGGATGCTGATGAAGCGAAGGTGATCTGCCAGGATCGTGGCAAGTTGTATTCACTGGTCTCTGCCTACCCCTGTGGGATACAGGCGTGAGTTTATGTATATACGTATGAATCCACTAAATCACTCTTGATACTGTTACGAAACAGAAATTCTTCCTTAAAAGTGTTTGTGAAATCGACTTTTTATTAATAAAACCGTAAGCGCTTGAGCCAACGTTCCACTTTTGAAAGTCGCACTCGAAACAAAAGAAAAGCGGTGCGTTATCCCCCTCATAAATTTTTGTACGCTCCAGATATCTATCGGTAGCGAGTGGCCAATAGTTAATTAGAAGTTCTGAAGGGCACTCATCTGTGTGTCAGCTGTATGAAAAGGCGGTGGGAGGCACGTTCAGGTGGCTCGAGGGGACACTCAGTCGCCCTTAGAGCCCTCGAACAGCGCCGTCGAACGTCGGTGGGACGAAAATTTTGTAGCGGGCTTTCCAGGTTAGAACTTGACCATGACACCTATGCTGTCGTTAGCATAACAAGTAGAGAGTCTGGCAAAGCTAACTTTGCAATGGAATTAAGTGGCGACCCCACAGAAATACTAATGTAGCCTCGTTTCTATCACTTTCATTGCTAAGCTTGCTTAAACAGTTTTGATACTTTGAATGTTGAATATAAATTCTTATCTAAGCCCGTTAAAGTATCGAGACTATATAATTGGGATTATAAACATAGGGATACCATACCCTTTTTTTTTATTTACCATATTTAGGTCATTACCAAAGTTAGCTTTGTCAGATTCTAGATTTATTGAACGCAGATTATTCTGAAAACAAAAGAAGATATGACTTTCTTTTCATTGGCGCTAGTTTTCACAGTCATCCCGATTTCAGCGCGTATGTTACGTCTTTATTATCTTATTGCGTATAAGTAGAGAGGTCTGACATGAAGATATTGAATTTTTCGACACGAGTTGGAAGCTAGTTTATGAATTTTGTCGCGAACCACTCTACTGGGCTTATTGGATAAGTTGTCTCCAGGTAGAGACAGCAAATATATTTCAGAACATTCCGCCGAAACTTTAAATCGCAGGAAGTGGCAGAGAACTAAAAATACTTTGGCAGGAAAGGAAAATGTTGCTTATACAGGGTGGAATTTTGTAATGCCACCTGAAGGGAAAGTACTCATAATACTGTAGATAGAAAATTTTACTCAAAGAAAACATTCCTTTATTTTTAAAAATAAAGAAAACTGCATTCAAAGATTTTTAAAATTTCGCTTGCCTCACCCAGTAATCGAACCTACTAAAATCTGTGAAAGTTGCACCCTTTACTTTTATTGCATCGATCGTTAGGGTCAATTATAAGGATGAAATCTCTATAACAAACTTCATAAATTAAATGAAAGGAAAACAATGAAATCTTAAATTATTAATTCAATGGGTCAAGTTAAAGCACTTTTACTCAAAGATCCGTTTCTTTATGTTTACTTATGTTATTAATTAATAATTATCATTGACGTCATTTATCCATTAAAATGACGAATTACTATTTAGATAAGACGATTGCAATTTGCACGTGTTTGTAATATAGACTCCTTTCTTAGATGCGACATAACTTAGATATGTAAAAAATCAAATTTACATTAAATCTTATGAGAATGTAAACGAGTTGAGAGTTGAAGTTCACAATACGATTTATAACATTCACCACAACACGTTATTAAAGGTTACTAGAAACAAATTCGTTAGAAGAATAAATTTGTGTATCCAAGAAAATGGAGCCCATTTCGAGCAATTAATTAGTTAGTTTACCAGTAAATAATTAAAACAATTTAAGATTTCATTGTTTTCTTCTTAAATGAAAGATTTAATTTATGAAGTTTGTTAGAGAGATTTCATCCTTGTAATTGACCCTAACGATCGATGCAATAAAAGAACAGGGTGCAACTTTCACAGATTTTAGTAGGTTCGATTACCGGGTGAGGCAATCGAATTTTAAAAAATCTTTAAATGCAGTTTTCTTTCTTTTCAAAAATGAAGGAATGTTTCCTTTGAGTAAAATTTTCTATCTACAGTATTAAGAGTACTTCCCCTTCAGGTGGCATTACAAAATTCCACCCTGTATATTATGTGTGTAAGCATTGGATAACTTGAAAACCGTCTCATCGATATCGATAAATAATTTGACCATTTCCAGTAAAGCATAATAGTAAAATTTTACTGCCGCCGCCGCCGACCGCGTTAAGTTTCAACATAGCAAGAAGAATAAATATTAATATATAAACTTGTGCTAGTAGGGAGTGACTTAATTTAACAACACTGAAGATAAAGTTCTCAGATTATCCATTATTTACGCTACTTAATATATATCTTAAAAAACAGTCTGTCAAAAACCGTGGTATTTTATTGGTAGGATGAAATCTCTCTAACAAACTTCATAAATTAAATCTTTCATTTAAGAAGAAAACAATGAAATCTTAAATTGTTTTAATTATTTACTGGTAAACTAACTAATTAATTGCTCGAAATGGGCTCCATTTTCTTGGATACACAAATTTATTCTTCTAACGAATTTGTTTCTAGTAACCTTTAATAACGTGTTGTGGTGAATGTTATAAATCGTATTGTGAACTTCAACTCTCAACTCGTTTACATTCTCATAAGATTTAATGTAAATTTGATTTTTTACATATCTAAGTTATGTCGCATCTAAGAAAGGAGTCTATATTACAAACACGTGCAAATTGCAATCGTCTTATCTAAATAGTAATTCGTCATTTTAATGGATAAATGACGTCAATGATAATTATTAATTAATAACATAAGTAAACATAAAGAAACGGATCTTTGAGTAAAAGTGCTTTAACTTGACCCATTGAATTAATAATTTAAGATTTCATTGTTTTCCTTTCATTTAATTTATGAAGTTTGTTATAGAGATTTCATCCTTATAATTGACCCTAACGATCGATGCAATAAAAGTAAAGGGTGCAACTTTCACAGATTTTAGTAGGTTCGATTACTGGGTGAGGCAAGCGAAATTTTAAAAATCTTTGAATGCAGTTTTCTTTATTTTTAAAAGTAAAGGAATGTTTTCTTTGAGTAAAATTTTCTATCTACAGTATTATGAGTACTTTCCCTTCAGGTGGCATTACAAAATTCCACCCTGTATAAGCAACATTTTCCTTTCCTGCCAAAGTATTTTTAGTTCTCTGCCACTTCCTGCGATTTAAAGTTTCGGCGAAATGTTCTGAAATATATTTGCTGTCTCTACCTGGAGACAACTTATCCAATAAGCCCAGTAGAGTGGTTCGCGACAAAATTCATAAACTAGCTTCCAACTCGTGTCGAAAAATTCAATATCTTCATGTCAGACCTCTCTACTTATACGCAATAAGATAATAAAGACGTAACATACGCGCTGAAATCGGGATGACTGTGAAAACTAGCGCCAATGAAAAGAAAGTCATATCTTCTTTTGTTTTCAGAATAATCTGCGTTCAATAAATCTAGAATCTGACAAAGCTAACTTTGGTAATGACCTAAATATGGTAAATAAAAAAAAAGGGTATGGTATCCCTATGTTTATAATCCCAATTATATAGTCTCGATACTTTAACGGGCTTAGATAAGAATTTATATTCAACATTCAAAGTATCAAAACTGTTTAAGCAAGCTTAGCAATGAAAGTGATAGAAACGAGGCTACATTAGTATTTCTGTGGGGTCGCCACTTAATTCCATTGCAATTATCCTTTAAGGCTGCGTAAAGCATACTGTCTCGCTCGGACAATATTTTTTTAAGAGATTGTAATAAAATAAGTAAACTTTTGAAAAATTTCGTCTAAGGGTTTTGATGCATAAATTGAATTACGAACATTAAAAAAATATATTCCTGTTTTTAATGAGGAAAAGTTGTTTTCAATACCTACTAATATTTTTTTTTAATAAGTGTTTCTTAATCAAAAACTTATTACCGGATGACGGAAATATGCCTCTAATATCCGCAATTCAATTGTCCATCAAACCCCAGAACACATTCATCAAAATTAAACTAATATCGTAATGGCCAATATTCTTACATAGTGGGAGTGAGGCCAAGTAAGAGCAGGCTTAATGAAAATCACACTTACATAATATCTTAACTGAAATACGGTTTTTATTTCATCGAAAACAGAGATACACAGCTATATTATCTTTAAAAAATTATCTGATTATAGTATCATATTAATAATGAAGAAACTATAAATAAAAAGAAATATAACTTAAATATAAAACTAAGCTAGGTACCTATATAAATATCTTCGATTAAAATATATCGCTGCTTTGATCGGACAATAACACATTAGCAGATGTGTCGATTTTTAGTTAAGGATACAGTTGAGCGTAAAATGACCTCTATTATATTGTGGCAAAAGATCATATTTCTATTCGCAAAACTGGCGACGTAGCGCCATCATATGACGTTCTCTGATTGGTGGAATTTCGACGCCATCTTTGACTGACACCGACGCATCGCCATTTGCTTCACTGTTTTGGACGTGAATGCATCGATGTTTTCTCGAATATAGCCACATCGCCGAATAATTCTAATAAAAGTGTGGATTTATTTATAAGATAATGGTCTACTTGTGTTTCTGCCGGTTTCGCAGAAAATATTCTGTAGAAATTCTCCAGTTATTTTATAGAAGAGTGTGTGACTTGGTTATGGTGCGATATTCTAAAAAGTATGTAAATTAACATTTTGGCATAATTTGCATTAGTGCTTTCTACAAAAAAAAATCTTGTTTCAGTTCTTTAACCCTTAATGACATGAGTCACTTTCTTATGAAAATAATTGTTATTTTCTTGCAGCGATATAAAAATTAAAACGCTTTCTAATAAAATTCTCAATACATTTTTGTAATGATGACATTATTGATTAAAAAAGTATGTCATTTTTTACTGGCATGAACAACTCTGATGATTTTTTCTATCGATAGATCGAATATAGGAGTTTCATTTATTTGTTTTTAAGTAGCTAATCGACGTACGCTACGGTTGTTTCAAAACCTAAACATTACATTGCATAATGAGAATGGATTTTGGAGGGAAGAGCAGGAAAACCAGGTAAATATAACTGAATGTTCTCTTTTGACTATCAATCTTTTTCGCGCATCTACACTAAATTACATATAAAGCGGAAAAATATAAGAAAATGTTAGTTTGTCTGTTTGTTTGAGATTATTATTATAACGGAGACCAATCGTTAGTATAATATCATAGTACCTGTCAATACATATTTTTTAAAGTATATATTACTGGTCTCTCTGTGAAGCTTTGTGTTGCATTTGTTTTCTGTTTGAATACCTACTTCCTACCTTTTTTTCTTTCAGAATCAGTAAAACAGTATCTCCCAAAAATGAGCCCGACATTATCATCGACCAGTACAGATTGTTGCCCATGGTTTACTCGGAATGGTCTGACAATTCCATTAATAGCAACTGTTCTGTACATGTCTGCTGTCATGAAGCCTCAATACGGGATCAAAGGCGTTCTAGCTCCAATCATAATACCACCCTAAAAGGAAACCGATATCCCCCCTTGCTGAATTATTCCAGTGGTAGTTCTTTGCCTTTCATGGTCTCCTGGTCTTCTTCAGACACGGACACGTCAGTTATCTGGATGAGTACTGATTCGCGAGTCGTCAACGAAGAGACAGTTTTGCCAAATGTTTTCTTCTTCATTTTTCCGAAGCCTAGCCCACTGCAATCTCCGTCGTTGATGTTGCCGGGAATTCGGAGGAGCTCGCTAAGAACTCCGTTCTCGTAATCCAGTGAGTGCTAACTTCAAGCCCTCAAGAGGCCCAAACTTCTGCTTCTATTTTAGTGGCTTTGATTGTTGGGTCACGGGCTGCCAGCAATCTAATATAGTGCTTTTGGGCAGCAGTCAAAACAGTTGGACGACCACTGCGGGGTCGGTCAGCTAAATTACCCATTCCGTGGTACCTCTGCAACGTGGTCACGACACAGGATTGGGATATAGCAACTCTGCGTGCTATTTCTCTCGTGGTGTATCTTTCTTCCTTCAATGTTACTATTCTTGCTCGTAAAACTTCTGATAATCCTCTTGGCATTTTTCAATCACAACTTTCCGCAAAATCTATTTTAAATCCGTTAAAATTGACTAAATCAGATTTCTGAATGAGCGTAAGCTAGGACTGAAAGCCATTTTATATGGAAAAAACAATTGAGCTGTTTTATTGTCTTATATTCTAAATTTATATTTTTAAATAAGAAATCTAAAAAGAAGAAGAAATCGTAATATAATCTACCGTAACAAAAAATATTTCGATTTTTCAGTGATCGCAAACTTTTTTTGTAGTGTGTATGTATGATTCTAATTGTCTTGAGTTAATTTATAATATCTAATATTAATATTCTAATAATATTATAATATTCTGACAGTAAGACCAGCCACTAGTCTTACAAGCCTCCACCAATCCGGACTTGGCCCCCGTGGTGGAGTATGGCCTATACCTTCCTCAGGGAAGAGACCCGCGCCCCATCGGTGGGGACATAATGTGTTGATGATGATGATGATGATGTAATATTACATCTAATATTTATAATATAATATCTATTAATTTTGTTGATAAAGATTTATTTTTTTGTTACATACGCATTTAATTTGTTTTGGTTCGATAAAGATTACTTTAATATGTACTTAATATACCAATATAAAAGAATATTCTTAATTATCTCGTGATTTTTTATTTTAGATCTCGAGATTTCCGTTTTTTATAAGTTTTAGAAGCCTAGCATAATGATACGCTTTGCTGTATCTACTAAGTTCCCAAAGATTTATAATCTCATTTAAAATAAGACTTAAGATTTAATTAGGTACTTTTAAGTAGATGTTTTAACCTGGTTGCACACTGCTTCGCTGAGGCTCTATCTGCTTAGGTTCAGGAAGATTTTCCTATAATTTCTTGAAATTTCTATTATTTTAATGGTAGTTTTTACTAATTTTAGTATTTCTTTCAATATAACCATAAAAAACTATGAAAACCAATAAAATATGTTACATATTGTGTTTTCGTTACAGTTTACGAGTAATTTACAGGTGATACAAAGCCAATTTTATCCTTTTTAAGAAAAAAAATTACTTCAATTTCTAAGCTATCAAATTGTTATAAGTGTCACTTTCAGCGTTTTGTCATTATTGTTAAAATTATTGTTTAATTAAAACGAAATATGTCTTTATTCTTAAAAAATACAAGCTGGTACGTTTGACTTAATCTTAAATACACCCTTATACAGTGTGTCCCTGGATAAAGTGCAATCCCGAAAGGGGATGAAACTAGACCATGAATCATTGACTAGAAAAATATAAAAAAAAAATATAAAAAATTATTGTAGGATTTATTGGTATTTTAAGATTTTCATGTTTCATTAAAAACTCTATGTACAAAAGTATTGATTTCTTCCAAAATAATGGGTCTATTTCTTTGAAATAAAAAAAAACAGTATGCCTAATACCTGGCGATGACCATGAAATAATAAATAGTCCGCAAAAAAGTAACTATCTTGGGTAAAAAAATGTATTTTTAAGAAAAAAATTATTTTTTTAGACGTTTATTTTAAAAAACTTCAAATTACTAAAAAAATGTGCTATGTAATTTTATAGCTTACTTTTATTCTTTACCATTTTAGCTTCCAAATAAAAAAAAAACAATGTCCTAACTAAAAAATAGGCTAGGTAGGAGTTATTGACATTTTAGTAGGTAATAAAAGTCAGACTTTAATCACAATAACTTTATTAATAAAATTATCCGTAATTTACAATTTTGCATTTTTATTTAATGCATTAAATGTTCAAAATGGCCTCCTCGATTTTGCAAGCACATTACTGCACGAATATTAATTTGGTTAGTGGCTCTGCGAATCATTCCTGGATCATTTTTAATGTAATTTGTGCACTGAATTATTCGGTCGTGCAACTGTGCCTCGGTATTTATTGGCGTGCTGTATACTCTTTGCTTCATGACACCCCATAAAAAATAATCTAGGGGTGTCAGATCAGGTGAACGCGCTGGCCAGCCTACTGGCCCTCCTCGGCCAATCCACCGGTTCGAGTAATTTTCGTTCAAAAATCGCCGCACCTCCCGCCCATAATGTGCAGGACATCCATCCATTTGGAGATACATACGCCCACGCCGTCTCGTAGCCAGGGGAACATCTTCCATCAACATGGGTAAATTTTGTAGTAATTCTAAAAAACGTTCAGCATTTAGGGTTCTGGGTAAAATGACTGGACCAATTAAAATGTCGTCGATTAAGACTGCCCATACGTTTATTGAAAATTTTACTTGAAAAGTAGATGCCCGCTTCAATCGTGGATTTTCGTGAGACCACTGGTGCAAATTTCTGCAGTTTGTAATGCCGTCTCGGGTAAATGTCGCTTCGTCCATCCAAAAAATGCGTTTGGGAAAATTTGGGTCAGCTCTAATTTTTCTTAGAATCCACGTCGACATTACGCATCTTGGACGATTATCTACATTTTCGTGTAAATGTTGTACTCGTTGCTAATGGAAAGGATGCAATCCCTCCTTTTTCAAAATTTGCCAGACAGACGTCTTCGATATGCCATGACGCAACGCTAATCGTCTTATGCTTGTTGTAGGGTCAGCAAACAGATCGTTTAAAATGGCCTCTTCTATCGCATTGTCAATAACGACAGCTGGTTGCTCACGGCGATCTCGTGCCAAACCAAGTCCAATGTTGGAGAGCCTCCTATGAATCTCTTGAAAATTTCGAGCTGAGGGTATGAGTCTGCCCGGGAAAGCATTTATGTATGCAGTCCGAGCGACTGTTGTGCGACCATGTGACATGCCATAATAATAATGCATGTCGGCTATTTCTCGAGGTGAGAACTCTGTCAATCGCGGCATTTCGTCAACACTTAACAGCAGAACAGGAACAGTCCAAACGTAACGAACAGTAGAAAACGTAACAGTCAACAATGTAACAAAAACTTAATAACAAATCAACGAGAACACAATGCGAGAACGAGAACAGTAGTAGCAGCGGCGAGAATATCGGAGCGACTGTGTAAGTCCTGTTTCGAACCCCCTGCCTCCCCTCCCCTCGCCTTCCCTCTACCTGAGTGTAGAACAAAAGGACTGTGACTGCCGAAGGGCACAGAGTAGGACGGAAACAATGGAAAAAACGGTCTCTACCTGCACGGTAACACGATTAGGCTCCACTTTAAAAGTTCGTAGATAGCGTGTTTTTTAGTTAGAACATTGTTTTTTTTTTATTTGGAAGCTAAAATGGTAAAGAATAAAAGTAAGCTATAAAATTACATAGTTATAGGGCACATTATTTAGTAATTTGAAGTTTTTTAAAATAAACTTCTAAAAAAATCATTTTTTTCATAAAAATACATTTTTTTACCCAAGATAGTTACTTTTTTGCGGACTATTTATTATTTCATGGTCATCGCCAGGTATTAGGCATACTGTTTTTTTTTATTTCAAAGAAATAGACCCATTATTTTGGAAGAAATCAATACTTTTGTACATAGAGTCCTTAATGAAACATGAAAATCTTAAAATACCAATAAATCCTACAATATTTTTTTATAATTTTATTTTTTATTTTTCTAGTCAATGATTCATGGTCTAGTTTCATCCCCTTTCGGGATTGCACTTTATCCAGGGACACACTGTATATAAAAATATCATACCAACTTGACTGTCATATTTTTTTATGCGTCACTATAAAGAAAAAACCTTTAGATGAAAAGTTGACCTATGTCTGAAGGGTTGTGGTTATTTATAAATTTTGTATGATTATTTAATTTAAAGTCGAAAAGACTACGCAAGAAAACTTAATTGAGTTGGTTACCTTTCCTTTTTTGTATTCAGTGTGTGATTTTGATTACTACATTAAAAGCTATGAGTCTTTAAACTTTTTTGGTTTTTTAAACGGCTCTCCTGAAAAATCCCACTTTTTCTGTTGTGTCATTGTCCGATCAAAGCAGCGATATTTACAAATAAAATGGGGCAGGTACCCAGGTCACTGTCCCGCGGCAATGAGCCCAGAATGAATCTTAACTTGATGAAATTTTATAATTTTTGAGTACCGAAAAAGAAAACACTAATGTCAGGTGACCGGCGTAGTTATGCGGAAATTCAGGGCTCCGTGGATCACACTTTGAGTACGCCTGGTGTAGTGTCTGTTGCAAATGCAACTAGGCGGTATCTGATCCCCGAGAGACGATGAATCGAATTCCGCCGGCGCTTTGTAGACAATATTCAATGATTGCATTCAGCTTGACTTAGCTTATAGACTGTCAACGACACTCAGCTAAAACTGGGTGTCTACTTATTGAGGCTTATCGAATTTGCGTGGGAAAATAGTTGGCTGGTAAGGTCGATCAGTGGATCATGGCAGTGGTCGAGCCAGCAAAAATAATATATTAGAGTGTTACGTTAGGTACATGACTGTGTGAAATATGTTTTTTTTCCTTTCATTGATGCTCGTAAGTATTGATATGTGTACGGGGGTAGACTTTAAGCGACAATCATCATCAACCCATTATGTTCCCACCGAGGGGCAAGGGTCTCTTCCCTGAGGAAGGTACAGGCCATACTCCACCACGGGGCCAAGTCCGGATTGGTGGAGGCTTATAAGACTAGTGGCTGGTCTTACTGTCAGAAGTTTTCAAGTTATTAAGGCCTCTGACTTGCCTTAACGACTGCCACCTATCGACGGCAGCCGGCACCAACTGCTTAACGTGCCTTGCGAAGCACTTAACCGCTCGGAAAAATGCCACTAGCGTTAGACATAGACGGTCACCCATCCATAGACTGAATGCGCCCAATGTTCGTGATCATTTAAGATCACTCAGCCAGCAGAGGCTACCAGCGATAAAGCAACAATAAAATACATGAATGATACAGTTGTCGTTGTTCTACTATGTATTCACATAATCTAGGCCTGCGGTCCCAGAATATAAAGCCAACACACAACACGCCCTCGTATCCACAATAGCGACCTTTTTGCCAAATCACACCGCGCCAACCTTGATGTAAAATTCATTTCTATCTAGCAAAACATGGACTCGACCTTTGCGTCCGGAACCAATTTCCTAGTGATCCAGTTTGCATAGAGCTGAGTAGCGTACTATTTTAGGTTCATCATAGCATGTAGAGTTATCAAACCCATTTGTTCGACAGTAGCACTTATTTCACAGACAGTACGAGCTATAACTTAACATACCCCAACAATATGGCAAAGTATTGATGGCTGTTTCGTACTCCAGTAGCTCGTCAAATGTCAACGATAACACCTTGACATTTTGGGCGCTAAAATTGCAATGAAACTAGTACGCTTCGCCTCACGCCAACATTTTTGTTTGATACTCGCACTTATGTTCAACTTATATGAACTGACCTCCTGATATCTAAATAACTGAATGACTCTTTAACAGCTAACATCAGTACCGAACCCAACAGCTCATAATTATGACTTCACTCAGATGTGTCTTCATTAGATCCTAAGAGCCAAAGGCATTGGTTGAGGAAATGTTAGCTCTTATTACCAATACATACAGTATTAGTTACAATAAAATCCGTTTCATCTCACCACGTATCTGTGATGCTTTATTGAAATGTCAAGAGTGTCTGTCATGCTATACCTTTTAACTAGAACGGTGATTTACCCGCGCCCGGGGATCACCGAGTGAAGTGATCCTGCTGGATTAGACAGCCAAGTGATGGCTCCAGCAGGCATAATTGATTTCCCGATATGTGGCTCGAATTATTCCCTGGAGAAGTTTAACTTGGCCCAACAAACGAGCCCAAACGCGAGAACGCATTAGGTGATAGATACTGGGTCTTAAACTACTCTAAAAAGCTACCTTCATACGCTATACAACAACAACAACAAACTACTGTGCACATAATGTTTCTAGAAATTATAAGAGTATTTAGTACGACGACCTCTGTGGCGTAGCGGTTAGCGCATCTGCTTACCATGCGAGAGGTCCCGGGTTCGATCCCCGGCTGGGGAGAAAAAAAAAACTCCAGGTCTTGGATGTTTACATGTTTGTGACGTCGCTGTTTCTGGTTTCCACGACACAGGGTATCCTGGTGTGGGACCAGAAGCAATGTATGTGCCTGTATGTAAATGTTTATGTTTATTTTAAAATCGTCTGCAATATTTTGGGAGAATGTTCTTTTCTTAATGATAAACAAAACCTACATACATATTTAAAAATAAGACAAAACACTATACATTTTAAAATAAGTATACTTAATTTCCTACTAGGACACTGAATTCATATTCAAAGTGTTAGTACAGCCGGCAGCACGTCAACCTCATTTCAATTGCCAAGTTCGCCCGTAATGCAACGGAGTAGAGTGCATGGGTGTATACGACGATGTGCTGTCAACTGTACGTGCCATAGCGTTATATTTTGTTACATCTTGTGTGCGGAAATAAGTGAGATAACAATTAGGCGAGGCCGATGCTTGAAACACCGTTTGTTTTTCAGAATAGAATAGAAAAAGCTTTATTCCAAAGACAACAGATTGTGTTATTCATTTTAGTCGTTATCTATTGTATTATGAACTTGAAAAGAGCCATTAAAAAGCGTTGTTATGGTCAGCCAATCGGCCCACCAAATAGGGCTCTTTCAGTGCATGGATGGGTAACCGTTCTATGACTAACGCTAGTGTCATTTTTCCGAGCGGTTCCGTGCTTCGCAACGCGCGTTAAGCTGTTGGTGCCGACTGCCGTCGTTAGATAGCAGTCGTTAAGCCAAGTCAGAGGCCTTAGGGCGGCTTGAAAACTTCTGACAGTAAGACCAGCCACTAGTCTTACAAGCCTCCAGCAATTCGGACTTGGCCCCCGTGAAGTATGGCCTAAACCTTCCTCAGGGAAGAGAGCCGTGCCCCTCGGTGGGGACATAATGGTTTGATGATGATGACTCAGAACTACCGCACTATGTTTCTAAATCACATTTTGGATATCCTCTTAAAAATGGTGAGCAAAATCAAAGTCACCCTCTGTAGCCCTGATTTATTTTGACAGTATCCTATTATTTTTTGGTAATAATTTTAACTGTCTCCCTGGCCCCTGTTTTAATTTCATCCGGAGCTTCCCTCGACAAGACACATTTGGATGCAAATTTTATGTATCCGCGTCAAAACTTTCCGGGCCTTTTGGTTAATTTAATTATGTAGAGATTTAATTTCACTTGTAAATGGACATTCTCATTTGGAAATAAATTAACCTACGGTAGCGAGTGACACATCTGTTGCCGAACATTAACACGCGAATTGAAATCACAACATATATTTATTGTTTTGTTTTATATAAGTGGGTTCTAATGTCAGCCAATATCAGACTAACAAGCTATGATAGTAAAAACTAAAGTGCCTGAGAGGAAAACAAAGAAACTTTAATGTATTGTTTTACTGTTTATCCGATTATATTATGTATTTATTACCTTCACTCTCTACAAGCACTGCGCAGTATAATATTTAAGTATATATTATACGGCGCAGTGCTTGTGGAAAAAGAATTGTCTTTTTCACACCGTGGGCAGCTTATTAAACTTTAATTTTCACGTACAATGCTAACCGCAGTTTGGACCCGACTGAAAATCAGCGTTGCAATGGATCACTCTATTGCAACATTATGCCGAGTCGGGCCCATTTTGGGGACTCAATACTTACACCCTATATATGTATATTATATTTTATTATTGTTTTCGTGTTTTACCGTTTATTTATTTTGTAACCCATTTTTTTAAGCTTTCTGTGTTAATTTTTGTATAATGTATTCATATTGCAATGGTTTTGTGTGACTTTTTTTGTTTTTAGCATTCGTTAAATAAATGAATTTTCTTCTTCTTCTTCTTCTAATTTTTAATTACAATGAAAAGCTCGGTGTAGCATAAAACTGAAATGTAATCTCACTAACCACTATCGTGGAACATCATCAGCGCCGAGCGGACTCTCATTAAACCACAATCCGTAGTTTATTATGACGATTCGATGTACATTGCGTAGCAGAATCATCCTTTTTATTAATCAGTGGATCGAACGACATGAATTAGTATCGTTCTATGTACCGGCTATGGTCAGATGGCCGTCATGGCCAGGTTTCGTATTGACATTATATAACTTTGATGTTAGTAGAGCATGTGGTTACGCTATAAGCCTTCGAGGGTCCTACGTGCGAGTACAGTCTGTTAGCTTTTGGAATATACCTCGGCTACTATCGGATAGAATCGGATATTCGTGTAATAGAAATATCGAAACTAATATTATTATGACACTTAATTTCGAAATCGGAACTAATATGACGCTTAATTTCACACAGAGCAGGAAGTAATACCTGTGATTACACTCGTGTTCTTTCGGCGAAAACCGAAGCCTACTCTAGAGCCCGAGGTATATTCTAAAAGCTAACAGACTGTAGAAAAAACGGCCACATGGTAGCCACTTTACAAATGTTGACACTGGCTTCTAGATTTTGCAAAAATGTACTAACCTGTTAAATTTGCAAAAATGTACTAACGGCGTTTTTATTTCAAACAAGCGATTTGTCAACGATAAGGCAACACGAGAAAGCCTCGGTTTCGGAATTGAGCATTTCGCTAAGTAACTACAGTCTGTCAGCTTTTAGAATATACCTCGGCTGCTATCGGATAGAATCGGATACATTCGTGTAATAGAAATATCGGAACTAATATGCCACTTAATTTTACATAATTTTTCAAAGTAGTGAAGAAAAGTTATACACAGAGCAGGAAGTAGTATTACCACTCGTGTGCTTTCGGCGAAAACCGAAGCCTACTCTAGAGCCCGAGGTATATTCTAAAAGCTAACAGACTGTAGAAAAAACGGCCACATGGTAGCCACTTTACAAATGTTGACACTGGCTTCTAGATTTTTAAAATGTTTTTTATACTATTATTTACTTACACCACGGCACTTGTGCAAGCACATAACTCACTGTAGCAACAGAATCCAGGTACCAGGGACGAACTCTGCACCGTCCATCTATCATTTTATCTTTTTCTTTTTTCCGATCTCAGTCTGAGTGTATTTCCAAGTTTGTAATGATGTTGGCTGGTTATTATAGCAGGGTAGGGTATCCTAGTTTGGTGCCAGTTGAAGTGGTTGTGTTGTATGGAAATAAGTCTATGTTCTTAGGAAATAATTGTCTGCCTCTTAAAAATACTAATTTCGTTCTAAATTACTTAAATCACACTATTTAAGTTATACGATTATTTTATTTATTTTTTTGTGTTACTTCTTAGTCAAAGAGTCCACGTAAAAGCACAGTCGGCAGCAGCTCAACCACTACATTTTGGGTTGCAATGTCCCTCATATTGAGGGACTTAGTAGATTGTAAAGTTTGATGTACTGAAGACTCTACTTCCTAAATTTGGCGCAGAGGGTACACTTTAGTGTAAAAATTATGTGACAAATTTTATGCAGGGATAACCGAAACAATAAAAATATACTAAATCAGAAATCAAAAATTTATTTCAACGTAAAGAATTTACATTCTGTTTGTGAAATGTCAATGTACATACACTTATGTATAATGTTAGCCGCTGCCTTGAGGCCGTGTGTAGTGGAGAAAAAGGCAGCGAAAAAAAACTCCACTCTGACCATCTTTTCTCAAATCACCTTTAAGCTAATACAAATTAGGTATGAGTGTTCATATACCAAGAATCTCAAGATCTAAGAATACTAAGGCAAAACACAATACTTCAGTACCTAGCTAAAATGGAAGACAAAAGGCAGCCAATTGCTTGCCTCCGCACCTGCGTGGAACAATAGTGGTATGCTGAGCGGTGTTTACGGAATGTGACTGAGGGTTTTGAGTCTTTGGCAAACAGAGGCTCTACAGACGTACGTAGTACAATGCCCTACAACGTTCTACGCTTACCCATATTCTTGAGCCCAAAGTCTATTGCCCGGTTCCAATATCCACAAAACGCTTCGTTTTTGCTTACGATCGGTTACAATTCCTACGAAATTCCTACGAACCGTCAATAAATTGTATGGAAAACGGATCGTAGCCGGTAGGCGTATATTATAGGAACCGGGCATAAATGTATAGAACGAACAGTTGCTTAGTAGAGTCGTATTAGTATGGTAATGCTAGCAATAAGGGCGCTTTGGGCAGCTGTAAGCTCTTATTGCAATATTAAATAAAGTACCTGGATGACCGAGCTTTGCTCGGTACTTTTTTTGTAATATAAAATTAAAATAATCCTTTTCCAAACAAAAAAAGAACTTGGAAAAAAAGCATCATGACTCGAACCGGGTCTCTTGAAATCGGGCCGAAACGGGTCGCCCGTTTCCCCGTCAGGACTATCCCAACCTTGCAGATAAACGCGAAATTTACCTCTGTAAGTTATTATAGCAAATTTCAATTGCCTTAAAACACGGATAAAACAACGTTTTCTAAAAATGTAACCTAGTTAGATCAATTAAACGCCCCCGAAAGCATCTGCCTACAAAATTTCGTGAAAATCGTTGGAGCCGTTTCCGAGATTCTGATTATATATAAATATATATACAAGAAATGCTCGTTTAAAGAGATTAGATAGATAGATAAATGAAACTTTCCGATGGTATATAAGCACGCACAATTTGGCGCTTTCAGCGATTCAATCTTCTTTGCGAGAGACGCCTGTTTAATTTGTGCGTGTTGTACCATGGTTACAGTAACACCCAGAGTGAGGCCATTTGTACAAATCAAGTATGGCGGCCTCCAGTGTGAATCGAATCCAGGACCTCTGGTTTAGTAGTTTAGTAGACCTACGAGGCAGTTGTAGTTGTTAAACCTATGAGTTTTTTCTATCACTGATGATGCATTTAAATGCAAACCTAACACAAATGACTATATCAAGTTCCATTCAACTAAACATACAAATTAGTACGTTGTGTGGTCTCCTAATCGTTCCGTCGCGTAAAGGCCGATATGCAGAAAGAGCTTTTATCTTTTCTCGCTCGATATTCACTTTCATGCGGACTGAATAAGGGTGGTTTGGGGAGAGCAAACGAACCATTGTTTGAAGCGACTTGATGCTAATATTCTACTGAAGTTGCAGAATGTAAAGAGTTTCAATTCTGCCTCTTTCTCAGCACATTCACACTGTGTATTTGGAGTTAATAAAAGTTTAAGTTTGAAGAAAGTAGTACGTACGTAGATAACGACATTTGTTTAATAGTATGGCATACATATCATTATAAATCATCATCATCATCATCAACCCATTATGTCCCCACCGAGGGGCACGGGTCTCTTCCCTGAGGAAGGTATAGGCCATACTCCACCACGGGGGCCAAGTCCGGATTGGTGGAGGCTTGTAAGACTAGTGGCTGGTCTTACTGTCAGAAGGTTTCAAGCCACCCTGAGGCCTCTGACTTGGCTTTACCACTGCCATGTATGGACGGCAGCCGGCACCAACTGCTTAACGTGCCTTGCGAAGCACGGAATCGCTCGGAAAAATGCCACTAGCGTTAGTCATAGACGGTGACCCATCCATGGACATCCAAGCATCCATGTTGCTTAACCTTAGTGATCGTTTAAGATCACTCAGGCAGCCCAGGCTACGAGCGATTCAATACATACTACGATACTACTAAAATATGTTGCTTAAATCAGAAATGCATAGTTGCCAAATATCTGAGCTATCATTACGTCTGCAACGGTTCTATCTACTAAATCGGCAATTAGATCGCTACATTTGGGAAGCCGATAGTAGTTGATATCAGATAAGGCGATAGTCTGACATTTCAGGTCACTGCGCTTGTTTGTACACCATCTGCGTGTAGTTGGGGTCGTTCCTCTTCTATAGTGGGCCTTTGGCTAATAAAATAAATAAAATCAAAATTACGCAAAGCACTGTTATGAAGAAATGTGATCTTTTTGGAAATATACAATACTTTGTTTTCTTCGTCACATTTCGGCGGATGAACACTACTTGCTTGCATTTTTACTAGGTACAACAAAATGGCTTTTCCTAGGTTTTTCTCGCAAGCGGCGAGTACGGTTTTAGAAGAAGAAGAAGAAGAAGAAGAAAAATTTATTATAACAACAAAACACACGCCACAAAACAAAATAAATCCAAAAATTAAACAATAAAATTAGTACAAAACAAAGAATCAGAAGAAAACAGGAGGAAAATAAAGATCGCGGCGTGTCACTGCTGTTATAAATGGCAGCTGACTCAGCATTATGCTGAAGGAAAAGCCTTCAGCGCTGATTTTCAGTCAGTGCCGAAAATACAGAAAAATAAGGAACATAATACTTATGTACAGAATAGATTAAGTACTTAAAATAGTTTATTACTAAGAAACAGACAAGACTATTAAGTATAAATTAATTAATAAATATAACAAAAATATATATGGATAATGTAATTAAGAAGGAACCAAAATATGTACATAGAAATATACAGAGAAATATTATAGATACAGCACTTCACAGTCCCGCTATGCGATTACAGATTCATGTCTGTAGTTGCGGCGAAGGGTTGGAAGGGAAGGGAGGGGTGGTTTCTGAAGCTCCAGCAGATATGCCCTGAGCTTACGCCCAAAGGCACACCCACTAGTCGCTTCACGGAGAGGAGGAGGAATGTTGTTCCAACACTTGGACGCCGCATACCTGAAACTACCACGGAAAGCCATGGTCCGGTGTGCCGGTGTCAGGATCCTCTCTTTGTGTACATTGCGTTGTCTGGTAGCCCACTTAAGCTTTCTAAACAGATAAGATGGGGTTTTTGTACGTATTACTCCAAAGAGTAGTTTGGCAAGGTGCAAATACCGACGAGCCTCCATGTTCAGAAGCTTTGCTGCGTCCAAGTATGGACTAACGTGGGATCTAGGAGGGATTTTGAAACAGAAACGTGCACATGCGTTTTGCACACGTTGGATCAACCTCTTCGTCCGACCGAGTATACAGCCACCATAGACGACGTCACAGTAGTTTAATCTGGATAATATCAGCGATTCACTCAGCCTGACACGCAAATCAGTGCTGAGGTAATCGCGTATATTATAAAGAATCTTAAGGCGATAGAAACAATTGCTGGCTACGTTTCTTATGTGATTTTCAAAACGCAGTTGACCATCCATAAGTAATCCAAGGTTTTTTGCTTCCATAACCCTTTCCACTAGTTCACCCCTGATAACTATATTATCGGAGGCTAAGGCTTGTACCGTATTATGGATTTGATGTTTTGTACCAAGTACCATGTATTTAGACTTACTCGGGTTTAGCACAAGACAGTTCCTATCAGACCATGACGCGACACGATCTAGATCGCTATTGATGGAGTGGACAGCGGCCCTTATGTCAGATGGTACAGCTGACACATACAACTGTGTGTCATCTGCATAAAGATGACACATGCTGTTCTCCACGACAGAAGCGATATCCGCAGTATACAGGATGAATAGAAGAGGTGCTAAAATAGATCCTTGGGGCACGCCCCTAGATAAACGCTTCGTCGAGGAGAACAACACGGTACCGTCGCCTTTTTCCACTCCAACAACCTGCGCACGGCCAGACAGATAACTGTCAAACCACCGTACTGTAGCACTATCAAATCCATAATATGACATTTTAGATAATAAGAGGGAGGTATTCAGACAGTCGAAAGCTCTGGAGAAATCTAGCAGTACCAGGATTGTGCTTCTCCCCTGGTCAAGTTCAGACAAGATATTGTCCACAACATCAAGAAGGGCTGTTGCTGTCCCTCGACCTTTTCGAAAGCCTGACTGCAATTCAGGTAGTATGCTATTTTCCTCCAGATATTTCGACAGTTGATCACACACTGCCCTCTCTATTATCTTAGAAAGACAAGGAAGAATACTGATAGGGCGCAGATCGGAGATATGAACTGGGTTAGGTTTTTTAGGGAGCGGAATTACCTTCGCAGTTTTCCAGTCAGTTGGAAAAGTGTTAGTCAATATGCTGTGGTTTATTATACCAGTCAAAATCGGCAGAGTCCGCGGCATTGTCAGTAGTAACATGTTGATGTTAATCAGGTCAAGTCCAGTAGCATTAGTCTTAATTGTCCTTAGAAATTTTAGTTACCTCAAACGGTGTCAATGTACGCAACTTGAAGTTGGTGGCCCTACAGTGTCGGTGAAATTCATAATAAGTAAGGTCAGAGATAGTTACGTCAGGTCTTCCAGGAACACTAATAAAGTGGTTATTAATTTCGTCAGGGTCGTTATAGTGTGAGGGCAGCTCCACATTTCGCTTGCTCGGCAGAACTGTGCGCTTGAGACTCTTCCACAGACGTTTCGAGTCTCTAACACGATTTACTTGTTCCTCGAAAAAAGCACACTTTTCGTGATGTAGGGCAGAGAGTACAAGGTGTTTAAAATCGAGGTAGTACTTTCTGTGACTTTCTAGCCTTGTAACCTTGTACCTCTTGTGTGCTTCGTCTCGTAGCCGCATCATCAAGCGCACGTTGCTTGTGAGCCACGGCTTGGGAGCCTCCCTCACAACTATAGTCCGAGTGGGGGCATGAAGGTCAAAAAGGTCTATTATAAGTTTAGAAAATACTTGTACCACCATGTTTTATGGTATGTCCAGTGAAAAGATCAGTGTTGTGTGACATATTCCAGAATTATATATACGTTTAAAGTAACTATGTATCTTCTATTATGTAGCCGTGATTACATCCTACTGCAAGGCAAAGGCCTCCCTGGAACTTCTCCACTCCTGTTCGTAGCGATCTTTTGCCCACCCGGTAGAAAGGTAGTTCCGTCGTCTCAGCTTAGTAACTAATTACCTGTAAACGACAAGTTGATTCAATTTCGAAATCCAGGCTTTTTTCTTCTTGCATTTTTTTTCTCGATTTCATCGCAATGAAAAATAGATTTGCTAATGTGTAAAAGCAGTATATGGCGTGTCGGAAATAGAACAAACCTTCGTGCCCAATTAGCTGTCACTGTTCATTCGACAATCAATTTGAGTGCAATGGTCCATGTTGGCACGTTACGGTAATATTGGTTTATCAGTGATTGCTAAGACACAATCTTTGGACAGACATCCCACACGACCATAATTTGCTTGCAAGTCATTTTGCTGTTTATGTATAATGTGTTTATGTTTATTGACGACCCCTGTGGCGCAGCGGTTAGCGCATCTGACTACCATGCGAGAGGTCCCGGGTTCGAATCCCGGCTGGGGACAAAAAAAAAGAAACCCAGGTCTTGGATGTTTACATGTTTATGACGTCGCTGTTTCTGGTTCCCACGACACAGATATCCTAGTGTGGGGCCAGAAGCAATGTATATGCCTGTATGTAAATGTTATGTTATGTTAATCACTAATTTACTGCCACAAGGGTTGTCTGGAAAAAAAAATCTGCTGACTAATCCCCGGTTTCCCGTACATAAACAAACTGAAAAAAAACTACAACTTTTGCAATGAGATTGTTCACATTTAATTGATTATAAATATATAGGATAATTTGTACGTTATTCCTTTAAGAAAGTTAGATGAAAATGGGTAAATTAAAAAAAAAAAATTTGTACTGAATCTTATACTTTATACTTTATTGCACACGAAACAGTACATCGATCATTACATTAAAACAACATGTACAAGGCGAGCTTATCTCTGTAAGAGGTAATCTTATGTTTGTCTTTTAAAAGTTCCATGAGTTAGCATGCTACAAACGAATTAAAAATCGGTCAAGATTTCATTTAATCCCGCTTTCTATTCGCCTTATGAACCCTCAATTCGTCAAGTAGTGTTCTTAAAGTAGAATTGCGGAAACTCTCATAACACCACAAAAAATTACAAGCCCTTGATACCTTAGCAACAGCGAGTAAAATTCAGCCTGGCAACAGTGATGAAAACAGACTTACTGAGCAATTTTCTGAGCGATATCGCCATACCCTTCACTCTTACAAATGGAGAAAGAGAGAGAAGACTAAGTAACGGGACACAGTCCATTAGCCAGAGACACATTATTCAGCTGTTTCAAGTTCAGCTTCATTATCATTAACATAACATCCTGCCAACCACCGTTGCCATCTCATTCGAAATACATAAAGCTGGGAGCTCGCAAATAAGCTATCGGGGCGAGTTTATGATAGGTACTCATCATGTTATGGGCCGTTTCAGCTAACGACGCGGCGAATGAGCCTCCTTGCAATCTAATTTAGTGAATACCTTACTGCGCCAATATCGGCAGTGTTTCAAACCACCACGCGCCACCAAAAAAACTATATAAGCCTTGGCGCACACTAGCGACACGCAACAGCTCTGCAACTAGACGCGACGACAGGCTACAGCGGTCAATTCACATATATATTTTATAGAATAGTATAGCATTTATTCAGGTGCCACAACACACATTTTAAATATTATAACTAAAATGCATAGCCTAATTACAGACAAAACCATAACTTATTATGTTACTAATACTACACATAACATAACAATTACACAATTGAAACTGAAAAATAGAAACAAAAAAAATCATATAGTGTTACACTCTTAGGGTGGCCTGTGTGTCATGGTAACAGAAAAGGTTTCTGACTCAGCATATGTCACGGGTCCCCATTGGAGAACTCGTGACGCTGATATTCTGTCAGAACCTATAAAGTGACGGACGAGCAACCAACGGCAGCAATCATGAGAATATATAACAACAAATAATACATATATTGTAACGAGGTGCCTTGTTGCCTTTTTATTATTTTCGGCCACCTACTATTCCAAATTTAATTAGTATTTGACTCTTGCTGCAGTGTTCGGACGTATCTGGCTCAGATTATCCTCAGATTCCATCCAAGCTGCACCTAAACGTCATTCTTTTTCTGTTTTTCACGACCCGGAGTATCTTATTCTCAATGTTATTATATAAATCATCATAAAATATTTAAAAAAGACACATATTTATTACGTAAGTGTTCTTTTTATATTTCTACTGTATTTTTATATTTATCTTTTATACCTTAGCCAAGACCTTTATTTTTGTATTGTTGCCAGGTGCCTTTCCTTTACATTTAAAATCAAATATAATTATCGCACCTGTTCTTAATCCTCGTGCGACAATATAACAAATACCTCCATGTAAATAATATTTAACAGTAAAAGCAATATTAGATAGCAATGAAAGGACTTACGGCTAATGTGAAGCAACAATACAGAGGAAGCACGCAACAAGAGACCAAACCTTCGCTTGACTAAACATATTAGACCTAACATTTATCGATCTTGAACTAAAATATGTATTTAAAATTAAAATAATTATTAGATATTATGAAAATTTAAAAGCATTTCTGGTGTTGCAAAGTAAGTTACTTAGGTGGAATGTATCTGTGAAGACAACAAATACTCTTTAAGTTTTAATTTAAACGGATAAATTGATTTTAATGATCTAAATGGTGGCGGGATATTATTCCAGCATTTGGTAGCTGCGTACCTAAAGCTCCCACGGAAAGCAACGGTTTTATGTGTTGGACAAAGTATATAACACATTCTGCGTCGAGTGTATGCTGAGGACAGAGACTCTGTTGACCACTTAAGTTTGTCGCATAAATACTTGGGGGAACCAGACCTGATTACACCAAAGAGTAAACAAGCCAGGTGATAAATACGTCTACTTTTCATGTTTAGTATACCTCCGCTATTAAGGAAGGGGGTGACATGAGACCAAGGTGGTATATTAAAGCAATAACGGGCACATGCATTCTGTATGCGCTGAATTAGGCGATGCGTCTTAGCGTAGAGGCAGGGGCCATAGACAGCAATACAGTAATTAAGCTTTGACAGAACGAGCGCCTCACAAAGCCTTACCCGGAGTTCCTCACTTAGAAAGCCACGAATCCGGTACATAACACTGAGGCGGTAGAAACAAGTACGAGTAAGTTCCGCAACGTGACTCTCAAAGCGGAGTTCCTCATCAAAAATAACGCCAAGATTTCCACTAGTTTATCACCAATGCTTACTAAAAGAGATTTTGCTGAAATGGCACGAACTTGGTGTTTGCTACCGATAATCATATACTTAGACTTGGTAGGATTAAGCGCTAGGGAATTCTTAGTAGACCAAGCAGAGACCCTATCTAGATCAGCCTTTAGTGAAGCTACAGCTTTTTCGGCATCAGAAGGTGAGCAATGGATATATAATTGTAAGTCGTCGGCGTACAAATGATATCGACAGTTTTGAATACTGTGTATAATATCACTGCTATAGAGGGCGTAGAGTAAGGGTCCAAGAATGGACCCTTGTGAAACACCACGATCCACCGGAGCAACCTGTGATCTTATACAGTCACCATCACGCTTATACAAGACCACTTGCTGGTGTCTATTTGTGAGGTAGCTGTTTAACCACTTGACTGTATCAATCCCAAAGCCGTAGTATGAAAGCTTAGATAGCATGAGGTCTATATTTATATAGTCAAAGGCTCTCGAAAAGTCCAATAAAGTCAATATGGTACCCTGTCCGTTGTCACGCGCTGCCAAAATATTATCGACCACATCTAATAAAGCTGTGTTGGTAATATGCCCCTTCCTGAAGCCCGATTGACGCTCTGGAAGAATCCCGATACGCTCTACATAAGATGCAGTTTGGGAGTAGACCACTTTTTAGACTAGACTACTTTAGACAGGCATGGTAGAATGCTTATTGGTCGAAGGTCTTCGATGTTTCTGGGGTTATTGATTTTAGGGATAGGTTTCACAAGTGCCATCTTCCAAGAATCAGGAAAGGTGTTTGTCAAGATTGACTTATTAATCATGAAGGAAGTGACATTATTAGCATATCTAAAGTTAGAAGATCTGCACCTTGAGCATTTGATCGCATGTGCTGAATTATATGCGCAATGAAGGTTTCATCAACTGTACTTAGATTGAAGGTGGACGAACAGAATCTGCCGAACTCGAAGTAAGTCAAATCTGATACAGTAACCTCTCCATTGCCTGGGATTTTGTTCGAATCTCCGCACACTTGGCGTCAGAGTCGCGGAGTCGCGACGACAAGACGCCAGAAGCAAATCACAACGTCGCGGCTGACGCGGCGACTTGACGCGGCGACAAGTCGCCCTGTTTGCGATGGCTCTATGCAATGACTATACAAACAGCTACAATGTGTTATCCAACGACGCAAGGCCTGAAAACCGTTTCTTTAGTACGAGTAGTATTAGCAACTTGAATACAGCAATACTGGAACGATCCGTCTTTGTGACTCTCGAGACTGTTGAGCGGTGAATCGGTTGTTGTTCAACAATGAGTTTGTATTGTTAATTTATTTAATAATGTGAAACTAATCCCCTAGTCTGATTTTTTTGTAGCAACTTAAAAAATAACCCAGTTCTAATAATAAAAAGTATAAAATGTCAACTTTATTCTTTATTTATATCGATACTGAAAAATCTCTAACAAGCATTGCTTTATATCAAAATCACACTTTGAATACAACCCGCTGAAGTATACAAATTCATCGGAGAAAGACTAGGTACCTATGCATCTTGAACATCGCACGAGATAGTCAAATCATATCACTCTTGAATTAATTAATCAACAAAAAACACTTTCAAACTATGTGCCAGCCATTTTTAAAAATCCCTTAAATATGTCTAAAGACTAGTAGATACTTTTTAATCCACAGTGATGGTGTGCGTTAGCTAAGATAATGACACCAATTACTCTATTTAATCGCATCCGATGTCACAAAATCTCTTCATTAATACATTCCCTTTGTCTTCAAGAAAACAGGACTTGCTTCACTGTAGCTGGCGTACTTGATCTGGCATCATGGCAAGATGAGCGAGATTAGGACGTGATTATGCTTTGCACAGGACTTAACTGAAACGGCCTTGGATACTCGTAAATGGAAACAGAAGTGCAATAGCTGAAGAGGTTAATAGGTATATAAGTAGTTAAAAGACGACATAGCGGGGACAAAATAACGCACCCTTGCAAGAACAACCTGATATTTCAATGAAAACCATTTTTTATTCATAGAAAATTATTTTTTTATCGCGATTTTATTTACGCCAAAAACGCCGGAATAATAAGCAAAAGAGACACTGCATCACGTTATAGCGCTATCTCTGTCGGCCATTACTTTGAAACCTTTAAAAAAATGCTCTCATGTAACGTAAGGGTTCCGAAATAACACGTTGTTCTTGCAAGTGTGCGAAAGTCGTTCTTACGTCAAGTTAAACTTTTGTAGTCTCTATAATATGAGTGTGCCACTGTAGGGTAAAAGCCTACCCCGTACCAAACCAAGATTGAATTTAATTTAAGATCTATAAAGTAAATCGTTTGATCTATAATTTTACTGACAGTGACTCACTAGTCTCATTACTGGGGAACATCGAATATGACTTAAACCGACTTGGACCTCTTTCTTGTATGAGTATTTAACTGCAATTGTTCTTACAAAAGTAGATTTCGATGGCAACTTAAGTGGGATTAAATGTACCTAGTAGTGTGAGTCGTCCTTAGAATACATCGCCCTTTCGTTTAGTCGAATTAACAAACAATATTACAAAACTTCTGACATTAAGACCAGCCACTAGTCTTACGAACCTCCATCCACCAATCCGGACTTGGCCCTCGTGGTGGAGTATGGCCAATACCTTCCACACGAAAGAGACCCGTGCCCTTCGGTTGGGTCATAATGGGTTGATGATGATTACAATGGTACAAAATTGCCATTAACTGGGTCTCACTCCGCGGATGTCCGCAAAAGTGGCCTACCAAGGTGGAGATAACATAACATAACATTTACATACAGGCACTTAAATTGCTTCTGGTCCCACACTAGGATACCCTGTGACTTGGGAACCAGAAACAGCGACGTCACAAACATGTAAACATCCAAGACCTGGGTTTCTTCTTTTTTTTTTTGTCCCCAGCCGGGATTCAAATCCGGGACCTCATACATGGTAGGCAGATGCGCTAACCGCTGCGCCGCAGAGGTTGTCAAATGGAGATGGCGGGGCGACCTACCAATCTTTCTGCCAGGGTGGCTGAGGAATAGCCGGCGACGGATAGAAGTTCAGAGCTACACGGGAGGCTTTTGCCCACTATTGGAACACAAAACGGCTAGAAGAACCCAATCCTCAGATCTGGCGTGTCGGTCTCGGCAGATGAAAGAAATACACACCTGTGTACCATCACATCATCACATCACACTTCACACTAATATTATACAGGCGAAAGTTTGTGAGTGTGTATATGTTTGTTTCTTCTTCACGTCTAAACGGCTGGAGCGATTTTAATAAAATTTGGTATGGAGTTAGCTGACACCCTGGATTAACACATAGGCTACGTTTTATCGCGGGAAATAATCTTATTCCCGTGGGAAAATCGATGAACCGCGGGTAACACCTCGGGGCACAGCTAGTTTTCTATAAAAACACTAGCTGACCCGGGAAACATTGTTTTGCCAGATAGGGGTATGAAAAATAGATAACAATCTATTCTCAGACCTACCGATTGTATATATAAAATGTCATCGAAATTGGCCAAGCCGCTTCGGAGGAAATATTAGATTTAATTTTTTTTTACTTTGATGGACAGGCCACTGCAAAATCACGCCGACTGCGCGGATTTTTGCTCAAGCTTACTGCCGGGCACCATATCAATTTGTCCATCCTGTCACGTGATCCAATTCCGCAGCGCAGTGTTATTGGACAATTCAAATGCAACGTAAATGGTTGCATCAAATGAAGACTAATGAAAGCAATGGCTGTTTATTCACTTGGACATTGTATACTGAGCAACAGATGGTCGCACCACTGCGCTATAAACACACTAAATAAAACCTTTTGTTTTGAACTTTATTAGCCCCTTCGATTCAATTTTCAATTCAATTTTCGCTTGTTAATTTATTAAGGCCCTGTTTCACAATGTTCAAATAAAGTTCCAGATAAGCTATCCGCAATCAGGGCTGCCGTTTGTTCTAAATTTAAATAAATTGTCCTATATTGCGTGTGTTCGTTTAAGGCTTCAAATTTAGAACAAACGGCACCCCTGGTTGCGGATAGCTTATCCGGAACTTTATCTGCAGATTGTGAAACAGGCCCTAAATATTGAAAAGAGATACATAAAATAATAAACGCAACATATTCAAAGTTACTTATATAATAAGCGAACTGAAAAGATAGAAATTCACTTTTTTTGTTTTGATTTCAATAATTATCAAAAAAGGCAGTCGAAAACGTCAAATAGATGATTTGATGATATAATTTCTAAATCGGCTTATATTGAATACCCCGGAACTGTAAAATACGTAATATCCAGGAGGCACAAAAGACTGCATACTGAAAAAAAATGTTGCCACATGAAACCGAAGTAGACCTTTAATACAATGTAATTTCAATGTTTATAATGGTTTGTTCAAATATTTAAAGATATCGTTTAATGTTACAAAATCACCTATAATTGCATATCCGAGGAAAGCCATCGATATAGACATCAAATACTGATGGTTTTGTTTTTGTCAACCTCATTTTTTATTTGTTAATTTAATAAAGTTATTAATAATTTGTATTTTGTATTATCTTTCTGTGTGAGAGATAATGCTTATTTACCACGCACTCAAGCTTAAAGTGAAAGACAAATAAATGTGTTTGGCACTCAGAGCAAGCGTATAAAATATAGGCTTCTATAAAATCTCACGCGAAAAGAGTGGCGGGTGCATCTATGTTGTTCTAAAATCACTTTGTGTATGATTGATAAGCTTTGATAAGCTTTTAGTGATATAAAATGGGTCCCACGAAGCTCTCGAATGCAATTTCACTGAACAACACTGTATAGTACTACATGGCTAGTGTAAATGATAAAGAAATAGTACATCATTATAATGTTTCCGAATTATGGCATCTCGAGCAGTTGTAGTGTTAGTAAACCTTGGTGCCAAGTGAGAAAACAAAATTAAAACACATAGCCTAGCGATGTTTATCACATTCAAAGGCACATACAATTGAAAATGAACATGACATGTGGAGGGAAACAGGCAAAAACTCTCAGAGTTACTTAAATTAATTTGTTTTTATTAGAAATTAAACACAAATGCGTCATCCATCACCCGACTGCGGATGATAATGTGTTGATGTACATTTAAGTACCTGTGTAAGAATGTGCGATCCTATGATTGCAACCTTTTTTGCTAGAAGTTCCCTTCGTAGTTATTAACAAACAGAAATTATTTCTCATACTTACAGTTCACTTAACTAATTCCATCGAAAACATTATACCAAAATATCTAAGTCATACAGCAAAATTCACATTAAAAGCTTCGTCCACAGTGTCAAAGTAAAATTGATGAAAAGAAATATTATATTATTAGACAATAAACAAAAATAATAATAAACCAAAACAAAGTCACAAAGCCAGTCAATCAAATAAACAGGCCCGAGCCCATACCCATTAAAACGAAGTGATTATATTCTCTGTGCCCATGACACTGGCAGCATAACCGCGCTGCAAAAGCCACGGTTCTTGAGACGTCGTCATTAATATGAATCGTGCATGACAAAAGTGATTTTTAGTACCCATGGCTGTGAACCTTAGCCAAAAAACTTAGGACTAAAAGTAGATAGCTTAACGCGAAAAGCGCTCGGTTTTTGCATAAATGCCATCGAGGCCGAGGTCCGTGATCCTATCATCTCGTTCGTGGTCCCGTCGTTCTCGGTCGTGGGTCCTTAAAATCATTATTAATATGACTGAGAGATAGTACGACACTTTATGCAAATTCGATCTGTAAGTAAATTATCTATTTCCTCGACGGCGCTAGTCCGCTAGTGTTACCTCCTGTTATGTATGTACGCCCCTAAACAGCTACCTATGTATGTATCCTTAATCTTGCTACTCATCAATAGATGGCGCCGCTAATGCTTATTTATGACAAAAAAAACGCGACCTTCTTATACTTACTACATTCTATTACTAGATTACTACTAAATATTGCGACTCGTGTAAAGTTAATCTCGCTTGATCAGATACCTAATTTAAGGTTTCTAATGCAATGCATTTTTTTTTCTTTCGTGAGTACAATGAAGATACCAACAATGGTATGATCGCCAGTCAAACATTATAGGTACTCGAAGCATGAACGCGTTGTTTCCGCTTCGTAGACTTCAGTGATTTTTATGGCTTTACAAACTTTATATTTTTCACTTCGTAGTCGTAAATAAAAATATAAAGCCTATACAATGTTAACATCAGATTCCGTTGTTACCTTGTTGCATTCGCAGTATATACAGTGTGTAATTTTATAAATTTTATCCCATAGGGGTATTCAGTAAATATTTAAAATAAATATCCCTAATTACACTTCATCATCCACCCATTATGCCCCCACCGAGGGGCGCAGGTCTCTTCCCTGAGGAAGGTATAGGCCATACTCCACCAAGGGGGCCAAGTCCGGATTGGTGGAGGCTTGTAAGTGGCTGGTCTTACTGTCAGAAGGTTTCAAGCCGCCCTAGCCTCTGACTTGGATTAGCGACAAAATTTAATTAACACTTAATTACACTTATGCCATACTACGTATTAAATAAATTTCATTATTTTTACATACATACGTAAGCTCACGCCTATATCCCAGAGGGGGTATTCAGACACCAGGGACTGGCACCTGCCACAATCCGGACAAATCACTTTCGCTTATTAATTAGACATAGTTTGGCAGAAATATTCCAACCCACAACATATTCTTTTTTGAGTTAAATATACCTAAATTAGGTTTCATGTATTTTGTGTGTAACAATATCTTCATTGGGGGGGGGGGGGGGTGACAAAATCGTGTGACGTAATTTATGAATGTCCCCTTACCGTCCATTGTTCATATCAGAAACGGTGCTGTGTTCGCCGTAACTTACTTAGGCGCACAGAAACACTGGAACGGCGACTGATTGTAGAGATTTTTCCGTCTTTGCGAAAAATTGCAACCATTTCCGTTTTATATTTCAGCACACTGCGGGAAATCCCTCAAGGCGGCCGGCGACGTGAAGTATAAAATTCTCTTCTCGAGGGCGCGTTATGTATGAGGCTACTTTAGTGTTATTGCTCTATGCCGTAACCAGAAAAGGGAACATTGTAAGGAAAACTGTTTAGACTATGCATAAAAAAAATCATAATCAACCCATTATGGTTTGGTTGGTTTACCCCACTGAGCGGCACGGGTCTCTTCCCTGAGGAAGGTATAGGCCATACTCCACCACGAGGGCCTAGTCCGGATTGGTGGAGGCTTGTAAGACTAGTGGCTGGTCTTACTGTGACAAGTTTTCCACTCCTTCCAAAACCTTCCAAAAGACTTAATTGTATGGAGTAGTCTGATTTAGCCCTTCTGTTTCCGGTATGTCACACCACACTGTTACATTCTGGAACTTTTTTCCCAAGTAGGTATCTCATACTCCTACTCCAAACTCTCATATTATACATTCCTATTTTGACTGTTTCGTGTTGTCTAACTGCGCAACCCGAGTGAGTGGAAAGTTACGTAATATAAGGGCTGGTAATATAAGGGTATACCTATATAATACAATCACTTGAATTGTGTAGTGTGGAAGTTATTATTATTATTAAGGTAAACAATTATAATTGTTGAAAATTAAATAACGATTTGATTACTTAGTCTCACAGATATTATGACACAAACAACCTAAGGGAATAGATTGACCGAGATTATGACACAAAAAAAAAGGGAATAGATTGACCCTTTTGTTTATAAAGTAACACACGAAAACCTGTGTAAGAACCCTTCTACCTTATGCATCACATAATCATCACATAATGAAGACACGGATTCCCGTAACACAACGTTACATTTTGTTTATTATTTTCTCATGTTTTTCACATTCACATGAGTCCACGATTTCACCGTAAGCCCGAAGCGGATGTTGGCGTTCAGCCATGAGAACTTTAGACGGACTTTTAAGTTAAATTTTGTTCCGTAAAGATGAAGATGGAGTGTCCTGAATTCCAAACGAGCATTATAATAACAGTGTAGAAGAGCAGTATTTTATACTTACCAAATAGTTTGGGATAGTTTTGGCTACAGAATACTTTAGAGTTGTAAGCGTATCAAGAGACATACACCTAGTATCAGAAGCGTATACCCTAAGTTTCTTGTACGCTAACAAGCTGTTCTAATCTACTGTTAATACCTGTCAGATAGCCAAAGTGCATACGAAAAAAACATTCGACAGGCTGTTAACAGTAGATTAACACATTGTTAACATATGGGAATCCGGGGGTTAGTCTTCTAGCTAGAAGATTTGTCGTAGGAATATTATAGCGAAGACGGAGACAATTTAATGAGCATGTCCTAAATATTGACAATAGTTACAATTTCATATCTTTTTGTAAATAAATGTGAGACTGAATTCGACCTTATAAATTTGTTTTCGCTGTGAATGATAGTATTTTTAATATGTTTGAATGAATATGTATATATAATATAACATGTCGGCATTTCGTAAAAAAAAAAATATAATTATATTTAATAGGTAATTATTTATGGTATTTACTTTAGCACGAATCGGGAGTCTTTTTAGTTTTCTTTATTTTAATAGAGCCATTGTAACACTAGAAACTAACAGATCGTATGATCTCAGTTGATGATTTAGTTCTTATTCTGAGGTTGATGATGTTTCTTCCGTGAATGACGTACTTCTGCTTGCGTATATTTTGGTTCTTTTTGTGCGGTTAAAAAAATATTATAGCAACCCAAACCTACATATTCAGGCCAGGCTCTAAAAAGTATATTAACTACCGAACTATTTTTTAGGGCAATGCTTTTGGTAAAAATACCTTAGAGAACACTTTAAATTACAATCTACTATACTTTAGCTCGCAGTGTGTATTACTGATTATCATTACTCACAATTTGTTAAGTCTGTTAAGTGTTAGGTAAAGCGAAGGTAAGATAAGAATATTTATAATTGCACACAAGAAACAAGAGACAAATAAAAGTTAAAATTAAAAAAATAGGTGGTGTTATTGCTAGCAGCAATTTCTTCCAGACAACCTTGTGACGTGTGAAAGGTTGTCGAAGGACAAAGAGACACAGGTAGTTAGTGCAAACACAAGTAAAGAAATTCTCAATTCAGAAACCGGCCCTCTGGAGCCTCTTTGAATTTGATGGTTACTAACATATTGAGGATATTTGGGAATGTTACAAGTGGTTGATATTGAGGATATTTGGAGATGTTAGCAGTAGCTAACGGCGACTAGACGCGACGACAGGCTACGGCCGTCAATTTTCCTATATAATATGTTTTTCGAAGCTCCGCACACTTGGCGTCAGGTCGCGGAGTCGCGACGACATCGACAAGACGCCAGAGTGCTTATACTGAGTTTTTTCATTCACTCTCGATAGTGAGAGCGTCTGCGATTTGCATAGGAGTAACAAAGAGACAAATAGATGGCGCGCTTTGTCACTCCTATGCAAATCGCAAACGCTCTCGCTATCGAAAGTGAATGACAAAACTCAGTATACGCACTCAGAAGCAAATGACAACGTCGCGTCTGACGCGGCGACTAGACGCGGCGACAAGTCACCCTGTTTGCGATGGCTCTTAACCTGTACAATTTTTGGTGGGCCGATGGCCTCACATAATTGGTCTTTTCAAGATCAAAACGCAACTGATTATTAATTTAAAAACATAAAGCTAAAATGATTGTAACATTCCTGTTTCCGTTGCCGCAGGTTCTACTGGGACCTGTGTATGCTGCTGCTCCTGGTGGCCAACCTGATCATCCTGCCAGTCGCCATCTCCTTCTTCAACGATGACCTGAGCACGCGCTGGATCGCCTTTAATTGCCTCTCAGACACCATATTCCTTATAGATATCGTTGTTAATTTTAGAACAGGTGAGAGTCCTCGCAATTATATTGAGTTAGATTATGTAACCTGCTAAGTCCTGACCTGGAAAAGAACAATCGAACACTATAGCTCTTTTCAAGGTCAGGACTATAGACAAATCATGCCTACAAAAAATTTGACCTTAGAAATATTAACTTCTTATTATTTCTAAATCAGTCATCCAAACTCATAAAATGTTTAGCCGACTTGCCCAAAACGAAATGGTCAATAGCATGTTTTTCTTTTCCAGGAATTATGCAGCAAGATAATGCAGAACAAGTGATATTAGATCCCAAGTTAATAGCGAAGCACTATTTGAGGACATGGTTCTTCCTGGACCTCATCTCTAGTATACCACTAGATTATATTTTCTTGATCTTCAATCAGGTAAACGTACGTTGCAATTTGGCCATGTTGTTCTATTACATTAAAGTTTTGTTTTTTGAGATTCTGTTTCAGCTTCGGTGTTCTTTTGTTCAGAGCCCTTTTAGTTGTTGTTGTTTATTTTCGTTGGTGTTACTTTTCGTTGTCTCTCGTTTGTGACTCTGTCCTACTCCACGAGCACGTCCAAGGCGACATCGAGGTTGATCTGTAGTCTCCCAATGGGTTTATCAAAATACGTAAAGGTTTGACTCTTTAACGTTATCTGATTTACATTTCTCCAACAATTTGTTTTTTCTAAAGCAACTTCATTGTTATATTTCTATTCCTCGACACCATTCTAATGTTTTATGCACTTTATTTCATCATCTTCTTAGTACCCCATATGATTCTTTGAGTTTTATTATTCTTCATCCTCAATACGGTCCTACAAAAGATAAACGGTAAATCGTATGGGTTGCTGACTCCCAATTTTCTAAGGTTGTGGGAACTAAAACGATTTTCTAACAGCACTTTTTGACTCTGTGCACCTGCTGTCGATTCTATTGGATTGCACTTGTACTGATCCAATGTTTTTACTTGTAATTGTTTTAATGTCTATGGCGCATGATGTCTCTTTTTCCATATTCTTAATGTTTCCAACATGTTCATGTATATTTTCCTATGATCTGTTGTTATTTACTTTGATGATATCTCTAGCATGTTTCTTAATATGCTTTTGTATTAAAAACTATTCCAAATTCTCCCAGTTTGGTTTTTGGAAGGTATTTCGAGTTTTGTGTTTCTTGTCTGTTTAACAACATAACTTTACAACATGACCAAATTGTCACATTTTATTAAAACCACTTAATACTACTTATTCATATCTTAAGCCAACATTTTCAGATAGATAGATCACACTTATTGTGAAATAAATAGCTACGCAGGTACCTATAGGTAACAAAGCTCGGCAACTAATGTTCTCAACAAATCACAGAATTTACAATATAACAAAAAGTAACAAAAGTCATAGTTATAAGTAACATGTTTAACTTTTTGCTTAAGCACTTTCCTTTGGCTGACAGGAATTTTTATTTACTGTAAATGCAGCAACTATGCATGTCATTACACTTCGGCTGTAAAAAATATCTTGTTGTAGGTTGAGAGGAGCTTCATTTGAGATCGATTTGACCACAATTTGCTAAACTAGACAGAATAGTTTTCTGAATATCTTGAAAGGAAAAAAAGGAGAAAAAGAAATATCTTTTTTAATTCCGCTGATATTATCATCATATTATTATTTAGACTACGTGTAAAATTACATGGTAGTCCACCCTCTGACTAGTCTGTGCATTGTGCTCGAACGAGCTCTCGATTACCTTCTCGCGTGTTATCAGCAACTTAAACCATTGAATTGTGTCTGCAGGATTTTAGTGAAAGCTTTCAAATACTGCACGCGGGGCGCGCACTACGGATACTGCGGCTGGCAAAGTTGCTGTCTTTGGTCCGTCTGCTTCGACTCTCCAGGCTCGTCCGATACGTCTCACAATGGGAGGAAGTATATGTAAGCATGACGGCTTCTAGTCCCCACACGATGGGAACACTTAACCAATGACACAGCTCTAACGACATTACCCTCATATTACTAACAAGACATGTACTAACAGCAATACTAATGCAGCGGCGGTCTTTATTAATGGTTGCATATCCACCTGTAAATATTGCAATTAATCTAGAGTTGCGAAGTATGTTATGCGAAGCGTAAACTGTTCATCCTACAGTGGAAAATGCAAGGTTAAGTTTGTAAAGTAAATTATTAATAACTTAGACACGTAGTAGCCCTACCTCGTGTGTTGGATATTTTGTTGTGATCCTGTTTAATATTATTATGCTATCCCACCCTCCACTGTATGTGAGCCCACGACCCGCTCTGCACTTCTCTACTGCTTCTCTGCAAGCTTCTTTCCGCCTGAGCACGCTCTCTCTCTCTCCGTGGCATCTGTCTATCTCTCTTTTTTCGAGCTCTGTGCGTCCGCGCCGCGAACGACCGACCTATCCGCACCCGCGCGTCACCGACCAACCGATCCGAAACGCGCGCGACCGCTTGATCAGCTACCCGCGCGCGACCGTCTAATCCAATAACCGCGCGCGACCGCGACTACTCACGTCCGCGTTATTATTTGCACAACTGTTTATTACTGTTTCGTTGCAGCTTTTTCGGTGCCTTTAGAATGTAGAGTTGCGCTGATGCCCTAGTGATAGTGACACTAGGCATGCCCGTAGAGCCTATACTGTACCTTACTGAACTACATCAAACATCTTCAAGCCAGAATTCACAAGAGCATTACAAGAACAAGAGCATATCACAAGAGCAATCTGCTAATCAGTATGCTGACGCTACAATAGTTTTAACCACAAAGTAGAGTCAATCGCAAAGATATAAAGTTGAAAGAAAGCCCTAAGCCGAATACGATTGGGGAGAGAAGATGTGTTGGCGAGTGTCGCGGAGACAGAAATAGTCAGTGAGAAGCAACGGAGAAGTGGGGTGTCCGGGGAGGGCGTGTGGCACTGCAGTAAGAGTGTTGTGTGCAGATGTGCCCTGCGCCGGCACCGCAGCCGGCGGCGGAGCCGGGCGCCGGGCGCGACCTCGCCTCGCAGGTGCCTGTCGCCGCATGCGTGTAGCCTACTGTAGCTAGTCCGTCGGTGTTAGTGCATCCCCGTGTGCCCCGCACGCCCACCCGCCCCGCGTGACCCGCGCACCGCCGCCGGTCGACCGTCCCGCGCGCCTGCCTCTCTTCCTACTATCTCGTGTTTCTCGCTTGTTTTCTAGATCTTGCAGAATCTTCAAAAAAAGCGCACGGAACGGAGGGGACGCCTCAGCTCCGAAGTTTCCAAAAAGAAGGGTCGCACCAAAAGCAATCTAATCTTCAAGGTAACCATGGAGCCGGCACGAGCCGGCGCGCATGTGCTCGCTCGCTTAGCATGCTCCCGGCGCCGTTGGCGTCCTAGACCGCTGCGTTCGCTTCGCTTCCTCTGTTGTTCTGTTCCACCAGACTCGTCCCCGCGCCGGCGGATGGCGCGCGAGGGGCGGCGGCGCGCGCGGGGAGGTCCGAGGCGGCCGCGGCTCCCCGCGCGCGCTTCCAGCCGCACGCATGCTGCTGACTCGACCTTCACACGTTCAGTTCATGTTTTGTTTCTCACTACTGTACTAACCATCAATAGTTTTATCATCGCGATGCTTCCTCGAGCGTCCTTGTCGCGCGCAGTCCGCACGGCTTCCTTTAGAGATAATCTGAAACGGCCTGCCGCCTATTGATCACTCGACCGGTCTGTTCGCAGTTCCTCAACATGGCGTCAGTATTCATGCGGATATTCAACTTGATCTGCATGATGTTGCTCATCGGCCACTGGTCAGGATGTTTGCAGTTTCTCGTACCTATGCTGCAGGGGTTCCCGGCGAACTCCTGGGTGGCTATCAACGAGTTACAGGTTTGGTTCACTTACACTTTCTTGTAACATCATTTCATCGCCACATTTAACTTCATCACCGGCACCCACAAAGTAAACTTGCCCTTTTTAAAATTTTCAGGAAGCGTTTTGGTTGGAGCAATATTCGTGGGCGCTCTTCAAGGCCATGTCTCACATGCTATGCATCGGGTATGGTCGGTTCCCGCCCCAGTCTCTAACGGACATGTGGTTGACCATGCTTTCCATGATCTCCGGGGCCACCTGCTACGCACTCTTCCTCGGTCACGCCACAAACTTGATCCAGAGTCTTGACTCTTCCAGAAGACAGTATCGAGAAAAGGTGGGTGTTTATTTGAATGATATAATATTTTGGTCGTGTCGAAAATCGCCAACGAGCGTGAATTTTTTTTTTACTTCTTTAAATGAGTTTCGATGTTTAAATATCAACATGTTCAACATGTTTATATATCAGCAGCATGATAATATTAAATGCCGTGTCGGATATGACATCATTACCTAAACACCATGGCGAAGGAAGTCCCCAAAGCACGATTTTGAAATTGTTAGCTATATTTTAAGAGAATGTCATTTTCTTTGTAAAAATCAGTATATTTAGTTAATGATTCATCGATGATGGTGGTATACTATATTTATATTAATATATAAATACATAGCTCGAAACTGTAAATCCAAATTCAAAGCGGTAGGAATTCCTACCGCTTTGAATTTTTAAGTACCTTGAAGTTGAAATTTTTTTTCTAATATTTTAAGTGTATAAGAGTCTGTCCTCCGATATTCATGAACAATTTAAAAGAACGATTGAGTTGGCCGACCATAAGGCGCTCAACCCATAGTTTTTTTCGATTTTTATAACTTTTCGTCCTGATATTCTTAGCTTTTGCTATAAGCCTTTAAAATAATTTTGGATAACAAAAAAAATATTTCAACGTTACATTTAAAAAGAAACCAGTTTTTTTAAACACTTAAACAAGTTTTTTTTACCTTTTTCATCAAAACCAATCATGGGATGACTTTATCATTATAGTTTTGTATCCCTTTGAAAAGCTACTTACTTATTTTGCGGAAAGCCGAGCTCTGCGTATGTTTACGTGAAACGTAGCTCAGTATTTATTCCTTATTTAGTAAGGTCCGGCTTTTTGCCTAAAATATGAACATGAACCGTGCAATTATATTAAATTTATCTCTGACCAACCTCTCATTTACATGAGATAATCTAAATCAGTATGGAATTTGAGCTTTGTTTCTGGACTACCTACTACCTACCATTAATGTCTTCAGGTAAAAACTGTTATGAACACCAAATTCTAATTTCAGGGCATGACTTCCTCTTTCATTTCCCTTGCGTCTAAAGCTAGCTTCCTCCTTTGCTGTATCATTTATTCGATCATGTAGTAGATCGCAAATCGAAGTTTGACAAAATCCCATGGGTAACCATTAGTCTTTCACTAAATTCCTCCATTACCTGTTTCAGAGATTAGACGTGAGTACAAATTGGATGATCGTGTGTGAAACTCGGCTTTGTTGCAATTTTCCAGAATCGTATCAATCCTACATCAATCCTTTCATGCTAGGATCATTACCTTTCATTCATTTTCTTTTGGCCTCCTAGTGTGGTGTTCATAACTGTTATCATGGGTTGCACTAACATCATTAATGTTAATTTCGCCGAGTGCATATCGTGTGTTGTGCTCTATGGGTACTTCAAAGTATAACAAATAATATATCGAATGCAGACTTCCTCTGGTCTTCAAATAGGCTATCACGCACTGTACTTGAACTTAATTGCAATGCACATAAACTCAAAAAGCTTATAAGGTTTAGTGGTTGATATGTACTCGTAGGTACAATTTGGTATTACTCTACTAGTATTACAGCTTGGTTAGACTCTACCAATTCTGCTGAAAAATATTCATTGGGTTTACTAAGGTTCAAGTGTGCGTGGTAGAGGCGTTGAGTGTTGTGTATTTCAGTGTTCATTATTATTGGGCCTTGGAAGAGTTGGGAAAGCTAGGCGATCATTCCTTGTATTTATCCGTTTCCTTTTTAATTTCAGGTCAAACAAGTAGAGGAGTATATGGCATACCGGAAACTACCCCGTGAAATGCGGCAACGTATCACGGAGTACTTCGAGCATCGCTATCAGGGCAAGTTCTTCGACGAGGAGCTCATCTTGGGAGAACTCAGCGAGAAGCTTCGAGAAGATGTCATAAACTACAACTGTCGCTCACTTGTGGCCTCAGTACCCTTCTTCGCAAATGCCGACTCCAACTTCGTGTCCGACGTCGTCACTAAATTACGTTATGAAGTCTTCCAGCCAGGTAATTAATTTACTTTACTATTTACTTTTTTCTAAATAAATGCTGTATTTCTTTCTCTCTCCCTCCCACTTTCTTTCATTCTATAAATAGTTGTAGTTATTATTATTTTTTTAAAGCTGGTATTTAATGTCATCATAGGCTTTTGCGTCCGTTACGGACGATTCAATCAGTGCCTAAGACTTTGACACTTTTTGGAGTGACTAAAAATTCCGATTCGAGAGCAGCAGGCCATACGGCTTCTAGGACATAAAAAAGTCCGGAGTCGGGTCAGTACAGATCTGGTGACTCCTGGGCATTTGGTCCGCCAGTGCCGAGCACCATACTTCGTCGCAGGTCTTGTGGTGTTTAATGTAACCCTTTCAAATTCCAGGCGATATCATCATAAAAGAGGGAACGATCGGCAATAAAATGTACTTCATCCAAGAAGGCATCGTTGACATCGTGATGGCGAATGGAGAGGTCGCGACCAGCTTATCGGACGGCTCTTACTTCGGCGAGATCTGTTTGCTGACGAACGCGAGGCGAGTGGCGTCCGTCCGCGCCGAGACCTACTGCAACCTGTTCTCGCTGTCCGTCGACCACTTCAACGCCGTGCTTGACCAGTACCCTCTGATGCGTCGCACGATGGAGAGCGTCGCCGCCGAGCGCCTCAACAAGATAGGCAAGAACCCGAACCTGGTCGCGCACCGCGAGGACGACACCACCTCGGAAGGAAACACCATCAACGCCGTGGTTAACGCGCTCGCGGCCGAGGCGGAGCACGTGAGCTTGTCAGACGACAGCGTGGCGCGGTTGTCGGAGCGTTCGCTGGGGCTCGCGCTCCAGCCGCTGCAAGCCGCGTCATGCCGGATGGCCGGCGTGGCGCTGCCGGGGCTCGGCGTGGCTGCCGCGCTGCCTCGGCCCAAGTCCGAACACGACTTCAGCGCGGCGCAGGCCGGCCCGCTCGCCGCCGCCGCCGCCTTCCACAAGTCCGACGCAGGCCTCTCCGGCGGCCCAGCGCCCTGACGTCGCACGCTGTGCTAGCGGCGCGGCCGCCGACCCCGATAGCAATACTAGGCTTAGTGCGGGCCGGGCCCCCGCGACTGGCGGCGCCCCGCGGCGAGCGCGGCGCCCCGGCCGCCCGCCGCCCGCCGCCCGCTGAATCTCATTTTGTGATCTTATACTTAATTCTCCTGTGTTATACTTTAGGTTAAATTTTATATCATTGACGCTGTAAGGAATCGACGAATACGCGACGTATTCGGCTGTAGATATACCTGTTATTATATTGAGGAAAGAAAATTATGAAACTATTGAGTCTTTATAGAGGTACCTTGCCATAAAAAGAGAAAAAATAATTATATAGACTAGACTGAAAATGTAAAGATATCATAAATATATTTTGTGCTCTGTTGAAGAATGAAGCAAACCTGTACCTTTGTTGGATTTTCGATTATTCGATTTTACGCACAACTATGCGATCGAAGGTTATGGTGGACGTTCCTGTTGATTCACGAACGGAAATGTTATATTAAATAAGTAGTTGCTTTTATTTCTGGACTCTGTTTAGGTGGGACGGGGGCGCGGGCGCGCGCGTCGCTCACGCACGACACTTTCTTATCCTAGCTGACACGTACTGTAAGTAACTAAGCGCAAAAGCGCGCGTGCGCGCCCCTGTATTGGCGACGCACAACGGACAAGCCTCAAGCGCCATTTTTGTAGCACACACTTTTGCTTTCTTCATTTTTAATTATAAAATAGTTATATATACCAATAATCGAAATAATTAGTGCAAAAACGATTTTCTCGGTTTCCTAAGTAGAAGTGTACAGTAGAGCTTCGGATCTTTTTGAAACTTATTCCTTGTTTGTAAATATTGTAACGAGGGTTTGCCTTTAGCGCGTTTCGTTTTATATAAGTGTAGCGGGTGCCCGCCGAGCGGTCCAGTCAATTATTCCACTCGCTCGCGGCGCGGGCGCTGGCGTCCCGCCCAGTCGGACGCCGGCTCTGTTCATACACTTCGTTTTAATTGTAGGAGAAGATAAAACTAATTTATTGTCGATAGCGATCATTTCGTAGGAATAAGTAGGCCGGAACGATAACAAATTCGGACGAGCTACGTCTTGTGATAGAGAGCGCGGGGCAGCGCACGGCCCGGCGCGGTGGCCGCCTCGTGTCCGGCATACAGCACTCACTAGCGCCCGAGCTCATTACACTCTGCCTTGGTTCTTACACTTTACCTAAGTAAATATTTTGCAAGCTGCTCGGGTCTGAGGATTTCCACAAGTTTTCCAAGTTAAAAAGCAGGTGACGCAAATTTAGATAACGCTACGGTGGGGTTAATTTGGAATGGAATTTAGGGTAAACCATTTCCCAATAGTATGTAGCATTAGCCCCCTTTTATCTACCAACTTATTTTCTAATAGTTGTTATACGTACTTCACGTTACCTACTTTTGCACCAACTTTATTTAAGTTTGTTAATATTCTTTAATAGTCTTTATTAGTACTGTTAGTACGGCAGTTTTATCCGAAACCTATATTTTATAGCCCTTTTCAGAATATAAAGAAACCAGATTTATAGATCTGGGCCATTAAAGTTTTCAGCTTTAAGGGCTAACTCCTTCATCATCATCCAAGATTTCCGGTCTTGTGCCGCCCGCATGAAAAAAGTAGTAGTAGAATGTAGTTGAACCTACAACATAAGATCAATAACCTAGCTTACGTACCTGCTGTATCAGTACAAACAGCCTTATTTCAATCATCCCAATGCTGATAGGAAATGATAGCCAATCAGTACTCACGCACTAGCCACTACTAGCCAACAAGAATAGACAAATAGAGGACACTATATTGTAGATACCTATATAAAGGTAAATAGAAATTACACAGATATTTCTTAACCTACGAAAAAAGAAGATTAAAGATGTTAAGCTCGAATCTGGATTTGACAAAATAATGCATGTCGTATAAATTATACTTATAGAAGTCAGCAATCAACATTTCACATAATGACAGACAATTTACTACAGTCAACTGCCACGAGAACCAGGTTTGTTCCACTTAGTACACCCGGACTAAATCACCTAGGTGAATAAAGTTTACAAAAAAGTATATTTAATGTAGCTTCCTTCAGGATCCGTGGATAGGAGAACTAAGTACATTATTATGGTGCACTTTATTCACCTGACTTCAATTCAAGATTCATGGTTAGGTGAATTAGGTGGTAAAGTGCCGTATAAGGTTTTATTTCGCTATCTTTATGCATTTACAAGATACAAAACATAGTCTACTTATCTATGTACTTGTAATATTGTAGGTAGGTACATTTTGAAAAATTGAAAATAGGGTAAACGTTAGGAATTATTGGAAGTAAATCATAAAAAGTCAACATACGTATGTAATACTAGGGTAAACGACCCAGTGGTAAATAGAACTAGGTATTATGGTGTACTTTATCTTTATACACCCGATTTCAAGATCCGTGGTTAGGTGAATTATGTACTATTAAGTGTACCTACTTCACCTAACCACGGATCTTGAAGTCAGTTGAAAAAGATACACCATAATAGTGTACCAATCCGGACCCCGTGGTGGAGTATGGCCTATGCCTTCGACAGAGAAGACACCCGTGCCCCTCGGTGGGGACGTAATGAGTTGATGATTAATAGTGTAACTTAGTTCACCTGTCCACAGATCCTGAAGGTAGAGGGATTAAATATACTTTTTCGTAGACTTTATTGACCTATTAGGTGATTAACCAGGGCGCACATGGCACCAATTAGTAGAATTCAAGTGCATTATTTGAGAGAACTCACTGGACCAATCGATCTGCTGCATGAAGAAAAAGAGGTAGGTACCTAGCTAAAGTAGCATGCTAACAAGCACAGACTTAAATCTGTCTGAGAATAAATAGACTTTTCTTTCCAATTGGGTACTAAATTATGTCAATTGCGCTCATATTTACCCTGAGGCATTATAATCCGTTTATGGTTTATGGTAGAGAAATATGCCTTTCTACCAACTCTACACAAGGAAGATTGCAAAGCTTTTGGTCCACCTCAGACCCGTGTTGACGAATGGTTTTTAAGTAGATGTAGGCAGTAAAATGTTTGAACACAAAGAGACATATCTTAGCCAGGTAGCGACGGCCACCGCACGCCGGGCGGCGGTCGGAACGATTCATCGTTAACTAATTCTTATAGTGTCATGACAATTTGTAAAGATGGTTTTGCAAATGTTGACTTTTTAGCCAAAATAATATATTTAATGAATGACGAACCAATACGCAGTAGCTTACTTGTAGATGACGCAGCCTAGTTCTCAGTTTTGGCGGCTAACACCAATAGATACTTTATACTCTAAGATATTTATACGAATCGCTCGCTGGTAGCCGAGCGACTGTCTGTCAATTTACAAAGATAATACATAATTGCGTTTGATCCCGAAAAGCATTTATTTACTGTTACTTTTACCTAACGTTACAGCTTTTGTAAATTATATAAATTTTATAGAAGAGATCTATTTTTAATGAGAAGTTGAGCTACTGAATGTAAGTCCTAATGAAAACACGAGAGTTTGTTTCGAAATCCGGTATGTTACATTTATTATTACATAATTATTAGTTATACTGATTTCTGGTACCTATCTATTTTCACCAAAAGTGCTCATCGCTGTCAAGAAAATTAGTGAAAATGCATTAAAGAATGAAGAAAACTGTCCTTGTATTTCATTTCCAGAACGAATTCTAAATCTCTCACTCTATACTGTATGAATATTCTTATCTTATCTTATGAAATTATTGTCCCGGTTTGTAGCAGTACCGGCGTAGTAACCGTAGCGTCTTACTACACGACTGGTAGCCGCTACGCTTGTAGTAGGTACGCTACGCCATTGTCAGTCAGGCAAAACAACATAATTAGAAAGTAAGAGTAACTGTCTTACTTATAAAAAATCGATTCTATTAAAACACTTGAAATAGCTTAGGCTGGTTTATAAAAATAAGGGCCAGGTTCACAATCGTGACTTTACAGCAAAGGCGCCTTCACAAAGTAAGCTTTGTTTGACAAGGTATACTTTCAACTTTTTCAATTTCAGAGACAGTTCCTTGGTCTTTCCTTATCAAAGCACGTCCCCAAAGTAAAGTCACAAGAGTTCCTTTATTTATAACTACCTACCTTTAACCGGATTTACTTGCTCTCTCAACTCAAGAGGAATTTAGTACATAGAGTCGACTTTTTATTTATAAAATAGGAAACGTGTTAATTTAAAATATAATATTAACACGATATCCTTAAAATACTCCTCGGGGGCAATTGAATCTGTAGTTACTACTTAAATTAAACTGTAAATAAATAAACTGTGATTAAACTGCCGCTGAGAAGTGTTGTTGTTTTTATAAATAAGACACTTGGGAACCTTATTGCTAACAGGTAGGTACCTAATGCCGCTTGTTAGGGACGGACGTCCCAAACGGGCAATATTATTTGGAAAAAATGGGATCATACAGGGTGTCCCAAAACTCAACGACAAGCCAGAACCGGATGAAAAGGCAAGTCATAGGTACTGGTTATCAGAAGAATAGTTATAAAAAAAATCGATATTTTTATTTTAAGTAGGTACAATAATTTTATTATTATTTTATAGACATTTTACAAACATAATGAAAAGTGAAATTAAAATTTAAAATGGGCAATTTTCTAAGTTATTTTTTTTTTTTTAAATTCTCCATTTCTTCCAAGCTGGAGCAGCTTGTTTTGAGGATTCCGTTTTCAGCCATCATGGCGTAAAGTTCGATTTTTTTGTAACAAATGTTTCCCGAACATCAGTTAGGGCTAAAGTTTCGTACAGGCCCTGTAAAATAAAGATTTAATAATTAAATAGCAGCTTGTTTTGAAATTTTGTTAACAGTATTCAGAGTTACAAAACAAAAAAAGATTGGAAAAAGTAAAGATTAATTTTTTTTATTATTATTTATTCAAGAAATTTTACTGATAAACCAATATGACTTGCCTTTTCACCAGATTTCGGCTTGACGTTGAGTTTTGGGACATCCGATAGTATATTGAAGATGAGCAAAATAAATAGTTTGTAGCCAAACCAGCGTGCGTACCTACATGCAGCGACTAATGAAAGTTGATGAAGCGAAAGAGATTTGGCGGTAGCAGACCTTGGTCTTTGCATACCCCTCCGAGATAAAGGCGTGAGTATATGAAGGTATGTACATATTTATGTACGGTTCCTAGGAATAGATCTTCCCTTTGATTTCTGTACAAGTATTTTTTTTTCAGAATTAAATATATTTGACTGGAGGTAATACCGAAAACAAATCCAACAACCGAGTTGTGATAATGAGCCGTTTTCAGAAGAACTAAAAAAAAAAAATATTACGGCTGTCAAACGTCTGTCAAAGGAATTCAATTTTGGACCTCAGCCCAATAGCCATGTGTGATACATCATAAAATAGGTCTCAGCGAGCTGAACAAAAGTTACTATAACGCCAACAGCCAAATGTTTGTCGTTTCGGAGTTATATTTTATTGAAAATGTTAGTTTTTTTTAACTTTTTAGTAACTTTTGTTCAGCTCACTGAGACCTATTTTATGATGTATCACACATGGCTATTGGGCTGAGGTCCAAAATTGCATTCCTTTGACAGCCGTAATATTTTTTTTTTTTTTTTAGGTCTTCTGAAAACGGCTCATTATTCGGGTTTTTTTTAAATACAACTAAAATAATCGAATTAATCGAAACCACTCAGAGTGAACGAAGTGAACGAATGTTTACGAAATGTTCTTACTAGAGAAAAAAACCAAATGTCAAATCGTATCTCCTTATTAGTCTGTGGTGTGGTCAAACAGTGTTGCCAGATAATGAGATTTATCTCCATTTGGGCTATCTTGGACTATGAATTGGCGACCAAAAATTGCAATCGGCGACTAAGCGACTACGGGCTTGTGCTAAAAATTAACGAAAGTTACAAATGATACTTTGTTTTATAGCTTCCTGTAAAATAAAGTATCATTTGTAAGTAAATTTCAGAGAATACACTGCAAGATGAATATGAAACTTCAGATGAATAAATATTTACTGATTTTCTGTACTTTTGTAAATAAGTAAGACAAATTTGACCTTCTAAAGTTCTCATCATTGAAAACATCAGTAGGTATTCTGTAATAAAACAAACACAAGTAATATTTTACGTTTGCATAAATATTAGATAAACAGCCAATATAATATATTATACATATTATGTCCCACTATGAGGGGCCGTTCAGTAAACTAACCCCCCCGCTCCAAAATTAAAATACGAAGAACAAATTTTTAGAATATTATCCTGTAAATGCCGGTATAAAAGTATAATCTAATTTTATTCTATAAAATTAAGGACCATGATAAAAATGTCTAGATAGAAAGGTTGCAGGTTGTTTTTGACTGGTTTTAAAAATAATATTAAAGGAATGGTGTAATATTGCGAAAAACAGATATTGTACATAAAAATATTTAATATACCTAGGTACATTTTTCTTGGACCACGGATTAGCAAGTCTTTCTTTAACACGAATAACTGGATTAGCATCTTACAAGTCGGTTGTTGGCTCAGTGCTTTGTTGAAGATGAAGCCACAGGCGTCATCATTTTCGCGCACTACGCAGAGAATCTCACTCGATCTATGTTGTCAGACTACACGCCAATTTTCGGTTTAAAAATCGCGCGTTTGACGAATAAATAAATACAAGTGATATCTTACTACACAACTACACATCCCTTCCCCTGTAGTGTAACTTGTGTAAGACATGTAACCTAGTTTAAGCTACTTATATTTTATATAATCAGTCCTTCGACATTATAGTCAGACTTGATTGAACACTACTCTTTCATTCATCTCCCAGAACGCTCTACCCTACATGGCGACCCTGCCCTGTCAAAAAAAATAGAAGAAGCAAAAAACATTGAGATAGGTATTTCGTGATTTTTGCTGAACTCCTCCCCCTCTTTCAGAGCCTCACGTGATTAATGAACGGGCTCTAGGACACAAGCCTTCTCTTAGAGAAAGAGTATGGATTAATCATCACGTGTACAAACGGCAATTTCAATCGCTGACATTTGCACAAATTAGGAGTCTATTAGTTCTGTTTATTTGAAGATATATTGTAGGGTCTTGTGCTTCCATTTTCGTAAACTGAAACACTTTATTGCACAAAAAAAAATACATAATATGACTTAAATAACAGGTTTCTGATAAACTATACTATTATATGTATTTTTTGCGTTTATTTTATATGTTATAGCGTTTTAAATATTCTACGAATGTCAAAACTGGGGATGGGACCTATTATTATTCATAAACAAGGTATTTTCACATTCATAAGAGGGTCTTATAAAACCGCTGCGTACAAAACTACGCTGCAGTAAAAAAACAGTAATTTTACTGAGGCGAAGTTTTTTTCGCGAAAGGATGATTTTTGAGCAATTTTATTGTTTTTCACAAATTTTGTGATATTGGCCGGGCAGCATCTGGCAACACTTTTCTCGTACTAAAAAAAGTAAAATAACATTGTTTACGTTCGTCTCGTGTACTTGTACCGTATGGAATTTTATATTTTGCGAAGTTCTCTTTTCGCTGTGTGCTCGTTTTTTTAGTTATTAAAGTGCTGCTTAATTCTAAGCTTTATCTTACAAAATGTCCACACGGCGAGCCAGGATCAAAGCTGTCGCGTCTCTTCCAGTACGAAGAAAAAATCAAGAAACTAAAGATGGTGTTAAAACCAAGCCCTCTACACCTAAACAGCAGGTGGAAAATGAAGTTCCACCTGCCGACGATCCCCCCAAATTCGTTGAAAATCCAGTGGAAGGTGAGAAAGTGCTTACAGTAACAGAAAATGTGTCTAAGCCAAATGAAACTCCTAAAAGAAATAGAGCTTCTTTGCACACTCCCAACCTTATAGACAGAGCTTGGACACCAAAATCTAAGGAACAAATCCTATCTCCTCACAGAAAAAACAGCCCTGCTGTAAAGTATCATGCTTCATTATCATCACCATTGCTGGTGCCACTTGATGATAAGCAAAGTTCTGGGAAACAGACATCGATCATCAAATCAATTAATTCTTCTACTGTAATCGGCACAGCCTCAAAATCTTCTGTAGCTACACCTTTACTAAACAAGCCAAATGAGACAGCAGACAAAGATTCAAACGCAATAGATGGTATATCATCAATACAAGACTACAACCCTCCAAGTATACCCGAAAGTATTACAGATGAGGCAGTCTTAGATGGAATAGTGCCTTTACAATCAACCCGGTCGGTTCCCAAGCCGCTGGACTTGTTGAAGAATGAGATTATATCAGAGAATGCTGAGGTGTTATTTGATCCCATTGTGCCACTCCCATCTCCAAGCAAAGTGAGACAGAAGCTGCGTCCTGCACCCAGACTGGCATTTAGGAGAAATAGTATACAGGTATGATATAATTTTGCTTCTTAGTTGGAGCTGTTAATTTACCTCTATAACTAAACTAACATAAGCCTTTTACATCTATGTGGCATAGCAATAGTAGTGGAAAGGAACAATGCTGTAAGATTATAAGAGAGTGTGAGTGAAAGCTTTGCTAAGATGTAGTTATGATAATATTACATGGTTCTCTTCTGTTTCTCCTCTGTCATTCAATTTGGATGAAAGAACCAAATAGAACAATGTAACACACATTTGTGTTTTGAACAATGTAACACACTTTGACACATTCACATAGTTTAATTTGGTTGCTTCATCCAATTTGAACAACAGAAGTGAACCAGTGTAATATTGCCATTAGCAAAATTTTTATGGGTTATTGTAGCATTATTTGGTTTTATGATACAAGAGGCCTGCCAGAAGGGGCTGGCCTGTCATAGGCCTGGTTCATAGGCCTACAGTTACGAAAATAATTTTGTGGAAAGCACTTACCAAATAGGGAAGCAGGGTTGGCCCTAACAATCGAAACATTACAGGGAAGCGCTAGTGAATCAGAGGACGAGAGTCGGCGTGCGCTGCTTAGCTCCGGCGCCGCCACACCCGCGCCCCCTCGCCAGCGTCATGACTCCCACACTTCGCACAGTACACAGCATACATTACCTAACAGGTATGCTACATACACTTTGCTGGTAAACATTAAATACTAATACTGAGACTCCTCTCGGGCTAGTCTCTTTTATCAATGTCTCCACTAGTTTGCGTGATCTCCACCTTTTTTTAAGGCATTCCGGCTGTCAGACTTACCTTACATGTGATGATGGATAGCCCAACATAGTGAACGGGCCACTGGCTACACTCTTTCGATGGCTCTCTCTAAACTGATTTTCCCAATAATATAGAATGATTTGGAAACCGATCTTTCGCCAATAAAATTTAATACATTATTATACTACATTGATACAATTTTACATCACACAATTTTATAGTATAATTTGTTTCCATTGAAGTGCATTAGAGCCATCGCAAACAGGGCGACTTTGTCGCCGCTTCAGACGCGACGTTGTCATTTGCTTCTGGCGTCGCGACTCCGCGACTCCGACGACAAGTGTGCGGAGATTCGAACAAAATTGATGGCCGTAGCCTGTCGTCGCGTCTAGTCGCCGAGCTGTCGCATGTCGCTAGTGTGCGCCTAGGCTTAATCTAAAAAAAATGGAATCTGATCACTTCTGATTGGCTTACACCCCCGGTTTCTCGTACACTAACAAGTGGTTAATCTACTGTTAACAGCTGTCAGTTAGTTGGCCAAAGTGCATAGGAAAAAACGTTTGGCAGCTGCTAACAGTAGATTAAAACATTATTAGCGTACGAGAAACCGGGGTTATGTGTTCTGGAAACTGGCCTCATAAACCATTGTTTTATTTATTTATTAAATGTTTTTATGGCACTTAAATTAATGTACAATACAGCGGACTTAATGCCATAAGCATTTTCTACCAGTCAACCGCAGGAGGTGGAAGAAAAATTAGTAGAATACAAAAAAAAATCGTTTCTTGTTTGTGATTAAAATAAATCAAAATCTACGTTTCAGAGATGTGAACCGAGTAAGGAACGACTCAGTATGCTCGAGCGTCAGCCAGATCGCCCAGCCTCTGTCGCAGTCGTGCTCGGCCACGCCAGCCCTCGTCAAGGAGAAACACATTTCCAAGTAAACAAACATTTCCCTGTCTAAAATGCCCGATCCCAATAACCTATCTACAGATAACTGACAGTTTGCTGTCAACCCGATATTTAAATGTTCCGTTTTTCTTTTCTATGATTGGCCTATCACTAGTTAAGATTTTAACTGGTGGTAGCTGGTTGGTAGGTTATTGGAACCACTCATAAAGCGAGCACAACTGATACTGTGTAATGCCTGTAATGGCAGTTTTGTTGAACTTGCCTTTCTAGTGCCAAAGAGTCTTCTTTCTTTTCCTTCAACAACTCTCCATCGTCGGTTGTCTGGAGAAATTGCTTTAAATAGCTTTGTAAATGTTTTGTATGTGTTTTCCTGGTACATTATAGAATATTCTTATCTTATTAGAGGCTTGAAAGGGGGGGAGGGGTTTGACAAAAATCACGAAATGTCACAAGGGGAGTATTTATTTTTTCAAACGCGCACGCTTTCAAAACGCGGAAGACAATTCTAGTTCTAAAAAATTAAGTTTTTTTGTAGATACGAAAAATACACGTGATGTTGGGTGGGGGGTGGGGGGTAGTCTTAAACCTCACCATGCATCACCAAGGGGGAGGGGGGGTTAAAAAATGCTTAAAAAAAGATCACGTGATTAATGGACGGCCCCTTATGTAAGTTTCTCAAGCAACATAATACTATTGATGCATAATGTGATTGCCTGTTAGTGAGATAACACTTAGCTCATTGTTAGTTCTAAGCTCTATTGTGCATATATTGGTGTATATCGTGTTAGGTTATTTTAATTTAATTGGAGTAGTCCTATTAAAATAAAATAAAGTGAGATCAGATTATTATGATCATCATCAACCGATTATGTCCCCACCGAGGGGCACGGGTCTCTTCCCTGAGGAAGGTATAGGCCATACTCCACCAAGGGGGGCGAGTCCGGATTGGTGGATGATATATTATTATGATGGTTAAAAATAATCTCCTCGTGTAGGATCTCATTTGCTAATTTCATTATCGTTTACGCAATCGCATAGTACAACTGTGTAAATACTGAAGCAATTTTCAAATTGGTTTGCGTTTAAAATGTTGAGAGAGTTCGTCGATCACTGACCTTTTGTAATTATTCAGCTCAAGGACAAACGGAATGTCCGATTTACTAGATTTTGTTCGTATTATGGCTGACCATCTGGTAATGAAGAGCTTGTACAAAAAATATATGAATCTCATTGGAGGCCATATTTTTTTAAGAAAGCCTACTACGTCCTACGTAGGGCCAGGCCTGTTTCACTACGCGTGTCGGTATCGAACGCGTAAGTACATGCGGCGACCACGCCGGAGTGGCAAATAGGTAGGAATTCAGGCGCCAGAACAGGTAAGTATTACGCGGTAGAAAGAGAGGCAACATGTAGGTGAATATAACGTAGCTTTTTTAGCGCCGTGCGATCTGAATTGCATCTAATTGTATCGCTGCTAGAGTCCCTTTTTCTTCAATTGATTTTGCAGAGTGAATCTTCTATACCTGTACTATTATGTATTCTGTGGTAGGGCACGGGCTACACTCAGTGAACGAGTATGGGTTTATGCCACGGTGAGTATAAAGTCAAGATGTTTGTTTGTTCCGTTAGCGAGTGGTATTGCTAGGTACTATAACTTTAAAAATAGTTACGTAATAATTATAGATAGATAGATGGATAATAATCGTTATTGTATTCAAAATTATAATAATATACGTAACATTTTTTCCTGTTTTCACAATAGAAATAAGTAATTATTTGTTTATAAATAGTTATCATCATTCAGCCACAAGAAGTCCACTGCTGGACATAGGCCTCCTCCATGGATTTCCAAAAAGAACAGTTGGAAGCGGCTTGCATGCAGTGTGTTCCTGCCACTTGGATGAGATCGTCTGTCCATCTTGTGGCTGGTCGTCCCTCGCTGCGCTTGCCGATGTGTGGTCTCCATTCAAGAACCTCTCGGCCCCATCGGCCATCAGTTCTGCGTGCTATGTGCCCCGCCCACTGCCACTTCAACTTACTCATCCGCTGGGCTATGTTGACGACTTTCGTTTGTCTACGGACTTCATCATTTCTGATTCGGTCTCGTAGAGAAATTCCGAGCATAGCCCTTTCCATAGCTTGTTGCGTGACCTGGAGCTTTCGTTACCGTTTCGATTGCGCGGCCATGTTCTGTTTTCAAAAAGTGCTTATGTCAGGATTTTGTCGAAATTTGTCAAAACTGAATGGTGAAAACCAAAAATTTGTCAAAGCAGTAATAAAGAAGTTATTGAGGTTTGAACATGGCCGCGCGATCCTCCCGCGGAGAACTGCGCGGCCATGTCAGATCTCGGCATCTACAGGGTCTACAGGCCTGGTTTTTTTGTCAATGCATGTTTGAATTTGTCAACAAATGTCGAAGAAAGAAAATTCATTCTATCACCATTACTTCCGAAGATATCGACGCCTGAACGCCATGGCCGCGCAATCCTCCGGTTCCGATTTCTTAGGTTGTGTTTTTTCGTAATTAGTCAGGACCTTAATTAGTCAGGACCGATGTTCAGAGCTTAGTCTTAATTTGTCAAAGCCGATGAGGTATGAATTAACACTCGTTTTCTCATCAGACAAACAAAATTACTGAAAAACCTAAGGACGCTGGCCGCGCAATCGAAACGCTTTTTCATATGCCTGATATCTAGTAAACAAAACAAGTCTGGGATATGATTTATGTACCAAATTCTTTGACATTTTAGGCTCCTTCGATTAACATATCGTTTCACCACAAAAACCTATCGTAACGAGAGTTATCTAAAAAAATATAACCTCTCACACAATGTTTGGATAGGGTGACCATAATATCAGGTTTCACGTAAATTCACGTAACCGCTCATTGGTACAGTGCCTACAACCGCTCATTGGTACCTAAAGATCTTTGAAGTCCGTTGTATATGTTAGCTACGATTGGGTATTTTAAACGTCTGGCTTTTTTAAAATACTTACCTAAACCACGCTACAAAAAAGGTAGTGGAGGCCGTGTCCATACGGCTGCGGTGGCGTTGCATGTTACAACCTGGCAGTAATACTCCCTTTCGCGTCGGCTAGGTATGAGTGCGTTTGGTGACATGTGCTAGCACAGAACGAAGTGGGCTGCATATTAAACCGCGCTTGCTTCGATAGTGCAAGCAGTTCTGGTTATTGGAATACAAAAGTAATATCAATTATGCTCATGCATGCACTATACGAAATATGAGTAAGTAGAGGTAAAGTAAAATTAGACACTAGAATACCGGCTATTATTTAAGGCGCTTCGACTTCAAAGTCACTGGCACTGCACGTGCACGCGGCATCCTTTGTTTTACTGGGCGGCAGCCTTTGACAGAGGCATCACAGGCCAAGGCGGCGCGATACAAAGGCGACCGCATACAAATGAACCACGGAGAAGAATAACGGTAAATGATATCACAGAAAAGGTTTGTTATTGGTGACATTTTTATGGGACGTTTTGTAAAGATTAGGGTACACTTCTCCGAAGCATTTTGTTTAAAAAGACTGTAGGTAAATAAAGAGTACCTAATTTTTAAGTTTTAATTCAAAGTTCAGAAAAATCCAGTCTCGACCTGATCGTTGGCTACTTCGGACTGTCTCTGTCTTGCGCTTATGAGTGTCGTATTTTTTTGTTTTACGTTTCGTCGTGTCGTGAGCTATTACTCTGGACTCCGACTCTTTAACTCAGTTGTGTGGATAATATTCAAGATAACTTCTTGTGAAACTGACTACCTACATTCAACAGTGATGGTTCAGAAAACAAGCTTGAATTTTGGATAAAAAAAAACAATGTCAAATAAGGTACGTTGATAATGACATGTGTCCTACAATATTATTATGCGATGTGTCCTTAAAATCATCCATTTAACAGCTATTGAAACTGAAATCATGATTCTGCAGAATAAATTTCAACTATTTTTTATTGCTTGTTATTGCAAAAACCAAAACCTAAGAAAACTTGGTGAACCAAATGTAACTAAAATCCTTTTTGCATAATGGAACTCGATCTTAGAAAATCTTTTGATCTAACGCACTCCGTGAGTACTAAGCGAGCTGGATGGAATTTGAGGAACTGAGCAATATATGGACCCTTATAATTATGATTATGTAAACTGGTCATACATATATATTGACATCGCGTAGCATAATATCGCAGGCAAATTGTATGGGCCCGTGGTTTACAAGAGGCGTCGTCTGTTTACAAACGTTCACTGTTTTGAAAAATACCGAAGTCAAAATGTAAATTGCTTTGTCACTTTGTACACTACATAATGTACATTTGTGAACAAGTGTAGGACCGGCCTATTCAAATGAATGTGCATACAAATTCGCACATATGAGTGACGGCTTTTGGGTGGCTTTGGTACGCACAAGAGTAGGCGTAAACTTCCGCACAAGTTTATGCCTGTGTGAGGGACCGGCATATAAAGAGGAGTCGATTAATATGTCACTGTACCAATGAGTGGTTACGTGAATTTACGTGAAACCTGATATTATGGTCACCCTATCCAAACATTGTGTGAGAGGTTATAATTTTTTAGATAACTCTCGTTACGATAGGTTTTTGTGGTGAAACGATATGTTAATCGAAGGAGCCTAAAATGTCAAAGAATTTGGTACATAAATCATATCCCAGACTTGTTTTGTTTACTAGATATCGGCATATGAAAAAGCGTTTCGATTGCGCGGCCAGCGTCCTTAGGTTTTTCAGTAATTTTGTTTGTCTGATGAGAAAACGAGTGTTAATTCATACCTCATCGGCTTTGACAAATTAAGACTAAGCTCTGAACATCGGTCCTGACTAATTAAGATAAGCCTGATTACGAAAAAAGACAACCTAAGAAATCGGAACCGGAGGATTGCGCGGCCATGGCGTTCAGGCGTCGATATCTTCGGAAGTAATGGTGATAGAATGAATTTTCTTTCTTCGACATTTGTTGACAAATTCAAACATGCATTGACAAAAAAACCAGGCCTGTAGACCCTGTAGATGCCGCGATCTGACATGGCCGCGCAGTTCTCCGCGGGAGGATCGCGCGGCCATGTTCAAACCTCAATAACTTCTTTATTACTGCTTTGACAAATTTTTGGTTTTCACCATTCAGTTTTGACAAATTTCGACAAAATCCTGACATAAGCACTTTTTGAAAACAGAACATGGCCGCGCAATCGAAACGGTAACGAGCTTTCTTATGAGGCCCATAGTAAATAGTTATAGTATTATTTATTTATTTCTATTGTGAGTTGGAATGAACAGGACAAGAGTGAGTCGGGCTCGCCCACCTAGGGTTCCGTACTCACAGTGTTTTTTTCAATATTTTACCGAATAAATTAATAATTTTTTGCATTGATTTCAATTTTTAATGGGTATGTTGTTTTCAGGTTTTTCAGTGTACTTGTAGTATATTATTATCACGATGTCACTTCCTTTGAAGTACCCAATAAATTTTGATTCCCTTGAGTGTCGAAATACTTACAGGTCTTTTGGCAGCTTAAACGGCCGTGTCTTTTTTTCATGTTGACTTAGATGTTTGGTTTTAATTTCAAGTGTATACCTCCACGCGGGTCTTGACGATAGACAGACAGAAGGACAACAAAATAATTCTATAAGGGTTCCTTTTTTTTCTTTTGAGGTACGCAACCCTAAAAATGAGCCAAGTCGGCCCAACCGTTTTCGACTTTTAGAGAGAGCAACGAACAGCAATTATGTTTTATGCAGGGTTACAGGGAAAGTCGTACACAATATTAAAGGAGGTCATTATTTAGGTCATTTCTGATGAATTTTATTCTATTATATAGGGTCCGAAAATTAACCGTTATGGAGATATTCACTGTTAAAGATTTTGAAAAAATATCAATTTTTTTTTGCTTTTCGATTGATTTTTTCTCAGAATTGAGCTCATAAAGTGTTTTTTTAATGTATTTAGCTAAAAGGCATGTCAATTGATAAAAAAATATCAGCAAAAGCTGCACCTACTACTAACAGCTTTAAGAAACTGCTCGGCATCGGTTAGAATTAAATATTTTTTCTCTAAATATTTTTCACATTCAAGCTCTTAAAAAAAAAATTACGTATGGAACTTATTCTGCAAATAATTTTAAAAATTTCTACGACTCTTTAACTATACAAAAAGGTATAACATTTAAGAGGTATGTGCATGAAATTTTAAAATAATGTTATTTGAGTAGGCTCTAGTGGTAGTACAGACATAACTGAACTTCGATACAAAAAAAAATCGTTTTACTTCCTGGCACCTTTAAACTATGTAAAAAGGTCAGATAGGCTTTTTTGTGCTCTGGAGACATGCTGTCTCAGGTGTTCAGGTACCTACCTTTTCAGTATTTCTTGTTTAGTATATTCTATCTATCTATTATTTTTGTGTTAGTCTGCTCGTGTGATTCTTCCGTGGTAGATGTGGTAGATGTGTTAATACGTGCTCTGCAAATGATTTGCGTTTTAGAAACTTCTACGTCTCTTTAGGTTTTAAAAAACGTATATCACTTACTATTACATCGAAAAAACGTTAGCCATGTGTCACTTAAGGTGGCAAACGGTAAATTTTTAGTTGAGGTAAATATGTGCTCTTTGATAATTGTTTGTTTGGATTTTGGTATTAATTCATCTTCATTGTGTGACTTGGCTTGGATTTTGAACTGATTCATCTTCGTTTTTAACATGGTTGCCTCTATTTCTAATACAAATTCTCATTCTTTTTTTTAATTACTCTTCACTTATCTAATTATCTAATTACTCTTCGAAAATAAGGAGAAACCTGCGAACTTCTGAACTCCTTATTTTCACAGCGGGTTCCGCAAATATTCTCTGTCTCAAAACACATCAAACAAAACGACATTTTCAATTGGCGTCATTTGGTTTTAAATTATGCTTTTAATATGATCTCATACATAAAAATCCATTGGCGTTAGATCAGGGCTCCTCGCCGGCCATGCAATGGGACCGTCTTTTCTAATACATTTGTTTGGGAAGTTCTAGTCCAACCATGCTTCCGTGGTGCGCTAGGCAGCCGTCGTTAGAAAGAACATTGTCTCGTCTCAATGCAATAGAAATGTCGTTCATCAACAAGGGCAACTCCTCCCTCAAAACTCCAAAAGACTCCTGTCTCGCCATTCAAGTCACAGAATGAAAATTAATTAGTCCAAAATCCAAGCCAAGTCTCAGTATGAAGATGAATCAGTTCAAAATCCAAGCCAAGTCACAGAATGAAGATGAATTAATACAAAAATTTAAACTAAATCGCGTTTTACGGGAAATTATCAAAGAGCACGTATTTACCTCAACGAAAAATTTTCCTTTTGCCATCTTAAGTGACACTTGGCTAACGTTTTTTCGATGTAATAGCAAGTGATATACGTTTTTTAATATCTAAAGAGACGTAGAAGTTTCTAAAATGCAAATCATTTGCAGAGCACGTATTAACACATCTACCACGGAAGAATCACACGAGTAGACTAACACAAAAATAATAGATAGATAGAATATTCTAAAAAAGAAATACTGAAATAGGTAGGTACCTGAACACCTGAGACAGCATGTCTCCAGAGCACAAAAAAGCCTATCTGACCTTTTTACATAGCTTAAAGGTGCCAGGAAGTAAAACGATTTTTTTTGTATCGAAGTTCAGTTATGTCGGTACTACCACTAGAGCCTACTCAAATAACATTATTTTAAAATTTCATGCACATACCTATTAAATGTTATACCTTTTTGAATAGTTACAGAGTCGTAGAAGTTTTTAAAATTATTTGCAGAATAAGTTCCATACGTAATTTTTTTTTAAGAGCTTGAATGTGTAAAATATTTAGAAAAAAAATATTTAATTCTAACCGTTGCCGAGCAGTTTTTTAAAGCTGTTAATAGTAAGTGCAGCTTTTGCTGATATTTTTTTATCAATTGACATGCCTTTTAGCTAAATACATTAAAAAAAACACTTTATGAGCTCTATTCTGAGAAAAAATCAATCAAAAAGCAAAAAAAATTTGATATTTTTTTTAAATCTTCAACATTCACTATCTCCATAACGGTTAATTTTCGGACCCTATATAATAGAATTAAATCCATCAGAAATGACCTAAATAATGACCTCCTTTGATATTGTGTACGACTTTCCCTGTAACCCTGTATACTCGTATAAGGTCCTAACAAATCAAGCGCAAATATTTTAACGGTCGATAGAGTAAAAGATAATAAAAATTTAGAATGTTCAATTATTGTATATCTAGTGAATGAAACCACTGTTTAGGTCGGGTACCGGTTTATTACTAACTGAGATCTACAATATCGGCACACCTTATAGCTACGTATATACATATCTAGGTACGTACACCGCACTCCTTCCACATCAATTTGGGAACCTGACAACAATAGATAGAAATTACATGATGACCATAATAACAAACAATATTAAATCTACTTACTTTCTAATCTTTATAAATTATATTCTAATCCTTATAATTTATATCTTTAGTTCTGGGCCTCAGGTTATAAGGGTGATGACAGCCGCCAGACCTCTCACTGTCAGAATTGCCAGGTGGAACATTACTATCAATCGGCTGCGTAGAAGCTGACGAGTCTGAAAGAGGTCGGACTACCTCCTCCCCTACCAAACTCTGGGCCGCGGGCGCCGTGGACACAGTCGCAGTCGGCGCTCCACTATTATCAATAGAATCAGTTACACCAGAAGATTCACATTCGAAAAATTCATCGTTTTGGTTGTGTTCAATGTTATGGGCGAATCTTGACAACGGCTGTGGGGGTGGAGATGATACCCTACTCTCACTACATACTGGCTCATAATAAACTCTGAGTTGATCGATATGCCGCTTACATGGCCCACAGAGACCCTCAACTTCTGCAATGAACATTCTGTTGCCTAGTTTTTCTATTATTTTGCCTACGGACCAAACTGGTTTCCGAGAAATATAACAACGGACCCAAACCTTCTGACCTATAGAAAAATCACGGCTACATTGCATACTGTCATTATCTCTTTTATTATTAGCATCTGCATTGTTTGGTAAAAGTAAATCTAGTCTACCGCGCAACTCGCGACCAAACATCAATTTGGCCGGTGACTCACCGGTGGAACAATGCGCGCTGCTTCGGTATTCAAATAAAAATCTAGACAGGTTTTCTTTGATTAATTCGAGCGATGCATTGTTGTTGTTCGCCAAAATACACCTTATCATTTTTTTGCATGTTTTTACCGAGTTTTCGGCCTGACCATTACTGCACGGGTGGTAAATTGGTGAAGTTAAATATTTTATACCATTTAACTAGCAGAAATAACCGAGTTCTTCGTTATTTATCTTCGGATCATTATCTGAGACTATTAACTTCGGTAAACCGAATGTACAAAACAAAGATTTTAATTTTTGTATCAGTGACTTTGTCACCACATTGCACATGTGTAGACATTCTAACCACTTGCTGTGACTATCTATGACGATGAGAAATATTTTTCTATCAATTCCATGTAGTCAATATGGAGGCGTTCCCACGGGCGCTGGTCGCGCGGCCAGGCGGCGGGCGGCGCCGTCTATGCCGGGCCACCACATTCTGCCGCGCGCCAAACTCTTTGTTTTCACGACCCCTAGGTGACCTTTGTGCAGCTCTCGAATGACGCGGTCTCTAAATACCTGCGGAATAACTATTCGATGACCACGCAGTAAACAGCCATCTTCAACTTCCAAGTCGCTTTTACATTTGAAATATGGCACTACGTTTTTACATTTAATTTTTCGTGGCCATCCATTGCGCATGTATTTTATTGCAGTTTGGAGCACCTTGTCTGATAATGCGGCTAGTTTTATATCGTTAAATTGCAATGGCAGCATCTCGTCTCTCATGAAATTTAAATACGAACCGCTCTCACAAAAATCTGATTCCGCGGGGGCCGTTTGTATCGGTGCACGAGAGAAATAATCCGCCAACAAGTTTTTTTCGCTCGTTAAATATTGTATTTCATAGTTGTACGCAGAAAGGAAAATTGCGCAACGTTGCAAGCGAGAAGCCGCCATTACTGGCACTCCATTGCGCCTTCCAAAAATAGCTAGAAGGGGTCTGTGATCCGTTTTCAATACGAAAGGTTCATTTCTACCGTACAGGTACTGGTGAAAATGTTTTACCCCGAATATTATAGCCGCGGCCTCTTTGTGTATTTGGTTATAATTCTTTTCACTAGAGGAAAGTGATCTCGAGGCGAATGCTAGCGGCCGCTCGTGACCCTCCGCCCCCTGCGCCAGCACGACGCCCAGCCCGTGCGGGCTGGCATCCACCGAAAGCACGAGCCGCGCCGACGGCTCGAAATTTCCTCGCCTTTTACCTCCTGAAAAGCTTGCTCATGTTGATCGCTCCAGACCACGACGCGTCTTTACGCAGTAAATTATGCAGTGGAGCTAGTATTGTAGATGCCCTTGGTATGAAATTTCGGTAGTAATTTATCATACCTAAGAACCTTTTTACCGCCAGCACAGTTGTTGGTCGTGGGGCATCTACAATGGCTTGTACCTTTTTAGGACATGTTTTAATACCGCTTTTGTCTATCACGTACCCTAGGTATGTGACGCTCGGCTTGAAAAACTCACATTTCTCTTTTTGTAGTCTCAGACCAGCATTCCTCAGCCTGCCCAGCACCTCATGAAGCCTCTGTAAATGCTCGCTTTTAGTCGGAGCTGTGACACACACATCATCCAACCAGCAGCTCACCCCTTCAATGCCGGCTAACAATGTTTCCATTGTTCTCTGGAATATGGCGGGTGCATTGGCTAGGCCGTACTCCAAGCGGGTATATTTGAAAAGGCCACGGGATGTATTGATGGTGGTGAGCTCCTGGGATTCGTCACTAAGCTGAAATTGATTGTACGCGTTGCTGAGATCGATTTTTGTATATCTTTCACCCCCGCCAATTGTTGCAAATACCTCTTCGATGCGGGGCATGGGATATTTATCTATGTGCATGTCCCTATTTAATGTGATCGAAAAATCGCCAGCAATTTTGACTTTGCCGTTCTCCTTCAGTACTGGTACAATAGGGGAGGCATATCGAGAGCTGCTAACCGGTACTAATATACCTAAAGTCGTTAGCCGCTTTATTTCTTCGTGAACTTTGTCCTTGAGTGCGAAAGGCACGGTTCGGGGCTTAAAAAAATTTGGTTCAACATTTTCTTTTAGACGCAACTGAATCTTAAACCCATTAAATTTTCCTAACTCATCTCTCCACAGGTCGGAAAATTCGCTCATAACATTTCGTACCTCACGTTCGTATTCGTCTCCTAATGAAATACTATTGTTTTCCACAGTTGTGAATTTAATGCCAAATTTGGTAAGGAAGTCACGCCCAAGTAGCGGTGGCCCACCATTTTTAATTACAAAAATTTTATTTTCTCTTGTTTTATTTTGGTACGCTAAATTTACAAAAAAAAACCTAGAGGTGAAATTTTGTGACCATTATAGACACACATTTTTATAGAAGATTTATGCAACGAAACCGTTGGAAAGTTGGTTTCGCAAAATGTATCAGAGATTACAGAAATGGCAGAACCTGAGTCTAATTCCATACAATATTTTTTTTTATCTATACCTACAGATACAGTAATAGGTGCATAATGCTCATACCTCATATTAAACAGTGCGCACTCCTTGCAGTCCTCGCAGTCCGAGTTAGAACTACCTTCCTCTGTATTTATGTTGTTCACCCGGGCCGTACACATTTTTCTCATGTGCCCTTTCACACCACACTTTTGGCAGCGATAGCCCTTATACCGACACTTCTCACTATTATGGTTCTTCAAACCACACACGGAACAACGGGACCCATCGGTTTCGCGATGACGGTGGGCGCTGGCGGCCGATGCAGCGGGCGCGGCGCGTGCGCCGCGGGCGGCCGGTCGGCGCGCGCTGTCGCTCGCCGCCCGGTACACCGGCTACTGCTTGATTACCACTCCAGCCCCATTTGTTACCATTGTTTTGGCTTCCCTCGCACTCTCTGCCTGTTCCGCTATCTCATCGAAAGTTACGCGCTCTGCTCAAAAAGCTTGTCGCGCTCTGGGCCCATGCCCAGGCCGAGGACAAAACGATCGCGAAGAATCATTTCCAGGGAGGCACCGAAGTCGCAGTAACTCGCTAGACCTCTTAATCGCGCCGCCCAGTCTCCCAATGTTTCGCCTGGACTCCTTGTTGCCCCGTAAAACTTTGCTTTGTCCACAAAAGAACACGGCTTCGGTTTGAGATGGTTATCGAGTACACTAACCAGTTCCACGTACGTCGACGTTTCTAGATCCTTCAGATACACCAAGTTACGTATTAAACGGTATGTTTCATCTGACAGGTGCGTAATCAATACAGCACTTTTGTTATCTTCGGCAATGTTGTTTATTTTCATGATCTGTGTCAGTCGCCCGTTGAAAATCGCCCATTCCCCAGATTTATGGTCAAAATTAGAAATACTTCCAAGAAACGACATTTTGTAACACTTCGCGGGTACTTTCCGCCTCGTTCGCCAATATTGTATATCTAGTGAATGAAACCAACGTTTAGGTCGGGTACCGGTTTATTACTAACTGAGATCTACAATATCGGCACACCTTATAGCTACGTATATACATATCTAGGTACGTACACCGCATCAATACATCAATTAAACAATTATTATTAGGAATAGGTCTAATAAAAAAATCGATCATCCATACTAAATAAACACCCTTTTAACAATGTACACGTACACTTAGGTGCCGCCGCCCTACGTACCTACACATGTCATAAATGTCATTAAAATTTGCATTGTTTACCGCCAGATACTTCAATCATGTGTGTGTGTGTTTGTGTGCATGAAAACAGGATGATTTAAAATGAATTTGTTTGGAAGTTTTATTTTTTGTTGCAGAAAAAATTAAGCAAATCCTTTAGTGATCTTATTTTTTTTTTGCCCAAAGGTATACGAGTATTACACTTTATATGACTACCCCTTAAAATATTTGCGCTTGATTTGTTAGGACCTTATATACACGAAAAAAATATTTACTTACATATTAATTAATCCACCGTATGGACCCCAGGTCCCGCCGCACGGAGATGAGCCGGCGAGTGTCGGCGCTGCGGCGGCGGCAGCGCGGCCTCGAGAACGTGCCGCGCGAAACGCTCACCATGTACGACCTGATATTCTTCAACCCGACCACCAACCCTATCGTGTGAGTACAACCTACGCTGATTTACGCACAGTCTTTCTGCTATGGTATTATCTTGGAGCCTCACCATAGTCACCTTGTACGACCTGATATTCTTCAACCCGACCACCAACCCTATCGTGTGAGTACAACCTACGCCGATTTACGCACAGTCTTTCTGCTATGGTATTATCTTGGAGCCTCACCATAGTCACCTTGTACGACCTGATATTCTTCAACCCGACCACCAACCCTATCGTGTGAGTACAACCTACGCCGATTTACGCACAGTCTTTCTGCTATGGTATTATCTTGGAGCCTCACCATAGTCACCTTGTACGACCTGATATTCTTCAACCCGACCACCAACCCTATCGTGTGAGTACAACCTACGCCGATTTACGCACACAGTCTTTCTGCTATGGTATTATCTTGGAGCCTCACCATAGTCACCTTGTACGACCTGATATTCTTCAACCCGACCACCAACCCTATCGTGTGAGTACAACCTACGCCGATTTACGCACAGTCTTTCTGCTATGGTATTATCTTGGAGCCTCACCATAGTCACCTTGTACGACCTGATATTCTTCAACCCGACCACCAACCCTATCGTGTGAGTACAACCTACGCCGATTTACGCACAGTCTTTCTGCTATGGTATTATCTTGGAGCCTCACCATAGTCACCTTGTACGACCTGATATTCTTCAACCCGACCACCAACCCTATCGTGTGAGTACAATCTACGCCGATTTACGCACACAGTCTTTCTGCTATGGTATTATCTTGGAGCCTCACCATAGTCACCTTGTACGACCCAATATTCTTATATCTACCTACGCCGATTTACGCACAGTCTTCCTGCTATGGTTTTATTTTGGAACCTGACCATGTGCTGTACGACCTGATATTCCGACGATTTACGATAGTCCCAATAGACCTCATTTTCTGCGGTCGGTGCTGTGATGCTGTTTGTATGAACTTAAACGTATAAACTTATTTAAACAAATTTTATAATTTAAGCCAGCTGTTATGTTTTATTATGTGTTTTATGTACGCAATAAAGTATAAAGTAAAGTACCATAAGCCAAAACCTTCTTAGCTCAACTCACTCAGTATCTATCCTTTTTAATGTAAGCTGCAAATTCCCTGAAACCGGTATTATTTTCCCTTTTGCTTTGCTAAGGCAGCGGTGAACATTATACATTGACATTCAACAAACAGAATTTAAACTACGTTGGGATTTCTTTTTATTTCTCTTTCCTTCACCAGGCCTAAGCCAGAAGAGACGACGGTGGTCAAGCCAGACGACGCCAAAGAGGTTGAAGCTGCGCCCTCGAAGGAGGAAGAAGAAAAAGTCGACGACCCGCCGGAGAAGGAAGACGCCGTGCCCGTGCCGCAGATCAAATTGGGCCCTAATGGGGAGATTATGCTTGATGAGAAGAGTTTGGTGAGTGAACATCGAAAGATATTACTAATATTAGCTACTGATTTCTAGTGTAAAACAAAAACGCCTGGAAATTTAAGCTGAACACAAATTCCAGCATCGTAAAGTCTGTAAATCAGTAATCAGATCAGATCAGTAAATCTGTAATCATCGTAAAACTGCATCTGAGAAGTGTTTTATAGGAATCGCGTTTTTGTATATAACATCCTCATTCATCATCATCATCCTCATTCATCATCATCATCATCATTCAGCCACCAACTTCTGTATTTTACTGTATATTTATTTGAATAAACGTCTTCAAATCAATCAATCAATCACAAGAAGTCCACTGCTGGACATAGGCCTCCTCCATGGTTTTCCAAAAAGACCGGTTGGAAGCGGCTTGCATCCAGCGTCTTCCTGCCACTCCACACCCTCATTAATTCTGTATACAATTCTGACACTAGTCAATGGAATTATACGCCCTCCGTGTTGCCATTAGCAACACCAATTTTCGTTTAGCCGTTACCACGGCTGCAATTTTCTATCAATGAAACATTAAATGCGTGTTTGTTTGGAGCCAATAAAGGTTTGTTTTCATCGGCCTATTTATTCTTCCAAATCCAGGTGATAGAACAGACAGAGGGTCCTCGCAAGCTGAGCTCGTCGGTGGTCCACGAGAGCGACTGGGCTAACAGCGGCCGTGGAAAGTACACTCGGACGAAGAGAACCGCCGACTGGTCCGATTCTGAGACCGTACGATTCTACCGTGCCTTGGCTGCGGTCGGGACAGACTTCACGCTCATGAGTCCGCTCTTCCCAGATCGGACGAGACGGGATTTGAAACTCAAGGTATGTTGCACATTGGCATCTTGGCTGCGGTCGGGACAGACTTCACGCTCATGAGTCCGCTCTTCCCCGATCGGACGAGACGAGATTTGAAACTCAAGGTAAGTTGCACAGTGACATCTTTCTGTCTTCGGCTGTCTACGGCCAGCCCCGTCAGTAATCTGCCTAATATCCGCCATGGACCAGTAGTGTTGCAGTGACCAGGGCTGGACCGTAAGTTTAGGGGGTACTGGGCTAATAATACTTAGGGGCCCACCTAATTACTCAAAGTATAGGAAAATAATATACAAAAAAATATTTGATTTTATTATAACATTATACCTTAGTGTTTGTCAATGACAAATTATAAAGCAACGTTACTGCACTTTCCTTTGGCAAATTCTTTAATTTGCTTCTCACATTCTAGGTTCTTAGTTAAATCAACATGTAGACTTGAATTAAATTATTTGAATGTGATTCGCAGGGCTGCAAACTCTATGATCTGTTTAATTTAATAAAATTATGGATTTTTCCGCATTAACATCTATTTTTGACTTTGATTTGACTTAGTTTGGGGCCCCTTGAATCCATGGAGCCCTGGGCTGAAGCCCAAAAAGCCATATGGTAGATCCGGCCCTGGCAGTGACTAATACCCAGTCAGGGAAAAAACACACGGACGAAGCGTACCGCCGACTGGTGCGATGCGAAGACTTGCGTGCCTTGACTGCGGTTGGGACTGACTTCACGCTCATGAGTCCCCTTTTCACTGATCTTTCGAGACGGTACTTGAAACTCAAGTTTGTTGAACTTTCAGTTGTGCATACACAAGCTTTCGCCTGTATCTCAGAGAGGTAGGCAGAGACCAGGGATTGCCATTTGCCACGATCCTGACATATTTTCATCGACACCGACAGTCGTTGTGTACACGCACGCCTGTTTCATGTTTCAATGGGCTATTTGTTTGACCGAGTTCTGAAAACCATCTCATATTGTTTGTTGGTGTTCATGGAGTCCTGGTCATTTTAAATTATTTCGTGTATTTCTTCTCATCATCATCATCATCATCAACCCATCATGTCCCCACCGAGGGGCACGGGTCTCTTCCCTGAGGAAGGTATAGGCCATACTCCACCACGGGGGCCAAGTCCGGATTGGTGGAGGCTTGTAAGACTAGTGGCTGGTCTTACTGTCAGAAGTTTTCAAGTCGCCCTAAGGCCTCTGACTTGGCTTAACGACTGCCATCTATCGACGGCAGCCGGCACCAACTGCTTAACGTGCCTTGCGAAGCACGGAATCGCCCGGAAAAATTCCGCTAGCGTTAGTCATAGACGGTAACCCATCCATGGACTGAACGCGCCGTATGTTGCTTAACCTTAGTGATCGTTTAAGAACGCTCAGGCAGCCCAGGCTACGAGCGATTCTTGGACAATATGGCGTCGCACAGGAATTACGACGTCACTTGCCAGTAAACCAACCAATGAACGTAAGAACTAATGAATGACAGACGCCATTTTTATTGGCATGTGACGTCATCATATAACTGCCAATCCAGGCCGTTTTCGATACAATGGCTGCAGGTTAAATTATTAAATTTTATCTTGTTTTTTTTTTACAAATAATAATTGTTTTTAGTTACAATGCCTTAAAGCGGTTTTGAGACTAATAATTTATACGAATATGTATAAATAATACTGTTTTTTTCACACTGTCAAATAGCCTATACATCCACATTCGCTCGATATAATAATATTTGTCTTTCTTCCTTAATCCTCTCCTCTAATTCGCTCATTAATTCAATTCCTCGGACTCTTGTTTTAAGTCTATATTTTCTTAAGCCTTATGTATATCTCCAGAGCTATACAAGGTATTATAAATTCATCGGATTGGTAGAACGCTTGCCTCACATGTCCTTGGTTAGACACCACCTCCTTCCTTCGCCGTATCCGAAACGGCTTTCCGATTTTTACGAAATTTTCTGTGTATATTTGGTAGTTCCGATCTGAGAATAGGTCGTAGGCTAATTAATGTTATTTGCAGACGACCTGAGGACCAGACGACTGGCTCAGCGCTTAGTGCATCTGCCTACCGTGCGAGAGGTCCCGGATTCGAATCCCGGCTGGGCACAAATAAAAAAAAGAAACCTAGGTCTTGGATGTTTACCTACATGTTTGTGACGTCACTGTTTCTGGTTCCCACGACACAGGGTATCGTGTGTGGGGCTAGTGTGGGGCCAGAAGCAATCTACGTGCCTGTATGTAAATGTTATGTTATGTTATTTGGGGAATCAGCTAATGTCTTCATATATTTTTTCAGTGACTAATACCCACTTTGAGAGCGGTAGTGGCGTAGTGGGGTTGACCCTTGCTTCTCGATCATGAGACCTGGGTTCGAACCACGCATGTACCAGCAACACCATTCGCTGATAAATTGTGCCCGGATAACGGCGACAGGCTTGCCACTTGTCACGCCTGGGACCTAATAAACTCGGCAAAACGTGGGCCCAGTTCTAGTGATTGGTGCCTCTGCCTACCCCCTTGGGGGTAACGGGCGTGAGTTTATTTATTCATTATTTTTATTTTATTCTGTTTCCAGTTCAAGAAGGAGGAACGCCTAAACGGTGGTCAGGTGGACAAGGCTCTCCGCTCGCAGACCCAGTGGGACGCGTCGCGACTGGAGGACGAGTTCGCGGAGGAGCGACGCATCGCCGCAGAGAAGGCTGCCAAGACGCGGGCCGCCTACCTCGAGCAGAAGAGGGCGGAGCGGGCACGAGTCAAGGCCATCAGGAACCAAGGCTTCCGGCATAGTAAGTCATCATCGTCATTGGAAGTTGGAAATGCTGCGGCCTATCTTACTATAATCGTCAAGTTCTGTGTTTATAATATGCTTTGATCTCATTTCAACTCAACTTAGTTACTTAGTTTTAAGATAAAGTGTTTAAATAAGTTTAAAAAGCGTTTGAAAAAGTTTAATTTAAAATAAAAAAAGATTGTTATTTATGTTATTTCAGAAATGATTTACTTTAAGTCAAGAGAGTTGTTGCACACCTGTAATTGGATGTTAGACTAGAACATATCCACACAATGTTATCTTAAGTGATGTATCTAACATCTGTTGGTTGTGTCTAAGTAATAAATAAATAAATAAATTTCATCTGAAGACTCCAGGGAAAAAGACGAGCTAGTCACTTTTTTTTTCGAAACTAATCTGTGAATGTAATGTTGTAGGGAATTTCCGGTAGGTACTTAACGACGATAAATCGAACAGGGTAAAAACATGATTAGTCATAGGGTTCTTTGACGTTTAAATAAAAACTTATAGGTGTAACTTATAGGTAACGTAAAACTTTAAACATGCGATATCTCAAAATCTTCGTTGCTTGACAAGTTCATCTTTTCCCTGGAGTCTTCGTTTATTTTTATTTTTGTATGTTAGGGAAAACAACAGCTTCTTAAAATATTATTACAAAATTGTTTCTTACACACAGTATAGCCAATAATAGTTTTCCTCGACTGTTTTAAGTTCACACAGATTGCTGAGAAGTGAAAAAAAAGAAACAAAAAATAAACTTTAAACAAACTTTAAACAGATGAGTCCGAAAATGCAAACAATTTCAAAGTTAGGCACTTTGAAATTGTTAGCAAATGAGATGGCAAAAATATATAAATATATATAATAATAATATGATAATATGTTCCATAGATAAAGTGAATCTGTAATGTGCTATAAAATAAATATATAATATAATACGTACATACAAATATCAGAATAATAAATAGGTAATAGGAAGCGGGCGGAGCGGGCACGGGTCAAGGCCATCAGGAACCAAGGCTTTCGGCATAGTAAGTCATCATCGTCATCATCATCGGCCTATGGTTGTCCACTGTTGGACATAGGCCTCTCCCATTGCACCCCACTGAGCACGGTCCTCGGCTACTCTCATCCAGCTCTTGCCAGCCGCCCTGCGAAGATTATCGCTCCACCGAGTGAGGACGTCCTAAACTACGTTTACCGATCCGCGGTCTCCACTCAAGAACGTGTCTACCCCATCGGTTATCAGTTCTTCGGGTGATAAGGCCGGCCCACTGCCACTTCAGCATGCTAATTCGGTGGGCTATGTCGGTGACTTTGGTTCTCTGTCGGATCACCTCGAGTAGTAAGTCACCAGTCAGAAAGTTATCGAACTCTCTTTCTCTAATTAGTAATGAGTCTACAGACCTGCTCTCAGAGAGAGATGTTCTATTTCAACACGCGTGCCCCGCGCGGATTGACGATTTCAAGTGCTGAGGTATATGAAATATTTTAAAATGTTAATATTGATATTCGGACCAAGCATAATATAATATGGCCCCCGTGGTGGAGTATGGCCTATACCTTCCTCAGGGAAGAGACCCGTGCCCCTCGGTGGGGGCATAATGGGTTAATGATGATGAATAATAATATTTGAAACCCACCGAGAATCCAAAATGGAATATAAAAAAATAGCCCAAAATGCCAATACTAAGCCGTTTCTAACGGGCATTTTTCATTTTGAACACCTTGATTTCCTATTCATAGTTATTTTAGGAAATATATTGTTCGTTTCATTGGTAACTATGCACACAAGCGAAGCTTTTCAAAAGGTTGTTAATAAATAAACAGTAGGTCGATAACGATTGATTGATCAACTTATTTCTTACTTTATAGGCAGAGCCGGCCAAGCGATCGCGTGTAACATGGAGCGCGGCGTATCAACCGGGATCGCCTCAGCGGACGACCTCATAGAGACAGAGATCCAAGAAAAGCTTCAGGCGCAAAAGTTGAAGGAGGCGAAGGCACGTTTGCGAAAGTTGCCCCCAACTCCGACCGCCACGCCCAAGAGGCCTTTGCCGCCCCTCGTGCCTTTGAATAGCCAGGTATGTTAAAGTCTATTATGACTGACTTTAGGATTGAGTTTTGTGACGCATGTAAGTATCGACAGAACATCTAGAAGCTGGGAGGCGAAGATCCGGTTGCGAAAGTTGCTTACCACCATGCCTAAGAGGCCTGTATCCCACACTCGTGCCTTTGGATAATTAAAGTCTGTTTTTTAGTTCAATGCAAAAAAATAAACCAGTCAATACCATGTATTTTTGATTGCAGGACTTCGCTACACTCACACCGCAACTGCCGAAAGGCAGGCTTATGACGCAGCCGCGCCAGAGTCCCGCCCCTCTGGCCTTGAGTTACGCATTGCCAAACGTCCCTAAGGTCCCAGACAATATCGAGAACGGTTCCCTAGTCGTGTTGACCGTAGACGACCCCAACGAACCGAATAAAAAGATGCTACAGACTTATATCTCGCACGGAGCGGGCAAGCTTACGCCCGTAGCGTTGCCGCCGACGCTTTTGAACTCGGTCGTGTCATACATGAAGAAAGGAACGCCCAAGAGTGGAATGTCTTCCTGTTCTTCGCCACAGTTGACGTCTCCGAGCAGTATAGCTAGCCAGGAGAGTCGGTCGAGCGTCATCCAGATCAACCCGAGCCCTTCTAAGCGGCAGCGGCATAACTCATTCACTATAACGCCGCTTTAGTGCGGTTATTGATGTACCGTGCCCAGGAATATTCGCAGTATTCCCAACACGAATGTATAACCAACAAAAGCGCGCGCCGCGCTAGCTAAGCGGTCTTCGTCGGCGTATTACTGGAGAAAAGGGGCCCCATTGAAAGGCTTTAAAAATAATGGACATAATGCTACTTGCATTCTGAATATATTTCGCTGCAATAATCAAAATATTACTGGCAAAAAAACTCGCAAAAATTAATTAACATCTCACTACTGGAATCCCATAGATTAGGATAAGTTTCAATAGTGGTACGTTTCCACCAGAGTGTTGAATTGTATCGCTGCTAGAGTCCCTTTTTCTTTAATTAATTTTGCGAGAAGAGTGAATCTTCTGTTCCTGTACTATTATGTATTCTGTGGCGAAACCTCTAGAAATTTTGTACGTGCCCTGCTGGAGTTTGGCACAATATGTTTGTAAACGAATGAGCTGCACGCTATTTTGGTGGAATCGTAATACCTATTAGAAGTCCGAAAGCATTCGGATTTAGCTTTTAACTGTCCTACCCCAGGTTTTTCGTAAGTAAGTAAGCTGTTAATCTATGTTAACAGCTGGCAGTTCGATAAAAAACATACGAAAAAATATTTGATAGCTGTTAACAGTAGATTAACAGACTTACGGCCTAGCCACGGGGATCGGCGGCGCGATTGGCGGTGCGGCGGGCGGGCCGGCAAACTGAAACAAAGTCATAGAAATGTACGGAGCAAGCCACGTGGAGCGGCGAACGGCGCGCGACTGGCGAAATGTACCGAGCGGCGACTGGCGGCGCGGCCGGCGAGTGAAACAAACACATGAACAAGTTCGGCGCAAGCCACGGCGTCGAGCGGCAGTCGCGGCGACTAGTGCAGAGATCAAACTAGTTTAGTTGTTTTCGCCGCGAATAATAAATACCGAGACTGTTATTGCTGAAATACTAACAAAATGGGGTATATTTGTTACTTTGATAAAGAACATAATTACCTAAAAGTTATTTAATTTCATGAAACATTAATATACAGAGTAACATTTAATTAACTGACCATATTTTAGCTGCGATATTTCTGAAAAAATGTAGTTATGGAAAAAATTCATTGATACCTACTATCATTCTCCAAAATATGGTCAGCTTAATTAAATGGCACCTATGTATTAGATCAATTTTTCAGCGACACTTAAAACTCTAGCTGCATTGACTTTTTTCCAATCCTGAAAAATATAATTCGACAATAATTCTAGTAGACTCGAAAAATGTTTCGGTGGAAAAATGTGGAATTCTCCATAGTATAACTCGATTCCTATTCAAATCTATGGAGTAGATTACGCTCTTCCAAACATTATGTATTGAACAAAAAAAATATTTATACTACACCTGCTTGGAAAGTACCTTGATACTTTATCAAATTTACGGTAGAAAGTACGTCATTGCATATCGAACAAATATGCGGGGAGAAAACGCATCTGAGCGGGAGAGAAAAGTGTATGAAAATCCATTTCTTACGTGGTTTTTCTTTTTTAATTTTGGGTAAGACTGCGCCGGTAACCTAAATATCAAAAGCCAAAAAGTTTTTACAGTGAGTTTTTATCTCCAAGTTCGCAAAATGACACTGGCCACTAGCAACAATTTCAATATAAATTTCAATTAGTAAAGATTTCGTTTTTTATTTTCCTTGTAGGTGTAGTATAAAGCACTACGTATCACTCGAGAGAAACTGCGATTCCCGATCTCAGGTGTTTTAAAGCCCTCGCCTACGGCTCGGGCTTCAAACGACACCCTCGACGGTAATCGGTTACTTTCTCCTCTCGGTGAACAATGTACTATACTTTGAGATAAAGACATTTCGCTCTTGACCGGCCTGCCCTACTCAGCCCTACTAGTCGCGGCGGCAAACGTGCCTGCCCGTGGCCGGCAAACCGCGCCGCGCGAATTTTCGTCCCGCTTGCCGCACCGCCGTTCGCGCCGCCGTTCCCCGTGGCTAGGCCGTTAGCGTACGAGAAGCCGTTAGCCAATCGACTAACTGTAGGTACTTCATTTTGTGTACATAATAAATTTAATTATTAGATTAAGCCACAGATATTTGTGATTATTTTTGTTTCGTGTTGTGATAATCGAACGTACTTTCGGGAGCAAATATTAATGTGACAGCGGGGCACATACATTGAGATTACAAAAATCGTTTAGAACACCAATTTGACGCCACGGAAATTACGTGTCGATTTTGCTTTTAAAGTATGTAGTTGCTATGATATAGAACTTTATTGTTGTTAAAACTATTGAGATTTTTATGAACAGTCGACAGCACATCATCCTATACAGCCATGCACTCTACTCCGTTGCACTACAGCTGTAAACAGTCGACAGCACATCATCCTATACAGCCATGCACTCTACTACGTTGCACTACGGCTGTAAACAGTCGACAGCACATCATCCTATACAGCCATGCACTCTACTCCGTTGCATTACGGCTGACTTACTAAAATGTGAAGTTTGACGTGCTGTCGACTGTAGTCAACAGATCAACATTTTAATTTTTGTTGCTAAGTAACCGTAACAGAATTGAGTGCACTCGTGTAAAGGTGGATATGCTGTAGACTACAATTTTCTAGTGAGTCCATACAGTCAGGCAGTAAATCAACAATCACGTCCTGCTCCTTAGCTTATCATCTCTGGTCCCGCGCGCGAGAATAGACAGACTCAGGCAAGACACGCCATCGCCATCCCTTCTCGTCCGCTACGTGCGCGGCATAATTGCATAGTCTAATACGGTATTTGACACTATCAACAGTATCAACAATAAATTATTTGATAAATGCTCGATTAAAACAAAAATTACAAAATGTTTCGGAAAATGTATTTCTTTTAATCACTTACTGTTATTACAATTTTTAAATAGAAGAAATATAAAAAGAGTGACGAAATGACTGAAATGTGACGTCACAAGCAAGTATTTTCATACAAAATTCCGTTTTAAAAGAAACTCATTTGACATTTTGTCAGATACCCAATAGGGAATGGATGAAAATATCAGAAGTGCTTGATATTTTTTTTTTTTTTTGATAGGAATAACCTTCCTTAGCGCGAGAAAAAAGTTTCAATTTTTTTGGCCCCGTAGTTAATTTTTAAATATACCTAATATTTTTCCATTCGTAGTTCTGGGCTTAGGACGGCATCTCAGACATATTCCTTAGTCCGCTACGTATGAAAAAAAAAATCTGGTGACAATGACAGCTTTTCAAGGTGGATTTTTTTTTATACGTAGCGGACTAAGGAATATGTCTGAGATGCCGTCCTAAGCCCAGAACTACGAATGGAAAAATATTAGGTATATTTAAAAATTAACTACGGGGCCAAAAAAATTTAAACTTTTTTCCCGCGTTAAGGAAGGTTATTCCTATCACCAAAAAAAATATCAAGCACTTCTGATATTTTCATCCATTCCCTATTGTCGCGCGTGGTCAAGAGGTCATGCTAAGCGGGCTGGTCCAAAACTAGGATACCCTGTTCTATGGTAACCAGACAGGGACATCACAAAGATGAAAATGCGCCATTAGCAGTCACTACGGGGATATTTTAGGCGTGGAACATATCGACCCCTATTTGGCAAAACATCGTAAGCGCCAATTTTAAGAAAATACTTTTTTTATCGCAACCAACGCAGTTTGATGCCGTCTACAAAATTTGTAACGGTTTTTCAATCAGAAAAAAAGTTACAAGCCATTTAGTGTTTTATCGTAACCACCAAAAAAGGTGCATACGCTAAAAAAAAGTTATTTTTCTTTATCGTATCCGCCATGTCTGAAAAAAACGTCACATACGTTACCGCACGGGAGTGAAATAGACGTAATAGAGTGAAATAGAGTTTCGAGTTCGAATTCTGAGCAATCAGCTGGTTTAAAACGGTGTCAATCAGTCGATATAACGTGGCTAGCGTGCGTACTACTGTTTGATCCCAAAAGAAAACTTAAATTTAGAAGGCAAAACTGCGTTAAAAGTTGTTTTTGATTAGTTACAGGTAACTCTCACTGCTATAATTTATTTTGCTTACTATCGCTTGCGTGATTAGCAGGAAAGGCTTAAAAATAACCATTTTTACCTATCCGTAAGAATTTGAACGCTCTTGCGCGATTACCGGACAAGTTTAGTACTATAATTCCAAATTGCATGGGGCTCTTTCTGGGTGGGTTCAGGGGCCCTCTTCAAGTTAATATTCTTTTCGACTGCCTCTTTAGTCCAGTCATCATTCAGCCACTAGAAGTCCACTGCTGGACATAGGCCTCCTCCATGGATTTCCAAAAAGACCGGAGCCGCTTGCATCCAATAATATTTAAAATAAGATGTTTTATTCTTTAAAAACACAATTGCACAGGTAAAATAATAAACTTAAATTAAATCACTTATTTCAAATTACTTTTATCTATTGTACCTAAAGATAAAAAAACAACCGTAAATTTTATCACTTATACCCTCGTAAGGCCCAAGATTTATTTAGCCTTCTGATATGAAAACCCGATTGCCTATTTATAGTAACAATTTTTTATAGTCCGTCAGACCCAAACTTTGTCAACCAGATTTTTTTACTGAGAGTAATGGGATAAGGATTATATTTACAGAAGAGATTTATAAGGACCTAGAGATCATATTCCACCAGTCTAAAATGCGTAATTACTATTCGCAAAAAAAGGTATTCGGGCTTTTATTACAAAAGAACATGTTGTAATTTGTTGTTTTAAAAAGTATGTTGGGTTTAAGATGAGTAAAACACGTGAACAGTTTTTGTTAAGTTTTCAGTCTTGTTTATTAAATTTTAGGTGCTTTACAGCGTCAAATCAAAAAAAGTCATAGAAAATTTAAATTTTTACACTTATTCATGACCCCAACGAATGATTGTTAATTTTAATCAGAAAATTCTCCCCTATACAAACTTGAACCCTTACACCCTCCTTCTAAGCTTCGCCACAGTCGGGTGATGAAGGACAATGATTCAGCAGATTTCGGCAAGTTTAAGTGGCATGAAACTGCACGAAGCAATTTCTGTTTATAGTCACACAAAGGTGAACATTGCAACCCGAACAAGCCATTTTCGTTTTCTTCGAGCATCCACTTCGCCGACACAAATTCTGTTTCTCACTAAGAGCAGGCATGTGAGCTACGCCTCGTGTTCTTTTGGCGTCACTTGGAATTGGGACAACGAATTGTCTCCCTCTCTTCCGTGGGTTAGGGTTTTCAGATCCACTTTCACCACTTGTGTCCTCTTCATCAGTCGCATGTGCTGATTCTATCAAAAATTCACCCAGCTCTAATTTGAATGCGCGAAGCTGCTGAATTTTCTTTATGGGGACCCTCTTGGCAACATCGTCGGATCGGTATTGTAACCAAGAGTTAGTTGTCGCCAGATCAATCATATGTGCAAAAAACCTTTGCGTCCATTTAAGGGTACGGTACCTAAACGGACAAACTGATAGCAGCCTGTCGGCTAGGTCAACGCCCCCCATGTTGATATTATATTCTCTGACTACTTCAGGACGTGCAACAGTGACGAATATTTTTTGTCTTTTACACCATCTCTGGCATTCATCTGATGTGCTATTAGCATGGATTGAAGATAATAATGTCACGGGCTTATTATCAAGCCAAGTAGTTAAGGCAATATTTGTAGCTTCATTCACAAGCAATTGACTGCTGCCTCGTCCTGAGCGTTTTAATTGACCTTCAGATTTGAGGAACGGCTTTGCTTCCTTTGGGATCCTATTTTTAGCCACAGTTCCTGCGCTCATTATTCCTTTTTGTTTTAGCTCAAGCACCAGCTTCTCTGACGTAAAATATCGGTCGAAATATAAAATATGACCTGGCATTATATTCTCTGCTAGCTTTAACACTACTTTCTCACATAAGGTGAAATCAGTGTCCTCATATTCCGGATAGGTCGTCTTTCCCTGATAAATATGAAAATCACATACAATTCCGTTTGGGTTTGCCATTACAAATGCCTTTAATCCAACTGGGTTTGGCTTGTTAGGGCAGTATTGTTTCACGCCACATTTACCAGTGAACGGTATGATCATTTCGTCTATGCAAACAGTTCTTTCTTTGGTCTGCTTCTGGCATCCACTAACAATTTTGTTGATTAATGGGCACATTTTCCATAATTTATCTTTGGCTCTTTCTTCTGGTGAAACACTTGGGTCAAAAACCACTTTCAGGTTATTTTTTAAGAGAAAAAACCGATTTCTCGATATATTTTCTGCAATGATAGTCACTCTGTACTTCCTCTGCCAGTACATTTTCAGTTGTGGGTAACTAATGCAGCTCATCACCATCATGGCTCCTATGAAAATACTTAGTTCAGCCAAAGTTAAATTCAGACTTTTTCCTGTCCTGTAAATGGCCATTTGGTTTGTCTTTGCGACTATTAACTCCATAATTTCAGTATCAATGTACTGTCTGAAATAATCAAGTTTTTGGAAGGTTTCCGTGTTAACAGGCAAGTACGTGGGAGATGTATGGGGAATAATTGTGGGCGTAAATAGTTTTTCTTGCCAAGTAGAAGAAATATCAATAGAACCCGCACTGCCCTGCACCTGGTGAGTTTGGCTGCGACTGCCGCGGCCTCTTGCGCTTCGATGTACTGGTCGGCGAGTAGTACCTCTTCCTCGTCCTCGCTGTTGTGGTGCTGGCAACGACGGCTCGTCTTCTTCATCGTCTGACGAGGAACAGGAATCTGCAGAGTGGTGTTCTCGACTGAAAGAGCTCTCGTGTTCGTCTGGGACGAAGTCGTCGTCATCGACATCGCTGCCATCAGCATACGGATCTAATTCCAAGTCAGATTCATTTAATTGCTGTTCAATTTCTTCGTCATGTAAACCTGTAAATCAACATTTACCTCTGTAAAAACCAAAAACTTGTTTAATAATAGGGATTGACTAAAGACCCGGTTTCCTTTTTATGCGATCAAAAACTTCTATGTTATTTTCATCAAGAAATATAATAGTTACTTAGGAAATAAGTCCATTGGATTATAATATGTTTATTAGAGAGTGGATTTTATCGTAAAATTATAGCAAAGGCAATCAGATGTACTATATATAATTGGATTTACTTACCCCTTCTCCGTATGTTTTCCATCTTGCCACGTTCAACATGTGATTTTGACAGTTTTTTTTCTAATTGCTGCACCTTTTCTTCTGAGTGCTGCACCATAAACACTGTGACAGATTTACAGATGCGTTCAAGATTTAAAATATTTGTAAGGTAGCGATGTCGCGCGATATCCCTATTATTAAACAAGTTCAGCTGTGTGGTGTCGGCCTAGAGAATAGCACCAACCCAACTCGTCCCGCGGGTGTCGTAAAAGGCGACTAAGGGACACAAAACCGGGGGGTGGGCAGCAGCGCCTCCTGCAGTACAACTCTATCGCACTGCGATCCCCAACCCGCATGCCCAGCGTGGGGATTATGGGCATTACCCCCAATGATGGCACAACCTAGGAAACGGCCCCTAGTTCCCGGCCGCCTCGCTATTCCTGGCCATCGTGGCAGCGGCCATGGTAACGGCGGGGTAGGGGGTGCTAAGAATCACCGGGCTACCTTAGGCAGCCACAAACAACTGACCCTGGCAACGTTCAACGGACGCACTCTGAGGCTTGACCATCATCTAGCGCAGTTGGAAGTGGAGTTAGAGAACATTAAATGGCATGTTCTGGGGTTAAGTGAAGTCCGTAGAGAGGGGGAGGACACCGTAACCCTAGACTCGGGCCATCTTCTCTACTTTCGCGAGGGTGATAAAACATCCCAGGGTGGCGTAGGTTTCCTCGTCAATAAGGCCCTCTCTAACAACGTTGAAGAAATCTCTAGTGTGTCGACCAGGGTAGCGTACCTGATCCTTCGGCTGTCCAAGCGTTACAGCATGAAGGTCATTCAGGTTTACGCACCGACCTCGGCACACTCGGATGATGAAGTTGAGGATATGTACGAAGACATATCCAAAGCCTTACATAACACCACGAAGGCTCACTTCAACGTTGTTATGGGGGACTTTAACGGCAAGGTGGGAACCCAGAGTGGAAACGAGTCCCGAATAGGCCCGCATGGTTATGGAGTCAGGAATCACAGGGGGCAAATGCTTGTCAACTTCCTTGAGAAAGAGGAACTATTCTTGATGAACTCTTTCTTCAAGAAACAGCCTCAAAGGAAGTGGACATGGCAAAGCCCCGACACTGTGACCAAAAATGAGATCGACTTCATCATGACGGATAGCAAGCATATATTCACAGATGTCTCAGTGATCAACAGGTTTAATACCGGATCTGATCACCGACTTCTCCGAGGCTCTCTGAATATCAACTTGAAGCTTGAGAGAAGCCACCTGACGAAGCTTACAACGCACGACGGGAGGACCGTATTGTCGAAGCCGGAGATCTCCGCCGAGATAGAGGATTTCTATGGCCGATTATACGCTGCACATGCTTCTTATTCCCAACGAGACGACCAAGATTCCAGAGCCACCCTGACGCGCCACTACACCGACGAACTGCCTGACATCAGTCAAGACGAGATCGTGCTAGCTCTGAGGCAGCTTAAAAATGGAAAAGCCCCCGGTGAGGACGGAATAACATCAGAGCTTTTGAAAGCTGGAGGAGCCCCTGTTATACAGGAATTACAAAGGCTCTTTAACGCCGTCCTTCACAGTGGGAGAACTCCAAAGGCATGGAGCGGGAGTTTGGTGGTGCTCTTTTTTAAGAAGGGTGACAAAACTCTTCTTAAAAATTACAGACCCATCTCGCTCCTGAGCCATGTCTATAAGCTGTTTTCACGAGTGATCACGAATCGTCTCGCCAGGAGACTCGACGAGTTCCAGCCGCCGGAACAGGCCGGGTTTCGCGGAGGATATGGCACCATAGACCACATTCACACAGTGAGGCAGATTATACAGAAGACCGAAGAGTATAATCAGCCCCTGTGTCTTGCTTTTGTGGACTATGAGAAGGCCTTTGACTCTGTCGAAACCTGGGCTGTTCTGGAATCCTTACAGCGATGCCAAGTAGACTGTCGTTATATCGAGGTGTTGAGATGTCTGTACGAAGCCGCCTTCATGAGTGTCCAAGTACAGGGCCAGCAGTCTAAACCTATCCAACTGCGTAGAGGAGTACGACAGGGGGATGTTATATCCCCGAAACTGTTTACAAGCGCGTTGGAAGACATGTTTAAGACGCTGGACTGGAAAGGAAAGGGCATTAACATAAACGGCGACTACATCTCGCACCTGCGATTCGCAGACGACATTGTCTTAATGGCGGAGTCGCTAGAGGAGCTGAACCAGATGCTGGCCGGCCTAGCTTCAGCCTCGCGACGTATCGGTCTTGGCATGAATTTGGATAAAACCAAAGTCATGATCAATGGCCACATTGATCCAATACCGGTCGTCGTAGAAGGTCACCTTCTCGAAATCGTTTCCGAATACACTTACCTCGGGCAGATTCTGCAGTTAGGTAAAAACAATTTCGAGAAGGAGGCCAAGAGGAGGATCCAGCTGGGCTGGGCAGCGTTTGGGAAACTACGTCGAGTCTTCTCGTCATCCATACCGCAATGCTTGAAAACAAAAGTTTTCAATCAGTGTGTCCTACCTGTTATGACCTACGGAGCCGAGACATGGACACTCACGAAAGGGTTGGTCCACCAGTTTAAAGTCGCTCAGCGAGCTATGGAGAGAGCTATGCTCGGAGTTTCTTTGAAGGATAAGATTCGTAACGAATACATCCGACAGAGAACCAAAGTTATCGACATAGCTCAGAGAATTAGCAAGCTGAAGTGGCAGTGGGCTGGCCATATTTCGCGAAGAACCGACAACCGCTGGGGTAAACGTGTTCTTGAGTGGAGACCGCGACTCGGCAAACGTAGTGTAGGACGCCCTCTAACCAGGTGGGATGACGATCTGCGAAGGACTGCAGGCAGATGCTGGATGCGGCAAGCTGAAGACAGGGCGCTATGGCGCTCATTAGGGGAGGGCTATGTCCAGCAGTGGACTAATATAGCCTGATGATGATGATGTCGCGGCAAATTTGAATCCGCAGAGACGTAACACTTATTTAAACCTAAATAAAGGATGGTGGGTGTATATACTTCATAATTGTTTTTAAAGTTGGGTCTGAACGTCATGTTTATTTAATACTAAAATAAGGACCCTGGTCCTTACGAGGCTATAAAGGATACAAAATAATTAGTAAACTTTTAAACATTATTTAAAACCTAACCATAGTAACAATAGCCCTCAGTCAGAATTTTTTTTTCAACGTAAAGGATTTACATTCTGTTTCTTGAATGATGAAGTCGATGGTCGAAGACGCCGTAGATACTTCAGACGCTGGAGGACCTCGGCATAATGCTCCCAGACCTCAGTTGAGTCTCTCAACAGGTGGGCCTTAAAATGAACATGGACAAAACGAAGGTCATGTCGAACGCCCGTGTTGTGCCCACCCCAATAACAGTAGGGAACTCGACTCTCGAAGTTGTAGACGAATGCGTCTACTTAGTACATACAGTCCAACTAGGCCGGGCCAACTTCGTGAAAGAGGTCAGTCGTCAAATCCGACTCAGCTGGGTAGCATACGGGAAGCTTAGAAAAGTCTTTTCCTCCGATATACCTCAATCACTCAAAACAAAATTATACAACTAGAGTGTGATACCAGTGATTACTTATGCACTGAAACGTGGTATTTTACTATGGGCCTCATAAAAAAGCTAAACGTAACGCAACGAGCTATGGAAAGGGCTATGCTCGGAATTTTTCTACGAGACCGAATCAGAAATGATGAGGTCCGTAGACAAACGAAAGTCATAGCCCACCGGATGAGCAAGTTGAAGTGGCAGTGGGCGGGGCACATAGCACGCAGAACTGATGGCGGATGGGGACAAAAAGTGCTCGAATGGAGACCACACATCGGCAAGCGCAGCGTAGGACGACCAGCCAAAAGATGGACAGACTATCTTATCCAAGTGGCAGGAAGACACTGGATGCAAGCCGCTCCGGTCTTTTTGGAAATCCATGGAGGAGACCTATGTCCAGCAGTAGACTTCTAGTGGCTGAATGATGACTGAACTAAAGAGGCAGTCGAAAAGAATATTAACTTGAAGAGGGTATCTGACCACACAGAAAGAGCCCCAGGCAATTTGCAATTATAATACTAAACTTGTCCGGTAATCGCGCAAGAGCGTCCAAATTCTTACGGATAGGTAAAAAAATTTATTTTTAAGCCTTGCCTGCTAACCACGCAAGCGATAGTAAGCAAAATAAATTATAGCAGTGAGAGTTACATACCTGTAACTAATCAAAAACAACTTCTAACGCAGTTTTACCTTCTACATTTAAGTTTTCTTTTGGGATCAAACAGTAGTACCTACGCACGCTAGCCACGTTATGTCGACTGATTGACACCGTTTTAAACCAGCTGATTGCTCAGAATTCGAACTCGAAACGTCTATTTCACTCTCGTGCGGTAACGTATGTGACGTTTTTTTCAGACATGGCGGATACGATAAAGAAAAATAACTATTTTTTTAGCGTATGCACCTTTCTTGGCGGTTACGATAAAACACTAAATGGCTTGTAACTTTTTTTCTTAAATTGGCGCTTACGATGTTTTGCCAAATAGGGGTCGATATAGGACGGACGTGGGACGAGGGCGTGTACAAGACCCCGGCATCCTTTCCGCGCCTTTCAATTCCAACCATTCGCAGTAGTACCATTGCAGAGTTCCATGATGGAACTACTGCGACTTCATCTTCGCATTAGTACCATTCATTCATGCGTACAATCGCTCGTAGCCTGGGCTGCCTGAGTGATCTTAAACGATCACTAATGTTAAGCAAGATACGGCGCGTTCAGTCCATGGATGGGTCACCGTCTATGACTAACGCTAGTGGCATTTTTCCGAGCGGTTCCGTGCTTCGCAAGGCACGTTAAGCAGTTGGTGCCGGCTGCCGTCGACAGATGGCAGTCGTTAAGCCAAGTCAGAGGCCTTAGGGTGGGTTGAAAACTTCTGACAGTAAGACCAGCCACTAGTCTTACAAGCCTCCACCAATCCGGACTTGGCCCCCGTGGTGGAGTATGGCCTATACCTTCCTCAGGGAAGAGACCCGTGCCCCTCGGTGGGAACATGATGGGTTGATGATGATGATGCGTACAAGCCCAAACGATTGAATTACTGCGAATGTTAAAACTTAGATATTTAACTTTCATACAAAATGTAACTGACGTAATGGGACAAAATAGCCCACAAATATTTACATACAGGCGCATACATTGCTTCTGGCCCCACACTAGGATACCCTGTATCGTGGGAACCAGAAACAGCGACGTCACAAACATGTAAACATCCAAGACCTGGAGTTTTTTTTTCTCTCCAGCCGGGGTTCGAACCCGGGACCTCTCGCATGGTAAGCAGATGCGCTAACCGTTACGCCACAGAGGTCGTCAAATGGTCACATGGTAGTACTACTGTCTCAGAGGGGATTATACAATAGATTTTGAAATGTGACGTCACGAAATTTAAGACCCCGCTCACCCCCTTGTCACAATATCACATTTCGTCGACCCCCTCCCTCTCTCCCTTAACGTGTGACGTACTTAATTTATGGATTGCCCCTAAGGCGGTGCGAAGAAACTATAATAGACACGTCGCATCGCGGTTTTATGTGTCCCCACGCGCCTGACGCATAGATCTGCATTCCTTTCCAAAACATTTACCCACACCAACTGTTAGTAAAACTGATAATCATGTAAATAGTAGTAACGTTACTCTTGTATTTATATTTATAATTCTACTTATTTATGAATAAAGTTTTTTGTAAGAGAAGGGAGTTGTTTTTATTTCTAACCCATTGTTTTTTTTATTTCTAACATTTGAAACTGCAGATTCTGCTCGTATAACAATACATTCTTTATGGCGGATTATTTAAATAACAATTGAGCAACGAATTTATAATAAATGTTTAATTACTAAGCGGCTTGAAAACTTCTGACATTAAGACCCGCCACTATTCTTACAAGCCTCCACCAAACCGGACTAGGACCCCTTGGTGGAGAAGTATGGCCTATAGCTTCCTCAGGGAAGATACTCGTGCCCTTCGGTGGGGACGTAATGGGTTGACGATGACTAACTAAAAATATTATTGAATATTAGATTTCTTAGCACAAATTGAACGAATGTTGTTGAACCAAAAGAGATTTGTTAGGATAGCAAACCAATCTGCCTACCTCTCCGTCATACACACGTATGACGTATGTATACGTGTGTATGACGGAGGGGTAGGAAGGTGAGTTTATGTAACATAAATTGAACAATAAACATATTGAATTATAGTACATATTTATTTACAGAATTATCTTTAAAATACAATCTTACTATTGAGAAACATAAAACTCAACTCAATTACAATTCAGTTGTAACCAATCTGTGACCCAATATAAGCTGATACAATTTGTTATCCTATCTAGGCATAACAAGGTCTACAAAAGAAAGCGATTAGGTTAATGTGTGAGCAACCGGCAAACTTTTGTAAAGTATGAAAATATTAAATAAGTTACACGAAAGCAGAAAATGTATACGAAACCTTTTGAAATGCCTTCAGACATTTTACTATTTCACATAAGTTGTAAGTTACATATTAACTTTTTTAAAGCTAAGGAGTTATTATTATGAAGGTTCAAAATAGCCCTTTTACTTTAGAAATAACCCGAAAGTTTTAAGCTTTTAGGAAAATTTTGTATTATACTTGAGCCATTACAAACTGAGTCATAAACATTTGTATCAGACCTCTCTCTCACACGTATAGGAGGCATATCGGAACTCTCGCTCGCACTTTTATGACAACAAAAATATCTATGCAGTCACTTACAAAATAAAACTGAAATCACACTGACAGCCTTACATCTCATTCAGGTCAATCACGGCACTAAACGATTCCAATTCCATACCAATTACTCGTAAGGATTCCGAGAGGATTTCACTAAATCGGAAACTACCCTAATCCTGTCGGAATAGGGTAGTTTCCAGGGTCAAAATAATTAAATTCTATTTAGTCCGTATTTTAGATTATAAAAAAATATTGGACATTTATTTTTTCTTTTTTCGATTAAACAAAAAATGACAAAGATATAGCCCATTAAAGTTACGTGTGACGTCACTCCGTGCTCAAAAAATGCAGCACGGCGTGACGTCACACGTAACTTTAATGGGCTATATCTTTATAATTTTTGGTTTAATTTACAAATAAAAAAATACGTGTCCCTTATTTTTGAATAATCTAAAAGACTGACTAATTTTATTTTTTAGGGCAACTAGCCTATTAGGCCTCTGCAGAGCCATTAGTGCGCCTCGATAATCTCGTGCGGGAACCATTGCGATCCTTCTAGGCTGTCCCACAGGGAGAGCCGAGGTTCGATGAAATCCTTGTTCAGCTGGTCGACGTCCATAGACTTTTTGTGGTCTGAAAAAGGAAAAAATTATAAACGTTTGACGACAAACCCAACATCATCGGAGAAACGAAATCCCACCGAATACGTTGGCTCGGTCACGTAGAAAGGATGGAACAGGATCGAGCGGTGAAGAGCGGCCTAAGACCGATTGGCCGCCCCAGACATCGCTGGAAGGATGAAGTGGCCAAGTGGCGACTTCTTGTGTCGGAGGCCGAAAGTAAGTAATTCAGTGATGAAATGTAATACATATTCACTATTATTTCTAAAATGCCCAATAGGCTATTTGACCGATTTCTGAAAACCATCTCATATTTTTGTTGGTGTTTATGGAGTCCTGAGAAAGTGGTCACTTTAAATTCTTTCGTGTATTTCCTCTAAAAAAGGCAAACGAAAATTTACTTTTGATATATGCCGCGAAAACGCTATCTAGGGCAATATTGCGTCACACAGGAATTTATGACGTCACTTCCCAGGAAACCAACCAATGAACGTAAGAAAGAATGAATGACAGACGCTTACTGACATGTGACGTCATCATAGAATCGGCCAATCCAATCCGATACATAATTTAAGTCTGTTCGCTATCATAGTGTCACTTTGATATTTACCGCCTCGACACGTGGCGGCTTTTCACAAAAGAAATTAAAGGAAGCCGACGCGGCGCAAACACGCCAGTGAATTTGGCTCGCAGCTCGTCTCATTCTACTATTATGTAGATCACGCAATTAAAGAAGTAAATCAATCAGTATTTTAGAATGGATTTATAACGAGATGATCCTGCATCACTTAGGTAGGTACCTATTCTAAATACTGGTGGAGATGAATATTCTGAGGACACTTCGAGTGATGAAGAGTAGTGTTTTATTTTGTGCTTCATTAGGTATATTGTGTACCATGTTTTTTTTCTATTTAAAGTATTTTTGCCGTCTGATTTTTATTATTGAAATAAATGTTTGTTCACTAAAACCAAGATTGCCTTCGTGTGTACCGACACTATCTAAGCGAACGGACTTTATCAAATTTTATATTGTGTTTTTTACAAATAATAATGCTTTTTTTAGTGGAAATGCCTTAAAGCGGTTTTAAGACTCATAGTTTATACGAATACGTATAAATAATACTGTTTTTTACCCACTGTCAAATAGCCTATTCCTGTGATGTGGTTTTTGGCAACAACTACAGGCTGTTCTAAATGTTTTTTCTCAGATGTTTATTTTGCGAAATTGGTAGAGAGCTCTTTACGCGCTCTACCAATACATTTGTGTCGCACACTGTGTTTTACAGAGCCGGACAGATCAGCACTCCGGTGGAATCTCACCATTAGATATCTATTTATTGCGTTGCCATGGTAACCAGAATCGTATAAACTGATCTTGTGGTATGCAGTTCACTGAGACAACTTCAGCCTATATCATGATCCTTTCGGAAAGTGCTATCCGTTGCCCAAAACACCCATTCCAAAATATCACCACATGACGGACCACAAGTAGTTTTTTTTTTATTGGAATTATCTCCTACACTGAAACTTTCAGAGCAAAACAGCAGCTTTTGGTGTGTGCAGAGCAATCAATGTGTTTATGAACAATACTGTATCTTTTCCGCCTGCCTCTTATATCATGCTATGAAGAACTTAATCATCATCATCATCATCATCAACCCATTATGTCCCCACCGAGGGGCGCGGGTCTCTTCCCTGAGGAAGGTATTGGCAATACTCCACCACGGGGGCCAAGTCCGGCTTGGTGGAGGAAATTAATACTAATATGGTATAACTAAATGCGGTAACAATAATGTCAGGCCTGTTTCATAAAACTGCAATTCCTGTTTTACAACGACAATCGATCAGCAAAACGACACTGCTACGCAATATTCCTCGAATTGTCACAATAATGTACGAACTGTAGTTTTATGAAACTAGACCCATCCATATCCTCTTACCAACAAGGGCCAGATCGTCGTTCTGAGTCTTAGAGACGGGCGTCTGAGTCTCAGCGGCTGGTTGCGACGGCGCCGCGGTTGTCGGCGCTCCAGCCTCCCCCTGCCCGTAGTACCCCGACCAAGCCGAATAGTTCTGCCAATAGGCCGACGGGTCATAATATTGGTTGTACTCCTATAACGTGAATCAACCGTCAGTGCTTCAATCTACGAGGAAGGAGCTAACTAGCCTTTGCAAGCCGACAACAGCAGAGCAGCATGCTTGGTAAACCTAAGGAATTCCATCTTATGGCCTTACGCTGTGGTGATAAGTGGCCAAAGTCAGTAATTTTGTTAAATGGTTTTATTACATTGAAGCTTCAAAGACCGATGGTTTTGTGCGGGCGAACTTGAAGCGTCAATGACACGTGTTAAGAACATTAGTTTGACAATGGTTCCTCACAGTTGTGCTTCAAGGGGCTCCACAAGGTTTCATAGAAATAGCACCACCAATGGAACAAAACCTTAACTTGTTTTACAGGTGTGTGTTTTTAGTATCATAAAAATAATAAAAAATCAATTTGTGTCAAAATTGCCTGATTTTAGTGAAAGGCACTTTATACAAAACAATCTGTAACAGACAATCTCCAAGAGAGCCCTTTAGCAAAATCTAGAGGTACCTAGCTTATAACAATATGTTTTCTTATTTTGGTTATGTTTCTAGAATTGTGTTATTAAAGAACTAAATGTGATACATAGTATTAAGATAGCTCGACTTATTCTGTTGTATTAAATATGATAAATCAGCAAAGCTAGGTGCAAGCCTAAGGAAGACAATTTTTTTAAAAAGAACCTAGTCAGGTTGCGTTTTTTTTTAACTTTTTTTCTATACATAAGATTAGGTAAACTTTGCTAGGCTGGATTCCTTCATAAGTGATCAATTTTATAGATCAATGGAATACAGATTTTATTGTATATAGAAAAGTTTTGCACTGCACAGCCAATTTTCAAATGCATGTATATGTGGATAAGGCACAAAAATGCTTAGAGCAATTAGTGATCCGAGTACAAGATCAAGCTTCCAATCTTACCGTCCCAGCATTGAATGGTGCTGTGCCCGTGGCCCCAGCGGTAGTCGTAGGAACCGTTGCCCCTTTGGGCTTTGGCACTGCAGTGCAGATTTTCAGCGGCTTACTGCCGAGCCCAGTGTACCCATTCATAGCATACAGGGCATTTCTTTGTTCTTCTTCGTTGCCAAATCGGACAAAGCCATAGCCTTTTGTATAGCCTGATGGGTCTAGGATCACTGGAAAACAGCAAAAAATATTTTATTATTAATATTACAATTAAAAAACAGAGAAAAAGTGTCCAAAACCGGCGTGCGGTGTGTGTGCATGTTACGACTAATGAATATTGATGGTAACCCAAAGTTTCTGCCTATCCCTCTGGGATAAATAACTAATTCATGCCTGCTTCATCATCAACCCATTATGTCCCCACCAAGGGTCACGGGTCTCTTCCCTGAGAAGGTATAGGCCATACTCCACCACGGGGGCCAAGTCCGGATTGGTGGTCCATGCCTGCTTATGAATTAGTTATTTCATGTTATGTTACATATTTAAGAAAACCAATGAAGTACTTCTGATGAAAAGAAAACATTCTTCTAAATGAAAGGAAAAAAAGCGTACGAAAATTAAATTAAAGCAAAATAAATATTTCAACTGTTGATTTATCTATAATGAAAAAGCATAATGGGCACTCCTATTTCTGGACATCCGCTTGACACTATTTTGTGAGACACCCTGTATATGTGCCGAAATATACACCCAAAAGAAGAATTGCAAGCCTGTCTCCCAATCTCCCAACTATCCAGACCTGAGCAATGATTTTTTTCTGTGAAAGATTATGTTCAACAAATCCCAATTTTATTTATAAAACAGAACTTTGAATTCAAAGCCGTCATACCTGAGTAACTACATAGCAATTAAGTTGCATTAGGTATTGCTTACAATTTAAGTCATAGGTTTATACAAATAATAATTACCTTTTGCAGTCTTTATAGAAGAATACTTTGCTGCAAACACTCTGTAGAGTGAGTAGTCATCCACATCTGGACTCAGGTCTCCAACCCATACAGAGTACTCCCTCTCAGACTGCATACTAGTCCGGGCTTCTCGGGACGCAGTGTTGAGACGGAAACGAACCACCGGAAAGGTGCCCGGTATTGGCTTGCCGTTTAACTTGTGCATAGCATCTACTGATTCCTCGTCTGTCTGTGAATATCGGACATGAATCAATCAGTAATCTGTTACCACTGGTAAGCTAGCTAGCTGGCAAGCTGGTACTCTGGTACAAGCTTTTGCTAGAAGAGTCTTTAAGGTTTGAGATTAACATACATAGTGGGACGCCCTAATATTTAGTTGTGTCTGGAGGCTTCTGGTGGTAACACCTATGTTCTGTTCTATCTACACTACCAAGTGGAGTTTTTTCGCTGCCTTTTTCTCCACTACATTCGGCCCCAAGGCAGCACCTAACAAAATAAGTTTGTATATACATTGACATTCAACAAACAGAATGTAAATTCTTTACGTTGAAATAAATTTCTGATTTCTACCACAGGCCGAGGTTGTTCCAGTCAGAGAACAGCATTATCATCATCATCAATTATTATTATACTTTATTGCGCGAATCGCTCGTAGCCCCGGCCGCCTGAGAGATCTTAAGCGATCACGAAGGTTAAGCAACATAGGGCGCGTTCAGTGTATGGATGGGTGACCATCTATTACTAACACTAGCGGCATTTTCCCAAGCGGTTCCGTGCTGCGCAAGGCACGTTAAGCAGTTGGTGTCTGCTGCCGTTGATAGATGGCAGTCGTTAAGTCAGAGGCCTTATGGCAGCTTGAAAACTTCTGGCAGTAAGACCAGCCACTACTCTTACAAGCCTCCACCAATCCGAACTTGGCCCCGTGGTGGAGTATGTATGGTCTATACCTTCCTCAGGGATGAGACCCATGCCCCTCGGTGGGGACATAAAAGGTTGATGATGATGATACTTTATTGGACACAGACAATTAACAGAATAATACATGAGAAAAATCATGTACAAGGGCGAGCATTGCTGGGGAGCAGAAAACAATGTGAAATGCCATTCCATGGTCTACACAATGTATAAGTGGGTTTACCGATGGGCCCGGCTTATATCGCCAGTCTCAGTTATTAACTCAGAGTTAGTGTTACTCCTATAGCCAGCGGTAAAGACTTTTGGTTTTATTTAGAAAAACACAATTCCCTACACTCCTCAATTAATATAGTCTGTGGTGGATATTTTACAAGGAAAAGAAGTGAACAGAGTTTAAATCCCAGGTCTTGGATGTTTACATGTTTGGGACGTCACTGTTTCTGTTTACACGCCACACTGTATCCCAGTGTGGGGCCAGGGCAAGAAGTAATTGTTTATGTTTAAATAAACTAACTGAAGAGTGCTTTAGATGAATCATATCATTAGAAATAAACAAGGCCTGATTATATAACCCGTTTATTGTGTTTTAATCTGATACATTATGACCTTGAAAATTAACAATGGTAAACCATTCTAAGGGGGGTACTGATTGGAACTGATAGGATGCTATAGGTTAAGAAATTAAATTATTATGTTTAAAATTATTAATAAGACAGATACCATAAAGCTCATCACACTCGCGCGCTATACTTAGTAGATATAGCACGGCCATACGATTTCAAGGCCTATAGTATAACGCCCGTGTGTGGACATCAGGATTTTGTATGGAAGCTATGCCGCGCTAACGTAGTATAGCATGTGTGTGATGCGCATAAGGAATATATTCGTTTTTATTGTTGTGCTCGCACAGCCACGGCCCTGTGTAATGTGAATAAACTTAAAACACAAAGAAATTTCGTGTACAAACCTGAAAATGTATGAACGCGTAGCCTGCCGGTTCCCCGGTGAATTTATTCCTCATCACTTTCACAGTAAGTGGTCGCTGTCCCATGCGGTTGAAGGCTGCCATGATAAAGCTCTCCGTCATATTGGGTTCAAGCTGAATTTAGAAAACGAGAGTTCAGTGAGAAAGCAATAAAGAGATAACCTCGATAGTTGTGTAGAAAAGTTACTTACGCTACCCATCCACAGTTGGCATTGCATAGCCATGATTTCCCGTTTTAATTATGGTTTGTTGCACTTTAATAGCTGTCACTTATTTAAGGTAAGAATAAGCGACGAGGAATAAAAAATCAAAACCGTATCCTCGACGACAAAAACGCAAACAATTCTTTTATTTTATATATTTTTTCCTTTAAGGAAAAGGCTAAGAGCTGAAGCCCATACCGCCTGGTCTTATTTTAGTTTCTTCTTCTCTTCATATTGATTGAGGCTAAAAGCCTTGTCTTTCAGTAGGTATTTTCTTCAGTCTTTATTATAATATTAGAGGCACATAGCCTTGTCGTATTTAACGTATTTATTCTTTTACTTCATAATCCAGTATGTTTAGGTCAATCCGTGTTGTCAAATCAGGTGTCTATGTATTTTCAGGTCACATCCGAGTTAGGTATCAAATCAGGTAAAATAGGTCTATTCCGGTGTATTATTATTTTTCAAATAACTCCAATGGTATTCTTGATAAAATTATAAATAGGGTAAAATGCTTCTATATTCTTAAGGAGATCCTGAATAGAGCGCGGGATATCCAGGGCTTCTTTGTAAATATTCAATAAGCTATCAATAAATACTAGTCTTTGTATATTGAATTGAGGACAATCAAAAAATATATGATTTAGAGATTGGTTTTCAGAATTACAAAATGTACAATTTGGGGAAGGAATCATTTTCAATCTATGCAGATGCTCATTAAATCTGCCATGTCCAATAGGGAATGAATGAAAATATCAGAAGTGCTTGATATTTTTGTTCGGTGATAGGAATAACCTTCCTTAACGCGAGAAAAAAGTTTCAATTTTTTTGGCTTCGTAGTTAATTTTTAAATAATCTTAATATTTTTCCATTCGTAGTTCTGGGCTCAGTACGGCTTAACAGACATGTTTCTTGGTCCGCTACGTATTAAAAAAAAATTCTGTGGTGACATTGACAGCTTTTCAAGGTGGTTTTTTTTTTCATACGTAGCGGACTAAGGAATATGTCTGATATGCCGTACTAAGCCCAGAACGACGAATGGAAAAATATTAAGTATATTTAAAAATTAACTACGCAACCAAAAAAAAATTAAACTTTTTTCCCGCGTTAAAGAAGGTTATTCCTATCACGAAAAAAAATATCAAGCACTTCTGATATTTTCATCCATTCCCTATTCTCAAACGACAAATTGTGGTGTAAAAGTTTCTATGAAGATATTTTCCGACGATAAACCATGGTTTCTTAATGTCCGAATTCATATAGCTGTACCATTTTCCTTTTATTTCTGTCGTTTCTTTCCAATGAAGCATCCATTGATGTTTAATATTCGTTCTAATGTCGGTTTTGCAATCTGAAGCTGGCAACTTAATATTCTTGACAGGTATTTGGTGAATACTGGGGGTTTTTACTCAGAAGAAGGAGTACCATAGAAGGAGCGTTAAAAAATGAAAACGTGCCACATAGTCTGTTTCGTCAATCTAAATAGCCGCAAGCTACGTGTTAGAAAGCGAAAAATATAGTCGTGTCTTTGTTGCTTTTTTCGAGCGTACAACCCTTAAACGTCAGTTGGTTACCTTTGGTTACCATTACGCGACCAAATTAGAACGGCTCAGAAAATGACGGCATGCAATGTGCCGCCCAATGACATTGATTTGGCAGAGAGTGTTCTGTATTTGGCAGTGTGTTTAACAAGAGGTTTGGGAGTGCGCCGTTTTCAAGAAGATTGTGTATTTTATATTTACTAAAGCACCATTTGAAGTGAATTATAGTGGATTCTCATGGTATATAGTATAAGTAACCATCGGCATGGCGTGTGTTGTGTTAGAATGTATATCTCATTCTTCCCGAGAAGATAATGAAACAACATTCATCAGCTTCCACCGGTAAGTCTCAACTTTGTGTACCTAAAAGGGTATTTTCTCTAAGATTTCAACTATGGGCTACTAGAATTGCAAATTAGCTATTAGAGAATGGTGTTTTCATCATGATTATTGTGATATTTTCGATATAAATCATAATACAAGTTTGTTGTTTGTTGTAGGGGAATAGGGATGGGACTTTCCCACTTTCTCAGTGAAAAAAAGTATCGATAGTTCGTAGAGCATATTTAGTTATTTCTTGCGTTCGTATAGTTGTTTTAATTGTTAATTATCTATTGCAGGTTACCCGAAGACAGCACAAAATAACAAATGTCGATGACGCAGTATCACGTACAAAGTACAAAGCAAGTGGCGTAGGTTGGAAACAAGTGCCGTACCTACTTTACGCTTTTCCTTAGACAATGTTCGTGAGCTGCAACCAAGCTGATTTAATTTTAATTTCATAAAATATTATCTTTTACATTATGGCTGACACATTTTTGTTAAAAAAAACGTTAATAGGTACTTGTAAAACAGAAGTCAGGGATAAAAAACATATACATTATAGTAATACGTGTTGGTTTCTTCTCTATTGAGCTGCAACCTGCCACTTTTTATGTGAAAAGCTTGAAACTACGTACTTTATTTGATGCCAAATAATCTTGTACCAATAAATCGTTTGGTTTTTAATTTTTATTTTATTCCATCGAACCTGGACTGATGATGTTATTACAACGGGTGCCTTGAGTAACTATGCTAGGTGGTAGGTATTTATTGGAAACAAATACGTAATCTATTAACACGACACAGGGTATCCTAGTGTGGGGCCAGAAGCAATCTATGTGCCTGTGTGTAAATGTTATGTTATGTTATTAAATACTTTTTCCTATTTTGGTCTTGTTTTATTCATTATACTTTCTTACAGTGCCACCATCTCATCTGTTCAGTTGATAGCGGCGCTAGTGGAGAATTTAGTAGTAACATTTGAGAAATTTACCTAGAAAAACGAGAATATTTTAACCCATCTTTCAATTTTAATGAACAGATATCTATAAATCTTAGTAAATGAATAAATAAAAGAAAAAATGGGGAACAGGATTTACAATTAATTACTTAGTTACAATTTTACCCACCTGAACAGATAACTTGGTGGCGCTGTATATGGTGATTATTGATGATTTGCAAACATATGAAAAAAAAGGTTCTATATTCGCCGTACATATACATTTTGCCATGTTACCACATAACTCGGTAAAATCTTTCTTCGATTCGCTATAGCCCTATTAGTCCCATTTATACAGTGTGGCCCTGGATAAAGTGCAATCCCGAAAGGGGATGAAACTAGACCATGAATCATTGACTAGAAAAATATAAAAAAAAATTATAAAAAATTATTGTAGGATTTATTGGTATTTTAAGATTTTCATGTTTCATTAAGGACTGTACAAAAGTATTGATTTCTTCCAAAATAATGGGTCTATTTCTTTGAAATAAAAAAAAACAGTATGCCTAATACCTGGCGATGACCATGAAATAATAAATAGTCCGCAAAAAAGTAACTATCTTGGGTAAAAAAATGTATTTTTATGAAAAAAATGATTTTTTTAGACGTTTATTTTAAAAAACTTCAAAAACTATGTAATTTTATAGCTTACTTGTATTCTTTACCATTTTAGCTTCCAAATAAAAAAAAAACAATGTTCTAACTAAAAAAACACGCTATCTACGAACTTTTAAAGTGGAGCCTAATCGTGTTACCGTGCAGGTAGAGACCGTTTTTTCCATTGTATCCGTCCTACTCTGTGCCCTTCGGCAGTCGCAGTCCTTTTGTTCTACACTCAGGTAGAGGGAAGGCGAGGGAAGGGGAGGCAGGGGGTTCGAAACAGGACTTACACAGTCGCTCCGATATTCTCGCCGCTGCTACTACTGTTCTCGTTCTCGCATTGTGTTCTCGTTGATTTGTTATTAAGTTTTTGTTACATTGTTGACTGTTACGTTTTCTACTGTTCGTTACGTTTGGACTGTTCCTGTTCTGCTGTTAAGTGTTGACGAAATGCCGCGATTGACAGAGTTCTCACCTCGAGAAATAGCCGACATGCATTATTATTATGGCATGTCACATGGTCGCACAACAGTCGCTCGGACTGCATACATAAATGCTTTCCCGGGCAGACTCATACCCTCAGCTCGAAATTTTCAAGAGATTCATAGGAGGCTCTCCAACATTGGACTTGGTTTGGCACGAGATCGCCGTGAGCAACCAGCTGTCGTTATTGACAATGCGATAGAAGAGGCCATTTTAAACGATCTGTTTGCTGACCCTACAACAAGCATAAGACGATTAGCGTTGCGTCATGGCATATCGAAGACGTCTGTCTGGCGAATTTTGAAAAAGGAGGGATTGCATCCTTTCCATTACCAACGAGTACAACATTTACACGAAAATGTAGATAATCGTCCAAGATGCGTAATGTCGACGTGGATTCTAAGAAAAATTAGAGCTGACCCAAATTTTCCCAAACGCATTTTTTGGATGGACGAAGCGACATTTACCCGAGACGGCATTACAAACTGCAGAAATTTGCACCAGTGGTCTCACGAAAATCCACGATTGAAGCGGGCATCTACTTTTCAAGTAAAATTTTCAATAAACGTATGGGCATCGACGACATTTTAATTGGTCCAGTCATTTTACCCAGAACCCTAAATGCTGAACGTTTTTTAGAATTACTACAAAATTTACCCATGTTAATGGAAGATGTTCCCCTGGCTACGAGACGGCGTGGGCGTATGTATCTCCAAATGGATGGATGACCTGCACATTATGGGCGGGAGGTGCGGCGATTTTTGAACAAAAATTACCCGAACCGGTGGATTGGCCGAGGAGGGCCAGTAGGCTGGCCAGCGCGTTCACCTGATCTGACACCCCTAGATTATTTTTTATGGGGTGTCATGAAGCAAAGAGTATACAGCACGCCAATAAATACCGAGGCACAGTTGCACGACCGAATAATTCAGTGCGCAAATGACATTAAAAATGATCCAGGAATGATTCGCAGAGCCACTAACCAAATTAATATTCGTGCAGTAATGTGCTTGCAAAATCGAGGAGGCCATTTTGAACATTTAATGCATTAAATAAAAATGCAAAATTGTAAATTACGGATAATTTTATTAATAAAGTTATTGTGATTAAAGTCTGACTTTTATTACCTACTAAAATGTAAATAACTCCTACCTAGCCAATTTTTTAATTAGAACATTGTGTTTTTTTTATTTGGAAGCTAAAATGGTAAAGAATAAAAGTAAGCTATAAAATTACATAGTTATAGGGCACATTTTTTTAGTAATTTGAAGTTTTTTAAAATAAACGTCTAAGAAAATCATTTTTTTCATAAAAATACATTTTTTTACCCAAGATAGTTACTTTTTTGCGGACTATTTATTATTTCATGGTCATCGCCAGGTATTAGGCATACTGTTTTTTTTTATTTCAAAGAAATAGACCCATTATCTTGGAAGAAATCAATACTTTTGTACATAGAGTCCTTAATGAAACATGAAAATCTTAAAATACCAATAAATCCTACAATATTTTTTTATAATTTTTTTTTATATTTTTCTAGTCAATGATTCATGGTCTAGTTTTATCCCCTTTCGGGATTGCACTTTATCCAGGGCCACACTGTATTATTGAAAACCTGATGTAGAATTACTTACTGTTACTTATGAATATTTATGGTAACTTATATGGTATGTACCACACTTAGCACATAATAACATAACCGTAAGGGGTTCCAGCTGGTTCACTAGCACCACCAAGGGAAAAATGATATTTTTTTTAGAGATAAATACATTGATAATTAGATAGATAGATAATGGTGATAATAGGGATTATCATGGGCCCATGACTGTAATTTAAATTAATTGGAATTGGAATAATGGAATTTAGTCGGTTTTTTTGTACACAGCCATGGGTCCGAAAAATCACTATTAAACATGGTGATGGGATTGAAAAGATACTTTTTGCAAGTTGTGAAAAAGAGGTATGATTTTTTTATCATTTAATATTAATACTTAATTACCACCATTAATTTAAAAAAATACACAGATTATGTAGATCGGAATAAATAATATCGACATCTTTATGGTGTTTGTCCCAGCCCTATCGATTTTGGCTTTGTTCAGTAACCTGTGGCAACCGTGTACGATTGTAACATTTTTAGTGCATGAGTACACTACAGCTGTCTCTTTCTGGCGCAGAGATTTATCGTAAGAGTAACATAGACAAAACAGCTATACAACTGTTACTTTTTATTTTGTTCCTCCTTCTATGGTACTCCTTCTTCTGAGAGTTTTTACTATAGAGCTGGCAAGTTTATCAGCGAGTTCGTTACCCGAGACGTCAATGTGAGATGGTGTCCAAAACAAACGTATTTCTCTATCTTGATTGAGCCAAAGCCTACTAATTTTCTGCCTTATCTTGTAGACAATATAATTTGTGCTACTATTGTACGTGGGATTTGACAATGCCATTAAAACGCTCATGCTGTCCGAAATTATAAACCATTTTTTGAAACTGAGGTTGGGCTTCTGCTTCGGCAGATAGCTTGAGCTTCTGCTTGTATATACTTGCATTTTGTGGCAATCCGAACCCTTGTCCCAATTTAGTGACAGGATCATAGTAAGCCATGGAGACGTTTTCGTTGCATTTCGAGCCATCTGTATAAATTTGTCTAAACTCTCTGTGTTCATCCAATTTATTGTAAACTGCATATTTATCACTCAGTGTCCTATCTATGTGAATCTTCAACCCACAGAATTTGCTCTCATATGATCCTTCATAACAAGGCAAAGTACTACTATTGTAGATATTATATTTACTCTTATAAGTTAAAGTTTCTTGAATGTTACGAGTTAAAAAGTTATTAGAGGTAAGCCTCAGCAGTTAAGAAAGAAGGAGATTGCCATCTTCAGACAACAACTGGATAATGAAATTGAGTTTTAAATTATTGAATCTGATCATTAATGGACACAAGTTACACTCAACCTGCATTGAATTAATTGGAGATGATTTAAATGCTCCTAAGATTAATCTTAAATTTATACTTTGAATCTTTTCAAGTTTGTCTACTAATTTTGGATCTATACAATAACAGAAAAAACCATAGTCAAAGTGACTTCTTACAAGGGCTTTGTATAGAGTTAAAAGAATCTTAGGATCGGCACCCCATTGGCTGCCAACCAAAGATCTTAAAGTGTTGGTAGCTCTTAAAGCTCGTTCTGTTATGCAATCAACATATCTACACCATGAGAGATTCCATGTAAAAACTACACCCAAAAATTTTGTTTGAGATTGAATTGGTAATAAGTTATTATCATACTGTAGCTTAACTGTGGTGACTTTTTTCTTTGAGAAAATGACTACTTTACTTTTAGCTGGACTAATTTCTAGATTTAAATATTGAAAGTAACTATGTAATTTTTCCAGTGCTAGATTTAATTTTTGGGTTGTGTGTGTGATGTTATTACCACTGCAATAAATAGCCAAATCATCGGCAAACTGTAAGTTGCTGACTTCAGTTCCTAACATTTCATTGAGCCTGTGGATATAGAGAATATACAATAATGGGCTCAAAATGCCGCCTTGACAGACGCCTTTAGTTGACAATCTAGGTCCGAAAATATTATTGCAACTCATCTTAACATAAACTTCTCTTCCACTGATAAACTCATAAATCCACCTTACACATTTTTCAGGTATTCCCAAAGAAGAAAGGATGGTACATAAAACAGAATGATTAATGTTATTGAAGGCTCCTACAATATCGAAAAAAATACAGACAAGATGTTTATTACTGTTAACCGCAGCGCCAGTATCATGGAAGAGATGCCCTATACTTTCTCTTGCTGACCGACCGCGGCGAAACCCGAACTGAGTTCTTGGAAGAATATGATTGGATTCAATATAAAACTCAAGACGTTGTTTCATAAGTTGCTCAAAAAGTTTTCCTGCACAGGATGTTAACGCAATGGGACGGTAAGAGTCTGCATCATTTGGATCTTTTCCTGCTTTTAGAATTGGAACCAAGCAATCTGGTTTCCACTCTTTTGGATATATTAATTGCTCCCAAAGTAAATTTAAAATATTTAACAATTTCACAAGGCAATCTGCTTCGAGTTTTTGAAACATTTTGTAAGAAATGCAATCTAGACCAAAGGTTGTGTCTTTACGTGACTTGATAGCTGCTTTTAACTCATCTATGGTGAATGGATTGATAATGAAACTATTGGTGGGGTCTACGGAAGAATTAGTATTTATTTGTATTGGTTGTGAAACAAAGTCAGGTGTATATTTCCTTAAAAAGTTATTTATCCAAGATATTTCATTATTACTATTTAGTTTCGTACTTTTACGGTAGGATTTATTAAATTTACGCATAGTTTGCCATATTTTAGAAATTGGAATGGATCTATTTATTTCAGTGCAGTATTCCTTCCAACTATTTAATCTTTCTAATTTAATAATAAGTTTTTTTTTTCTCAGCCTGCATTCTTTTAAAATTAATATAGTTTAAATCACTAGGATCTTGTTTAAATATAATAAAAGCTTCCTTACTTTTTTGAACTGCATTAGCACACTTTTCATTCCACCATGGCAGAGGAGGATGCCGGTATTTAAAATTGCTTCCTGTCTGTTTCAAACTATTATTATTCATATTTGAATTTTGGGCCTGACTTCTAAACATCGATTGATTAATAGCTTTATGAATGATACCACAATAGTCATAGTAAGACTGTAGAGGATCGTTATGGTTAATAATAAATTCTTTAAGCATAGTGTTGGCAAGCGTTGTAAACTTATTCCAATTTACTAGCCGTAGATTAGGTCTTTTGAGTTCAGCTGTGTTATTTTGAGAAATAAAGTTGTTTGTAGAAGAATCACTGATAGTGTTGAACAAAATCTCAGTTATTGTGGGTAGATGATAACTTCCCAGGGGATCATCATGTACTGTCCAATTGCAATTAAGGGCTATAGAGGGACTGACTATTGTTAAATCTAAACCATTTGGTCTCCAGTTATTTGTACCTACAGTTGTTGGCTGTGTGTCATTTAATAACACTAAATTGCATTCATTTACAGCTTCGAGGACATCTCTTCCACGAGGATTGACAGATTGGCAACCCCACATGGCGTGATGTGCGTTGAAATCACCTGCTACTAAGCATAGTTGTGGTAAGGTATCAATAAAATTAACAAATTTTGTTTTTCTAAAAGTAGGACTACAATTTGTCGGGATATAAAGACTGGCCATTGATAATGAACTGTTATTATATTTTATTTTGACGGCGATATTCTGAAGTGAATCATCAAAAAATGTTTTTAATCTGCTATATTGTATGTTGTTACGAATGACTATGGCAACACCATTGTGTTTATTGCCACAATCATTGCATTCTATCGAGTATCCTTTAATATTTAAACGTTGTGTGGGCTTGAGCCAAGTTTGGCAAACTAAAGCTATGTCAATATTATTTTCATACAAAAATTGAGTAAAAATATGACGATTACATAACAGACTTTGAGCATTCCACTGTACTATCTTTAATTTGTCTGTGAATTTGTATTAATGTTCTTGGTGTCACTGGATTTGAAAAAATCGCTTAAAACATCTAACACATTTTTAGAGGATATTGGGGTATCTTGTGTCTTATTTAATGTTATAATTTTTATAATGCTTTGCACTAAGAGATTCAGTGCCTTGTCATTTGATTTTAATAATGTCAAAAGATCAAGAGGCTTCTTAGGACCGAGAGGTGGGAAATTTCCATTTTTGAATATGTCAGCGAATGATGGTGTCTGAACTTTTTGTCTGTTTTCTTGTATTTTCTTTTGCTTAATTGGACACTGAGCTGAAATGCTAACGTGATTGCCATCACAATGGAAGCATTTGGCCTGTTCGATCGGAGTTGTACAAACTTTATATGAGTGATCTTCTTTACAGATGGAGCAGCGTTCGGAGTTCTTGCAAAACTTTGCTAAATGGCCATACCTGAGACACCGGAAACATTGTTTGACTGGTGGAACATACGCTGAGATGTCATGCCGCCCACCATCCAAATCCACGTAGTCTGGAAGAACTGACGTCGCGAAGGTGATGGCTACTGTCTGCAGCGGCTGTTGAATGAAGTTATCATCAACTTTGATCCTTTTTGTGAATCTTCGAACAGATATTATTTTCTTGTAACTTGATAGCATTGTAAATATCTTTTTGTTTGTCAAGTTGGTAGGTACATTTTTAATTGTACCAGTAATTTCAGTGCTTGAAGCAGGTTGCCCTTAATTGGTAGTCTTTTAAAAATGTAGCATTGTTCAAGAAGGCATTAGCAAGGCTGGCTTTTTCGAAGTATAAGGCAATTTTGAACTTGTTCATTGATCTAAGGTATTTGATCCCTTTATTAAACCTTTTGATGCAGCTAGATACATATATAAGAGAATAAGAATATATTTATTGGCCAAAAGAGTACAAAATATTTCTCAGTTACTTAAGACTGATACGTTCAATAGCACAAAAACATACAGCATCTGCTACTGAGCTAGGCTTATTGCCTGTATTACAGTAAACAGCGCCTCATCCCAAAAGGTATGGTAAGCGTGTTTATTTAGAGGTCGTGTTTGTACATTAATATGTAATATTATTCCAAAGTACCTTAACAACTTAAAATTTAAGAGAATTTAATTTACCTTAACATTTATTAATCAAGCAAGCTTTTAAAAGTGTGTTGTGAGTAGGGAACCTCTCTTTGTGTAATAATGTTTATGAGTGTGTGTGAGAGGGTGTGTAATGTTGAATAAATTTTAATATATACCTTAGTGTGTAACTACCTAAACTAAATATTTAAACCTACAGCCTTAAGTTTTGTAAAGGAAATATGTATGTATGTATATATATTTATATATGTAATTTCATTTTATATATAATTTATTGGCTTGATAGGATGAACATACAAATGGACATAAGATATCGGGTTCCTATAGGTATATCCACATTGGAAGACTCTACGAATACTACAAATGCTGCAGCACCGGAATCCTCAGGGTATCGTCTCTTATAATCTGTTAACAGATAAGGTTTGTACTTATCTGTGCTTTCGACCTCTGACTCGGACGACGACAAGTCTCCTTCACTTTTCTCTTCAGCTTCATCTTTTTTCCGCTTTCTCCTTGTTCGCTCCTTCCCCATGATTGGCTTTTTTTATTTGTGTCTCCAGACGCCTTTTATTTCTAACAACCCCTATTGATACACGAATAATCGATGAAATTAATAAAAACTTCGAAAATCCCGCCTGGTTGTTTCAATGGTTTCCCGCGCTTTCTTCGCAATTCTTTTTTTTTTGTAATATTTTTTCCTTTATGGAAAAGGCTAAGAGCTTAAGCCCATACCGCCTGGTCTTATTTTAGTTTCTTTTCTTCTCTTGATATTGGTTGAGGCTAAAAGCCTTGTCTTTCCGTAGGCATTTTCTTCATTCTTTATTAATATTCGAGGCACATAGCCTTGTCTAACGTATTTATTATTTTACTTCATAATCCTGTATGTTAAGGTCAATCCGTGTTGTCAAATCAGGTATCTATTTTCCTCCAGTATTTATTTATAGGTCACATCCGAGCTAGGTATCAAATCAGGTAAAATAGGTCTATTCCGGTGTATTATTATTTTTCAAATAACTCCAATGGTATTCTTGATAAAATTATAAATAGGGTAAAATGCTTCTATATTCTTATGGAGATCCTGAATAGAGCGCGGGATATCCAGGGCTTCTTTGTAAATGTTCAATAAGCTATCAATAAATACTAGTCTTTGTATATTGAATTGAGGGCAATCAAAAAATATATGATTTAGAGATTGGTTTTCAGAATTACAAAATGTGCAATTTGGGGAAGGAATAATTTTCAATCTATGTAAATGTTCATTAAATCTGCCATGTCCAATTCTCAAACGACAAATTGTGGTGTAAAAGTTTCTATGTAGATTTTTTCCAACGATAAACCATGGCCTCTTAATATCCGAGTTAATATAGCTGTACCATTTTTCTTTTATTTCTGTCGTTTCTTTCCAATGAAGCATCCATTGATGTTTAATATTCGTTCTAATGTCGGTTTTGCAATCTGAAGCTGGCAACTTAATATTCTTGACAGGTATTTGGTGAATATTGGGGGTTTTTACTATAGAGCTGGCAAGTTTATCAGCGAGTTCGTTACCCGAGACGTCAATGTGAGATGGTGTCCAAAACAAACGTATTTCTCTATCTTGATTGAGCCAAAGCCTACTAATTTTCTGCTTTATGTTATAAATAATATAATTTGTGCTACTATTGTACGTGGGATTTGACAGTGCCATTAAAACGCTCATGCAGTCCGAAATTATCAACCATTTTTTGAAACTGAGGTAACTTGATTCTATATATCGCACCCTTAGAATATAAATGGCACTATACGAAAATGTTCATTTTACAGTATGGCCGTTTTAAGTTTTTTTAAGTATTGTATGGGTGATATGGAACTAAAAAAATGTAAATAAAGCCTCGTGATCGGCTTAAAATTACAGTTTAACTAACGCTATTTCAGAATCCAGTGGCATACAATAAAATAATTGATTATTTATCAATGGAGAAGCATTTAAAAAAAAAGTTTTGCATAGTGTCGGTTATAGTTTCATAGTTTTTCAAAACTTTTTGCTTAATGACCTCTAAGTTGTTATTTTACCTACATTGTAATGATAAAAAAGAGACAAATAAAACAATATAATTACTGAAATAATAAAGAATACTATTTATTTGGCACACGCTCACAGAATTTGTGTTTGAATAAAATTCGTAATTTTATTATAAACAACATTATATTAAAATCTTGTTCCTACTACCTACTTACTAATCAATACAAATTATTAGAGGTATTCCAAATTAAATACTAAGGTTAAAAGTCTTTCAAAGTAGGAACTGTAAAGTTTACGTACAAATCAGCGTATTAAAGGCTTAATAATCACAAGAATGAGCAAAAATATTATTTAACTTATAATACCTAACTTAAAAATATTGTTTTTCACAAAAAACCGTAAGTAATTATAAAGAAAATATTGTATCAAAATCATAATAGGTACATACTATAAAATCTTGGAAAACTGAATTATGTAAAAACCAGTAGTCTTATAGCAATTCGTTCTTAAAGCTCTAAGTTCTAGAACCGAGAAAAATATTAATAAAGTAACAGTAACTTAAAAACATTTTCGCACAAAAATCCGTAAAATAGATCACAAAAAAAACATAATATCAAATACTTCTTCTTACAAATAATAAATCAGCTAAATTTTTAAAGGGTGGACACTACCCACCTAGTTCAATACTCTGTCAAAGTAGGAATTGTAAAAGTTGGGTATCAAACCAGCATCTAGAAGACTTTTCACGTCATTCTTCTTTCTTTCGGATAAATCTAACTTTTGGTTATACAGCTGTTGCAATTCTTGAGTCCTCTGATTCCTTGCACTGACTCTTTTAGATCCCAGGTCAAGTTCTTTGAAATCATCAAAGTAGGATGTTTTGTAAAAAATGTTTACCTTATCATCTTCAACTTTCATCACTTTGATGACTTTTATGTCAGATAAATTTACAACTTCACTTTCAACACTTTTGTTCAGTCTAGGAACGGGCAGTTGTTTGATGTCAATGAAATCGTTATAAGCCATTTCGTTTACTATGAATGGTGTGCCATGTTTTTTTGCACTTCTGATGGCGGATACGTACTGGGAAGGCACATAAATGGGTCCAGATTTAAGTATTCTTTTTATTTGTTTCTCAATCGTTGAATGTGCTGCATCTCCTTCGTTCTGTGTGTGTCCACGGATTAAACACTTATGTGTTATAGTTGTTATTTTCAAGTTAAGTACTGCGTAGATGTACATACCGATGATGAACTGATTTTTCTGCTGGCCGCAGCAGTTATCTGAATAGAAAACTACATCTAAGTCTTCGTCAGCTAAAGAAGATTTCTTTTGCAAGTATTTCAAGACACAGCTGGCTATTTCATTTGCTCCACGGTTACCTTGCGATTCGTCCCAGAAAAAACATTCAGTATTATCTCTTGCAAGCTCAGAGATGGTAAAATTCAAGCAATTTATCTTTGACTTGTAGAAGAAAGTTGATACTTCTCCATTTGGTATCGTCATTACCGCTTGTAGGTCGTAGCATGCGACGATAAAGTTGCTTGAAACCTTCATTTTATCGTTAGTTTTTTCTTCGCGACTTTTCTCCTTCTCTGCTAGATGTCGATCGTAGTCTTCCTTCAGAACTTCTTTTTGAGGACCTTCGGCCAGTTTGTATATTGTGCATTGTTCGCATTGGTCCTTCTTGGGCACAAAGAAACCAATGTTAAAGTCGTTATTGAAAACTTTTCGGTATGTATGTAGCTGTACGTTTTATGCAATCTTCTTTGTTGTCTGAATAAATATCAGTCAATGTTTTTCCACCATCTATAAATTCTCTGGTAGTTTGCTTTCGCAAATAGTGGCTTTCGATGAGAGGAATGCTGTTAATATGTTTTTTCACTTCTTCTATCATTTCAGCGGGCACCTTTCTGTGGTTTTCATGCATCCCTCTCTTTTCTCCTTCTAGAACACCTGTTGACGCATTTTTCTTCTCTACTACAGTTCTTATGCACCTGTCTGTAATATCCAGCGAATTTTTGAAGAAGGTTTTGCAAACCCTTTCTTTGGTGCCGTTTACATCGAAATAGAAAGCCATTTTAGGCTTTCTATTGGAATCAATCTTTTTGTATTGATATCTGGGCTTTATCTCTGATAAGTTACGAGCTATATATTCTCTTTGTCGCATCAATGAAGCCATGGCCCAATAATCATCGAAAAGAAGTTTTCGTAACTCTTCAGAAATTCTATCTGAGCATTTTAGCCGACATGCACTTCCACAAGGTTGCTTAATCATTTTAGCTGGATAAGCGGTTTTCTTTTTTGAGTTTGAAACATAGTTTTTGCCTGCATTTCTTAAAATCTTCACCATATTTGTAGTAACGTTCTTAAATTTCTTCTTTCGTTTTTTTGTAATGACATCAACTGGCTGAGCTTGAGCTTCTATTGCAGCATCGTTTAGGCAGAAACCGTCAATATCCCTTGTATCAGAAACATCATTGATTTCTCCCGTGTCATTTGTATCAGAATGCATGATTTCGACGTTATCGGCACGGCTGGAAGAGGCAACATAATCGCCATCATTTGGAGCAAGACCAACTTGAAGATTCGAATCAGCAGGAAGAGGATCACTTCTTTGACGATTATTAGAAACTTCAACAATCTCAGTGAAGGAAATGTCATAAATGTTTGAAGTGTTTGGCATTTGGTCATTAATGTTACCTTTTGCGTTCTCTGTTTCGTCATACGGATTAGTAGGGTCGATATTATTACGTGTGTCATTGGCACTTTGAATTTGTTGGGTGTTTGGACACTCTTGTGCAGAGAAAGCTGAAGCTGAACTGGATGATGTGCTTGAGGTAGAAGATGAGGACGAGCTGGAAGACGAAGACGATGACGACGAGCTTGAGTTCGATCTCCGGCATTTTTTCTTTGATGGAAAGTATGTTCTATCATCGTCTGAGGCGGGAGAAAAGTCACCATCGTCATCGTTCGTTTGACAAGTGCTAGTTGAGGGTGAATTTTGCATGATGTTCAAATCGGACGCACTCATTGTTGAAAGGGGTTCCACAATATCGGATTTTCTGTAAGAAGCAGGCTTTGTATTTTGAGATTCATCATCGTCTTCGTTGTTCTGAGTTGATAATAATTGTATGATCCTTCTACATCTACTTCTCTTCGGATCCATGATAGTTTAATGCCTTTAAAAAAAACATTCAATCAATTAAAGGGTCGGACAAAGCAACGCGTACAGCTTGCGTCCGTGGTGGCGATCTACTTGCGTTCAAAAACGCGTCTAGACGCGGGACGTGTTTGATTTGTACACGTCGCAACAGGTACAATTGCGGTAACTGATCGTCACCGTGTACGCCAGCGCGGACGCAAGAACGCGTCACGCGCAAGCGTCTTTGACAAACTAGTTTTTATTACAAGAATGGCAGACTGGTAGTTAGAAAAAATGGCCATAATTTGACGAATTTTTAAACAAAATAGTAACTAAAATGATTGAATAACTGACACTAAACTCAACTTGCCATTTATGCAATTACGCACTGCAAAAAAATTGAAAGTAAATTTATCGATTAAATGGCGTTTTACAGTAAATGCCCGTTATTGAGTTTGTATTCAAACAAAATCCTAATTAAAGTTAAAAAATAACTGACACTAAACAAAACTGCCACTTATGCAATTACGCACTGCGAATATTTGAAAGCAAATTCATCGATTAAATGGCGCTTTACAGAAAATGACCGTTATTGAATTCGTATAAAAACAAAATCCTAATTAAAGTTATTAAATAACTGGCATCAAACTCAAACTGCCACTTATGCACTTACTCACTGTAAATATTCGAAAGCAAAATTATTTAATAAGTGACACTTAACACAATGTGCCAGTTTTTAACTCACCTCGACAAGGGTTTCCTCCGGTGACTTGTCGCGATCTGACGTAATGCCGGTTTATTAGTTACCGACCGCACAAGTTGTTACAAATTCATAAGTGACACTAGCGACATCTAGCGAAAATTAAACGCGTTAGAGCTACAGGGGTCTTTGCATTAGGCGCGTTTCGTTTTACGTATTTTGACAGTATACTTAACTAAAAAATAGCATTTTTTGTATAGTGCCACTTATGTTTTAAGGGTGCGATATTCTAAAGATGCTTAGATGGCTTGAGCTTCTGCTGTGTATATACTTACATTTGATGGAAATCTCAACCCTTGCCCCAATTTAGTGACAGGATCATAGTAAGCCATGGAGACGTTTTCGTTACATTTCGAGCCATCTGTATAAATTTGTCTAAACTCTCTGTGTTCATCCAATTTATTGTAAACTGCATATTTATCACTCAGTGTCCTATCTATGTGAATATTCAACCCACAGAATTTGCTCTCATATGATCCTTCATAACAAGGCAAAGTACTACTATTATAGATATTATATTTACTCTTATAAGTTAAAGTTTCTTGAATGTTACGAGTTAAAAAGTTATTAGGTTAACCCTCAGCAGTTTAGAAAGAAGGAGATTGCCATCTTCAGACAACAACTGGATAATGAAATTGAGTTTTAAATTATTGAATCTGATCATTAATGGACACAAGTTACACTCAACCTGCATTGAATTAATTGGAGACGATTTAAAGGCTCCTAAGATTAATCTTAAATTTATATTTTGAATCTTTTCAAGTTTGTCTACTAATTTTGGATCTATACAATAACAGAAAAAATAGTCAAAGTGACTTCTTACAAGGGCTTTGAATGGGGTTAAGAGAATCTTAGGATCGGCACCCCATTGGCTGCCAACCAAAGATCTTAAAGTGTTGGTAGCTCTTAAAGCTCGTTCTGTTATGCAATCAACATATCTACACCATGAGAGATTCCATGTAAAAACTACACCCAAGAATTTTAGTTATTATCATAAGTTATTATCATACTGTAGCTTAACTGTGGTGACTTTTTTCTTTGAGAATATGACTACTTTACTTTTAGCTGGACTAATTTCTAGATTTAAATATTGAAAGTAACTATTTAATTATTCCAGTGCTAGATTTAATTTTTGGGTTGTGTGTGTGATGTTATTACCACTGCAATAAATAGCCAAATCATCGGCAAACTGTAAGTTGCTGACTTCTGTTCCTAACATTTCATTGAGCCTGTGGATGTAGAGAATATACAATAAAGGGCTCAAAATGCCGCCTTGACAGACGCCTTTAGTTGACAATCTAGGTCCGACAATATTATTGCAACTCATCTTAACATAAACTTCTCTTCCACTGATAAACTCATAAATACCAAAGAAGAAAGAACAACGTATTCCCAAAGAAGAAAGAATGGTACATAAAACAGAATGATTAATGTTATTGAAGGCTCCTACAATATCGAAAAAAATACAGACAAGATGTTTATTACTGTTAACCGCAGCGCCAGTATCATGGAAGAGATGCCCTATACTTTCTCTTGCTGACCGACCGCGGCGAAACCCGAACTGATTTCTTGGAAGAATATGATTAGATTCAATATAAAACTCAAGACGTTGTTTCATAAGTTGCTCAAAAACTTTTCCTGCACAGGATGTTAACGCAATGGGACGGTAAGAGTCTGCATCATTTGGATCTTTTACTGCTTTTAGAATTGGAACCAAGCAATCTTGTTTCCACTCTTTTGGAATTATTGATTGTTCCCAAAGTAAATTTAAAATATTTAAAAATTTCACAAGGCAATCTGCTTCGAGTTTTTGAAATATTTTGTAAAAAAAGCAATCTAGACCAAAGGATGTGTCTTTACGTGACTTGATAGCTGCTTTTAACTCATCTATGGTGAATGGATTGATAATGTAACTATTGGTGGGGTTTACGGAAGTAGTGTTTATTTGTATTGGTTGTGAAACAAAGTCAGGTGTATATTTCCTTAAAAAGTTATTTATCCAAGATATTTCATTATTATTATTTAGTTTCGTACTTTTACGGTAGGATTTATTAAAGGGGTTAGAAGATAAGTGGCCTATAATCCTATAATATTGGATCCTATGGCCTATAATTTTTTTTCCAAAAATATATCGATAGAGGATGTCTAGGCGATCAAAAAATATAATAAGTCATTTTGTCGTAACATCGCCGGTTATAAAGATATAATTAATTTTGTGATTCCTCCCGTAATGCTGTGCGGCCATCTTGGTTTTTTGTTTTTAAATAGTGAATAATCGTAGTCTCAGTAATATATATTGCAGAAACACAAATAAAACAAAACAAGACAAAAATAAAACATTTAGATGTTAGGAAATAAATAGGGGGGATTATAGCAACCATTTTTTTCTGTCAAAAATATCTAAATAATCTAAAGAAATATCTTAAATGAATCAAGACAATGCACCATCAATGACAATGTACCATTAATATTACTACTATCATCACTCATAGCCCAGCGGTACTCGGCGTTCGGAAACGATCACCGAAGTTAAGCGAATTCGGGCGCGGTCAGTCTGTGGATAGGTGATGACCGCTCGTGGGATATTTTCATGAGCGTTTCCGTGATTCGGAGGTCACGTAAAGCAGTCGGTCCCGGTTGTTGTCGAAAAATAACAGTCGTTAATCCTAGTTGGAGGCGACCAACATCACGAGCATTCCAGAGGTGTATAGCGTGATTATAGATAGGTACAATTAACTGGACTTGTATCTGGTTCGAGTATCAAACTGCTTCGGCTGTACTACTTGCAGCTGAAATACCTAATTTTGACAGTCAGAGTGTAGCCATATGAAGAATTCGAAATAAATCGCGTGCCTGGACTCGCTTGTCAGACTCTATAAGTTTGTAGTAAAAATACGCTCAGCTGGCAACACTGGGCGAGAAATCGTTAATGAATTTGAACATCGCGGTGTCGGTGACAGTGAGAGAGAGATAGGTGTAGGTGTGGGTACATAATTCAGTTATTGATCATTTAGATGTTATTTATGAAATATCTCTGAAACTGGTGGCTTGAGCACATTATGACTTATTATGTTTTGTGGTTATTTGAATGTCCACTAGCGATTAATGAAGGTTTCAAAGTGCGACAAGAATTTTGAAAAAAAAACAAAATGGCCGCTACCATAGGCCACCTTCCATAGTAAAATCTTACAACCTCTTTACGCATAGTTTGCCACATTTTAGAAATTGGAATGGATCTATTTATTTCAGTGCAGTATTCCTTCCAACTATTTAATCTTTCTAATTTAATAATAAGTTTTTTTTTTCTCAGCCTGCATTCTTTTAAAATTAATATAGTTTAAATCACTAGGATCTTGTTTAAATATAATAAAAGCTTCCTTACTTTTTTGAACTGCATTAGCACACTTTTCATTCCACCATGGCAGAGGAGGATGCCGGTATTTAAAATTGCTTCCTGTCTGTTTCAAACTATTATTATTCATATTTGAATTTTGGGCCTGACTTCTAAACATCGATTGATTAATAGCTTTATGAATGATACCACAATAGTCATAGTAAGACTGTAGAGGATCGTTATGGTTAATAATAAATTCTTTAAGCATAGTGTTGGCAAGCGTTGTAAACTTATTCCAATTTACTAGCCGTAGATTAGGTCTTTTGAGTTCAGCTGTGTTATTTTGAGAAATAAAGTTGTTTGTAGAAGAATCAATGATAGTGTTGAACAAAATTTCAGTTATTGTAGGTAGATGATAACTTCCCAGGGGATCATCATGTACTGTCCAATTGCAATTAAGGGCTATAGAGGGACTGACTATTGTTAAATCTAAACCATTTGGTCTCCAGTTATTTGTACCTACAGTTGTTGGTTGTGTGTCATTTAATAACACTAAATTGCATTCATTTACAGCGTCGAGGACATCTCTTCCACGAGAACTGACAGATTGGCAACCCCATATGGCGTGATGTGCATTGAAATCACCTGCTACTAAGCATGGTTGTGGTAAGGTATTAATAAAATCAACAAATTTTGTTTATCTAAAAGTAGGACTACAATTTGTCGGGATATAAAGACTGGCCATTGATAATGAACTGTTACTATATTTTATTTTGATAGCGATATTCTGAAGTGAATCATCAAAAAATGTTTTTAATCTACTATATTGTATGTTGTTACGAATGGCTATGGCAACACCATTGTGTTTATTGCCACAATCATTGCGTTCTATCGAGTATCCATTAATATTTAAACGTTGTGTAGGCTTGAGCCAAGTTTGGCAAACTAAAGCTATGTCAATATTATTTTCATACAAAAATTGAGTAAAAATATGACGATTACATAACAGACTTTGAGCATTCCACTGTACTATCTTTAATTTGTCTGTGAATTTGTATTAATGTTCTTGGTGTCACTGGATTTGAAAAAATCGCTTAAAACATCTAACACATTTTTAGAGGATATTGGGGTATCTTGTGTCTTATTTAATGTTATAATTTTTATAATGCTTTGCACTAAGAGATTCAGTGCCTTGTCATTTGATTTTAATAATGTCAAAAGATCAAGAGGCTTCTTAGGACCGAGAGGTGGGAAATTTCCATTTTTGAATATGTCAGCGAATGATGGTGTCTGAACTTTTTGTCTGTTTTCTTGTATTTTCTTTTGCTTAATTGGACACTGAGCTGAAATGCTAACGTGATTGCCATCACAATGGAAGCATTTGGCCTGTTCGATCGGAGTTGTACAAACTTTATATGAGTGATCTTCTTTACAGATGGAGCAGCGTTCGGAGTTCTTGCAAAACTTTGCTAAATGGCCATACCTGAGACACCGGAAACATTGTTTGACTGGTGGAACATACGCTGAGATGTCATGCCGCCCACCATCCAAATCCACGTAGTCTGGAAGAATTGACGTCGCGAAGGTGATGGCTACTGTCTGCTTTGATCCTTTTTGTGAATCTTCGAACAGATATTATTTTCTTGTAACTTGATAGCTTTGTGAATATCTTTTTGTTTGTCAAGTTGGTGGGTACATTTTTAATTATACCAGTAATTTCAGTGCTTGAAGCAGGTATATTGGCCTTAAATTGGTAGTCTTTTAAAAATGTAGCATTGTTCAAGAAGACATTAGCAAGGCTGGCTTTTTCGAAGTATAAGGCAATTATGAATTTGTTCATTGACCTAAGGTATTTGATTCCTTTATTAAACCTTTTGATACAGCTACATATTTTATGGACATAAGGTCTCGGGTTCCTATAGGTATATCCACATTGGAAGACTCTACGAATACTACAAATTCTGCAGCACCACAATCCTCAGAGTATCGTCTCTTATAAATTGTTACCAGATAAGGTTTGTACTTATCTGCGCTTTCGACCTCTGACTCGGACGACGACGACAAGTCTCCTTCACTTTTCTCTTCAGCTTCATCTTTTTTCCGCTTTCTCCTTGTTCGCTCCTTCCCCATGATTGGCTTTTTTTATTTGTGTCTCCAGACGCCTTTTATTTCTAAAAACCCCTATTGATACACGAATAATCGATGAAATTAATAAAAACTTCGAAAATCCCGCCTGGTTGTTTCAATAGTTTCCCGCGCTTTCCAATTCTTTTTTTTAAACAAGGTTTATTTATCTGCCCTGGATACTAGTCCGTTTGAGTTTACCAATTTACCACAGATTAGTTTTTCATTTTCTTCTGGTTTACTATTTCTACTTTTCAATCAGTCAACTGAATGAATTGTTCGATTCTCTCTTCAGCAAAGGTAGTATGAGGACGCGAGTCGCGCGCGACAACGTCAAAAGTCGCGACTTCCCAGTACATTAACTGTCAAATTCTCGCGACTTTTGACGTTGTCGCGCGCGACTTACGTCCTCATACTACCTTTGCAGAATTCGTAAAACACTATTGTAGTTTACTTTTACTATTCTGCTGATGACTCAAGAAATGAGTCAAGGCAGTATTACTTTACTCTTTGGTCATCAAGGCAACTTCACTCACTCACAGCCAGTAACGTCAATAATTTTAATATAATACTTTTCTTGATTTGTTTGCATTTTCGTGTGTGTTATTTGGTAAAATATCATTTTATTGGGTGTATTTTTATTCAAAATGTCGCTTTTAGACAACATGGAAGCTTTAGAGAAGGAGCTACAAGAACTACAGATGGCTAATGAAGTAAATGCTACGAGTAAAGTGAAAAAGATCCCACCAGCTGTGCCCCCTAAGAAAAAGGCTCAACCACAAGTGCCAAGGAGTGCTGTGGTTAGTACGCTACGCGAGCCATCCTACTCTTCAACGATATCACCCGTGGCTACACGCAGTAACACAAATCCCAATAACTACTTACATGCTACCAACGATAGACCTATCCACAAAGATTATGCAAATATAAGTCATCTCCCACATAGTATGAGCCCAAATCAGACCACAAGGCCATTACCATTGCAACCAAATACTACGTATAACGCGACATACAGCAATGTGCCATCTTATCAGATTAACAACGATGACTTGCCTCCGCCGCCACCGCCTCCGCCGCTGAACCTTATACACTCTAAATACGATAACAACCAAAATCGCGAAGAATATCTACCACCACCATCGCCAGTCAGTTCAAATTACAGTGAACTAGTCAGAGCCACAATAAACTTGAATTATAACCAGGATAGGACAAACTATCCTCCAATATATCAAAACGAATATCCTGCTTACGGTGCCTCTCAAGCTTCCACCTATGAGTCAATTTATGAACCAATAAACCCACGTTCACATAGCAACTTTTCCGCCCAAACAAGTACTTCAACACCAAGTTACGGTAACAATCTTTCGAATGCTGCAAAAAAATCTAATACAAAAGAAGAAGAGGTTGACACTTTGACGAACATGCTTGTAAATTCTATTTCTGAGAGCCAAGATCTAGATGTTTTTGGTACCTGTGTGCGATGCAATGAAAAGTTAGTGGGTGAAACTTCTGGATGCACTGCCATGGGGAATCTGTATCATGTGAAATGTTTCTCATGCTTTCACTGTGGCACCAATCTTCAAGGCAAACCATTTTATGCTGTTGAAGGACAGCCTTACTGTGAAATTGATTACTATGAGACCTTAGAAAAATGTTCAGTTTGCAGCAACCCTATTTTGGATAGAATACTGCGCGCTACAGGAAAACCATACCATCCCTCTTGCTTCACTTGTGTTGTGTGTGGTAAAAGCCTCGACGGTATACCATTCACTGTAGACGCTATGAATCAGATTCACTGCATTGACGATTTCCACAAAAAATTTGCTCCTCGTTGCTGCGTTTGTGAGCTACCGATAATGCCTGAAAATGGTGAAGAAGAAACTGTGAGAGTTGTGGCATTGGACCGCAGTTTTCATGTGCGTTGCTATTGTTGTGAAGATTGCGGATTGCAGCTATCTTCAGAGGCAGAGGGACGCGGCTGTTATCCGTTAGACGATCACATTCTTTGCAAAAACTGCAATGCTCATCGCATCCGCTTATTGACAAATGTTATGACAACCGATCTATAAATTAAAATGAATTTATTTTGTAGATTTTGAATAATGTTGATGAAATCGAACCAGTCTGTAGTATGTTCCGAAAGACATGAAGTATTTATCAAGGAGTGCCTCTGTAAATTGTTACGAAAATAACTTAGGTTAAGCTAAATATCTCGCCGAAAGTTTACTGGATAGTTTTGTATTCGTAGATAACTTTCCATAATTGGACGTAGTTTCACGAAAACGACTCAATCCACAACATGGTCGAAAATGAGTTACGTACGTATGCCAAACTGGCCTTTAAGGTCGGTTCTTTCATATAGAAAAAAAAACACTGGCACAAAAAGAAGCCGAAATGACTTTTTTAACATCATGGAACCAACCCACATGTATGGCGGACACATTACGAAGTTTATCCGAAACGATTCAATTTTAACTCGAGAACCATTTTACTATACCGTTGATTGAGTAGAACCCTCCACGTACTATACAAACATTAATGTATACTTAACAAAACAAAATAATTCTACCCTTACTTTACCATAGATAAAAATATACTTAAGCGTAAGACCACTGGACAATACTAATCGGAACTTAAAACCTTTTTGTGGATTGAGTCGTTTTCGTGGAACTACGTCCAATTATGTACATATTTCAATTTGTAACCATTTGTGCCTTACACCCTTAATAAGCAGTAAATAAGATAAGTAAAATTCGATATAATGTATACTGAAGTAACAAAGTACATACTTCATTAAAATTAATTTTAAAATTATTGACCATTTTAATGGTAAATTTGTGATATTTTGATTTATATTTATTCAGCATTATAAATGCTTTCACATTATAATTATGTAGGTTCTTTATCTGTAGCTAAAGAATGTGCTTATCTCTCTGTGCAACGTATAAAGATTTGTGGACTAATAAAAGAATAGCATTTATTTTCGTTTGACATATGTATGTATTAGAAAAAGATTTATTAATTTAAAAAAAATATATTTGTTTGGTACCTTGGTACTTCTGTACTTCAGTTATTAATATGTAGCTAATATAATACTTACTAAATAAATAAATGTACATAACCTTTTAGTATTCCTGGTGTACATACAATAATGACCTGCGCAGACAACTGACTTTTCTCCGCGGACTTTTTTATCCGTTAAAATAGATCGCTTACAACTGTATCGAGTAACACAAACGACGGATTAAAAGTACCGCGTACTAAAAATCCGCCTAATAACCGAGGACTTGCAGGGAGTGGACCGGACTAAAGTACGCGGGAGTCCCCGAAAAAAATAGAACTCGTGTGACTAGGCGAAGCAAGGCACACGGCGGACTTTAGTCCGCGTTAAAATATAAGGGCATGGACCGAGTATTTCGCACGCCCGTGTGCGTTGAGTTCGCGGTAAATCCGCGGAGGACTGTTTATTCGCGGAGAGCGTACTTTTTTCTGCGCCGCGGAGAAAAGTCCGTCGTCTGCGCAGGCCATAAAGAATATTATTCTATATATCTATATAACATTTTGATTTGTTAGGATTATGTTATCTTTATTTGGTTATTTATAATTATCAAAACTGCAAAAAAAACAGCAAACTTATATTTATAGTTTATTACAAAACTTAATAATAAAGCTTTCAATATACAATACTGGCTGTTTTATTTTTTTATTGGAAGGCACAAACATCACAGTCCAGGTGACCTGCGTAGCAAGAATTAAAATATTTGAAAAGCCTTTACAGGCGATAAGCTAAAAATTAAACATATGTTCAATAAGGTATGTATGTACCTATACCTCATAGAAATAGGAATCCGATGCTGCTCATGAACAACATTATAATTATTAGGTACTTTGTCAGTGCATACATCAGTGTCATGAAGCTTCAAATCAAATTAATTTTAAGTGAGATCCATACACACATTCACTTTAGTAACTATCTTTATAGTAATTACATATTACACTTTATGTCTCAACTTAGTATTGAATTTAGGTGGGCTTAGAACTTGTTTCATGAAAAGTGTCCTTTTCTCCTTGATATTTTTTGATGTCGTACTAGTAGGGCAAACATGTTGGTCAAAATTTATTTGTTTTTGCTCTGATTCAGAATATGCTTTTAAACAGCTATCATCAAGTTTATTATTCACATTGACGATAGATGTTTCCATTGGTAAAGTATTTTTTTCTGAATATTGATATAGTATTTCTTGGTCAATATTTCTGCTTGTCCTCGGTTCGAACCGTTCCCTAAGAATTGAAAATTTTCGTCTTGGCCTATTCCTCGCCTTTTTCACGTTAGAGTTCTTGGCACTTGAAGTTGCGGCCGAGCGAGGATCGTCTTTAGATATCAACGACTGTAGAGAAGACGTTATCTGACTTGATGTCAAATCTTCCGCGGAACTACTGGGAACTGTGTTTTCTGAGACAAGTTTCCACAAGAAATCGATATCTTTGTTAGAAAGATCGTTCGCATCATCAGGACCGTTGTTAATTTTTTTTGTGTTTTTTCTAATATTATTAGATTTATGTGTGCGTTTTGTATTTTTACTTACGCTTTCAGGGCTACTTAAACCTAGAGACGATGATTCAGATAAATTTTGCTCTTTTCTTCGCACAACTACCTTAGGCTTACGTGGCACCACTAGCATGTTTTCCTTTTCCGGAAATGATTCCATTATATTGTTGGAATTAAACTTAGAAGGCTCTTTCCAGAGCGCTCTCTTCAAATTAGTTTCTATTTTCTCAGCAGATCCGTTTAATTGCTTTGAATCCCAAATATGGTCTCGTCTATGATATAAGTTTCTCGGTGAATTTGTTACGGTAGCTTTTCTAATTTCATCAATAGTAGCCACTAATGAAGTTTCAGAATTTAGTCTTTTCTTGTTTGGTGGGTCAATATCACCCAAGTCATCTAGTTCTTCAAGTATTGGTTCTAGTTGGTTTGAATCTTTCATATCGACAAAACCAAAACATGGTTTTGCTAAAAACGTTTCATCGTGGCCTGGATCGCAAGCTGCATTTACGTAATCTACTTGATTGGGTTTATCAAACCTAACAAAAATGTTTGAGTAGGTCGGGGTCCTCTTAGGAAACGGTGGAGCAGTCAAAATGTAATTTTTAAGTTCTTGGGAGATACAGCTACTTATTTCTGAGCTTTCAGAAGTCAAAGTGTCTCGCCTTCTATCTCTGACAACACTACCATCATGCAACCAATTCTCAATATCACAATATCCATTCCAAGAACGCAGTCCCCAGGCTTCTCTCGCTATGTTTACAGCACATATGTTTTCGTAGTCATGTACTGATAACATCTCAGTTGGTGTATCAACGTCTCGTTGTTTTGAAAGAACCAATCCTGAACTTATGTTTTTTTTATTTTTTCCCTTTTTAGCATACATCTCTCTGAGAATATCTAAAGCTATTCTTTGAATATTTTCAATGTCAGCATCCTGATTGCCTACTTTAATGTTTTTCAGTGCACTCAAACATAATTTTTGGACTATGTTTTCATTGAAAGTGTTTATATCTGAACTGTTAATATCACTGAAACTTAAGTCGAGGTCCAGATCAATGGAATCTGATGAAGTTTTCTTGTGGGAGCCATCTGTGTCTTGGCTTATCTCTGATGAATGATCAGTTTTATGTGATTTCATATAGTCTTCTGATCCCAAGTTGCAGGCTTCAATGTTTAACTTTGTAAGATCATCTCTCAGTTCGTCTGAGGAGCATATACCTCTTCTTTTGTAATGATTAATGTTACTAGTTGGTATCTCATCTATTGAACGTTCAATGTTTTCTAAAGATGATAACTTTAACATCAGTTCAGTGGAACAAATGATTCTCTTTTTAGATTTAGCATTTTTACTTCCGTCAAGTGGTGACATATCATCTATTTGCATATTTACCTGTGGCGTATTTTCAACTGTATGAAATTGAACACTTGATACGTCCATGCTACTATTACCGACAGGGGCTGATACGAACATGGGTGTTCCAGAACGAGCAATCAAGTGATCCAAAAGGAACTTCTTGTCTGCTGTATGAATGTCATTTTGATGCAAGTGATTGGGAAGTGAAGTGTCATTTCTGAAATAAAATAATTTACTATAATTAGTACCATCAACTTCGTAAAGTGTGTAAGATATCAACTTCAATTATTCTTTTTAATCTTACCTCGCATTTGTTTTAATAATTGAATCTTTCTGGGATTTAAACGATCTTACATGACGTAAAACTGAACAGTCTTTAGTTTCGTTATTCCTCGGCGTTACTTTATTATTCAATTCGATATCTTCTTGAACATTTTTCCACATTATTGGCCCTTTTTCATGAAACCATCTATAATATAAAATCATCCCGCACATGCCTGAGAAAGAAAAACTGACATGTTGTTTTTGTTGGCGATGTAATTTATTAAACTCACAAACGTTAAAAAATATTATTATTCTTACCAATCACAGTACCAGCAACAGTTGAAATTGTTGCTACCAGAGACCACATTTTTCTTTGTCTCTCCATGTCTGCTACAAGAACGTACAAAAATAAACTGCCAAAATTCTGAGTCACCATTAAAGTGTAAAACATCAACAGCCGATATCGTGTGTGACCGTCGCGCAGGTTGATGTAGCAGAAACAATAAACAAAGCCCATCACGACATTATAGAATGTTTCTTCGAGCTTGTTTGGGCAAAATGTAGTTTTCTGGGTGACTATCCAAAAAGTCATTGCAGCCCAATGTAGTCCTAAAATTTTAATAAATTTTAAGATTTCCGTTCTATTTCATTGCTAATTTTTGATGTATGATTGAAATTCTTGACTACATGCGTAAACTTACCAAGGATGACTAATGACCATACACCAAAGATCGTCGTAAAAAGTAATATACCACAAATCCGTGCAACCAACATTCCAAAGTGCCAAACCAGCTTAAGACAGATAGAGCGCCATTGGAAGTTCACGACATCAACTGTTGTGATACTGTAAATGTATGTAGAACAGGCCCATAACACTGAAGACATAGAAGCTGCCAGAGCAAATGCTAAAATAAAAAAATATATCAGTAAAGTGCTAATAATTTTGTATATGCCCAAAGATTGTATGTAGGTACCTTTTGTATGGTAGTTTCCATCTAAAATTACTATTGCATAAGATTGCAATAAAATCTGAGGTACTGTTCCTGTAAAAGTGTACAAGAAATGAAGCAGACTCAAATCATTTCTTTGCAGTAGCAGTTTTTGGTTCTTCGCTGGCCCAAGGCTCTTGCATGTAAATGCTTCCACCAGGAAATATGCATATCTGAAAGATTTTTGTTGTTTTAATTTGTAGTTCATCAATGTCACCATATACGGGCAATCTTACGTTGCTGGTCTCTTAGCATGAACATTTATTTAAATATTAAATTTCGGTAGGTAACTTAATTCTATTAGGTTGTCTATAAAGTCTAGAAAATAAAGAGTGCGATTTTGCTAATACTCTTATTTTCCATACCCAAACTTTTAGTACTAAAAGATAAACTGTCAGTTTCTGAAAGTGTTCAAATGTAACAAGAGATTAATCTAAGATTAATTCAAAATACCGGCATGTGATTGGCTGAAATTAGCTTGACGTAAGATTAACATGAGATTACCACTTGATCGCTCTTCTAGAAACCGAGGTTCCAGCAAGGAGAATTAACCTTGGACTCAGTTACAATAATTGTGCTTATATTAGAATAGAAGATGGCCTGAAAAGTTCGTACAATATTTAGTTACACTTCACTTCCTTTTTCTAGACTTTATGGACAGACTATACCTACTTAAATTTTTCTTACGAAAAAATATTTATAATAAAAAATAATAATATCTTACCTTTCAAGTAATCCAATTAGGAAGAGATGAGTGATCCAATGTCTCAGGCTAGATTTTTGGTCCAAAACAATCCATCTCATTGAAAATATATTTATCAATATATTCGGCGCTACAATCCAAATCAAAGTGGCTATGGACCAATAAATAAAGCCGTTGGTACAATATTCCGCAAACACCGTTAAATCTGGAGAAAAAAACAATGGGTGCTTAGAGTACCTAGTCTAGCAAGAAGTCAAGCAGGTATAAGGTCCGAGTCCCATCTTATCATTTTTTTTGTAAAACACGATTTACGCACCTGTAGTCAAATCGGCAAGAATGGTTACCAGAGAAATGAAAACACAAAAAACATTAATGATACAGAAATTCTCATCCCGGCTGTTGACGCCTTTCACATCTGTGTGACAACTATCGTTCCTGTAAGCCTCAGCCATCCTACATTTACTTTTGACTGATGAAAATAAAATATAACTGAAAACATTTCCTCCTTGAGATGTTGCACACCACACCGTTGTTGTTTCGACTTGCTCCTACAAGTTTTGATTAGGGTTCGGTGATTCAGTCCGTGTAGCGGGGTGTCGGGTGAGTCCGAGCCGGGGGGAGAGCAGGGACGAAGTTTTTGATTGGCTTGCAGAACAAAATAAATAAAATAAGTTGCGCAAGCGCAGCCTTCAAGAGCTAGTTTTTGTTATCTTACTGTCTCATTCACACTTATTTGAAACTCAATGTTATCGTCGCACTTATCGCCTGTCAAATTGAACTAACTAGTGCCGTACACATCACTCGCACAGAATCACACTCAATATTAATATTTCGTTCATTCATTTTCTCGAAAACGTACCGATTCGATTTTAAAATCATGAAAATAAAAAAATATGTAATTTAAAGTTTTAGGAGTATGTAACGAAAGGATTAAAGAAAAAAAGTAATTTTAAAATAAATGTCAACACGTTGGGTTGGACGACGGGCAGACCCGTGCCATGGCCTCCACGGTCGCCAGATGTGTGACGCCGCTAGACTTTATTTGTGGGGTGATACGCGTCGTGTATAGAAGCCACAAAGAATATGACAATGCAGATGAGTTAAAACTGGTGATAGTGGAGGCATTTGAAACCGTACGGACAATCGCAAGTAGCTTTATCTCATTGAGGAACAATTTGCCGCGATGAGCATGTTGGTGGACATTTTGAACAATTGTAGTAGGTACTTAGGTTAAAACGTAATTAACCATCGGCGAACAAAAAACTTTTCTCAATGTAGTTGGTTTTTCATTGGTTTAGTGTAACTGTTGAGTCATTGTAAATAACTTTTGAATAGTTTTAAATAACTTTTGAATCGTTGTAAATAATAAAATTCTAATAACTTTGTCGGTCTTATTCCCGCAAAATTATGAAGGGAAAGGCGAATCAAACTGGTGTCTAAGAGCCGTTTTCAGAAGCACTAAAAAAAAAAAATATTACGGCTGTCAAAGTAATGCAATTTTGGACCTCAGCCCAATAGCCATGTGTGATACATCACAAAATAGGTCTCAGCGAGCTGAACAAAAGTTACTATGACGCCAACAGCCAAATGTTTGTCGTTTCGGAGTTATATTTTATTGAAAATTTTAGTTTTTTTTCAATACAATATAACGCCGAAAGGACAAACATTTGGCTATTGGCGTCATAGTAACTTTTGGTCAGCTCGCTGAGACCTATTTTATGATGTATCACACATTGCTATGGGCGTTTTACCTTTCTTTTTTTTTCTTAGTTCCTTGAGATACACTAGATGGCGCCATTCATTTCTTCATACGAATTTGTGATTCGTTGCAATCAATGTCAAAGTCAGTCCACAGATCACTAAATAAGAGAAGGAACCAGGGTTGCTATTCGGACGAGGTTTCTCGTAATAAAAATAAAAATTCAAGCCCACAATCCACAGCAAAGACTCCAAAATATCCAAAATCGCACTTATGACCAAACGACAACAGCATTTTTGTTTTTCCGTAATCAACCATCCCAAATTCCACAAAACCATAGTATTATTTTTTGCTTTGACGTTTATTATTACGGTACAGCAGCGCCACCTAGGGATTCTTTTAGAACTAAATTTGACATAAGGAAAAACGCTCATTGGGCTGAGGTCCAAAATGAATTCTTTTGACAGCCGTAATATATTTTTTTTAGTGCTTCTGAAAACGGCTCATTATGGTGTCAGTTTTCACGATCAAGCGATCCTATTCTGTGTCGCCGCCAACCGCAGTGCAGTACACAGTGTTTTTTTAGCCCCAAAAAAGTGACATCCGCAGTTTATTGCTCTAATGAGCCGTTTTCAGAAGACCTAAAAAAAAAATATTACGGCTGTCAAAGGAATGCAATTTTGGACCTCAGCCCATTTGTTCAGCTCGCTGAGACCTATTTTATGATGTATCACACATGGCTATTGGGGCGAGGTCCAAAGTTGCATTCCTTTGACAGACGTTTGACAGCCGTAATTTTTTTTTTTTTAGTTCCTCTGAAAACGGCTCATTGATTCAGCAAAGGTAGTATGAGGACGCGAGTCGCGCGCGACAACGTCAAAAGTCGCGAGAATTTGACAGTTAATGTATTGGAAAGTCGCGACTTTTGACGTCGTCGCGCGCGTCTCGCGTCCTCATACTACCTTTGCAGCTATGGCTATGTGTTTAAATGACACGAGTAGAACTCCCAGAAGTCCAATGATCATAGTTTTTTTTTTAAATCAAAAAGTTTTCGTGACTTGCGTAGTAATAAAATAAGAAAAAAAATCCTGTAAAAAAATCTATGAAGGCTTGAATGATCGTTGTATCTTGGATGCTTAGAGCTATTAGAGGCACATATTTAAGAGCTATTAATTTGTTGAAACTTTGCCTAATAACGAAGCAATAATTATTTTTATAGTTTTTGGTTTTTATTTTTTATTTCTTTTTAGACTTTGAAGTAGAGCATCTGACCTACAACAGGCTCATTCTTTATTATGAGTAGCACCTACGACAAAATTTGCAGATTCTAACAACGCAGTTCTTTGGAGATATGATTTACTTTGTTTCCAAGTTCAAATATGCAAGTCAGGGTTGTCACAAAGGTCAACATCTATTTCATTTAAACTTTGTGACTTGTTTACGATATTTTTGTCATGGCTTTTAAGTCAAGGTTTTTTGTTTTTGTAAGTACCTACTTAGCCACGTTTTTAGGGTTCCGTAAATAAAGGGTGCCGGACGGGTCCTATTATTCTGCCTCCGATGTTTGTCTATCAGTCTGTTCGTCAGTCGATCTGCCCGACCATTAAAGGTTGTATCTTTGAAACCTTAATATGTAGCTACTTTAAAAGGTTTACAACATGTTTGTCTTTATGGCGAATTACCTATAAAGTGATAAAAATAAGGGGGTCTCTATGCAACAATCGTGTTTATTTGCAGGTTTTGTTTTTTGCTCTTGCTTTTGATCTTAAAAACGCAGATACGAGTACATACAGTTGTTAGTGTGATTGTAGGGCTTATATTTTATGTGATATAATTACATATAATAAAAAATGATTAAGTGCGAATGAGACTCGCGCATTTTGGGTTCCGTACAAATAGTGTTTTTTTTTCAAATACATGGCTCAAAAACTTAGGTGGTGGTGATGAGGATGATGAGGATGATGACGATGACGATGATGATGATGGTACGGCGAAGCCCTTGGTACACATAAACTTGGCCTGTTGTCTTTAGGACTCCTCAAATGAGTCATTTTGTTTTGTCAGTATGACCGGAAAATCATCTTCTTCATTTAAAATCTCATCTGATCTACATCCAACAAATCTTCACCGACCATTTGTATTTCGCTTTCTTTAGGAGGCTGTTGAAGATTTTACCCAGCTGCTGGCAAAAGCAGACGTTTTGAAAAATTTCGGCCCATCATTGAAATTAAAGAATGACTCCAAAGCTCGATGAAACAAATCAGTTATAGTTGTGACTCTGTCCATCTTTCTGCAATGACGCCCTCTATCTCGGCGCCAGAATTTATTATGGGATTCTGCAGCCTGTTCTGACAGCATCCCTAGGTATTGGAATGGAATGAGCGTCTATACTGTCACCACCATGTACCAGAATTTTGTGTATTGTTACTGTCATGGGGTGCCAGTGGCCATATGAATTCATATATTTTTCAGCTAGTGAGCGACAGAACATGGCAAACTTGTTTCTGTCTGTTGGCAAGTCGGAATTTATTGTCACCAAAATAATGTGCAGTTCGTCTACAAGCCATGTTTCTAGACCCAGAATATTGGCAAACAAATGGAAAAGGAAAGAACTATAAGCACTGGAAGTATAGGATAGAAACAGTATGTAGGGCTATTCCCGGTGCGACAGAGTTGATCGAAGGGAAGATGCTAAAGCCCGCTGAGCTAACTGAAACGGCTGATGTTGCCACCAAGGCAAAATATGATAAGGAAATACGGGATTTCCAAAGTATTGACAGTGCCGTCTTAACATTGATGACAACGAACATGACGGATGAAACACTCGACCAAGTTATGCGTTACAAAAATGCTAAAGAAGTTTGGGATGAGCTAGAACGTCTTTATAGTGGAAGTAACGAAGACAAAAGTTACGACCTGTGTCTCGATTTCTTCAAGTATAAGAAGGACCCTGATAATGACATGAGGAAGCATATATCTGCATTAAAGAACATTTGGCACGACCTAAGTTTAAATTTATGTAGAGCTGCCATCGTGCATTCAGTGCTTGCTAGACGATATTCTACTCACTCTTGACTTTGAATATTGGCAGATGAGATCGAGAATGTTCTAAACACAAACGTCACTTTTTATCTTCTGCAAAATATTTGTTGCTGAATATGGCAAATATGGTAAATATGGATGAATTTACACTTCTCAGACATCGGCTGGAATCAGACATAGGCTGATATTTGATGCAGGCATAGGCTGAATAATGATGTTTTCACACTATCTATAGCATAGCGTGAGGTTCCGCCCACAGATTACAATACAGTTCCGCCGGGCGACTCGATATAGCAAGCCACCACCGCGTTCTTTCGTCTTTATTGCATGAACTGTTATTTAATTTTTATTTTCGAAGGACCACTTACGCATGTACAATAAAATGCGTGATAAAAATAATGAATCTAATTTTATTTGAAAGCATTTTTATACAACCAAAACAGTTAGCTTGGTCTACACAGATTACTCTATATGTTTAGAATAAGAAAAAGGTTCTAAACAAATATCAAGAGAAGAAAAGAAACTACGTAAGACCAGGCGGTATGGGCTTAAGCTCTTAGCCTTTTCCATAAAGAAAAAAATATTACAAAAAAAAAACGATCAACGTCAACCCTAATGTCAAAATTGTCAAATCAAATAACATTGTTTTGCCCACAGACCTATTATTATTATACTTCCTCATTGGTTTTGTCCATGAAAATCAAAGAAAGAAAATCTTGGCTTAGCTTTTAATTTGTAGTTTCTTCTGTCTTTAATTCCTTTGCCAACTTTTAAAAACTTGATTTACAATGGACGTTGACGTGAAATCAGAAATCAGCCATCCAGAAAAGAAAAGAAAGTGTAAAAAAGTTTCCTATCTGAAATCCCTGAAACTGTCTTTGAAGTATAGGCCGAAGATTTTGAGGCTAATCCTCAAACTTAGACACACAATAAAGGAGAAAAATAAGCTGATCTCAAACTACAAAAGACAGTTAGACTTAGATCTGTACTTGAAGGTAAGTTTATTGTCTTATAACCTCAAAAACATATAAAGTTAATTAGATTAATAATGAAATATATTCTTTACCTTTCATAAACATTTATCTCGTTGGTCTATCGTTAATACGTAAGATTAAAAAGACACTGAACGTGGGTTTCTTTCCCGGTGGCGGCCACTTTACTTTTGTTTGCACTAATGGCATTGATATGCATTTTTCATATTTGTGATATCCTCGTCTGGTTACATCATTGGGTGCTTAGCCCAAGCCCAGAACAAGTGAACTAGTGGCTGTGTGAATTAGGTAATTTGGTAATAATAAATATTTCCATTTCAGGGACAACAACCTACAGTGAAAAAAGATGCCTGTAACCAAACAGATTCTGAAACTCTGTGTGAACCTAAAGAAGACAGTATTTTCCAAACTGCCAGTCCTAAGCAAGATAAGACTAAAGAGTCTGCAGGCTGGCTTACGGACCAGCAAAATGGTGAAAATGAAAAGAGCATTGCCGAGCAAGTTAAGGAGGCAGCACAGAGTGCGATGGCGCAGTCCGGGATGGTCTATGTGGAGTCTGCGGGCATGTACTACGATTATAAGACTGGATATTATTATAATTCTGTAAGTAACACGAAATTTTATTGTAGTGCAGATTTGTGTTGGATGATTTAGATTTTTAGATTAAAATACCAATTTAAGGTTTTGCAAAGTTTCTTTTTTCAAGAGTTTCTTTGTTAGCTTCTTATCTGCTTAATTTATTGTGAAACAAGCGGCTTAGTCTTTCATAATGTAAACATTTTTAATAATACAATTTTTTCTATGTATTTGTTTTGTATTTGAGTTTATAATGTTAGTGTGTAATCTAATCTAATTTTAGCTGAAGTTAGCTAGATAAATTCTGTGATTTTTCAACAAACTCACACATTTTTGACTGCAATTAGGGTTGCCAACTATATTGTTAAAAACAGTATTATAGGTACTGTTTTTCACTACAAAATATTGTTTTCAGCATCAATAAGTGCAAAGAAATTAACTCTTTAGATCCTTTAGTCAGAGGGTGCTGGTTGGTGGGTCACAAACAAACCACAATACAGTGCCACCATCTTATCTGTTCAGTTGATAGCGGCGCTAGTGGAGAATTTAGTAGTAACATTTAAGAAATTTACCTAGAAAAATGAGAATATTTTAACCCATCTTTAAATTTTAATGAAAATTTTCTATAAATCTTAGTAATTGAATAAATGACACAAAAAATGGGGTACAGGATTTACAACAAGGAGAATTAAAGACAGGAGTGATATTCCCATACAAAAAAACGTACTCCACTAATTAGCACAAATTACGTGTAATCACCAGATGTCGCTACCAATAGACCGCTGGCATTGAATATTCAATGCCGCTAGTTATTTCAAAAACCGACAGATAGCGTCGCGAATTTTCTCTCAACTATGTTAATGTAACGCTATCTAGTGTTAATGTGGAGAACAAGTTCGTTACCAAAATGTGCCAAAATATAGACCTTGCAATCTACGAGCGCGCGTGGCCTTTAGTTTGTAGTTGTAATCGTAAATACACATTTTTGTTAGTGTGCGTAGGTACCAGTGATGGAATTCGTAAAGCTTGATTTTTTATTCCGTAGAATTCTGACATTTCATAATTTCATTTCATTGTTGCTACTATAAGTGATTGTGTTGTGTGGAAATTGTTATTATTATTATTTAAAAAAGCTTTCCACCGAAAAAGGGAATAATTTGACCCATTTGAGGGCAATAAAAAATAAAATGCTAGATATTTTTTTTATGTTTTACCTACAAAAGTCAAGAAATGATAGCTCTCAGAATTCTACGGAATAAAAAATCTAAGTTTAGTATAATTATACTATTAGTACCATTATTTCATAATGTGTAGTATGTAGTATCGTAAGGCCACTATACTACGCGAATTACCATAATTTTATCTCCAGGAGCCTTATTACGTACGTAGCTGCTCCACTGTATCGGCTCGTCAGATTTAGCCTACTCCGAGCTGTCAAATACATACATATTTTGACACTTTGGAGTTGTCTAAATGCTCAAACCGATAGAGTGGAAAGTTACATAATCAAGGGGCAGGTCGACCGACTTATATTTTTTGTGGGCCTATTACTTTTTAACCCTACAATATGAAGAATTTCTGTACGTGTGGGAACACCAAATCAGGCATGGACGCTAGGCAGGCATTCCTCACGTAATGTTTTACTATCCCGGTCGTTCTGACAGAGTAGGATGTATATATTTTATGAATGAGTGTGACAGAGAAGTTTTCATAGCATTATTTTCGATTACTATACTACCTACACACTAGCAGTGATGCCAACTTAGCTACTTTTTAGCTAGCAATTTGATTAATTTGTGTAACAAGCAAAGGATTTTATGAATGTTTGTAAATAATAAGACAAGTTTTAACCCACGAATGAAATTTTATTTAAAAAAAAAACGCCGAAAAACGAAAAGTAGTATAATTTTGGGCTAGTAGTATTATTTTAATTTCCATAGATAATAATTTTCTGAACGTCTGAATCCAACACTGGTGTGTCAGCAGCGAGCATGCCCTCGCACGGTCAGCATGTCAAATTTAATAAATTAAAGAAAACGCAAAGTTATTCATAGCGAGGTAAGATTTTTTTTAATTAAAATCAACACAATATATTTTCTTGTTATAAAAAACTAATAACTGATAAGACTAATTTTATCAATTAGAATTGATTCGTGAAAAAAACATTTTATTATAATAAACAACCGTTGCTAAGGCATGGATTGACAGGGCTAACAAAAAAGTAAAGTACTACTAAAGAGTTCTTAACATCTTAACTTAACATTTATTGTAATAAAATGTTTTTTCCTCGACTCAATTCTAATAGATGAAATTAGTCTTATCAATAACGACAATAGAATTACAAGACACAGAAAATAATAACAAGACTAGTTCAATGTAAAAGTACTATAAAAGTATTTTGTCGGTAATTAGAAGTTCTAACATCCCCTCTCAATATTCATTTATTGTCCTCAGGGACGCGCCATTATTGCTCGCGTGTATTGCAACATTTGCACGTTTGCAAAATTGCGATCAGCATTGAGAGAAAAGATTGGGTTTGATGGATGTTTAAACACATTAAGGTCGATACTAATGAAATTAGGCTACAAATGGAAAAAAATTGGGAACAACAGAAAAGCATTACAAGAAAGACATGAAATTCAACTTTGGCGTTACAATTTTTCAAAAAAGTTGTTTCAATACCGTTCCGAAGATCGTCCTATTGTGTACACTAAAAACATCGAAAAAGAATATATGAAATATTTCGACTCTGATTTCGAGTTCATTATAAATGTCGATGACACTGAAAATGAGACAGTGACGATGACAGTGACAGTATTAAAATGTTCGATGAAGGTAGTGATAGCTACAAGTTAATATTATTTATTACTAATAATAACTACTTAGAGAGATTTTTATTTTGTGTCTAGTTAAGGTATTGTTTAGGATTACAGTTCTTTTGTGTTTATTTTAAGTTTCTACCTGTAATTATTTATTATTACTAATTTAAATTAGAAGTTACTTTAAAGATATTGTTTTTTTGGACCACTCCTAATGAGTAAATAAAAAAAAGTTTATTTAAAATATAAAAATGGGTGAAATCCATAACTTGAATTAATGTGTTTGTGCTAACCGTACGCCTACACCTACATTGACGCGTATACAGATTGGTCACTCGCACACGTAAGGCCGCCGCGCGCTCGTAGATTGCAAGAGGTATATCGTATTATAAGCACCATAATGTGGTGATCTTGTTTCGAACTATCATAGTTTGATGAGGAGGTGACCAGACTGTATATTATCGAGCGGCGGCAGAAAATGCGCCGTGTCAGCGCTTCGTGGGGTCTCGATGTTTTTGTCTTAGTTCGTAGATTGAAAATGCGTGAAGTGTTTTCAGCCTCTCTTCTCTCGAAGAGAGAATTTTATAATAATTTACTTATAATCAGTTTATTTTACATACATTCAGTGCATAGTATGCATTCATGTTAAACTTACTTTTTGTTTCATTAACCTAAATATTTTAATTCTCCTTGATATTGCTAAATGCGAAAATAAATGAATTCGAGTCATCAGCATGACAAGGAATGTAAATGCTCTCTGCAAAATATAAGAGCAAGCAAGCGCCATCTTATGTGTGTTGACTTTAACCACTTATCGTTTGACTTAACTAACAGAAAAGGATGAAGACGCGATGAGATGATATTATTTTCGTCAAAAGTAATCGTTTAATAACTGGTAGCGCCATCTAGATACACAGTCGGTAAATAAATTTCGAAATACGCTTCAATGTATGGCGATGATCACTCCTGTCTTTAATTCTCCTTGATTTACAATTAATTGGTTAGTTACAATTTTGCCCACCTGAACAGATAACTTGGTGGCGCTGTAATGGGGTTTCAGAACTAATCTGTCAATGTCAAATATTCAAAACATCAAGTCTGTCACTCACTGAGACAGACATAGTTTTCAGAACTCGGAACTTAACCTTTTTTTTTGTTTGAAACTGGTTTGGTTTTAAATACCATTCATTTTCCTAAAATACTGTTTAATGTCTTTCTCAGACTTAAATATATACTTTATTTCTTGTAAAAAAAAGTTGGCAACCCTAACTGCGACAGCATTAGTTGACTATGTTGTATTATTGTTTCAGGAGCTGGGTCTCTACTACCACACTGACACAAATTGCTACTACACTTATTCCGAGGAAACGAAGACGTTTGCGTTCCACTCATACCCCGACATGAGCAAGTCGGCTGCCAGCAGAGCCTTTGAGAAACATGAAAGGCGGAAGGCTAAGAAACATAAACAGGTAAATTCTCAACAATTAAAACTCTGCACCTTATTTTATAACAAATTTTATGACTCTTACAAATAAAGGGTTCAATAAAATCATGTATAATAAAATTTCATTAAAAAATAGATATAATATTATTTATTGTATGTACACCAGGAATTACACAAGAGATTTGACAATAACATAGTACAGTATAATTCGGTAGTTGACATGACCAACAATAAATTATTTGATATGCTTGATCTCTTTTGGTCAATTACTAGTTATTACAATTTTTAAATAGATGAAACATAAAAAGAGTGCTCTGAAATATGACTTCATAATTCGGTATTTTCATACAAAATTCCATTTTAAAAGTACAAGTAACTTATTTGACATTTTGTCAACTACGAAATTGGCGGCCTACATTATGACTATTATGTACTACTAGCTGTTGCCCGCGACTACGTCCGCGTGGGCTTTAGTTGTGTAAAGTGTTTGCAAATAAGATAGGGATACTTTTAGCGCATGCGAAAGATCGTTCATACTAACTTCGCAACCCCCTCTTACCCCCTTACGGGATGATTTTCGAAAAACTACTTTACACGTCTTTCATGACTTTCAATGAAGGACCTTCATGCTGAATTTCATTCGAATAATTTCAAAAATGGCAAAGTTTCATACTAACATTGCACCCCCCTTTTATCCCCTTAATGAGATGATGTTCGAAAAACTATTTTAAATGTGCTTCAAGACATTCAATGAAGGACCTTAATTCAGAATTTCATTCGAATAACTTCATAAACGGCAAAGTTTCATGCAATATTAGTATTGCACCCCCCTTTTATCCCCTTCAGACATGATTTTCGAAAAACTATTTTACATGTGTTTCAAGGCATTCAATGAAGGATCTTCATTCTGAATTTCATTCGAATAACTTCAAAAAGGGCAAAGTTTCATACTAAGTTTGCGCCCCCTTCTTCCCCCATAAGGGTTTATTTTCGAAAAACTATTTTACATGTGTTTCATAAATTTTAATGAAGGACCTTCATATTGAATCTCATTCGAGTAACTTCAAAAACGGCAAAGTTTCATACTTAGTTTGCACCCCCCTTTTTCCCCCTTAAGGGATGATTTTTAGATAACTATTTTACACATGTTTCATGATTTTAAATGAAGAACCTTCGTACCAAATTTCATTCGAATAACTTCAAAAACGGCAAAGTTTCATACTAACTTTGAACCCCCATTTTACCCCCTTAGGGGATAAAATTTCAAAAATCCTTTCTTAGTGCTCACCTTTTTTTTTTTTTTGACCCAGGAGAAACCACTTTACGGGTACCGCCGGCTCGGGGGAGCACGGCGGTTATGTCAGACTCCCCGCCCTGAAAAGGGCAGTATACCGACTAAAACTCCTGGGGTGTTCCATCTCCTGTGCAAAATTTCAAGTTCCTAACCCTTATAGTTTAGGCCCTGCGTTGATATGTCAGTCAGTCAATCAGTCAGTCAGTCAGTCAGTTTATATATATAGACTAGCTGTTGCCCGCGACTACGTCCGCGTGGGCTTTAGCTGAGTAAAGAGTTTGCAAATAAGATAGGAATATTTTTAGCGCATGCGAAAGAGCTTTCATACTAACTTCACAACCCCGTCTTACCCCCTTAAGGGATGATTTTGAAAACTACTTTACATGTCTTTTATGACTTTCAATAAAGGACCTTCATGCTGAATTTCATTCGCATAACTTCAAAAACGGCAAAGTTTCATACTAACATTGCACCCCCCTTTTACCACCTTAAGGGATGATTTTCAAAAAACTACTTTACATGTATTTCATGACTTGTAATGAAGAACCTTCGTACCTATTCGAATAACTTCAAAAACGGCAAAGTTTCATACTAACTTTGCACCCCCCTCTTACTCCCTTAAGGGATGATTTTTGAAAAACTATTTTACGTGTATTTCATGACTATCAATGAAGAATTTTTATTCTCAATTTCATTCGAATAACTTCAAAAACGCCAAAGTTTCATACTAAGTTTGCGCCCCCATTTTACCCCCTTAGGGGATGAATTTTCAAAAATCCTTTCTTAGTGCTCCTCTACGTTACCAAAGAAACCTCTGTGCAAAATTTCAAGATTCTAACTCTTATAGTTTAGGCCCTGCGTTCAGTCAGTCAGTCAGTCAGTCAGTCACTCAGTCAGTCAGTCAGTCAGTCAGTCAGTCAGTCAGTCAGTCAGTCAGTCAGTCAGTCAGTCAGTCAGCTTCTCCTTTTATATAATATATAGATAGATGATATGTCAGTCAGTCAGCTTCTCCTTTTATATATATAGATTACTAGCTGTTGCCCGCGACTTCGTCCGCGTGGGCTTTAGTTCAAAAGTGTTTTCAAATAAGTCACGGATACTTTTAGCGCATGTGAAATAATTAAAACAATAAAATTGTGCGCTCATTAACATTCATATCTATTACGTAATTTACATTTTATTGAAATAATTTTGAAAATAAAAGAACTATCATACAAACGTTGCACCCCCTTTTACCCCCTTAAGGAATGATTATCAAAAATTATTTTACTCTAGTTTCATGACTTTCAATGAAGAACCTTCATACTGGATTCCATTCGAATAACTTTAATAACGGCAAACGATCATACTAACTTTGCACCCCCGATCTAGCCCCGTAGTGGATGAATTTTCAAAAATCCTTTCTTAGTGCTCCCCTACATTATAAAAGGAACCCCTATGCAAAATTTCAAGTTTCTAACCCTTATAGTTTGGGCCCTGCGTTGATATGTCAGTCAGTCAGTCAGTCAGTCAGTCAGTCAGTCAGTCAGTCAGTCAGCTTCTCCTTTTATATATATAGATTATGACTACTACTTCAAAATAGCAGAACTGAAAATATTCGTTCCATTGGATTTATGGCCTGAATAGGTTTTCGTAATTTCGAAGTTTTACCTGTAATGAAAGCATTGGCGACTTGTTTTAACTACTAGTAGAGTTTTTTGGATTAATGTAGGGATATAATGACAACTTGAATAGATTTCTAGTGATTCTAGCCTGTCCTGTGACTAAACATCATTACGAGATCATTTTGAATGAAGCCATCTTGCCAATAGTAGTCTGAAGTGGCTGAGACATATTCTTGCCATATAAATTTGTTCAAACTTAACAATATACTTCTGGTTTCTTTTTCAATTCAATAGCCTACTATTCTATACACTTGAAATGTCATATTCCTTTGACTGCCTTATTAGTCTTTTGATTGCTGATTGTGGTTTGATGCAGTTTTTGTATTGTAACGTGATATTTTTCCTTTCCAGGTTGGAAATGAAGACGCTATAGAACACCTGGCGAGAAACCTCTCTTTAGTCTCTCTAAAGAGCCACTGCGCCCTAGGTAAATAGCTTGTAGGCAGTCTCTTCTCCGTACCAAAGTGTCCAATGTTGTCTTACAGGAAACTGAAAATGGGGATCAAGCCACTGAAGCCAAACTGAAGAAGAAAACGAGCTCAAAGGAATCGAAGAAACAAAAAGTCAAAGAGACTGAGAAGAAACCGATAAGGGAAACAAAGAAAGAAAAAGACCCAACTGTGGTCGACTCTGAAATCTCGCACTATGGCGATAAAAAGGAAGAATACAATACTGAAGTGGTAGAGTTGAGTGATGCGGAGTTGGAAGATGGGGAATGCAGTGAGAGTGATGGCGAAAGCTTAGATGGAGCGGAGTCTTGCGCCAGCACTTCAACTGCGGCTAGTGACGACGGTATTGTATATGATGTATTGTATAGTACATTTGGTCACCGTGTGCAGTAGAAATAGTGCAGATATTCAACATCTTTGTTGACAAATGAGATAGATATAAGCATAAAGCCAGGGTACGAAGATCCTCGTGAGATATGAGGTGCGGCAACCGAACTCGGCACCTTCGATGTGTTTTTTCAACATATTTTTTTTCCTTCGATTAGCTAGAAAAAGGCGGTTCATCCATACACTGTGTAGTGTATGTATTTCAACCTGTAGAATTTTTGGTGGGCCGATCGGCGCATTATAATAATGACTTTATTGTTTTTTTCATAACGCTATAATGTATAATAAATAAATATAATAAAGAAGAAAGATTTCTATTTTTGTGTGTATGTTTGTAATGAATAAGCTCAGAAACTACTGGGCCGATTTTAAAAATTCTTTCACCATTAGAAAGCTACATTCTTCGTGAATAACATAAACTATATTGGATTTTTAAAAAGTTTAGGGTTCCGTAAGAAATCTCGAATAATGTAACCCAATGTGTAAAAATATTACTACCCCGGAATTTGCCACGGAACTAATATAGCTATTTCTACGGAAACGTTTTTGCCACCTGTGCGAAGCCGGCGCGGGTCGCTAGTGTATAATATTTTTCTATCTAAAAAGTTAGTGTGGCATGCATGCAACAACTAATGTACTTATATTGATGAAGTGAAAGTGGTTTGCTGGGATCATGACAAGTGGCAAGCCCTGGACTCAGCCTATTACTCCAGGATGCGGTGATTAGTTCATTTTATGTGTAAAAATATTATGAATTTTTAATACCGATAACAGTTTTATTGTAGATGGTACCTACCGCATGTGAAACAGCTTTGAAAACAAATTGTGTTTAATTTTAGTGCTTAGTCCTAACCTGTATTGAACTCCTGGGAAGTTAATGTAACCCCCCAATTTTCATTTCATGTGGTTGTTACACTCTATTGCACAATAAAAAAAATCATAATATAACTTAAATAACATGTTTCTGATAAAAAATACGTGCAAAGGCGGACTTATTTCTAAGCGTTCATGAGTGTTTTGTCCCATACAGTCTCATTTAAATCCCGTTAACTATTCCACGACCAAGTTCTAACTAATCATCTTGCCCACAGACGCAGTAGCCAAACACCATCCGCCGTGCATGCGGATAATAGTCCGGGAGACGGCGCTGCCCAAACTCAAGTTGGGCAGTCTCTTCCTGGTGACCAAGGACGGAGGAACTATAGGCCGGGAGGGTAAACACCACACTATTCTCCTGAAGGATACCAATGTCTCGAGAGTGAGTGATCAGACTTATTGCTTGAAAAACCTCTAATAAGTTGACCAAGGGCGTGTAGGACACGTGCATGAAGGGTTCCGTACCATTAGGTACCTGTACAACATTTGAATATTTACAACGTCTACCTGCGACCGTTATTAATATCGAGAAAAAAATCACATTTGTAGTATTGAGTTGAATATTTGAAATATTTAAGATAAGATAATAATATGCCTTATTGCACATAAGAAATAAGAGACAAATAAAAGTTACAAGTTAACTAAACAGTTACTTTATTTAAAATATTTATTTTCTAAGTGAATATACAATTGATAATTCTGTGAATATCTCAAGTATCTACCTGTTCCTGTTATTACTATCGAAGTGGGGCACACGGCCCCACATAAATACTTATTTATTCTTGTTTTTTGAGTCGTTTTTAGTATTTTGTTATAGCAGCAACAGAAATAAATTATCAGTGAAAATTTCAACTGTTTAGCTATCACGGTTCATGAGATACAGTCGGACAGTGGAGTCTTAGTGATAGGGTCCTCTGATAGGTATTCTGAGGCTGCAGCCTAGTGGCAGACAGACAGATGGACGGACGGACGAAAGTGGACTCTTAGTAATTCATCATCAACCCATTATGTCTCTTCCCTGAGGAAGGTATAGGCCATACTCCACCACGGGGGCCAGGACCGGATTGGTGGAGGCTTGTAAGACTAGTGGCTGGTCTTACTGTCAGAAGTTTTCAAGCCGCTCTAAGGCCTCTGACTTGGTTTAACGACTGCCATCTATCGACGGCAGCCGGCACCAACTGCTTAACGTGCCTTGCGAAGCACGGAACCGCTCGGAAAAATGCCACTAGCGTTAGTCATAGACGGTGACCCATCCATAGACTGAACGCGCCGTATGTTGCTTAACCTTAGTGATCGTTTAAGATCACTCAGGCAGCCCAGGCTACGAGCGATTCGTCTCTTAGTAATAGTGTCCCATAAGTAATTAGTAAGGTTCTGCACGCTGCCTGTGATAACTAAGGCTAGACATGAACAAAAAGAATTATGTATCATAAATTGGTTAGTAAATATGGACGTAATATTTCGGGTTTTATTGACGCGAGATGCGAGATGTAATTTAGAATTCTTCGATCTTAAGTAGAACAGAAAAAAAGTAGAGTTCTTACTTGTCCACAGCAAACTCATTCCGATTGCGCGGATTTTTGTTAATGTTATTTTGTCAGACACTACTTTCTTCTGCAAATAATGATGAAGGAGAAAAGAACATCTATGTATGTATGGAGTATATTGTAATTATCATCATCATCTCGAATGAATGAATGAACTTATATTGTTTATTTTCAGAACCACTTGGATATCAAATACGACATGGACAGAAGGGTATACGTGGCGACAGACCTAGGGTCGAAGAACGGAACTATACTCAACGGGAACAGAATGTGCGAGAGTCAGGAGACCAGCTTTCCTATGGAAGTAAGTGTTTTTTTGTTTATTGAAAAGATAAAAAACTATTGACAATATGTATTTAAATTTTTTAGCATACGTATTTTATTGTCTTACTAACTAGATACAAAATAAAACGACCCATATTTTTTTATTTTCGCAAATTTGAATTTCGTCTTATTCTAAAAGGATGTAAACGCCAAATGACGTCACACATACGTACGGCTTAATTATACTATACTTGAGCCATTACAAACGTGCGAACTGAGTCATAAACATAAGCAGTTATTTATTTTCTCTAAAATTAAGCAATAATAAATTTTCTAAATATTTTTTTCGTGGTCAGGATAGCAAAATTACGAAACTGTATTTTTCGTTTTAGGCGTTGTTAAATCTGAAATGTTGTCAATTGTACAAAACAGTTATAAGCCAGGAGAATCTTCGGTATTAATTCTTGAATGTAGATCGAATGGACAGGAGGCTCTCTTACGATTCTCTTACGGCAGCTTGAAACACTTCTGGCAGAGCCACTAGTCTTACAAGCCTCCACCAATCCGGACTTGGCCCTCGTGGTGGAGTATGCCCTATACCTTCCTTAGGGGAGAGACCTGTGCCCCTCGGTAGGGACGTAATGGGTTGATAATAATTTCCGAAGGACGGTATGGTCAATATGAAAATATATTTTTTGTTATCATTTGTCCACAAATTAAACTAATTTGAAGAGAAAATATTCAGAGCAACTCCTTGTTGTTTCAGATTCCTCACGGGAGTACCATCCAGTTGGGCGAGACTAAACTACTGTGTCACATTCACCCCGGCAATGATACCTGCGGCCACTGTGAACCTGGGCTTGTTATGGCAGGTACGTTAAGCATCCATCCTTCGAAATGTACCCCTACGTTATGCTCGTGAACCGGTGATATTCGTGTGACAGCCTTTGGCTTGTATTTATATGTCGACGTGACAGTTTAGTTTGCATTTTTGCTACAGACTAGTTATATATAAGATAAGGATCGTGATAAGGATCTTTCATTGTGTGGTGAATTATTCTTATTCCCATCTTTCCTCATAGCGGCTAATTGTATTTTAGTACATATTTTATTATATGTGAAGTATATGATAAGTTTATTCAATGCACCTTATATTTAATAAATATGTTTTTAAATTTATTTAATTACTTCACGCCGACGATCTCATCCAGTTGGCAGGAAGAAGCTGGATGCAAGCCGCTTCCAACCGGTCATTTTGTAAATCCATGGAGGAGGTCTATGTCCAGCAGTAAACTTCTTGTGGCTAAGTGATGATGATGACTTTTGCACGCCTACCAACACTTTCCTTCACCTCCTGCGGTTGACTAGAAGTGCTAGAAGATGGTTATGACATTAAAGGTCACCGCATACATATCAACTCGGAAAGGGATCGTCACCGTATACGTCAGGTTGACGGCGAGGCGAAAGGCGATACGGTGACGATCCCTTTCCGAGTTGATATGTGTCCTGTGACCTTAAGTCCACCGCATTGTACTATATTTTTATTTTAAATGTAAGTGCAATAGAAGTATTAATAAATAAGTAAATAAATATATCTAGATAGATAGATAGATAAAACATTTATTTAACGACACAATACTAAAAACACAGCTTAACATGAGATACAAGATACAAAAAGAAAGCAGAAAAAAGACACAGGTTTAAATACAAAGCATACTCACATTCAAAAACAAAAACTTAACAGAGCATCGTACAGCTTGTCCAGAAAGAGTAGAAATTAAAGAGTACGGTTTTGCTCAGACTTTTTTCCTGTGTTTTTTTTTTTAAGAGCTTGTAAGCGTACAAGCATTATGTAACTTTAAAAACTTGGGCTATTACATAAAATAAGGTATTGTGCTTCAATAAATAAAGTAAATGTTTTGACTTCTCAATAAATAAATTAGTAAAAATCTAGCGGGGACCTCACTTCTAAGCGCCAACCTTTGTTTCAGAGGACGACAAGGAAAAGAAGACAGCCTACACTCGCACCTGCAGTGTCCAGAAACAGCACCAACTGGAGCTGGCCAGGCTAAAGAACCGCTACGGCCCGGAGCCGCTCGCTATAGAAGAGACTGCCTACAAAGACCGGGCGAAGGCGCGGCGGGAGACTGTCGGGTCAACTCACGATGCGGAGAAAACTCAGCAGACCGATTTGGACACGTAAGTACATAAGGGTAAAAAATAAATAATAAACTCACGCCCGTTATCCCCGAAGGGTTAGGCAGAGGCACCAGTCTCTAGAACTGGACCCACGTTTTGCCGAGTTTATTAGGTCCCAAACGTGACAAGTGGCAAGCCTGTCGCCGTTATCCGGGCACAATTTATCAGCGAATGGTGTTGCTGTACAAACAAATGTACGTAACTAAAAGTCATTGGTACATGCGTGGTTCGAACCCAGACCCTCATGATGGAGAAGCAAGGGTCAACCCCACTACGCCACCACCGCTTACATAAGGGTGATTCTCAGAATCGACCATCAACCCATTATGTCCCCACCGAGGGGCACGGGTCTCTTCCCTGAGGAAGGTATAGGCCATATTCCACCGCGGGGGCCAAGTCTGGATTGGTGGAGGCTTGTAAGACTAGTGGCTGTTCTTACTGTCAGAAGTCTTCAAGCCGCCCTATAAAGGCCTCTGACTTGGCTTAACGACTGCCATCTATCGACGACAGCCGGCACCAACTGCTTAGCGTGCCTTGCGAAGCTCAGAACCGCTCGAAAAAGTGCCACTAGCGTTAGTCATAGACAGTCATGCACTCATGCACTGAACGCGCCCAATGTTCCTTAACCTTCGTGATCGTTTAAGATCACTCAGGCAGCCGTGGCTACGAGCGATTCGTGAGTAGACGTGAGTTTATGTTATGTTTATTATCATTGTACTCTACAGCCATATATTCTTCCTTACAGGGCCATAGCGACCGAGAACAAGGGATTCCAAATGCTGAAGAAGATGGGCTGGTCGAAGGGGGAGGGGCTCGGAAGGGATAGCCAGGGACACACGGAGCCGGTGAGTGACTTTACTTATTTTTTATGTATTTATTGATAGGGTTGGCAAAAAAACAGTTCATTTTTTTTTACAGTTTTAAACATTAAACATGTGTTCGAAATAATGGAAAAATAAACTTTATTTAAATTATAGGAGGTTATAAATGAAGTTTATTTTTCCATTGATTTCGAACACATGTTTTAATCAAATTAAATTATCAATCAAATGAAACATTTTTAAATTTGTGTTTCCCACCATAATATGTGAGAAACAGGCTAACTTCTCGTCTGAAAAATATGATATGCGGAAACCATACCAAGTACCTTGGGACGTACTTAAGACTAGGGTCTTACAACGAAATCATGAACAACCAAATACATCGCCGACTATGTTTGCGCTCCACTCTTGATAACATCGTACATATCGTAAATTCACCTTTTTATGTACTTTTAATGATGTACGGTGCGCAATAGGCTATTTGACAGGGTGAAAAAAAAGTATTATTTTTATATCTTATCTATCTTCTAATACTCGTATATAAAATTCTCGCGTCTCCATGTTAGTGCCCATATTCCTCCGACACTGCTTGGCCGATTTCGATGAAATGTTGTATAGGTATACAATCGGTAGGTCTGAGAATAGGTTGTTATCTATTTTTCACACCCCTATCAGGCCAAACAAAGTTTGCCGGGTCAGCTAGACTATCTAATCTAATCTAATATGTAAAATTCTCATGTCTCAATGTTAGTGCGCATACTCCTCCGAAACGGCTTGATCGATTTTGATGAAATTTGGTATGTCTTTCTAATCTTTCTCTTTATAATATATAAAATTATCATGTCTCAATGTTAGTGCGCATACTACTCCGAAACGGCTTGATCGATTTTGATGAAATTTAGTATGTCTTTCTAATCTTTCTCTTTCTAATATATAAAATTCTCATGTCTTAATGTTAGTGCGCATACTCCTTCGAAACGGCTTGATCGATTTTGATGAAATTTGGTATGTATATTCGGTAGGTCTGAGAATAGGTTGTTATCTATTTTTCATACCCTTATTCTGGCAAAACAACGTTTGCTGGGTCAGCTAGTCTTCTTCTTCTTTTACCTATCTTTCTTCTTTCTTCTAATATATAAAATTCTCGTGTCACAATGTTAGTGCGCATACTCCTCCGAAACGGCTTGGCAGATTTCGATGAAATTTTATATGTGCATTTGGTAGGTCTGAGAATAGGTTGTTATCTATTTTTCATGCCCCTAACTGGCGAAACTACGTTTGCGGGGTCAGCATAAATTACGAGTCTACGAACCGCTTTAAGGTATTTCAACTTGGATCATTTGTCCAGAAAACCTAGATAAAATTTGATAATTTTCTATCTGTAGCCATTTTAACGGCCTGGATTGGCCGAATGACGTCAGAGCTCAATAAAAATGGCGTCTGTCATTCACGTCGTTCTTACGTTCATTGGTTTTCTTTACTGACCTGTGATATCACGATGCCATATTGCTCAAGATGGCGTTTTGGCGGCTTATTTTAATAGTGAATTTTCATTTGCTTTTTTTAGAGAAAATACTGGAAAGAATTAAAAATTACCACTTTCCGAGCACTCAATGAAGACTGGAGCGCATATAAGCGCCATGCGCTTGCTATCTGTTCTTTCTCACCGCAGTTACTTTATGTAGTGACGTTGCGCAACATGGTTGACGAACCAACCAACAACAATATTGCAAGTTAATATGAATCTATCTTGATGAAGTATTTTGCTCTACCAAAAATAAATGGCGTGTCGATGCACCATCGATTACCTCTATTAAGGTTGAAGGCTCTGCTTAGGTCCGTGCTGGACTCGTGGTCACACCAGTGTGACGGTGTGACAACCGAGAAAAAAAACCCTGATTCTCACACTGGTGTTACAACCTGGTGTGACCACGAGTCCGGTACGCTTAGGTCACTTAAGCTGGCTTCCCACGGTTCGCGATATCGCGGACGGACGCGGACGGCCGACTACCATGCACAGCCACGCACCACGAGAGGCTCTTCCAACTGGCCTGTGTCGCCTGTCTGTGCTACCGCGGACTGAGACCTTTCCCACGGTGTGTCGTGCGAGCTGGTCCGCGTCCGTCCGCAATACCGCGGACCGTGGGAAGCCGGCTTAAGAGCACAGAAAAGACAAAACATTGCACCCATGCGGCGAAAAAGTGCCCACCTTGCGCCCCTATAGGGCCACAGACTGTTCGAAATTCGAAGGCTTTGAAGGACGTCCAAGGGCGCACCGAGCTGTGTCATGTCTGCTTCTTTTTATTTAACTACACACACACATTAGCATACGCCGCCCGCCTGTCTCGCCGCACACAACAATAAAAATGCAGACTGAATTACTCCACATTGAGATTGCGAAAGTGTGTTTGTGACTCGATAATGTAATTATTTAAATGGGACCCTGCGCCATTGGACGCTAAGAAAATAATATTTAGTGCACGAGACCTTCCGAGACATAAACATTGATGAAGATTTTCGTTCTCCACCGTCGACATTTTTGATTGACATTAATGGACAGTAAATTCTCAATAAAAAGTAAATTTTGTTAGGTGAAAGTAATGTAGAATCTTTTTAACCCAAAATTTATTTGTGCATTTATGTACTCGTATTGACTACTAAACTTGATTGTATGCAAATGATTAGTATCAACCTTATCTACATTTAGTTTCTGGACGTTTCATTAGTGGACAACGGAAATAAAGATCTAATAGATAGTATATAGAATATTCTTTATTGTGCTCATAAATTACATTTACATATTAAACCACATTTTCGGGCAATGTAATGATTGTTACTCATCAATAATATAGACAGTCTCGCATTACATGATATTGCAAAGGTCGCACGAGTTTTCATCAAAGACTCTTGATTCGACACGGGTAAAGTCGATAACGCAAAAAAATCATAAAAAAATGCAGCATCCAAACTAATATTGATATCTCCGTCAGTCTTGACGTGACTAATTATTGCAGACCCAAAAGATGTTTATCATTGCCTCAGATATTTAAAAAAGTAGTTTTTCCTTTTTAGGGTTCAGCTTCGGCTCATACGAGTACATTGTAAAGATGTTTGGTGTTGAATAATTAATTAAATAAATAAATGTATTTGTGAAAACATAATATTACAATGTAACGCCTACTTGTTATGTTCTATGAACTTACTGTTTTCATGTATATTTTCTTGTTGCACAGACGTGCGTTACACAATACATTTTTTATTTCTTATTCAGAGGAGAATGCGTCTAGTGTTCAACACATCCTTGAGTGATAATTTTGAAGTTTGAAAGTTTGTTACTTAATCTAAAACCGTCTTCAAAAGAATGAATGTGGAGTTACTTTGTTAGTTTCTTCTCCACGTAATCTATAAATTGTATTTATGTATTTATTTTATTATAACATATCATAGACGCTGGATGCAGGCCGCTTCCGACCGGTATTTTTGGAAATCCATGGAGGAGGCCTATGTCCAGCAGTGGACTTCTTGTGGCTGAATGATGATGGTGATGATAACAACATATCACTGCCATTACAAGCTTCGAATCAGAGCGAAACCTGGTCGAACTCTTCCGACAAGAAGTCAAGTAAGTGTATCCGGAATGAAGTTATTAATACGAGTATATTATAATATCTTCTTTATAATTTTCGGAGCGGAACCCTTAGTGCGCGATTCAAGCTAGCACTTGCAACGTTTTTTTTCCTTTTGTGTAATAACGCAGTCTGCATTCTGTCTGGCTGTAGGTCAGCCGGTCGCGGACCTACCTGCCCATTTAAAACAATTTGCGCACTCGTTGTTTTTTCCCGCGGCGCGTCCGGCGTTAGGCGCAGACGAATTTATGGCCTGTCGTTAAGTCGCGCCCAGACGGCCGATGCACCGAGCAAGCGCGACAGAGGGCCTGCTGCGATCAAGCGTATAAAGCTCAAATTACGTTTCGAAATTAGCCATAACTAGCTTTCGAACGCGACTCCGTCCGCGTGGGCTTTAGTTCAAAATTTTGCAACCCCGTTCACTCCAGGTTAAATTTAGAAAAATGGCGAATATTATACATATGTATGCTTATATGTATAAGCAAGGGTGAACCCCACTACGCCACCACCAGTGTGGAAAATATTATTATTATTGTGGAATACACCGGTTGCCTGTACCAAATCTACTTCGTATCGGTTCTTTTGAATGTAAGCACTCTGTGTCCGATGGCTGTTGCATAAAGGCCTGTGCACGTCTCGGCCCCACCATGAATATTTATAACATGCATGCGCGAAATTTGTATTTTGGCTGAAGAAAATACCTATAGCAGGTGTGCCCAGTAGTGTGTCGGGAAATTATTATTTTTGCACGGTTTTTTTTTTCAATTTTACAGCTTAATTGCGCTAAGACAATAAGTCAGTATTTTCTTAGCTATTCTTCACAAATTAAAAGTAAAAAAGTATTTATTTATAAACCACACAAAAGATAAACAATATTGTGTTCACATGGTGCAAAAACGCTCGTAGCCCCGGCTGCCTGAGTGATCTTAAACGATCACGAAGGTTAAGCATCTTAAGCCGCGTTCAGTACGTGGATGGGTGACCGTCAATGACTAACCCTAGTGCCATTTTTCCGAGCGTCTTGAAAACTTGTGACAGTAAGACCAGCCACTAGTCTTACAAGCCTCCACCAATCCGGACTTGGTCCCCGAGGTGGAGTATGGCCTATACTTACCTCAGGGAAGAGACCCGTGCCCCTGGGTGGGGACAAAATGGGTTGATGATGACGGTGGTGCAAAATAGGAAAAGTTGAGCTGATTTGATGTTGTACGGAAAATTTGGAACTTGAAAACATATTATTGTGTCATTCCACTGGTCTACATGAAATCGGCAGAATTGTTCTTGAATTAAAAAAACATTATCAAAATAAAAAAAAATCTCTTAAACGTTTATTAATCTATGGCCTATTTGGCATACAAAATAAAAATAAATGTTGTCAAAGTTCCAATATCTTTAAAGCCTTCGAAGTTGTACAGCGCCACCAAGTTATCTGTTCAGGTGGGCAAAATTGTAACTAACTTTTAAATTGTAAATCCTGTCCCCATGTTTTCTTTTATTTATTCACTTGCTAAGATTTATAGATATATTTTCATTAAAATTGAAAGACAATTCTCCACTAGCGCCGCTATCAACTGAACAGATAAGATGGTGGCACTGTACGGGTGAGGGTTTAGGTACATTTTCACGTCGAAAATGTCAACGAGCAACTACATTATTTTGCTGAATATAAAAAAATATCCATATTCTACGGTACAGCAAAACTCCTCTACTGTAAATTAGTAAAAGAATTACCGTAACCATATGACTTTATCGGCAAGACTGTACAAATCTGCAGCAGAAGTATCCTTGACTTCTATTTCTAAAAAAAAAAAATTGGTTAAGTGTGAGTCGGGTTTGTTTACCGAGGGTTTCGTACAACCTTTATTCAGAATTAGAATGATTTATTCATGAACACAAAAGGTCTTAAATATATTACAGTTCATTACATGTTGTACCCATTGTAAGCGTATGAATATTCACGCATTCATGCTATAAGTTTAAAGTCAATAAAATGTCCAATGTAAAATCATCCATTGGTATTCAGTACGGAACCCTAACGACGCCTGTCGTACTAAGACCAAAGATTATATTATAAATCACATGTCCGCGCAATTTTGGAACCCCACTTTTTGCCTCATTCTTGCACGAGTATCATTAGTCATTTAATGATGTTTGTTTAACAAAAGCCAATACGAGATCGTCCTCTCGACCGTGGCACGTGACTCACGCTCCACGTTTTAGGGCTTAGACATAAATTTTTCAAAATAATATTCGTCTTCATCAATCACACTGAAGCATCCTTGAGGTAACATTGTAAGTGAATACCTCTTGCACGTTTTGTTTGTTTTAAGGTGCATATTTAAAGCAGAATAAAACTGAAGGCGACTGCCAAATCGCCTTTTAATGGCCAGGAAAGGTACGAAGCGTAAGCGAAAAACCTGTCTGTCCTGCCGTACAGGATATGTTTGAAAAGTTAATATTGGCCGAAAAAACGTCGAAAGGGCAAATAACTACCATACATGGACCGTTGCAAAAGAAGAGCTGACTGCGTCCTGAAATTCTCAAGCCTCATTGTTTCTGGACTTTTCACTATTCTTTATTTTTCTGCCTGTACTCAGTGTAACGAAATAAGATAAGAATATTCTTGGTTGAACACCAGGAAACAATATTTCAGGAAACAGTTACAAAAGAAATGATACAATTGGCGGCCGTACTGCTAATAGCAGTTTCTTCGGGTCTACCCATATGCTCAATGTACATCCGAGATACAAGATAGAGAAAACTAAATATTAAAATGATTTTTATAGTAAAAAATATAATAATTACTACTTGTTGAATCTGTGGTAGGCTACGGGCTGTCTAGGTATGGCCGCATCTTTCCTACATATTTAAATGAAATTAAAATACTACAAATAAGATTTCTCAAATGCATAGTTGCACATAACATAAAATAAACAGCTGAAAAAAATGCGATGGAAACTTAAGGCAAGTCGGGCCATTTAAAACGGTTGGGCCATGATGACTATCCAACGCGTAGCACTAGATGAAAACAAGTGAAATATCAAATAACATAACGTAACATTAACATACAGGCACATACATTGCTTCTGGCCCCACACTAGGATACCCTGTGCCGTGGGAACCAGAAACAGCGACGTCACAAACACGTAAACACTCAAGACCTGGGTTTCTTTTTTTTTGTTCCCAGCCGGAATTCGAACCCGGCACCTCTCGCATGTTAGTCAAATGCGCTAACCGCTGCGTCACGGAGGTCGTCGAAATAAATAACTTCCACTCAACACAATCAAGTGGTTGAGCAAGAAAGTGTTATCTATCTATCTATCACTTGACCTGGTCTCAAACTAGGATACGCTGTGCTATGGTAACCAGGTAAGGACATTACAAACATGAAATCACACCCAGACTGAGCCCATTTGTACAAATGTACGGCGACCCCGGTGGGAATCGAACCCACGACCTCTGTCTTGGTAGGTAAGCACCTTAACGGCTAGACCAACGAGGCGGTCCTAAACACTCTAATTATTATTGATCTAGGCTAAGTAATTGTTTAAGCTCTGCCATTTTACAAAACCCTCCTAGACGAATTACCTACATATGTAATAAGGACCTCTGAATGCTTAAGCGGTTTTTAACATTAACATTTACATACAGGCACATACATTGCTACTGGCCCCACACTAGGATACCCTGTGTCGTGGGAACCAGAAACAGCGACGTCACAAACATGTAAACATCCAAGACCTGGGTTTTTTTTTGTCCCCAGCCGGGATTCGAACCCAGCACCTCTCGCATGGTAGTCAGATGCGGTTTAAAAACTCATCCTATGCTTTAGACTCATCAATTTATAATCGATACCTAGTGTTAGTAGTGTAGTTTGTGTAAGTGAATAATGATTGTTACCAAGAGCTTGCCGGTAAACTGCATTAGCAGTATGGCAAACTAATCTAATTCTGATTTTCCATGTTTTAAAAATTAAAAAACTATAAAAAATAAACTCACGCCCGTTATCCTCGAGGGGGAAGGCCGAGGCACCAATCACTAGAACTGGGCCCACGTTTTGCCGAGTTTATTGGACAAATTAGACATGTTTTAATGGAAGTTAATACTTCCTTTGTGGGGCACTGTATTGTATAAGGTTCTACAATAATATACTCCAAGATACATTAGAGTTACCTCCAACGCAGTTTAAGAATTGTGTTAAGCACACTCAGTGCTAAAAAGCTTATTATAAAATCAACGATTATAAATGTCACTGTATGTAAATATTAAAATGTTAAAAAAATTGTTTATTGTTTGTTTATTGACGATTATTATTTAGAAGACAAGGATGTCTGGTGTTAAACAGTACATAGTTAATATTAAATTTAATCAGAGGATAACTGTGTCTAGTGTTCAACACATCCAGGGCTAATAATTATTAAGTTTTAAAGTTTGTTAATTAGTCTAAAACTATTTTGAAAATATTACATGAGGAGTTTCTTCTCCATGTAATCTATTAATTGTGAAACTAACAGCTTTGACGTTCATAAAGTAAACATTTTGTTTTTATTATGAATAAAAAATGAATAAAAACGTTTGAATTTTAATCGATTTTGAATTTACTGTTAAAATAAATAGTATAATTTGTTGCGCGCACAAAAGTTATACAGAAAATGCAAATTATATCACTATCGTCGGTGACCCTCGTCGACCGCGTACCCGCAAGCGACAGCATGTTGCGTCCAACAGCTGTACGTCCCAACAGCACAGACTGCAACATTGTTGCGTACAATTTGTATTTCATTATTATTAGCTTACCTTCGGTATTATGAATCATTTACAGTGAAACGCCGATTATCCGAACGTCCGGACCGCTTAACCGAACTGGCTACACGTACCTCGCGCCCCGCTTTTTTCCACCACCTTCCCCAAAGAAAAGATCACTTTTCGTTGTGTCTAATAAAATAAGATACATGCCTAACATAACCTAGATATCCACCTTTGAAAATAAGTTTGATTCCTACTCGCCATTACAATAAAACTGATTGAAATTATTATAATACGAGGGCTGCTACTATGTATGCGGAATAGAAAAAATAAACAAATGTATATGGCTAAATATGCTTTTATTGTTTTTCAAAGTATTCTCCACGATGCACTTTTGCGTACGATGAAACCAATTTGTAAAACACTTTTTCCACTCTGATTGAGGTATCTCCAAAACGTGCTGTTTGAACGCATCTACGGGCATCTTCACGGGTCGAAAATCGTTGACCACGTAATTTATTCTTTACATAAATTTGGGAATAAATAGAAATCATTGGGAGCCAAATCAGGGCTGTACGGTGGATGACCCATCAATTCTATTTTTTGACCATCCAAAAATGTAGTTATTTCCTGAGATGTATGACAGCTTGCATTGTCATGGTGAAGTATGATTCTGCGTCGCTGGTTGTTTTGGCGTATTTCTTCAAATACTTCCGGCAAACAAATAGTCGTGTACCACTCCGAATTAACCGTTCTGAGATTCTCCAGTGGTATTGTAGCCACATGGCCATTAATACCAAAAAAGCAGGCCACCATTTGCTTTACAGTGCTTTTTGCACGAGCCACTTTCGTAGGGTTCGGCTCATTTTGAAACACCCAAACTGTTGATTGTTGTTTAATTTCGGGATCGTACGCGTAGATCCAGGATTCGTCACCTGTGTAGATATTATAAAAAGATTTTGAGTCGCCTCCGTTGAATTTTTTAAGGTTTTCTTGCACCATTCGACGCGAGCATCTTTTTGATCCTGAGTTAAGTTGTGCGGGATCCAACGCGAACAAATTATTTTTTACAGACAAATGTTCATGTAATATCCTATAAATGCTCGTCATACATATGCCCCGAATAGCCTCTATCTCGCGATAGGTAACATGGCGGTCTTGCATTATTAGTTTTCGCACAGCTTCAATATTTTGTGGCACAACCACCGATTTCGGGCGACCTTCTTTAACTTCGTCCGTGAGCTTACTGCGCCCGCGATTAAACTCACTGAACCAGTGATACACAGTCGTTTTTGATGGAGCTTCACCACCAAAAGTCGAAGTTAATTGATCTACGCACTGTTGTTGCGTTAAACCACGTCGAAAATCGTAATAAATCATAGCACGAATATTTTCACGAGTGAGTTCCATTTTTTCAGCGATATGACATTTTAAACCCAACAAAAACAAAACACTAACGTATATAAGAGAAAAATATTAGCGGCCAGTATTAAAAAAAAAAACGAATTTGACTATGGAGGTCAGACATTGCGTTTAAAATTATTGGAATCCCAGATTCCGCATACATAAGTAGCAGCCTATGTATGGTTTTCGTAGGTAAATAAAACCAATATTATAATGTAATTATCCGAATAAACCGGATTACCGATTACCCATGTCCCCCAATAGTTCAGATAATCGACGTTCTACCTTTCATTAATTTTTTCACGGAAATTTAGGTTTAAAAATGTTTTAATATTATAATATAAACGTGGGCCCAGTTCTAGTGATTGGTGCCTCTGCCTACCCCCTCGGGGATAACGGGCGTGAGTTTATTTATTTACCATTATAATATTTTTAACTTTATGGCATAAAAAGACCGCGAACAAGAGTCTGGATCATCACTGGTTATGATTTTATTTGAGCTGTACTGAGTTTTGGTTATTAAATAAACTGGACAAGTGCGAGTCGGACTCGCCCACCAAGGGTCCGTACAAATTTGTTGGTCGGTTTTTCCGGGATTTCCTCGAACCTCAAAGACATTGTAAACTTTTAGTCCGGATTTGATTACATTTTTCCTCTACTCTTATAAGATCATATTACTTACCAAATTTCATAGTTCAACGTCAACGGAAAGTACCCTATACATTTAGATTCCCTCGTATCGAAGTGTACGTTTTTTGCGGCAAATACGGGCGTTTCTTTTTTACATTAGTTACCTTCGAAATGTTTCAAGGGACCGTAGACCTGAGTACATGGTTTTAATTTCAACTCGATACCTCCACGCGTTACCGAAATGAAGGCTCTTGACAGACAAACGGACGGACAACAAAGTGATCCTATAAGGGTTCAGTTTTTTCCTTATGAGGTACGGAACCCTAAAAATATACCAAAATGACCATCACTGAATGTATTAGTGATTTCGGTCGTCAAAGTTCTGTTCGTATGATTCCATCATCAACCCATTATGTCCCTACCGAGGGGCACGGGTCTCTTCCCTGAGGAAGGTATAGGCCATACTCCACCACGGTGGCCAAGTCCGGATTGGTGGAGGCTTGTAAGACTAGTGGCAGGTTAATTGTCAGAATTTTCAATCGGATTTCGCAATCGGCGTCGTATGATTCGTCCTATTTCTATAAAATCAAACAACCTACTTTTCAGCCAACTTTCCCCAGGCCGCCAATCGTACTGTTTACCTTGTAAATATTTTATGATTGTTTTTCCTCGTGTACAGTAAAGAATATTCTTATCTTATCTTATCTTTTGTTCCCGCAACGTTATAAGTCCCATACAAGCCGTGCGCTCGAAGAATCCAGCTTTAATACGAGTACCTACCTATTAGATAAGTACATTTCCCATTTGTGCCACCTACAACATCCTCTTATGAGTTTTTCTATGTTTTTGTGGAATAAACAGTGTGACTCCAGTCTTTATCCGAGACCTTCTCCCCATTGCTGTTAATATTTATATTCTGCTTATTCCGGTCAGTGGTTGTTATATCAGTCGTCGGTGGCCCTCGTCGACAGCGTAGCCGCTAGCGACAGCACAGAGCGTTTGCAACTTTGTTGCGTGCAATTTTGTTCAAGTTGAATGGAAAAACAACATATATGCATATACCTACCTACAGTAACCTAGTTCAGGCCACACTTGTTTTATGCTAGCCTGATTTATTTTTTAGAGATTTGTAAAATGTGTTAAGTTCTATTAATGAAAATGAAACTTTTTAATTTTAATAGTTTTTTTATAAATAATTTTTGTTTAACTTGTCAATGATGTTTGCGATTTGGAACTAGGCTCACGGGACCATATAGCATTTATGCCATCATCATTCAGCCACAAGAAGTCCACTGCTGGACTTAGGCCTCCTCCATGTATTTCCAAAAAAAAAAACCAGTTGGAAGCGGCTTGCATCCAGCGTCTTCCTGCCACTTGGATGAGATCGTCTGTACATCTTGTGGCTGGCGGTCCTACGCTGCACTTGCCGATGTGTGACAACTTTTCGGCCCCATCGGCCATCAGTTCTTCGTGCTATGTGCCCCGCCCACTGCCACTTCAACTTACTCATCCGCTGGGCTATATTTTTATTTATGCCATATTTTTTTGGAAATATGCTGTCAAGTCCTGGGTGTCTTGACTTAGTTTCACGCCCACGGCTCTAAAAAAAATTGTGGGAACAGCCTGTTAAAAATATATGACTTTTTAACAATTAATGACGCTAATGTTACTTCACAGACCCTCTTAATTATTCGCGTGTTCGCGCAGCAACAGCAGTATTGTTTTACAGTGCCCTTAGCTTTGGAACAAAAGGATTCTTTTTAAACAGCTTTTTAATGAAATCGTCAAGCGTCAAACGCTAATGTGTCACATGTATCAAAAACTATCGGTCTTATTGAAAAAAAAAAAGATTCCTCAAAAGGTATGCTTAGGTCGGTCTTACGACAGCTCTTAACCAAAGTTTCTTTTAACCCTTAACCCGCTGGTTCAGCGGCTACCAAATTTGGTAGCGGGTATTCGGAAGCGAAATTAACCCTTATATTCATTAATCGTCGTTCTAAAGTCCCGTGTGTCAAGGCAACTTATCATTTGCAGAGTTGAGCCAAAGGGTTAGCTAGATCTTAACAAATCTCCACTTTAAAACTTAAAAGTTTCGTTAAATGTCCCTTAGACCTACTTATTTAAGCAGTCCCTTTAATCTGTGGCACTCTACACGCGAGTGAATGAATGTTAAACATAAAATCTGTGTCTGTCAGTGTTGGTAAATGAGGCGATTATGGCTGCCAAAAATTGCAATCACTGGTGCTTTTCTTCGTCTTAGGAGGTAAATTTTGTATTTTTCATCGTGTTTAAAAGTTGTTCAATTGGGTTATTCATCAACTGAACACACATGACTGGACACACGTGTGTCGAGTTGGTTAAACTCAAATTAGTATCATTTATTCTTTCGTCATCTGGACACACCAAGATTTTTAAGCGTGTCCAGATGGTGAAATGTATTTAAATAATTTTAATGTTTTCGTCAACTGGTACACATTCCAATTTTACCCGAATTTATGACGAAGTACAGTCATGCGCAGAATGTTTTCTGTCACAGTCATCATCGGCCATCAAATGTTCCACTGCTGGAAACGGGTGATTTTACAATACTTTCACAGTAATTTTACAGTAAATAGTACAAAAGTACTAGGGTAGCAGAAGTATGTAAGAGATTGCGTTCGTATATAAGTGTGTGTGTTTGTATATGTACATAAGTATGAGTGCGTGTTTGTTCAGTTTTGATGCTCCGTGAGTCACCGGAAGGGCCTAGCTGAAAATCAGTGTCGTGGGTGCAAATCCTCAGCTAATATAATGAGGCCTTTTTATTGCTGCATCGACATATGTACAGCGCACATCTACTGTACTCTTAGGCATTGTTTTTCTCACTGTAGCTTCACATCTATTCTACTTTTGTCCAATATGTGCCTTATTTTTCTTTATTTCCTTTTCTTGTATAATTATGTATGTCTATATGGTGTGAAATTCACGGTTTTCTTCTTCTTCTTCAATTGGACTTCAGGATACCAAACTAGGATACCCAGTATTAAAGTAACCAGCCAAGGACGGACCAACAAACTGTAGATAGTGTTTTGTGCTTACACTCAAACAGTTGATGGCCAGTAAAGTTATTCCGCGATAAAATACTGCACCTAATGGATGGCATTCGCGGCGACCGCAAATGCAACGTAGGTACATGGAACGTGGAATTTACTATAATGCGTGTTTAATCTTGTCATCTTGACGGTTTATCGTCAGACGGTAAGACAGCATTGTTGCGCGGCGAAATATTCGCTTACGACTGTCTTGGCTTTAACTGTAGCCTAAAGATTAACTTTGGCTTAAAGAAAAATCGCCCAGGACCATACTTAGACAATAATGCGTATTTTATAATTCATAGGGGAATTTTGTTTGCGATGTTTGGAAGTTTTGACTAAGTGGGCTGTGTGGAAGTTATTATTATTACTTATCGCTGTTCATAATAAAGGCCGAATTAAGGACGTCCTGTTCTTAAGTCGGCTTAAAAACGTTACGGCGACCCTCAGCTGAAATATACGTCATAAGTAGAATACAAAGAGCTGTATAAGTTGGCGTTAATTTTTTGTATAGTATTTCGTATAGAATCCGCGCAAGCGTAGATGATTAAATTTTGAATTAATTTACTGTTCTATAATTTAACGCGGCCCAGCTTGTCATGGCTCAATAAAGATAGGCCCTTTTGAGGGGAACATGGATTTACACGAACGAAATTAATTAGTTCTAATTGGATCTGTCAAATTCATTGTTTTGTTAATCATACTTTTTTTTCCCAGCTTACTTACCTATACCGAATAATAACACCAATGTACAATCGGAAGCAGGTTAACCTTACATTTTAACTGCAACTTATTAGAGTGCACGTGTGTAAACGTTAATGTGCTGTCGAGTATGCCTCACTACGTTAAATAAGTATCTATGTACTACTTACACAAATACGTGCAGTGTCCATGAAATATCTACAGTCTCTGCAGCTATTTTGTAATTACCTTAGCAAATCACCCTGTTTCAACTTAAAGATACTGTGGTACTTCTGCCACAAACTGTAATACTACTGAAACGCAGGTCTGAGATTTCCGTCTATGATTAAGTCATCGATGAAGCAAAAGTGATATGTCAGGATCGTGGCAAGTGGCAGTGCCTGGTCCCTGCCTACCCCTCTGGAATGTAAGCATGAGTCTATGTGTATATTTAAGATTCCAACAAAGATGTTAATGTATGTAAATGGGGATCTTGTGATGCCACTTTACCTAATTTCTCGGTTTCTCCTCAAAATATAATTCTTCGAGTTCAGGACGAATATTGTATGAAATGCAGCGTTAGAGTAGTGATAGACTGACAAGAATGTTCTCTTATAACGAGAACTTAAAATTGGAAAAAAAGTGGGCATTTATCTTTTTTAAATAATTTTAAGTAAATTCGTTAAAGCGGTCGTCTTTCATAGCAATTTAATAAATAACTTCCACCAACAACAACAATCTCAAACTAGGATAACATGTTTTTTGCGGTGGTACATAATTTATTTTCTAAATTTTGTTCTATGCGATCTCAGCTTCGATCAACAATTGATCGAAGGATCTGAGCGATAAAAATAAGTTGCACACGTCGACAAAATAATATTATGTAACAAACAAAAATTTTCTTCTGAACTTTAAAATTAATGATAAATTGTACACTAAAAATAAACAATACATATTTGAAATCGCAACTACTTAATGACTTTAATAAATCTTTTGATAACTATAAATAAAAAAAATCAACCGCTAAAGGAAAGGTACTGTCCCATTTCGTTTACGGTTAGATTTATTTAGCCTCTGTCTGGGTGTTTTTCCATGTTTGTGATGTCCTTGCCTCATTCCCATAGCACCCGGTATCCTACTTTGGGACCAGGTTAAGTGATTGTGTTCATCATCATCAACCCATTATGTCCCCACCGAGGGGCACGGGTCTCTTCTCTGAGGAAGGTATAGGCCATACTCCACCATGGGGGCCAAGTCCGGATTGGTGGAGGCTTGTAAGACTAGTCAAGTGGCTGGTCTTACTGTCTGAAGTTTTCAAGCCGCCCTGGCCTCTGACTTGGCTTAACGACTGCCATCTATCGACGGCAGCCGGCACCAACTGCTTAATTTGCCTTGCGAAGCACGGAACCGCTCGGAAAAATGCCACTAGCGTTAGTCATAGACGGCGACCCATCCATGGACTGAACGCGCCGTATGTTTCTTAACATTAGTGATCGTATGATCACTCACTAAGTGACTGTGTTGCGTGGAAGTTATTATTGTTATTATTAATTTCCCGTCTTTCTGTGCCATTTTTGCGTCGACACCGTCCTGGATGCGTTTTCTGCATAGCCACTCTGCGGCGTTAGCCTTAGTGGAAAGTTCATATGCATTATTCAGCGAAACTATTTAACATCTCTCCGGCCTCCCAGGCAGAAACTAACCTAAAACTCGAAGCTTTAAAGTTGACATTAGCCTGTTCGTCGGTCTAGTTTTCCGAGGTGCAGTGCTTAGCTGACCGTTCTCGAGTCAGCAGCAGCAGTGTTTAGCCGTGCAACGACGACGGTGCTATTAAGTGTCGTGTAAACACGGAGTGACACGCTCTCGGCACTTGACGCTTGACTGTCTCTTCAGTGGACGTGCTTCAAGACCTGAACGAAAATATACGTATATACGAAGACGTTATTCCATTGTTGAGCAATATTCACATAAAAGTACCTACAATATGCCCGGTGACGAATGCGATAGAAAGAAATGAGCGCTATTGCTATTTTTCTAGCGCGGCGTGAGGTTTTGTTAAGGCGCTAGAATAGCTAAAATAAAATATGCAGGCATGAAGGAATAAAAGCAAATTTGACAGGGTTTTCATTTAGGGTTATCAGTCACACAATGCATCCGTGAATAGCTCTGCAAATGTCGTGGTGCAAGAGGTTTTTGTACTTATCCACTGAAAAGAGGACAAAGGTCCTGGATAATAAGATAAAGATAAGATAACGTTTATTGAACCAGAAACAAAACAAAATTACAGAAAATCTTGCTAAAAGTTAGTCTTAAAATGTAATTGTTATAGCATCTGCTGCTGAACTAGGTTTATAGCCTGTATTTCAGCATGCAGCGCCTCTTGCCTCTCTTATTAAATAGGTGTTTATTACATAACAACCAACCAGCGTAAGCTATAACATAAAAAATTTGTTTGGTGCCCCATTAACAATAAACATTAATGATGGAAAATATAAAAAATACATTTTATGTCGCAGTCCTCTCTGGGTTTTTTATGAATATGTGTGTGTGTGTGTGTGTGTGTTTGAGGGTGAGTAAAAAGTGTAGTGTAATGAGTTTTTAGTGGAATGGAAACTAAGAAACCATTAAGTATACTTATTATACTCGTATTTTAAGTGTATTTAGAAATTAATTAGTGAAATCTATTAGTACTTTTAAACCATTTCATATCTCTTAACTTATACTTACTTACTTATAATAGTGTTGACACACAGCGCAAGTCAAAATTTATATTCTGTATCCGACGGGACAGGCATCACCTAGTGTCGGGGTATGTACACTATATCATGTAATAATTTTATTTGTTACTTACATGCCTGAATGGCAATTTTGGCAATATATCTACACGCACGGTACATCAATAGTTGTAGCGTTAATAAGTCTGAAACCGGCCAAGTGCGTGTCGTGCCACGTGTAGGGTTCCGTGGAAATTGGTGGATTATCTGCTCTACAGAACTGACGAAGTATTTTTTATTGATTTTTGTACGAAGTTTCCTTTTATAAGTTGGTCGCCTATTTAACTTGTGAAGCCTATTTAGCCGTGATAGTTTACCTTTTTAGTTCATTGTATGTTCTAGCACCCTGAATTGTCTCATGTTTCTACAATCAACCATTTAGTCAGGAGAGGTGAGGGGAATGTCCGGACTCGGACACAAATTGACGCTTTAAAGGTTAATACTTCGCAAACGGAACCCTAAATCGAAAAATGAAATGCCTAAACCCAAAATTGTTTCTGAACCAAACCTCACGCTATAGTATATGCAAGAATAAAATTGCATCCCTAATTTAGGGATACCTTAAATTTTTTTTAAGGACTTTATCCTACCGCCTTGCTAGCGCTTAATATGCATGTCTTTGCAAAATTTCAGCTTTCTAGTACTAATCGTCTCTAACCTAGTCTGCGGACAGACATAAGACGGACGGACGGACATGGCGAAACAATGAGGCTTCCTTTTAGACTACGAAACCCTAAAAGCGTATAAACGCCTAGACAGACGAAATATAATACCTGTCACTGCCTACGCAGGAACCTAGTCCTTGAATTGATAGACTCCAAGATCATTCAAGTACGTTCATTATATGTTTGCGATCATGCAATGATTGCCACTTGTAACGTTCGTCTTGGTTGGGTAAACACTCGTAGTTCGGATGGTTCAGATTTTTTTCTATGAAAATTTAGCTGAGCTATGTACTGCGCTGCGGCTATAGGTATGCGATTTCTTGCCATGCTCAAAATACTACGAACACGCCTGGCACGATCTGTACACGTGATTCACGCTCCACCGAGGCTTTAATCTCGACTTTTTCAAAATGCCGGGCGCGAAATGATGTTATAAATTAATTTAGAGTAGTGAAAAATGAATATTCTCGGGCTGTGTCTCTTATTTTTGCAAAATGAAACCCGTCCGGGCCCACGCTCACTGACAATAAACTTTATTTTGGGACTCCGCGAAATGCATACGAAAAGTCTTAAAAATGTTCGCTTTTCCTTTTTTTACTCGCATAAAAAACCGCCTTCTAACCGGTCGCAGGACGCCAAAATGAAGGGATAAAGTTTGAGTAAACGTTAACATCAATCTGCAATGCGGTGTGAATTTCGGGACTCGAAAATACTGCCTTATTTTGTCTGGTTCGGTTCGAAAACTTGTTGTTTCAAGTTATACCTTTTACAAAACATTTATTTTTTCAAAATCAGTAAGTTAAGCTGACCGCCGGTTTCTCAAACACTAACAGCTGTTAACAGCTGTCATTTGTCAAAAGTGCATGCAAAAAAAAATAACTGACAGCTGTTAACAGTAGATTAACAACCGTTAGCGTTCGAGAAACTGGGGGTAAGTATTCCAGCCCGAGCACAAAATTACGCTTTGACATTTCATAAACCTTTAAAGTCTCTATGCTTTAATCACAGATGGTTTCTAAGGCTGCTCTTGCGTCTAGCATGTTTTCATCTAATAAAATTATTAAAATTCTCGTATCACCGTGTTAGTACGCATACCCCTCCGAAACGGCTTGGCCTATTTGATGAAATTTTATATATATGTCGCAGTAAAGTAGTTAAATCAGAGAGCCAAATGAATCTCTAGACAGTCAATAAAGATCGATATTCAATCAAGTCGCTAAAGTTCCGTCAGACAAGTGAGTGAACGAAACGTTTAACGAGTTCCCTAAACATTCCTAGATATTTGAACTTTGCTAAAGCAATCTTTGCAACAAGAACTCACTACAAAAACAAGACTCTTCTTCTTAATTTTGCTGAGTAACCATTAACAATAAAACAAAACACGGAATTTCCAAGCTCTCAGTTCTTCACAATGACACCGAAATAACAAATGAAATAATCGTGGCGGAGTTGACAACATGTTTACAATTTCACCAAAGACCACAATTTGAAACAAATAACCACTCACACAACAAACCAATGATGCACAGCACAAGATTTGCCAAAAGAAAGATTCTAAAAGTAATCAGCTGTTGTCGTGACCGCCATCTTGTTTTACATTATTAATCAACATGCTGGCTTGCGGTCGGTGAGATAGTTAAACGTTTTCGACGCTGCTTTATTTAAATCAAAATGCTAGCTACTTGATTGAATATCGATCTTTGATTGACTGTCTAGAGATTCAATTGACTCTCTGATTTAACTACTTTACTGCGACATATATATATATATATATATATATATATATATATATATATATATTCGAATACGAGTACGTGGTTGTCTATTTTTCATACCCCTATCTGGCAAAACAACTAGTGATAGTATAAAAATTATACTTTTGTTAACTGTGGTCTGATATCTTTAACTGTGGCAAGCCGTCCATTCTCCGTGCACAAGTGGACCTTCTGGTGACTCTTCGACGAGTGTGCCCTTATTCATTCGTAGCAACATTGTTGCAGCGTTAAGGCTATACTACACGGTTCAATTTCGATGCAGTATTGTTTGTAATTTCATCGCTTCAATCGCATTGCGACGTTAGCCGCAATGCCCGCAATAGACGGTTCCATTTCGGTGCAATATTCCTTGCAATTTCATTGCTTCAGTGGCATTTCAACGTCGGAATGTAATTGGCAAATTAATTAATTAATTGTAAATGCTATTGCGCAATTTTGTTTGAAATCTAAATATCTCTGAACGCTTTCAATATTATTGCCGCAGAAAATCATTCAATGCGATTGAAAAAAGTAAACACGGAGATTGAACGATCGGACGCATTTTTGATGGTCTATAGTTTTGAATGACATTGCTTCAATGTGATTGAACCGTGTAATACTCGTATTGCCTTTTACATGCCGTATCATCGAATCCTGTATGACAGTTTATAAATCACCCCATTCCAGCTTGATGGACTTTTCCTTGGCCAAAATACATCTCGGGAATCTTGTCGTTATTATCTTAATGAATCATAACGAACACTCCAATTGTACAACATTGTATTGAATAATCAAAAAAAGTAAATCAGTACCGGTTACCCTTTTTAATAAGCAAAATATTTAGGGTCTCATTTATAAACTCCTCAGCCCTGACCTTGAAAATAATAATGGTTTTCTATTGTTATGTTTAAGGTTAAAGAGATTAATAAAAACATTTCAATCAAACAATTGCTTTAGAATACTCCATAAATTACGTAATAATAATGGTTTTCTATTGTTATGTTTAAGGTTAAAGAGATTAATAAAAATATTTCAATCAAACAATTGCTTTAGAATACTCCATAAATTACGTAATAATAATGGTTTTCTATTGTTATGTTTAAGGTTAAAGAGATTAATAAAAACATTTCAATCAAACAATTGCTTTAGAATACTCCATAAATTACGTAATAATAATGGTTTTCTATTGTTATGTTTAAGGTTAAAGAGATTAATAAAAACATTTCAATCAAACAATTGCTTTAGAATACTCCATAAATTACGTAATAATAATGGTTTTCTATTGTTATGTTTAAGGTTAAAGAGATTAATAAAAATATTTCAATCAAACAATTGCTTTAGAATACTCCATAAATTACGTAATAATAATGGTTTTCTATTGTTATGTTTAAGGTTAAAGAGATTAATAAAAACATTTCAATCAAACAATTGCTTTAGAATACTCCATAAATTAATCAGTAGTTAAGCCTTTTCCTTTAGCACAGTAAACTGTTTCTGAGCAGTGCTTTAAGAAATCGTGTTCTTATAAATAAGACTGTCAAATAATTATTCTCTTTTATTAAACTGTAAATTTAAATGTAAAATAACAAAAAAATGTGGCGCAGTTGTGGACGATTATGCTAAAGTCATTCGATTGTCTACATGTAATACTTTTTCTCAAAATGGCCGCACATTTATATGTAAATAACTAACTGCCCCGGCAAACGTTGTTTCGCTGGATAAAGTGCAATCCCGAAAGGGGATGAAACTAGACCATGAATCATTGACTAGAAAAATATTAAAAAAAAATAAAAAAAAATATTGTAGGATTTATTGGTATTTTAAGATTTTCATGTTTCATTAAGGACTCTATGTACAAAAGTATTGATTTCTTCCAAAATAATGGGTCTATTTCTTTGAAATAAAAAAAAACAGTATGCCTAATACCTGGCGATGACCATGAAATAATAAATAGTCTGCAAAAAAGTAACTATCTTGGGTAAAAAAATGTATTTTTATGAAAAAAAAATGATTTTTTTAGACGTTTATTTTAAAAAACTTCAAATTACTAAAAAAATGTGCCCTATAACTATATAATTTTATAGCTTACTTTTATTCTTTACCAGTTTAGCTTCCAAATAAAAAAAAAAGCAATGTTCTAACTAAAAAAACACGCTATCTACTAACTTTTAAAGTGGAGCCTAATCGTGTTACCGTGCAGGTAGAGACCGTTTTTTCCATTGTTTCCGTCCTACTCTGTGCCCTTCGGCAGTCGCAGTCCTTTTGTTCTACACTCAGGTAGAGGGAAGGCGAGGGGAGGGGAGGCAGGGGGTTCGAAACAGGACTTACACAGTCGCTCCGATATTCTCGCCGCTGCTACTACTGTTCTCGTTCTCGCATTGTGTTCTCGTTGATTTGTTATTAAGTTTTTGTTACATTGTTGACTGTTACGTTTTCTACTGTTCGTTACGTTTGGACTGTTCCTGTTCTGCTGTTAAGTGTTGACGAAATGCCGCAATTGACAGAGTTCTCACCTCGAGAAATAGCCGACATGCATTATTATTATGGCATGTCACATGGTCGCACAACAGTCGCTCGGACTGCATACATAAATGCTTTCCCGGGCAGACTCATACCCTCAGCTCGAAATTTTCAAGAGATTCATAGGAGGCTCTCCAACATTGGACTTGGTTTGGCACGAGATCGCCGTGAGCATCCAGCTGTCGTTATTGACAATGCGATAGAAGAGGCCATTTTAAACGATCTGTTTGCTGACCCTACAACAAGCATAAGACATTAGCGTTGCGTCATGGCATATCGAAGACGTCTGTCTGGCGAATTTTGAAAAAGGAGGGATTGCATCCTTTCCATTACCAACGAGTACAACATTTACACGAAAATGTAGATAATCGTCCAAGATGCGTAATGTCGACGTGGATTCTAAGAAAAATTAGAGCTGACCCAAATTTTCCCAAACGCATTTTTTGGATGGACGAAGCGACATTTACCCGAGACGGCATTACAAACTGCAGAAATTTGCACCAGTGGTCTCACGAAAATCCACGATTGAAGCGGGCATCTACTTTTCAAGTAAAATTTTCAATAAACGTATGGGCAGTCTTAATCGACGACATTTTAATTGGTCCAGTCATTTTACCCAGAACCCTAAATGCTGAACGTTTTTTAGAATTACTACAAAATTTACCCATGTTGATGGAAGATGTTCCCCTGGCTACGAGACGGCGTGGGCGTATGTATCTCCAAATGGATGGATGTCCTGCACATTATGGGCAGGAGGTGCGGCGATTTTTGAAGGAAAATTACCCGAACCGGTGGATTGGCCGAGGAGGGCCAGTAGGCTGGCCAGCGCGTTCACCTGATCTGACACCCCTAGATTATTTTTTATGGGGTGTCATGAAGCAAAGAGTATGCAGCACGCCAATAAATACCGAGGCACAGTTGCACGACCGAATAATTCAGTGCGCAAATGACATTAAAAATTATCCAGGAATGATTCGCAGAGCCACTAAGCAAATTAATATTCGTGCAGTAATGTGCTTGCAAAATCGAGGAGGCCATTTTGAACATTTAATGCATTAAATAAAAATGCAAAATTGTAAATTACGGATAATTTTATTAATAAAGTTATTGTGATTAAAGTCTGACTTTTATTACCTACTAAAATGTAAATAACTCCTAGCCATTTTTTTAGTTAGAACATTGGTTTTTTTTTTATTTGGAAGCTAAAATGGTAAAGAATAAAAGTAAGCTATAAAATTACATAGTTATAGGGCACATTTTTTTAGTAATTTGAAGTTTTTTAAAATAAACGTCTAAAAAAATCATTTTTTTCATAAAAATACATTTTTTTACCTAAGATAGTTACTTTTTTGCAGACTATTTATTATTTCATGGTCATCGCCAGGTATTAGGCATACTGTTTTTTTTTATTTCAAAGAAATAGACCCATTATTTTGGAAGAAATCAATACTTTTGTACATAGAGTCCTTAATGAAACATGAAAATCTTAAAATACCAATTAATCCTACAATAATTTTTTATAATTTTTTTTAATATTTTTCTAGTCAATGATTCATGATCTAGTTTCATCCCCTTTCGGGATTGCACTTTATCCAGGGCCACACTGTATTATTTTTTTTGCTTTATAACTATACAAGATTTGGGGTGGACCACCCTTGTCATTTAGGGCTATGAGAAATGGATAACCTATTCTCATTCTTACCGAATATGCATATAAAATTTCAATAAAATCGGTCAAGCCGTTTCGGAGGAGTATTATATACGCACTTACACTGTGACACGAAAATTTTGTATATCTACTCGTAATATATAAAATTCTCGTGTTTATTAGTTGTTAAATCGAAAACTGTCAATAATCGCTGAACATACATGGGGGTGTTTTGGGTAGGTCTCGGTACGGGCTATCTAAAAAAAAAAATATACGTCACCCGATTGGCCACCCTGTATAGTCTGATAAAAAAGAAGATAAAGCCTGATGCCGCCAGCCGGTACACCATAAGTTCTCGGAACGAAATGCATCGGATCAGGCAGCTAGGTACTGTCTGGGGTAGCGATGTGCCGTTCCCGGGAACGATCCCAGAAGTGGGAATTATCGTGGGATCGTTGCCGGCAACGATCCCAAGAGGTGGGAATTATTGGGAACAATGCATTATTTCAAGTGTTAACTAAGATAGAGTTCTTGGGAATAGTTAATTAGTGATTCATATGAAGCATGATATTCAATATGAAACAAAATCCCCTTGGGATGTCCTAAATTCCGAATGTTGGAGGGAAATTTCTCTGTTAGAGGTTACTGACTTTTGAAAAATACCAAAAAATTCTAAAAGTAAATTTTTTTTTACTGTTCATAAAAATTAGCCGTAGCAAGTTTCGAGTTTGTGTGAAAAGTGAAAAAAAAAAACAATTTAAAAACTTGAATTCATTAATATTTTGTAAGGGAGTTACAATTTTGAATTTTCCTTCTATTATGTCTAGTAGGTAGACGGCTACTATTTTCGAAAAAAAAAAAACAACAAAAAAACTTAGTTTTCTTACAAATTTATGATATTTTTTGCTATTCAATTTGAAATACGCACGGAAACGCTCCAAAATATCATGGCGTCGCTTGTGACGTAATGACTATGTAGATACGGCATTATATCTACGCTGAATTAAGAAAGTGAACAAAACGTCTCTCTGTGCAAAAACACATCAACAGCAGCACCGAACAAACTGTTTGTTTATGTTCGAAACAAGAAAATAATGAGAGATAAAGTTATTATAGATAGAGATAAACTGTGACTTTATAAAGCATTTGCTGGCTTTACGGAACATGGGAGTGCTATTAGTACGGCCTCCAATTGTAAGAACTAGAGCTAAACTATCTAAAACTGAAGCCAAAATGAGCTTACTAACCCTGTCAATATCAACAGGGGTGTACGCCAAGGTGACACCATCTCGCCTAAGCTCTTCACCAACGTCTTAGAAGACGTAAGACTATAGACTGGGGTGAGAAGGGTGTCAATATTAACGGCGTTTATATGTCGCACTTGCGTTTTGCCGATGACATCATCATCTTGGCAGAAAATGCCACGAATCTTCAGTGTATGCTCGCAAACTTGCACAAAGCGTCCCTGGAGGTCGGTCTCAAGATGAACATGTCCAAAACAAAAGTCATGGCTAACCATCTGGTGACTATGCCGAACATCACTGTCGGTAATTGCCCGATAGAAGTTGTCGATGAGTATATCTACCATGGACATTGTTTATCTTTTCACCGAGAAGCCCAGGTCAAGGAGATCATGAGGCGGATTCAGCTTGGTTGGGCTGCTTTCGGAAATCTTACCGATGTTTTCAAATCAAAGATTCCACAATGTCTAAAAACCAAGACATATGACCAGTGTGTTCTAGCCATCCTCACATATAGAGCCGAAACTTCACAAAGCAGAATATGCACCGAATTAAAGTAGCACAAAGAGCAATGGAGCGAGCCATGCTAGGTCTTAGACTCGTAGATCGAGTACCCAATGTCATCATCCGTCGCCGGACAAAGTTTGATGACATTGGCGAAAGAGTCTCAAGACTGAAGTGGAAATGGGCGGGACACCTGGCGAGGCGGGAAGACCGCAGGTGGACCACGGCAATCACAGAGTGGTGGCCGAGAACAGGACGACGGTCAGTAGGCAGACCTGCGGCCCGATGGTCGGACGATGTCGTTGAGTCGGTGGAAGGTCCGTGGATGCGGGTGGCGAGAAACCGAGTGAAATGGCATTTGGGGGAAAAGGCCTATACCCAACAGTGGGCAGCGGTAGTCTAACGATGATGAATATGATGATGATGAAAGAACTTCTCACATTTTGGTATTCAGATGAGCACAAGTGTTTATTTGATGCCAGAAACTCATTCAATATCAACAAGTCAACTCTGGATAAACTAGAGCTGATTTGCCTCAATAAAATATTGTTCGATTGTTGATTATGAACCACGATATTGAGCCACGAATAAACAATAACATCCACTAATTAAATTATGCGAAAATTACACAACAAAAAGTCAAACAACACGGCCGTTGCAGCTAGTCGTGACGTCATTTCCGTCAAGATCGTCTTTTCCTTATGACCTTCCTTGACTATTCTAAAATGTTCATGAACACTGCCTCTTGCTGGCACCATTATTTTTATTAAAAGTTGAAAATTGACGAACGAACAACAAAAAAAACGCTATCACAGCGCCAACCGTGGAATAATACTGACTTCCTCCGCACGCTATCCCTTCTCCGCATTTAGCTCCTCGATAATGTATAGATGTCTCTTTCTTTCTTTAATGCATAGCGCAAAATGATTTGAAATAGTAAATAATTTCGCGTCGAATAAGTACATCTTTTAATTTATTTACTTACGATTTTTAGGATCTGTCGATAATAACATTACAATTAATATTTACAGTAACACCCCCGCAAGTTGGCAAAGAAATAAGAAAAAATGTTCCTAACCATATCATTGGGATCGTTCCCATTGTTGCCGGGAGTGGGAAGCTTCCCATTATTGCCGGGAATGGGAAGCTTCCCATCTGGCACATCTCTAGTCTGGGGCGATTAAAAAAAAGTGGGGTAAATCGGTCAAAGACGGAGGGCCTGTCGTGAACTTCACGATACCGACACCAGTTAGTGCTTGGGAGGGATTATATCGATGTGCCATCTATATTAATTTCATTTAATGTATCTTTATCGACATACTAGCTGTTGCCCGCGACTACGTCCGCGTGGGCTTTAGTTGAGTAAAGTGTTTACAAATAAGATAGGGATACTTTTAGCGCATGCGAAAGAGCTTTCATAATAACTTCGCAACCCCCTCTTACCCCCTTAAGGGATGATTTTCGAAAAAATATTTTACATGTGTTTCAAGACATTCAATAAAGGACCTTCATGCTGATTTTCATTCAAATAGCTTCATAAACGGCAAAGTTTCATACTAAATTTGCACCCCCCTTTTGCCCCTTCAAGGGATGATTTTCGAAAAACTATTTTACATGTATTTCATGACTTTTAATGAAAGAACTTCATATTGAATCTCATTCGAATAACTTCAAAAACGGCAAAGTTTCATACTAAGTTTGCACCCCCCTTTTCTCCCCTTAAGGGATGATTAAAAAAAAATATTTTACACGTGTTTCATAATTTTAAATGAAGAACCTTCGTACCAAATTTCATTCGAATAACTTCAAAAACGGCAAAGTTTCATACTAACTTTGAACACCCATTTTACCCCCTTAGGGGATGAATTTTCAAAAATCCTTTCTTAGTGCTCCCCTACGTTACAAAAGGAACCCTTGTGCAAAATTTCAAGTTTCTAACCCTTATAGTTTAGGCCCTGCGTTGATATGTCAGTCAGTCAGTCAGTCAGTCAGTCAGTCAGTCAGTCAGTCAGTCAGTCAGTCAGTCAGTCAGTCAGTCAGTCAGTCAGTCAGTCAGCTTCTCCTTTTATATAATATAGATAAACAAACCGTGAATTTGAGGGCATCGTATTAGTCCGTCTCGATGAAACTGAAGGGAGACGAAGGGCATGAAATTAAAAAAAAAAATAAACAACAAGTATAACGAGTTCTTAAAAACATAGTTACCACAGACGGACATACATGTAACTAATGACACCCTCGTCATAAAACGTCGTGGGCTGATATAAATATCGGGATAGTTGCTAGTTAATAGCCTGATTTTTAACCGGCTTCGAAAGTTGGAGGTTCTCAATTTGTCAGGATGTTTTTTTAATTTTTTTATGTGTTTTCCTGGATTACTCGAAGACCTGTGAACCGATTTGTAAAATATTTTTTGGTTTGAAAGGTTCACACAGGGGATCCCATAGTCACAAAGTCAGTATCTAAAAATGGAATCCTGTAGGAATCGTGTGAACTCTTCAAACTTTAAACATAAACATTTACATACAGGCACATACATTGCTTCTGGCCCTACACTAGGATACCCTGCGTCTGCCTTTAAAGGCACCCTTGAAGCGATTTGTCTAATTGTTATAGTAACTGGTGCATTTGCTTTCGGAAAACACGTCGATTTTTATTAATTATTAGGTATATCTATTTTTTACATACTTTTCGTATCATCGTCGTAACCTCGAGTTTGCGATAGGCTCCTTGTCTCAGGCCTGCGCTACGGGGTGGAAGGAAATGTCTCGCCGCGACCACAGTTATGTACATACCGCAAGTGTGCCGGCGCAACAAAGTTGCACGTGGCGCGATTCTGTCACTCAGGAGTGGTTGGGAACAGTCAATAGTTTGTCAATAATGTTTGTGACACTAACACAGAGTACATGTACATATAGAGCACGATTCAAAAAGCTTGAGCAGTATTTTTAATGTTTTTTTTTAATGATGACAGCATACTATATACGATTTCCAACGTTTGGTTGGAAACTAAAAATGTCAATTTTAAGGTATCGTTGCGTTTATAAAGGTTTTCTATTTTTTAAATGTTGATAAATTATAGTACAAAAAGCTCCGACATAGAAAATGGGCTTAGTTTTCTTTATTGTTTGTTCCGTATAACTTTTTGAGTTTGAAGCTACGATTAAGTGAATTAATTTTACTGCAGTTATTTTTATATTGGCTCAAAATTTTACAAACACGTATTGAGTTCGCAAAGTGGTAGTTAAAAGCAAAAACACAGATTGTTTATTTGGCCTCCTGTATCATGCCTGAGCAACGGGGTAGAAGAAACGTCTTGCCGTATCAGTGAGCATACGCAACAAAGTTGCACTTGGCGCGGATTCTGTCAGTTAGGAGCGTTTGGGAACAGTCAATACTCATACAACATAAACTAACTCACCTCTGTATCCCAGAGCTGTATGCAGCGACCAGGGACTGTCACTTAGAGTCTGACAAGCGAGTCCTGGGACGCGATTTATTTCGAATTCTTCATATGGTCAAACTCTGACTGTCAAACTTAGGTATAGGTCTGTTATCTAAAGCTGGCACGTTCACAGTACTCACACTTAATGCAATTTCACTATACAGGATGTTTAAAAATATATGATTTTGATTCAAAATGCGACTCTAGTTTAAGTGTAGACTAGAGTTAGGTTTTAGTAAGATAGGTGCGTTGTAGATAAATAAATACAAATACATATATGGGTTACTTGTTATAACATATTTTTAGCAAATTCGAGCGAAAAGTATTAAAAACAAGGTGGAATCAATGGTCACAAAATAGTTTTAAATTTCAATAAATTTTCACATGAACAAAAATAATTTCACCTAAGAAAATATTTACCAAAACAGAAAATAATTATCCCAGAAATCCTCAACAATTTAATTATAATTTAATTATGTAACAAAGGGTAACGGACGCTCAGTGGTCAGTTACTGGATGAATTACCCTACCTTTTTTTCTAATTGCTTGCCACAGATAAAAACTTTATTACTGTTCTGTAATTTCATCAACTGGAAGGAATCTGTGATCAACTGAGCAACATCATTCGGTTTCTATTGTGGTTACGCGAATGTTCTGTTCTCCTATTCTTCTTCTTTTTCTTTAACGTTTTTTCCATGATTTGGTGCTAAAATCATGGAAAAAACGTTGAAGAGACTAAAATCATGGAAGAAACGCTGAAGTAGCAGTTGTTCGAAGTCCAATCACAATCAAATGCAAGAACCAAAAGAAAAGAGGAAAGACCACAGAATAAACTGGCAATTCCCATTAGAAAAACAAAAACCCTCTCTTAAAAATGCCATCTACTGACTAATGAGCCGTTTTAAAAAGAAAAAAAAACGAATGGCTGTCAAAGGAATGCAGTTTTGGACCTCAGCCCAATAGCCATGTGTGATGTATACATGTTATTTTTTTTAAATTGGAAATGTTCGTTTTTTTTTTTTCAATACAATATAACTCCGAAAGGACAAACATTTGGCTGTTGACGTCATAGAGTGCGACAAGTGAGTCCTGGCACAAGCCTTTGGGGGGAAATTTAAAAATATTTTAGTTGATAACCCTGCATCTATATGCCATAAACCATCTTGATACTTTTGCTTAAGTTTATTATTTGTTTAATTAGTTTGGAGTCTCCAATGAATTTTGTCCAAACATAAATAAATATAAGCAAAACGAAAACATTAACTACATCAAAACCAACATTTCCACTCCACCAAAAACAGGGATAATAAGATGCACCACATAAACTTATAAACATTTATTAATGCTGAACCATAATCAAAATCTGATTCATATCTTTTTTCTCCAACATCTTTGAGTTCTTTGACTAAGTCTTCGATCTGACGTTTAAAATTTTCGTCATCCGACAGACCTTAAAACAAGAAATAATTCATGTTTGTTTTAAAACATTATTACTCGTATGTATATACTAAAACATAGGTAAAATTATGTTGAATAGAAACAAAAGTTCTTGTTTAAATCTAGGACGAGTATCAAACTGTTTGGGCTGTACTACTTGCAGCTGAAATACCTAAGTTCGACAGTCAGAGTGTGGCCATATGAAGAATTCGAAATAAATCGCGTCCCAGGTCTCGCTTGTCAGACTCTAGTAACTTTTATTCAGCTCGCTGAGACCTATTCGATGATGTATCACACATGGCTATTGGACTGAGGTCCAAAATTGCATTCCTTTGACAGCCATTCGTTTTTTTTTTAGTTCTTCTGAAAGCGGCTCATTTGGAACTACTTTTCTTAGCTGTCAGAAAAATCCCTCATTGAAACGCACATACGGTTGAATACCAAAAAGATCACGCTGTATATATAAACAGTAGTAAAAGTAAAACTATAACTGTCCCCTTCACACTCATAAGCTAGACCGCGCGCAAGAGAGACGGGCAGACTTTTCATGATGCGCATGCAGTACACGTCACGCCGCGCGCTATTCACAGACACTACACAAGCGCAACGTGTAAATGTGTTGAACGTGCCAGCTTTACTTAACTGACCTATATTTCAGCTGCAAGTAGTACAGCCCAAACAGTTTGATACTCGTCCTAGATTTAAACAAGAAAAAAACTTTTGTTTCTATTCAACATAATTTTACCTATGTTTTAGTATGTACATACGAGCAAATAATGTTTTAAAGCAAACATGAATTATTTCTTGTTGTTAGGTCTGTCGGACGACGAAAATGTTAAACGTCAGATCGAAGACTTAGTCAAAGAACTCAAAGATGTTGAGAAAAAAGATATGAATCAGATTTTGATTATCGTTCAGCATTAATAAATGTTTATAAGTTTATGTGGTGCATCTTTATTATCCCTGTTTTTGGTGGAGTGGAAATGTTGGTTTTGATGTAGTTAATGTTTTCGTTTTGCTTACCTATATTTATTTATGTTTGGACAAAATTCATTGGAGACTCCAAACTAATTAAACCAATAATCAAGTTAAACAAAAGTATCAAGATGGTTTATGGCATATAGATGCAGGGTTATCAACTAAAAGATTTTTAAATTTCCCGCCAAAGGCTTGTGCCACGACTCACTTGTCGCACTCTAGCACGTCAATTTGTCGTTGGTCACTAATCTCTGTAACACAACGACATTGCGAAATTTGTTATACACGTTACGTATATATAATACATTTATGTACAAAATGCTTCATTAAAGAAAACCGGACAATGCGGGTCGGGCCCACCGAGGGCTCCGTATTCGCAGTTTTTTCCGCGCTTTTCCCGAACTTTGAAAACTAATTTTATTATGATTTAATTACAAATGTATACTTTTCAGTGCTTTCCTGTATTTGTAGTATAAGATGATATTACACGGCAAATTTCTTAGTTCTAGCTAAACGGACAATACAATATAAAGTTTGATTCCCTTGAGTGTCGAAATATGCCGCATCTTTTTCACGGTAACTTAGAAGTTTGATTTTTGTCCCAGCTTCGAGGGACCGTAGACTTGAGTATATTAAGGTTTTAATTTCACTCAAGACCTCCACACGTTCCCGAGATAAAGGATAGACTGTGCCTATAAGGGCGGTCGGTCGGTCGGATGGTCCCATAAGGCCCTTTCTCCACTGCTCCGGTCCGGCGTCAGAACCGGAATCAGTCATGTGAAAAATAACGGATGCCGGTTTATGCTTCTCCACTTCATCCGATTATAATCGGCAATGGACGTGACGCACTGCTTTATTAAAATTCCTCGGTTTTTCTATTCGAGGCAGGGGACGTTTTCCACACATTCTATTAATCTAATTAGAAGAGAATAGAATATTCTTAAATAATATTTTTAATATTATTAAATAGTATGGGAACATTTTTGGGTTGTATGCGCGGTGCAAAAACGTTAGTGTTTTTGTACGTCGATCATCACTTCGGACCGGTAAAATACCGTTCCGATCTAGCAAATTATCGAGCCGTTTAACGGCTGCCGGAGTAGTGGAGAAGCTTATTAGTTTTCTTGTGTGTTTCTAAATCGGATCGGTAATTAACGTTTGCCGGACCGGAGCAGTGGAGAAAGGCCCTAAGGGTTTGGTTTTTTTCATTTTGGGATACGGAACCCTAAAAACAGTATTTTTTTATTGGGGAGGCCTTTCGCCAGCAGCAGTATAGGTCTGTTATCTAAAGCTGGCACGTTCACAGTACTCACACTTATGCAATTTCACTATTCAGGATGTTTAAAAATATATGATTTTGATTCAAAATGCGACTCTAGTTTAAGTGTAGACTAGAGTTAGGTTTTAGTAAGATAGGTGCGTTGTAGATAAATAAATACAAATATATGGGTTACTTGTTATAACATATTTTTAGCAAATTCGAACGAAAAGTATTAAAAACAAGGTGGAATCAATGGTCACAAAATAGTTTTAAATTTCAATCAAATTTTCACATGAACAAAAATAATTTCACCTAAGAAAGTCTTTACCAAAACAGAAAATAATTATCCCAGAAATCCTCAACAATTTAATTATAATTTAATTATGTAACAAAGGGTAACGGACGCTCAGTGGTCAGTTACTGGATGAATTACCCTGCCTTTTTTTCTAATTGCTTGCCACAGATAAAAACTTTATTACTGTTCTGTAATTTCATCAACTGGAAGGAATCTGTGATCAACTGAGCAACATCATTCGGTTTCTATTGTGGTTACGCGAATGTTCTGTTCTCCTATTCTTCTTCTTTTTCTTCAACGTTTTTTCCATGATTTTAGCACCAGTAGCAGTTGTTCGAAGTCCAATCACAATCAAATGCAAGAACCAAAAGAAAAGAGGAAAGACCACAGAATAAACTGGCAATTCCCATTAGAAAAACAAAAACTCTCTCTTAAAAATGCCATCTACTGACTAATGAGCCGTTTTAAGAAGAAAAAAAAACGAATGGCTGTCAAAGGAATGCAGTTTTGGACCTCAGCCCAATAGCCATGTGTAATGTATACATGTTATAGCTGTGCCCCGCGGTGTTACCCGCGGTTCATCGATTTTCCCGTAGGAATAAGATATTTCCCCGCGGTAAAACGTAGCCTATGTTTTAATCCAGGGTATCGGCTAACTCCATACCAAATTTTATTAAAATCCGTCCAACCGTTTCAGCGTTAAAGACTGACAAACATATAAACACACACACAAACTTTCACGTTTATAATATTAGTGTGATTTTTTTGAAATTGAAAATGTTATTTTTTTTCAATACAATATAACTCCGAAAGGACAAACATTTGGCTGTTGACGTCATAGAGTGCGACAAGTGAGTCCTGGCATCTAAATGGCATCTAAATGCCATAAACCAATTTGATACTTTTGCTTAAGTTTATTATTTGTTTAATTGGTTTGGAGTCTCCAATGAATTTTGTCCAAACATATATAAATATAAGCAAAACGAAAACATTAACTACATCAAAACCAACATTTCCACTCCACCAAAAACAGGGATAATAAAGATGCACCACATAAACTTATAAACATTTATTAATGTTGAACCATAATCAAAATCTGATTCATATCTTTTTTCTCCAACATCTTTGAGTTCTTTGACTAAGTCTTCGATCTGACGTTTAAAATTTTCGTCATCCGACAGACCTTAAAACAAGAAATAATTCATGTTTGTTTTAAAACATTATTACTCGTATGTATATACTAAAACATAGGTAAAATTATGTTGAATAGAAACAAAAGTTCTTGTTTAAATCTAGGACGAGTATCAAACTGTTTGGGCTGTACTACTTGCAGCTGAAATACCTAAGTTTGACAGTCAGAGTGTGGCCATATGAAGAATTCGAAATAAATCGCGTCCCAGGACTCACTTGTCAGACTCTAGTAACTTTTATTCAGCTCGCTGAGACCTATTCGATGATGTATCACACATGGCTATTGGACTGAGGTCCAAAATTGCATTCCTTTGACAGCCATTCGTTTTTTTTTTTTAGTTCTTCTGAAAGCGGCTCATTTGGAACTACTTTTCTTAGCTGTCAGAAAAATCCCTCTTTGAAACGCACATACGGTTGAATACCAAAAAGATCACGCTGTATATATAAACAGTATTAAAAGTAAAACTATAACTGTCCCCTTCACACTCATAAGCTAGACCGCGCGCAAGAGAGACGGGCAGACTTTTCATGATGCGCATGCAGTACACGTCACGCCGCGCGCTATTCACAGACACTACACAAGCGCAACGTGTAAATGTGTTGAACGTGCCAGTTTTACTTAACTGACCTATAAGACACAAAAATAGACTCTACGTAAAAATACAAGTATTTTTTTATAGCTAGTGCCATGATGTCTAGGTCAGATGATCTAAAAATTTTGGTAATGACACCGGCTTGGACTTTTTTGTGTGTGGAGTCCTTTATGAACCACGATTTCGTATGTAGAGAGTTTTATGTGTAGATCAGAATTAGTAAGTAGGTAAAGTAATAAATAGTATTCCTCGGCATTGAGCTGATATCTTTGCTGACGAATGATTTGATAAAAAGTATTAGAATTTGATCACCTCGCTGCTCTGACAGATTTTTTGTTCTTCCGTTTAGTTTACTTTTTCAATGTAACGCAATGAATCTATTTCCGACAATTAGTCCATATTTACATTTCAAATTCTAATATTTTGTGTTAGTATGATATAAAAATTTAAAAATCACATGATAAGAATACCTACAGCAATAAATGACAATCACGTTTTTCGCTGGGCGACATCACTGTCTTAAACTTTTTTGAGGCATCATAATCATAGCTCAGCTGCAGCCTCCGCAAACGATCCCATTACGTCATTATTGTAATATACCTAATACTTGCGTTTATAACCCCATTTGCCTCTTGGTCCCAGGTTTTGCATTGCCGGGCGCCATTTGTGTTGTATTGCTAACTGACTACTATTAAATTGTTCGAAAGTAAAGAAAGCTCTTCTTGAAATGGTTTCTTATGTGCCAAGTGCTGTAATAAGTACCTAATATTTATTTATTTCAGAAAAAAATTCATTCGGCCGTAGGCATAATAAATTATACCACAAATATTGTACTTCTTATACAAACTTTGTCAACCCTTTTCACCCTCTTAAGGGGTGAATTTTCAGAAACAGAGAAACACGTGTTTAATTTTTTTTTAATTTTATTGGAGCACATTTCTTGAAAGTTAAACTAAAGATAAACATTTACATACATACATTGCTTCAATTCAAGAGAGTCACACCACAAAAAAACGTACACGTTTTTACTTTCTTAAGAAAATTACTTAAGCAGCTACTCCTCTTTTAGATCTTACAATCTATATTAATAATTTCGTTCGGGTCTACGGTAGACTCGAACGATATGCACACATATATATGATATGTAAAAAAATAGTTGATCTGAGTCGACAACATATGGGCCGAAAATTATTAAATTCAACAATGGCGTTGCTAAGTAAACATGTCAATGTCATCATTGTTGTGTTAGTGTCACAAGTTTTCAGTGTAAACTGTTATGGCCGGTTTACATTATTTTAGTGTTTAGGAGAGTGCTATAATACAATTAGAGAGGCAAGTGCATTAGTACATTACTAGACGTTCGAGTGAACGTTTATATTTCTTCCAGTAGAGTGTCACTTCGTCGACGTCGCGAAATATGCGCTATCCTACTCAAAATACTATGAGTTTTAATGGAACACATAAGTAAGTTTGATAATTCGAGTTAATGAAAACAACACGCACCCGTCACGAGTCACTTGCGCACTCTCCTAAAGTTCTCACTAAATTTTTTGTTTATACACAGATAAGTAACGAAGATAGTAACGCGCTCAGGTGTTACTGGATAGAACAATAGAAACCAATTCTATTTTGATTCTAATTGAAAGGCAACTAGAACCGTACTATACCGTAAAACGTACTAAAGCAAGTAGCGCTTACACGTTTCTACAAAAGCACTCTCCTTAAGAAAGAAAGAAAGAAAGAAAGAAAGAAAGAAAGAAAGAAAGAAAGAAAGAAAGAAAGAAAGAAAGAAAGAAAGAAAGAAAGAAAGAAAGGAAAGAAAGAAAGAAAGAAAGAAAGAAAGAAAGAAAGAAAGAAAGAAAGAAAGAAAGAAAGAAAGAAAGAAAGAAAGAAAGAAAGAAAGAAAGAAAGAAAGAAAGAAAGAAAGAAAATTTATTATTTGATACTCAAAACAAAACAAAAAACACACACACAGAATGCGTACAATAATAAAAAAATAACACAGAAAGCATAAAAAGCGTGGTGGGGTAGTGGGGTTGACCCTTGCTTCTCGGTCATGAGGGTCTGGGTTCGAACCACGCATGTACCAATGACTTTTAGTTACGTACATTTGTTTGTTTGTACAGCAACACTATTCGCTGATAAATTGTGCCCGGATAACGGCGACAGGCTTGCCACTTGTCACGTTTGGGACCTAATAAACTCGGCAAAACGTGGGCCCAGTTCTAGTGATTGGTGCCTCTGCCTACCCTCTCGGGGATAACGGGTGTGAGTTTATTTTTTTTTATTACATAACAAGCGTAAAAAATAAATAAACTGTACAACATGAAAATAATAATTTACATTTACATATTTACATTTACATACAGACACATACATTGCTTCTGGCCCCACACTAGGATACCCTGTGTCGTGGGAACCAGAAACAGCGACGTCACAAACATGTAAACATCCAAGATCTGGGATTTTTTTTTGTCCCCAGCCGGGATTCGAACCCGGGACCTCAGGGACGCCACAGAGGTCGTTAAAGGTTGAGCCCCCAAAATGGGCCCGATTCAGCATAATGTTGCAACAGAGTGTAAAGTAAAGCACTCTCCTAAACACTAAGATAATCTAAACCGGCCCTTTGATCTAATTTGTTAACATGGTGTGTGGAATACCGTGGCATCCAAAAAGGTTATTATAATCTGTGCCAACTGAGAAGGTGTAGTAAGTAATCTGTGGTGTTTTTCATTGGCGGGAGCTCAGAAGAAGGTCCTTCTTCTGAGGGCGGGAGGGATAACAATAATTTGACATTGAGTTTTGGAAGGGTCTGAAAAATAATTGAAAAAGGAAATCAAAGTCATTGATCTTTATTGTTTTGCTTAGTTAGGTACCAATAAACTTATTGAAATGAAAAAGCCACTAGATAAGAAAAATACCAAAAATTAAAATGATGAAGAAAAACATGTGGTCAATACAAAACTAAAAGCTGTAAAGCCAAAGAGTGGGAGCTGTTTTTAGTTGATTAGCCAAGTGGATTCTACGTCTCATACGTCATTAGATTCACTAGCTGTTAACTAAATTCAATGCTGTTAAGTTTATGAAGGAAGCTCATTTAGTAATTTGTGATGAGGTACCCATGACAAAGCTATGATAAGTATCCGATTTTCGCCTTGCATTCCTTCGTGAGTAGCCAGAACATGTCCAAAAGAGCAAGATTGGCTATCCGTAATAGTGTGCTGGTTCCAATACTGATGTAAGCATGGTAGCGAGATTTGGGTATGGCAGAAGTCAGAAGAATCATGAAAGTAGGATTAGTGCAGTACAAATGAGATCCTTAAGAAATATGTGTGGTTTTACTTTGAATGACAGAATACGCAATAGTGTGATCAGAGACCGAGGATGTAGAGAAAGAGGATGTAGGTAGTGAGTGACTAGAATTGAAAAAAGGAATGTTGCGTTGGTTTGGTGATGTGGAGAGGATGAACGAAGAAAGACTGACAAAGCAAATATATCGGGCGAATGTGAGTGGAAGGGCCGGTAAGGGACGCCCCAGTTGGACATACTTCGACCAAATAGGGGATGTATTAGCAAAGGGCAAGATGAAAAGTACCCGAAACCGATGTGGGTACATGCAACGACTAATGGATGTCGATGAAGCGAAAGTGATTTGTCAGGATAGTGGCGGGTGACAGTCCGTGGTATCTGCCTACCCCTCTGGGATACAGGTGTGAGCTTATGTATCTGAATGTATTAAGATATTTATATCTACTGGTGGTTGATAAATACAGAGGCGTCACCATATAAAAAAACATAGTGGAATATTATGTTGCGTCTACATTTTACCCGAGCGAAGCCGGGTTTTCGTCTAGTGATTAAATAATAAGTGATTGATATAAGTGATTTATATAAGTGATTGATATAAGTGATTGAATAATAAGTGAATAATAAATTATAAGGCAGAATTGTGAACAATGTCAGAGAAATTATTATTTTATTAGAGATTAATAATTGATATTAGAATAAAATAGAAATAAGAATTAAACTAAAATAAAAATAAAATAAAATAAATGTCGGCAAGTGTCAGCAAAGGGTCACTGGGAGAGATCACTGGGATTCTAGGAGGAATTTTTTATATTTTGCTTTGAAGCCAGCTTTGGAGTTTAGTTGCCTTATTGGCGGAGGTATGTCATTCCAGCACTTGGTGGCCGAACCGGAAGCTACCACGAAAGGCGGCAGTACGGTGTCCAGGTACACCAAGCGGGTTTGAGCACGCCCTAGATCTATTGCGGTCTCCATATACAGACCAGCGCCATGTAAGTTTGTCAAACAAATATGCTGGCTTCTGAAATTTGATGACTCCGAACATAAGTGTTGCCATAAATAATTTCAGCCTGTATCCCATTTTCAGGAGAGATGCATTATTTAAATATGGTGTGATATGGGCTCGAGCAGGTACATTAAAACAAAAACGGGCACAAGCATTTTGAACTCGTAAAACTATAATTTTACACTTTTTAAACATACAATACTTTGTGACGGACAAGCGTTACAGAAATCTGTGAAAAATTGTTTATCGATGTACAAAAACATATTGTATGGTAAACACTTAAAGAAGCCATCTAGAAATTATCGATGCACTGGCCATGCGAACTTCCTGTCTACTGAGCACTACAAATTGCGAGACGAGTCAATAACTCATCTCGACGCATGGTGATGGATGATTTACGACATCAATTTTCTATGCATTAGGCCTCCAATCATTACCAGTCTTTGATGACTATAATATACTATATTATAGTCATCTGAAATATAAATACTCATCAAAAATATCTCAGGTAACAGCTAGGTGTTCAATAAAACGAACCTTTTTTTTTAAGCCATATTTTAAAGCTTGGCATAACTTGATTGGTATCTGCACTAGGAAATATCGCACAATAATGATGATAAAAGTATTATTTTAGCAAAAATGAATTTAGTAATTGATAAATTGTCAATCATAGTAATAGATCACGACGATACACGATTTTTCTTATCGATTTATCAGATACCGGGCTTTGTTTTTGGACAAGTGTCTGGTAACTAGGTATTATTCGTAAGAAACGGTTGGAAACGACAGTAACATACCTTTGCCAACTCAGCAGCATTTGTTCCAGCTTAAAGTTTTGTTTATTTATTTTTTCTGGTTCCCACGACACAGAATATCCTAGTGTGGGGTCAGAAGCAATTTATGTGCCTGTATGTAAATGTTTATGTTTTTATGTTTATTGATACTTTTATTGCATTTACAATAAAAATATAGTACAATGCGGCGGACTCTAGCTGATACATTCAATTCGACACCAATTCAATGTTTCCTGTTCCATGTTTCGTATGCAATGAAGTATAATTAAATTAATTAATTATGATGAAGTCAATACAATCTGTTGTTGAAAATGTACGCAATGGCAGCAGACGGCGGGATTGAGGCCGGGGCAGACAATGCAAATTGTCCGACACCGCAGACTGACTGGTCTGGCCAAGCCGGGCCACTCCAGTCGACACCCATTACTTATTTACTACCGTAATTAATTTTAATTGTATGATTTATTTTCACCTCTAGACATTTTTAGTCTATTTAACAGAACTTTACTCTGTCTGCAACGGATTAGGTATTTTCCTTATTCGCCTCATATCTACCTCGACTACAAACATGTACAGTCACCCTGTACATTTTTTAAAATAAGTAAGTTACATATTGCTTAGCGGTTTTAGCGGCTTTCGGAATCTTATCTGGTAGCGGCGAACGTGATTTTCTATTATCGAAGAATTAGCTCATAAGTACAGTTCACCGTTTGGGTATGTCCAATATTGGTTACGGCCTCATCTCTTTTACGCCAACCCATACGATCATTTGCTTGTCTCGTCCGTCGTCGTCGTAACAAATCATCATCTTTGATTTATCTATTATTTAGAAAAGAAAGTTCCAATGAGACTAAATTGTTACCTCGTTAAGATTAGCTTGTAAAAATAATGTAGGTATATGTACGAGTATATGGTGGCAATAAAATATTTTTTACTTTAACTTTTTTAGCTTCAAAATTGAATATATCATAATATGTTATATTGAGATTGTTACGGGTTTTACGGACCTTATAAAAATAAAAAGTAAATAAATTCTTAAATCATTGTGTGTGTCAATCAACATCAATCATGTTATTTTCCTACAAAAATTATTTTGCAATTCAAACGGTAGGAGGGATGTTCGCTCTAATGTTTGAATTGATTCCACGCATTTCAAGATTGGCGTACCCATATGGCCATAGTCAAGATTCTAACGAACAATGTATCGGTTTGGAATAAGTTTGTTGTCCGACCGCACTCGCGGCCGCCGCCGCTTGCTTTTGCGATATTTAATTTATTACATACTCTGCCTGTAACTAACTATTCTTTCTATAAATAATATTTCATCAAAAACCAGACGAAACGATTCGTTTTCGGGGCTGAAAGATTCACGACTCTATCGACCAAATACTGTATTATATGCGGAGACAGAACTAAGGAACTATTATAGTCTCAGCCACGCACGACTGCGGTGGCCCGTATCCATTAAAAAATTAAAAATCGATCCATCTTCGACGAGAAAAAGATAAAGTTTTCGCTCCGTAAGCCAAACGTTATAAAGCTAAATATTTTTTCTTATGTAGAGTCTGTGTGCAATAAAGTATTATACTAATAGTCGAAACAGTTGAACGTTATTAAACGCCATATAAAGGTGCTAATCCGCGAAGTGTTTGCTTGTCAATACAAATGCTAATTTATCTGCTATAACTTCCAGTCAATGTCCGTCTCTAGTAGAGTGTAATAGGCACTCTTCCAGAGACAAGTGTTAACGATTGCCGCCCACGCCCAGACCGCTTTACGCTGGATCCGGTGGCACTGAAACGTAGAGTCGGAACCCACTAGTTCATTATAAAAAAATATCCAACGCCAATCCATTTACTACACGAGTGTAAATTTGCTTTTGTGGTGTGCGTAAACTAGTGCAAGACTCGTGTGCAAGACTATTATCGGTTTCCATTATCATATTAAACGTGCGTATTTCACAGTTTTAACGCTACGCTGCTCCGTAGGAGGCGATTTAGTCTCGACTCTCGCCGACAGACACTGTTAAAATTGGAAGGTTGGACTGTCAAGTCGACCGAAGTCGGCAACAAATGGGCAAAAGGTAGGCCCCCCGCCACTTAAATTGAGACTTTACGATTGTTCTTATTGACTCGCTCCACGCATACACGCACAAATGTGTAAACAAAGCTATTATGAGGCCGTGTAAATGGACTGGTATCGCCCGCTTTTGGGCTTATCTAGCTTTTTGTTGTCGGCTCACTTAGTGACCGTATTTTTTGCACGCTTTCCATGTTAGACTCCACATTATTGCGGCCAATTAAGTTTATACTTCATGGCCTGCCTGAGCGAAAACATGTTAAAGTGTCTTTTTCACTCTTATTACAGACTCGCCGAAAAAAGTCCCTTGTTTGATGGCTACATTCATTGTTGAAAACTTGAAATCATGTTTACTCCAACTGGCCACTGCCGGTAACACTGCCAGACTACTGGAAGTATGTGGAAGTGACGATTTTTTTTAGACTTCTACCCTGACTATTCCCTAAAACGCCTCATTTAAGGCAGTTAATATTACTAACATAACTCGCCACTCTTAAATAGGGCACAAAGATCCGGCACTGACATTATCGCGAAGGGATCTCTTGGCGAAAAAGGCATTTTCTTGTTGGTTTTAATTTAAATTGCCCCACGTAGGATGACGCATGTCAACCTTGTTCCCACCAGCGGGTATCGGCCGGCGATCTCGCTGAGTGGAGCCGGCCGTCATGCCTTGCTCATCCAACGGCCTACCTCGAACCAAACGGCACGATAACTGCGCGAAAACCAAAAAAAGTTATGAAAAAACAGCTTATCAAAAAGTTTGCGGTTGATTCAATGTGAACGTGAACGATAATTCATATAGCACACATCATCATCAATCCATTATGCCCACCGAGGGGCACGGGTCTCTTCCCTGAGGAAGGTGTAGGCCATACTCCACCACGGGGCTCAAGTCCGGATTGGTGGAGGCTTGTAAGACTAGTGGCTGGTCTTACTATCAGAAGTGTTCCAACTCGCCCTAAGGCCATCTATCGACGGTAGCCGGCACCAACTGCTTAACGTGCCTTGCGAAGCACGGAACCGCTCGGAAAAATGCCACTAGCGTTAGTCATAGACGGTGACTCATCCATGGACTGAACGCGCCGTATGTTGCTTAACCTTAGTGATCGTTTAAGATCACTCAGGCAGCCCAGTCTACGAGATTTAAATCGCACTGCCAGAAATTGTACGTGCTAAATGCTAATACAGCAGAGCAAAATTTTGCGCTGTTGAGCCCCTCGAAAACCAGATATAAATTGATAATTTCAACGTTATGATCGTTGCATACAAACAGCCAGTTATCAAAAAGTTTGTAGCTTATCCGAAATCTTGTCTGTTTTCGGATTTGAATCTCCACCTCGCAAAACTCACGTACTGTAAACTTATGATCTCAATAGAGCAATATGATTGAATCATGTGTTGCTAAAACAACACAAATCCATTGAACCAAATTTTTGGGGAAGAGGAAAAAAGGATTTAAGATTCAAAATCCTGCTGTATTTTTAATTTTTTTTGTAACTAAACCGTTCACGTAACTACAATCGAATACCGTTGAAAAGTGAAATTTGAAAAAATGGTTGCTTGTGTTGTTTTAGCAACACATGATTCGATTAGACTCTCACTGAATAGAACTCTCCGCAATGCTAAATCGAACTTAGCATATGCTAAGCTATTTGGTTCATATCGAAGTTCAGTTCGACCGACGGACGGACGGACGGCAAGATAGACACACACACACACTTTCACATTTATAATATTAGTATGGAATATATGAAATTAAACCTTTTTTATTTTATTTATTTCCTTACTAGCACCCCCGGAAAACTTCGTACCGCCAAAGTTTTCCCATTTTTTCCATATTTTCTCACTATTTAAATTTTCCCTGGACTTTGTAAAAGTAAAAGTATAAAAATAATGTATAAAAATAAAAGAATTACATAACTTAATGAGCCCAGCCTTTCTCGAGTTTTATTGAGACTAACGACTACAATTAATTTTTATTTATAAGATTTGCAATGAGTATCATGCATCCATTATTAACTTATCTTGTCTATTTCTAAAAACATATTGTTAAAATTTCTGGAAGTAGTTTCGTACTAATAAATACATATAAGCAGTGTGTAACTACTAATAAAGCTATGGATTTATTCTGAAATAAAATGGATAACAACAATTAACAAGTTTGATACAGAATGTTCAGTTATTCTTAACGTGGAATTCGCGATAAGGCCCACACAGCCTATCTAAACTGCATCGCGCAATGCATTGCTGGGAGCGCACTCTACACTCGGCATTTATTTTATTCTTCTGTAATAATAATGGCGATATGCTATTGCACTAAAGTATTTTTTGCATGACAATGAGTACTTAACACTGTGGTACCTAAAACATAACGTGAAAATTACATTAATGTAAGAAGAAAAAATACCAATACAAACGAGAAAGTAGATTTTCAATAGTTTTTTAAATACATACAAAGTATAAGGGCGATTCAGCTATAGACGCATTCCGACATGATTTTTTCAATCACGCTATTAGTTGTTTTGTTTGTTATTAGTGCAAAGAAGAAATTCTAAACCTAATAATAAATTTATTTTTATTTGATTTTATACCATATCTTCCTTTTTGGCGCGTTTGAAAATATTACCATCAGAAGAATTCGTATAAACTGTAAAATCATAACTATAAACACTGGCGCGAAAAAGTTGTGTTTGACAGTTTGCGGTCATGTTTTACCCGCTAAACGTGAAGTGACAATATTCATTCATCTACGTGTTCCAAAAAAATCAAGTTTAAATGTTATTATTTACTAAGATTTATTGACTGCTAGAACACACTATTAATTTGTTGCACCCGCGATGCAAAAGATATAAAAGTTTACTTTTTTCACATAAATTAAGAGTTAACGTTCTGAAACTTTGCAAAAGTAAGAAGAAATCAAAACCATACTTAAATTATTTGTTTTTAAGGGTGTAATGATTTTTAGGCTAAAATAAACAACAATTTAAATTGGTTGCACCCGCGATCTTGATGTGAGATCGCGGGTGCAACTTTTTTTCACGTAACCTTTTTGAGTGATTAATTTTACATTTTGTTGTTTTGATATACCTGGGCTAATAATATATGCTTAATACGATTGATAATGTATATTTAATATGTGTGTCTATATTATGTTCTGTATTTTTTCTTCTCGATGTGAGATCGCGGGTGCAACTTTATTTCGAACTTTTTCGAGCACTGCCCTCGTAATGAAACACAGTAATAGCCATTACTGCGTTTTTGGTTTGAATGGAAAAATAAACCACTTGGAGGCATTTTTTACAGTAAAAATCTACCGTAGATCCACAGCCACCATTACATTTTTACGGCAAAAATGCCTCCAAGTAGCTTATTTTTGCATTCAAAATAAAAACGCAGTAATGGCTATTACTGTGTTGTTTCTCGTTACAAGTCCTCGACACTTACAAGTTAGCAGTCCTCGCACACTAGAGAAGGCTGTTTCAAAAATAAAACGTAATCTACCAGCCAGTCCCACCAAAGCAGTGGAAGTTGTAAAAAAATAGAGTCTTATGGATGAAGATGGAAAAGTAAGAGCACAATAATTTATGACGACGGTTGATGGTCGATAACGAAATGATTCACAGAAATCGTTAATGACATAGAAGACATGCAATTTTATGATATTATCGAGAAGTTGGAAGCGCCAAAAAAAAGCCTGATGAAAATAATATGTTCATAGAATTTTCGGCAATTATTAACGTATTTCAAAAGAAATAATTAATAGAAGCGACAACAAAAGTATAATTGTTAGTAGGTATGATATGGTTTGGATGAATATGGTTTGATCTCTTATTTTGTTCCTATATAGGTAAAATTGATGTTTATGTTCACTTAAATTAGACTGGTTGCACCCGCGATAATTTGGTGTTGCACCCGCGATTGTTAAAAAAAATTATACATAATTCATTGTTTATTTTTGTTTTGTGGAGAGCTTTTATTTTATGTTCTTCATTACTTTAATACATTTCAAAATATTAAGGCAGAACATATTCAATGTATTACAATCAACAGATTTATGTTTTTTTGTTTGTCATCTGGAAAGGTTGGGCCAAATTTGTTGCACCCGCGATGGCAATTTGAAACTTTCTCCTGGCTTTTAAAATATCATATTAAATTTTTTGTTAATTAATATAAAAGGAACATATTAAAATGTAGTCTGTTAAAGACTAATTTTATTAAAAATGTTTTTTATTTAATTAGGCTAAACTAAAACAGGCGTCTAATGCCCGGTTTCTGAGGTCCATTTAAACCTAGTTTATCTTTTCCATAACGCTATTGATTCAATAACTTGACATTTTACGTTTCTGAACACCTATGCAAAATATAAACTTGGTTTAAACTTCGTTCAACTGAACCGCCCGAATTTGGTCGGTTATCGAATCTATAACTTTATTTGACGTTTCAAGTGACATTAGACAGTTTAGATTATAACACATAAATTTTATTGTATTTCTCTTGTGAAAAACAACCAGAGCATTGTTATTTTCACCTTGTTAGCACTATATTTTCACTATAAATAATAGTTTGTTAGTATGGAGTACACTTCATCAGATTCTGGTTTGGAAGTGATGGAGCTTGTTGCACATATTTCTGTACCGAGAAACTTGAGGTCCCGAAGAAATCCGTTTGAAATGTTCTCGGATGAGGAATTCCAAGCAAGATATCGTTTCAATAAGGATACTGTCCGGCACTTATGTGAAATGGTCAACACTGGACTGAAACCACACTGACACAGGGACGTTTCAAATTGTTGTTGGTGATTATATCAACGTCCATAAGACTACTGTGAGTAGAATAAATAATTAATACTAATAATTAACACACAATTGGACAAGTAGGAACTGATAAACAAAATTGCCGCACAAAACATAACTAACATCTGACTTTTTTTTTTCTAAGATACATTATTGGTTTAGGTTGTGAAAAAGTATTCTCATCTATTTAAAAAATGAAATCTTACTGTAAGGTGATTTAAAACTATTATTTTAATTATTTTATGTATGAAAAACCTGAATCTGCAGTAGAATACAGATGAAATGTGTATGTTAATAGTAGGCTTCAAAATAGTTCCATCTAGTGGCGGAATGGTGAACTACTCATCGGTTCGATAACTATACGACCGTCCTGCGTGTACTCAGAAACGCATTGACAATTAACTGACGTTTATGGAACTGATAACTTTATTGATTCTATAGCTAATGAACCATTAACTGTGAACCTCAGAAACCGGGCATTAATGTTGCACCCGCGATAATGGAATGACCCATAACTACAATAATGATGTTAGAAAAATATATAGGTATCTGCGCTTGATCGTTCTTGTTTTCACTCCTTCTAAATATTGCATTAATAACTGACTCGGCAAACGTTGTTTTACGTTGCCATATTACGAACGTAGCTTACAACCTATTCGCAGACGTACCAAATAAATTTAATTGGAGATTTTTTTAATAAAAATGAGTTTCAACAATCTAGTATTAGATATATTTTTTCAATCGATTTCAAAAACATCACTTTGAAAGAGATCACTTGCTAGCGAACAAGTTACGTAATTTTTTACACGGTGCTTTTATCTATCTATATATATAAAACTAGGGGGCGAGCCCCCTGTGCGCTTACGCGCGCCAACCCCCAGCCGCTGCGAGCTTCGCTCTCCGCGGCGCTCGGCCTAGGGCCTCGCTAGACACTATTGGTTGGGATTTGACGCGTGGGAACACGGAACGTCTCGGCCTTCGGCCTCGGCCTGGACGGAGCTCGGCCTTCGGCCTCGCCGCGGCGGGTCTCTCGTGCCCGCTTCGCGGAGCTCGGCCTTCGGCATCGCAAGTTTCTCCCATCTGGCTTTTGCGTTGTCACTTTGACGCCGGAACACGCAACGTCTCGGCCTTCGGCCTCGGCCTGGACGGAGCTCGGCCTTCGGCCTCGCCGCGGCGGGGTCTCTCGTGCCCGCTTCGCGGAGCTCGGCCTTCGGCCTCGCAAGTTTGTCCCATTTTTTGTACTGAATTTGGTACTGAAAGTAAATTTTCAGTGAAAAATCTGCATAGAAAATTGGTCAACTTCAGTCATCGATATCTCGGCCGCCATCTTGAAATCTCGAAATGTCATATTTTTCTGGTATACCTGGGTCCTTCGACAACCCGATGCCGTTGAGAGCATGTCTCCAGCATACGCCCAGTTGGCTGCCGACTTTTTTGCGCAGAGGTCTAAAAAAGGGCCTATTTTCGAAAGGCTATAGCTCAGCCGCCATTTTGAATTTAGAACAACTAAATTTTTTTTTCTCAATCGGATCGCCCAAAAAATATTCTTTCAAAATTTGATCCAAATCGGTCGGTAAACAACACAGATATGGGAGAAGGAGTTCGAAATTCAAAAATCGGCTTCATAGGATGGCTATATATCACACCTTCCCTGCAACTTTCTCATACAAAATTTTTCTCTAAAACCCACCGTTTCTGAGAAAACATATAGATGATTAGGTAATCAGTGAGTATAACGGATTGTAGCTTTATCTATATACTAGGGGGCGAGCCCCCTGCGCGCTTACGCGCGCCAACCCCCAGCCGCTGCGAGCTTCGCTCTCCGCGGCGCTCGGCCTAGGGCCTCGCTAGACTAGCCCTCGCCTCACTAGGTTGGGATTTGACGCGTGGGAACACGTGTGGTCTCGGCCTTCGGCCTCGGCCTGAACGGAGCTCAGCATTCGGCCTCGCCGCGGCGGGTCTCTCGTGCCCGCTACGCGGAGCTCGGCCTTCGGCCTCGCAAGTTTGTCCCATTTTTTGTACTGAAATCAGTACTGAAAGTGAATTTTCAGTGAAAAATCTCCGTAGAAAATTGGTCAACTTTGATCATCGATATCTCGGCCGCCATCATGAAATCTCAAGATGTCGGATTTTTCTGGTATACCTGGGTCCTTCGACAACCGGATGCCGTTGAGAACATGTCTCCAGCATGCGCCCAGTTGGCTGCCGACTTTTTTGCGCAGAGGTCTAAAAAAGGGCCTATTTTCGGGAGTCTATAGCTCGGCCGCCATTTTGAATTTCGAATATTTAAAAATTTTTTTTTCAATCGGATCATACAAAGAACATTCTATTAAAATTTGGTCAAAATCGAACAATAAACTCAGAAAAGTCTTTTCCTCCGATATACCTCAATCCCTTAAAACAAAACTGTACAACCAGTGTGTGTTACCAGTGATTACTTATGGCACTGAAACGTGGTCTCTTACCATGGGCCTCATAAGAAAGCTCAAGGTCACGCAACGAGCTATGGAGAGGGCTATGCTCGGAATTTCTCTACGGGACCGAGTCAGAAATGATGAGGTCCGTTGACGAACGAAAGTCGTCGACATAGCCCGGCGGATTAGTAAGTTGAAGTGGCAGTGGGCGGGGCACATAGCACGCAGAACTGATGGCCGATGGGCCGAAAAGTTCTCGAATGGAGACCACATATCGGCAAGCGCAGCGTAGGACGACCAGCCACAAGATGGACAGACGATCTCATCCAAGGCGCGGGAAGACGCTGCACAGTGTTTTTTTAGCCCCAAAAAAGTGACATCCTCAGTTTATTGCTCTAACTGATTCAGTTATGTGTTTAAATGACACGAGTAGAACTCCCAGGAGTCCAATGATGATAGTTTTTTTTTTTAAATTAAAAAGTTTGCGTGACCTTAGTAATAAAATAAGAAAAAAAAATCCTGCAAAAAAATCTATGAAGGCTTGAATGATCGTTGTGTCTTGGGTGTTTAGAGATATTAGAGGCACATATTTAAGAGCTATTAATTTGTTATTAATTTGAAACCGTGCCTAATAACGAAGCAATAATTATTTTTATAGTTTTTGGTTTTTATTTTTTTATTTCTTTTTAGACTTTGAAGTAGAGCCTGTGGCTACAACAGACACGTTTTTTATTATAATTAGCACCTACGACAAAATTTGCACGTTCTAACAACGCGGTTTTTTGGAGATATGATTTAATTTGTTTCCAAGTTGTTTTTGTTTTTCTTGTTTTTTTGACTCTTGTGTATTTTGTCTATTATGTACTTTTGTCTTCATTGTGTTTCTGTGACAATACTAATAAAATCTTTCTTTCTTTCTTTCTTTCTTTCAAGTTCAAATATGCAAGTCAGGGTTGTCACAAAGGTCAACATCTATTTCATTTACACTTTGTGACTTGTTTACGATATTTTTGTCATGGCTTTTAAGTTGTCAGGTTTTTTGTTTTTGTAAGTACCTACTTAACCACTTTTTTAGGGTTCCGTAAATAAAGGGTGCCGGACGGGTCCTATTATTCTGCCTCCGATGTTTGTCTATCGGTCTGTTCGTCAGTCGATCTGTCCGACCATTAAAGGTTGTATCTTTGAAACCTTAATAGGTATCTACTTTAAAAGGCTTACAACATGTTTGTCTTTATGGCGAATTACCTATATAGTGATAAAAATAAGGGGGTCTCTATGCAACAATCGTGTTTATTTGCAGGTTTTGTTTTTTGCTCTTGCTTTTAATCTTAAAAACGTAGATACGAGTACATACAGTTGTTAGTGTGATTGTAGGGCTTATATTTTATGTGATATAATTACATATAATAAAAAATGATTAAGTGCGAATGAGACTCGCGCATTTTGGGGTCCGTACAAATAGTGTTTTTTTTTTCAAATACATGGCTCAAAAACTTAGGTGGTGGTGATGATGATGATGAGGATGATGACGATGACGATGATGATGATGGTACGGCGAAGCCCTTGGTACACATAAACTTGGCCCGTTTTTTTTAGGACTCCTCAAATGTGTCATATTGTTTTGTCAGTATGACCGGAAAATCATCTTCTTCATTTAAAATCTCATCTAATCTACATTCAACGAATCTTCACCGACCATTTGTATTTCGCTTTCTTTAGGAGGCTGTTGAATATTTTACACAGCTGCTGGCAAAAGCAGACGTTTTGAAAAATTTCGGCCCATCATTGAAATTAAAGAATGACTCCAAAGCTCGATGAAACAAATCAGTTATAGTTGTGGCTCTGTCCATCTTTCTGCAATGACGCTCTCTATCTCGGCGCCAGAATTTATTACGGGATTCTGCAGCCTGTTCTGACAGCATCCCTATTGGGATGGAATGAGCGTCTATAATGTCATCACCATGTACCAGAATTTTGTGTATTGTGGGGTGGGGTGCCAGTGGCCATATGAATTCATATATTTTTCAGCTAGTGAGCGACAGAACATGGCAAACTTGTTTCTGTCTATTGGCAAGTCGTAATTTATTGTCACCAAAATAATGTGCAGTTCGTCTACAAGCCATGTTTCTAGACCCAGAATATTAGCAAACAAATGGCGGTACTTGTCTGAGAGTGCAATTCGCGCAGTGTTGCCGTCATTTGGGGTGCCAGCATTCGGACGAACAACAGCCACTAATAACCCCATTTGGCTTCTAATATCACCCTGGATACGAAGTTTTCTTTGTTCCACAAGGCGACCTTCATCTGAATATTTTTTGGATTCTCCATTTTTGCACAGCTGGATCTTTTTTATATGCTAGGTGAGTTGTCTGTAAATCTGAAATATTTCAGGAATAAGTCAAAAACTGTGATAAACCTGGTAGATGGCATGTGTTACGGAAAATGTATTTGAATAAAAGATGTATCGGCTCTTAAAATTCGTTTATATGGTGTGCCAATCCATTTTAGTGTTAAAAAAAGTCGGATATATTATTTTTTTCGGGTACGTACGAACAAACAATTATAAAATCGAAGGTCAATTTGAGTGATAACCCTGATCAAAATATTTAAAATTAAATACATATCTCCAAAAAACCGCGTTGTTAGAACGTGCAAATTTTGTCGTAGGTGCTACTCATAATAAAGAACGTGTCTGTTGTAGCCACAGACTCTACTTCAAAGTCTAAAAAGAAATAAAAAATAAAATCCAAAAACTATAAAAATAATTATTGCTTCGTTATTAGGCAAAGTTTCAACAAATTAATAGCTCTTAAATATGTGCCTTTAATAGCTCTAAACACCCAAGACACAACGATCATTCAAGCCTTCATAGATTTTTTTACAGGATTTTTTTTCTTATTTTATTACTACGAAGGTCACGAAAACTTATTGATTTAAAAAAAAAACTATGATCATTGGACTCCTGGGAGTTCTACTCGTGTCATTTAAACACATAGCTGAATCAATTAGAGCAATAAACTGAGGATGTCACTTTTTTGGGGCTAAAAAAACACTGTGCGCTGGATGCAAGCCGCTTCCGACCGGTCTTTTTGGAAATCCATGGATGAGGCCTATGTCCAGCAGTTTACTTTTTGCGGCTGAATGATGATGATGATGAAATGATGAACAATAAACAACAGAGATAGCATATTTGTATGAGAGAAGGCGTTCGAAATTCAAAAATCGGCTTCATAGGATGGCTGTAATATGCACCTTCCGTACACTTTTCTAATACAAAGTTTCTCTCGAAAACCCACCGTTTCCGAGAAAACGTATGGATGAATCAATCAGTGAGTATACCGGATTGTAGCTTTATATATATATAATAGGGGGCGAGCCCCCTGCGCGCTTCGCGCGCCAACCCCCAGCCGCTGCGAGCTTCGCTCTCCGCGGCGCTCGGCCTAGGGCCTCGCTAGACACTATTGGTTGGAATTTGACGCTTGGGAACACGTGTGGTCTCGGCCTTCGGCCTCGGCCTGAACGGAGCTCGGCCTTCGGCCTCGCAAGTTTGTCCAATTTGTTTTTTGGGTTGTTAGTTTTCCGCCAGAACACGGAACGTCTCGGCTTTCGGCCTCGGCCTGGACGGAGCTCGGCCTTCGGCCGCGCCGCGGCGGGTCTCTCGTGCCCGCTTCGCGGAGCTCGGCCTTCGGCCTCGCAAGTTTGTCCCATTTTTTGTACTGAAATCAGTACTGAAAGTGGATTTTCAGTGAAAAATCTCTATAGAAAATTGGTCAACTTTGATCATTGATATCTCAGCCGCCATCTTGAAATCTCAAGATGTCCGATTTTTCTGGTATACCTGGGTCCTTTGACAACCCGATGCCGTTGAGAGCGTGTCTCCAGCATGCGCCCAGTTGGCTGCTGACTTTTTTGCGCAGAGGTCTAAAACAGGGCCTATTTTCGGGAGGCTATAGCTCAGCCGCCATTTTGAATTTAGAACAACAAAATTTTTTTTCTCAATCGGATCACACAAAGAACATTCTATTAAAATTTGAGCAAAATCGGCCAGTAAACAACAGAGTTAGCATATTTGTATGAGAGAAGGCGTTCGAAATTTGAAAAATCGGCTTCATAGGATGGCTGTATATCGTATCTTCCCTACACTTTTCTCATACAATTTTTTTCTCTAAAACCCACCGTTTCTGAGAAAACATATAGATGATTAATCAGTCAGTCAGTGAGTATACCGGATTGTAGCTTTATATATTAGTAACTAGGGGGCGAGCCCCCTGCGCGCTTACGCGCGCCAACCCCCAGCCGCTGCGAGCTTCGCTCTCCGCGGCGCTCGGCCTAGGGCCTCGCTAGACACTATTGGGATTTGACGCGTGGGAACACGTGTGGTCTCGGCCTTCGGCCTCGGCCTGAACGGAGCTCGGCCTTGATTGAACACGTGTTTCGCCGTTTTTTCTAAATTTAACCCTTAAGGGAGTGAACGGAGTTGTAAAATTTTGAACTAAAGTCCACGCGGACGGAGTCGCGGGCGAAAGCTAGTGTGAAATATAATTACATTACCTACATATCTTTATTGTACACACCAGAAAAACAAACAAATACATTATGAACCTTACACATCTAAGTTTTATAATCATTGTAGTATACAATATAATTATAATTTTGAAACATTCGGTTCAATTGATAGTTTCGATGCAAATGTCGTCTCCTACGCACGTCCGTACGAAGTACTATTGACCATGTATACGGTTACACGTGCCAAAACAAAGACTTTGGTTTGTAATAGCTGTAGTAAATTTAAATCACCAATTAATTTCGAAGAGGTTGTGCTATTTTTGGACTAATGTGTGGTTGACAACCTTTCCACAATCGGTTGTGGACGCTGTGGTTCACGTTTGTCTACTCACAATTTCTTAACTAAGCGTGAACGATACTGTATATTTCCTCTCCAGCAAATGTATTTTACTAACAGCCGTATTTGTGTTAGCTGTGTGTGACCGCAACTTCATTCGCCCGGGTATTGATTAAAATATTTACAATCGACAGCAGGGCAATCTTGACATGCGTGCAATATTCTCGCTTAGTTACTGAGTGACTAAACTAAAAATAAACCAAATATGGTTACTATATAATATGAAACCATATTTGGTACCAAAGCGCTAATATTATAGTCATAGATAGAGCTAGAAAATAAACAATGAAGTAAGTCCTGCGCAAAAGGTATGTGGAGCCGACAACCTTTGGCGGATTCATATTCTCGGAAGCCCTCGGTCGTAGCGGAGAGTCTGGGTTAGATAGAGCTGTAGAGAAATAAAGATGTGAAAAACCTCGAGTAAAAACTACACACTTGAGCCCCTCCTTCCATGAAAAGTACAGGCCTATGCTGCTGACAGAGAAACGTTAAGGAATCATTTTGTCTGATGGATGACTGAACCGCAAGTGTTCTGACCACACACTCGCTTTCGCGTCGTGAAATGTGTGTGTGGAGTTGCACAGAGTGGAGTCAGGGACAATGTGTTATTAACCAGCTCATTGTCTGCCCGGGTTAACATCCTAGACGGGCGGAAGTCCAGATTTCCTGTGCCATAGGCGCGTTCTCACCCGCCTTGCATTGGCCACTTGGGAACGAAGCCTAGGCGATTAATTGTGCGGTTTGACCATTAAATGTCTGCGGTAACGGGCGTGTGTTGCTTGCTAGAGCTTTACCTTTTTCGATCGTTTTACCTCGATTCGGAAACGTTGCCTACCTTTGGAGACACTACCTACCTTATGTATGGTATGGTTATACACATACGTATGGTTAGGTTCGATTTCTGAATTGAGATTTCGCTAAGTAACTACTTAACTGTAGTGCTGTCTCGTAAAATTTCTCAGAAAAGGCCGTGACAGAACGTTACTTAAGCGTTTACTTAGTGAAATGCTCAATTCAGAAATCGGCCCAAAGCAAATCAAATACACAGTGATAAGTAGCACCGTCTTGCTTTACACGCATGTACTCTACTTAGCTACGTTACCGTAAACATGGCATGGAAAATTATGTAAAGATTAATAAGACCGTAAAGCAAGATATAGAAATTAACTCAACGCCTTTCGCTGTAAACAAAGTTCGTACATACTAAGCCCGCGGGCTAAGCAGTCAGTCCCAGAGTAAAAGGCTGCGGTTCCACTGAGGCGGAGCGGTGCGGAGCGGAGACGAGCTGTGCCGTGATTCACCAATCACATGGCTTGAAATCCACATCTCTTCTCCACTCTGCTTCAAAGGAAACAGCATTCTCGGAGAGGAGTGGAATTGATTAAAATATCGGGAAAACCACCAATCCGGACTTGGCCCCCGTGGTAGAGTATGGCCTATACCTTCCTCAGGGAAGAGACCCGTGCCCCTCGGTAGGGACATGGTGGGTTGATGATGATCCTAGATTAGACTAGCCCCGCCAGAGGAGCGATGCGGAGCGAAAAGGGGCGGGGCGGGGCAGTGCGGAGCGGGGCGGCTTATTCACACGCATATTTATTAGAGAAAGAGAAAGATACAACAAGCTGCTTTATTTTTTTTACCGACAACATGACTGACATGTGATCTGACTGACCCTTGGGCCGCACTCATCGCGATAACCCGAAGATTCGGGCTATCGTGATGTGTGTAGCCAAGTATTCGCGTATACTTCGGAGCTTCGTCAAAACTTCGCGTAGCTGTCAGTAAACTTTACAGATCAAAGAGTTTTATCACGATAAACTTCGCTTGAGCGGCCACACTTCAGTCAGCGTGCACCTGTCAAACGTAGCGGACATGTTATTTCACAGAGTAGTGCATAAGCTGAAGCGTAGCATGGATTGGAGTAATGATAAAATTTTAGAATTGATTGCAAACTACGAATTAATAATTAATAACTACGACATAATGTAAAAAAAAAATATTTGCTGCCATAAAATACAGAGCAACTGCGGCGTCCATTTTGTTTTTTGCAACATCGCTTGCACATCGCGATAAACTTTACATCGCGTATTGTGTGGCCGCGAGGATTCGCCGTAGACCGAAGACGAAGTTTATCGCCCGAATATTATCGCGATGAGTGCTCCCCAGGCATGAGAGAACGCGTGTCACTGAGCATTCACGCACCAGGCGATGCGAATAGGCAAAGCAGCTCCGCTCCGCTCCACCGCGCTCCGCTTCAGTTGAAACACCTACCTCTTTTTACAGCTCAGCCCCGCTCCGCACCGCTCCACTCCGCCTCGGTGTGACCGCAGCCTAAGCTCTATGGAACTAGGCTGAAACTGGCTTTCTATTGAACTTCTAATAGTGCAAAAAACATCGTTTCTGATAAATGAAATCCCAAGTGGACAATCGTCCTCATACGATTGACTGCCACAGTGATAAAAACAACTCCTTACTTGGACGTCTCAATGACTCACTAGTAACACTAGACGGTTTTCGTGCACACGCGACGAATCCTTAATCGCTAGCGACAAACTAGATGAAGAGTGTGATTTTATACGTGCTTACTCGTGCATACACAATTTGTGTGATATTTTTTTATATGACAGGAAGTGGCCTTAGTTGCCAATCTGTGGGGAATTCTCCAAACTGCTAGGATTTTTAACTTGATTACGGTAATGGGGATTGGCACTATGCGGGTAAAATGCAGGCTGTTCGAAATGTAATCCATGGATGATGTATCGATACGAGTAGATTGATGGTGAAATGCGGTGGTGGCGTAGTGGGGTTGACCCTTGCTTCTCGATCATGAGGGTCTGGGTTCGAACCACGCATGTACCAATGACTTTTAGTTACGTACATTTGTTTGTACAGCAACACCATTCGCTGATAAATTGTGCTCGGATAACGGCGACAGGCTTGCCACTTGTCACGTTTGGGACCTAATAAACTCGGCAAACGTGGGTCCAGTTCTAGAGACTGGTGCCTCTGCCTACCCCTTCGGGGATAACGGGCGTGAGTTTATTTATTTATTTTTATTTTTTATTTTATAGATTGATGGTTAGTGATGGAAAAGTTTTTTATATATATATTTGTTTTTACATATGTTTACTTACGTTTTTTTTAAATACATACATCCCTTTACATCCCTCTACTTTAGTTCAGAGAATCACGTTTTCGACAATGAGAACTTATAAGAGAAAGACAGTGACATAATTACTTAAGTCGAAATAATAACAATTTGATGACAAAAATGTTCCATCAAACAATATGGAGAATGTGTAGGGAATCGGGGGAGGAAAAACAAATTTTCCTAAATATGTGTACTTCTAAAGAAGATTTCTTAGGGAATTTCAAAAATTGGCATTGGTCCCATCGTAAGTAGGGACACGTGTAAGTATAGCATTATATATGTATTCTGTGGTATAGCAAGCAAAACAAACATATTTTTTTTGCATTCGTTATGGAATTTATAATTTCCTCATCAGGATTTCATAGTGGCCTATTGGCATATCGCATACGGAATATGACAAATTACGCAGATCCCACACAAACTTTCATCCCTTAACTGTTTTCTTACGGACCACGCACATTGTCATTGCAATCTAATATACCTAACTTAACAGTCAATAAGCAATGCTTACTGTTAAGCATGGCTTTTTCTACTTGGTAATTTACCATTTAAGAATCAAAGTCTGGTGGTGCTGACCCATTCAGAAATATGCGCGTTTTTTACTCTTTCCTAGTGGCTGAACTGACTGTCTTTCCTTAAAATTGCTGCGGAGATACTGAAACACATTCTCGCTTGTTACAGATCCCTCTAGTGAACAACGAGAACAAAGTAGGCCTGGGCGCCGCCGGGTCCGCGGCCCCGATCACCATAGGCGCTGTGGGCTCGGTGCCTCTGAAGATGCGGGCGCGGAACAAGGCACTGCGACCGCCCGCCAGACTCTTCAGAGATCCTCTCGAAGAGGACGACGACTAACACACACACACACACACATAAACACACACTCACTCACTCGCACACTCACACACACTCTCACACACACTCACTCACAACACTCACTCACACACACACACTCACACACACACACACACACCCTCACACACACACACACACCCTCACACACATACACACACATGCACGCACACACACACTACACACACACAGTCAGACACGCACTTAAGTTAAGCCCGTGAAGAAACCTGTTTTGCAATATTCAACCTCAATCCAGATTCAAAGGCAGACATTTGGTCTCAGCTAGAGGCCACGCGTTGTAATGGAAACTTGGGCCAAAGAGTGTAACAAGTGTAAATATGTAATTGCGTTCGTTGGAATAGCCAGGTGCTTTAGGTGCAAATTATGTACCATTGTAGATAGAACTATGAAGATGGATTCATATTCTGAATGTGATGGTCTGAGTGTATAAACCCTTGTTTTTATTTTAATATTTCACAATGAAATTCACAAAATAAAGTATTTATTATTCACATATTCCGTGTTTGATTAATTAACAATTTAAATTCTCGTTCGATGAGTAGTTCTTTCCTAGACAGCTCAGAATATGAATACAAGTCGTGTTTTACGACCGACATTCTCAAAAAATGAAACGTTTAAGTTGTTAGTCATTTAATTTCACGGATATGATCACACATCGCGGTTCTTAGAAAACACCGGGCCTCTGTTGTAAGAAAAATTGATCAGTAAGTTGCAAACCGAGTAGATCTGCACGTAAAGTACGTCGAACCACTTTGTGTACAGCGAAATCATGAACGGTTTTCCCAGAACAATCTTACAGTAAAAATCATAATTGAGGAAACAAAACATTAAAGTTGATGTCTAATGGCCACCACAAGTAATAAGGTAATAATAATCTAAGTCCACGGCCGAAGGCTGGCTAAATGATACAGGCGGCGGGTCCCTGTAACGATTTCTAGAAACTTTGCAAATGCGGGGTTTGCAATGCAATCCCACGTCCTGCGCGGCCACTCCGCCAACACGGTAATTTCGCTGCCAATAAAAAGTTGCTACGCGTTTCCCCGATGCATTTAATTCTGCGGCTAAGCGAAGAATAAAGGCTCTGTTCGACGCAATTGCAGACTCGACGTAGACAAGCTGAATTCAGCTTAATTTGAAAGCAATTTTCCGCCTTTAGATTGTAAAACAAAGTATTGTATTGTCTTACAATCTAAATGTGCTTCACTCAATCCAACGTAGGAATCGTTTTCTCTCTAGCGTGACCGGGAGAGGCGGCAGGGCACACTTTGTTACACCTAAACAAAAAGCGTATGAATCATACATAGACATATCAAGCTAAAGAAAATCCCCGTCTAAGTTGAAACCAAGGAAAAAAGGGTTCGCGGCTAACGGAATGTGGTTCTACCGCACGCGCTCGCTCGCGTGCTATGTTCGCTCCTAAGGGTTATTGTAACGTCTAAGTACAGACGAGTGGTCATCAGGGCATTTTCCATAGGACCGAATTCAAGATATTAAAAAAATGGGAATTACTTTAAAAATAAATATGGCTAACATAATACATATACCTATCTATTTATATTTACTGTTAGAGCCTAAGCACAGTACGTATTTTAAACGCGCAGACGACGCGCAGATGACTCGCGTATACGCGCTTCAAACGAGATTCAAAAAGTCAAATAAGTGTATCCGGAATAAAGTAAAAAATTAGTTAAAACTGTTAGTGAAATCAATGTGAATTAGTTGTTAGTTTCGCGCGGTTAGCTTTACATGGGGCCTTAACAAGTAATGCGCAACGCAAGAAGTAAAAGTATCTGCTTCCAAGAACATGCACTTTCTTAGTCTCGTGATTATGCGTCGCCGGTGTGCTGGCTTATTTCCCTTGAGTCGAGTTAAGATAGATAAGATAAGAATATTCTTTATTGCACACAAAAAACAAGAGACAAATAAAAGTTACAATTAAAAAAATATTTATACAATAGGCGGTCTTATTGCTAAGATGAAGCGCAAGTAATTTGTCAGGATCTAGGCAGATGGCAGTCCCTGGTCTCTGCCTACCGGCCAAGTGCGAGTCACACTCGCGCACGAGTGATTCCGTAGGTACCATTATCTCTACACATTTTAATATTTCAAGCGTCTACCTGTTGCTGTCATTAATATCGAGCAACAAACGGCAAGAAATCACGTTTGTTGTATGGGAGTCCCACTTTAATGTTTGTTTATTTTAATTTAATTATTTATTTATACATTGAAGATATAACTAAATATTCTGTGAATATTTCAAGTGTCTACCTCTTGCTGTTATTAATATCTGGCAAAAACGCCAAAAAATGTTTTTATCAATTTGTTTTAACATCTCGTCGTCAGAAGCATTTAGTCGGATTTGTAATTTTTATACTTTACAGGAGACCGACATCCACATCATCCTAAGCACCCATGCACTCTACTCCGTTGCATTACGGGCGACTTTGCAACTAAAATATGAAGGTTGACGTGTGTAAGTGCAATAAAAGTATTCATTAAATAAATAAAAGTTTTTGGTATTGATGAGTACCCTGGGTCGGGCGTTACTTTACAATCCAACACCAGTATAAGGTATAAAACCTTGTATAAGATAAAATAATAATATGGGCTTAATAACCACGCCGAGCGCGTTTTCCATCACAGTTAGCGAGTGGTATTCTTATAGAACTTATGTAAGTACTTAGTAAACAGTCATTATGTAGGTACTGTATTCGAACCCACAATCTCACGAATGAGAAGCCGGCGGCTAACCGCTCCGCTGCCACCGCTACTCGTACTGACGTCCAGGGCCTAAGTTCTGCTAATGCATTGTAGTACAATGAAAACTGCATGAACGTGGCGATTTCGTTTCATTGCCGCTTCAAATCAACGCGGACTCGCGTATTCTTAATTCTACGCGTCAATGGGATTAAAAAACTTGTCACGCGGCGACCCGACCATGTTGCTGTAATTGAACTATAATGCACTAATAGAATCGAGGCCCAGGGAAAGGTCACAGATGGACGCGAGAGCAGGTGGCGCTTGGCCATTAGGTTTTCGCGGCCGCGCCGTCTGGCCCACTTCCGGCCGGGCCGCCCCCGCCGCCCCCGCCGGCCGCCCCAACCGCTCGCCCCGGGACCTTGACTGCAGATTTTCACTTAGGGGCTGCTTAATTGCTTACACGCGTACAGTCGACAGCATATCAACCTTTATATAATTGGACTCTAATCAGATAGGTTATGGATGACACGCAACAAAATTGTAAAGGCCTGCTAGTCGACCTGCTTTACAAAACTGCAATTGGAAACTTGCCGATAACTTAGATTGGAGTGAAACTATAATAAATCCCCGGGGGGGTTGGCAGAGGCACCAATCAATAGAACTGGGCCCACGTTTTGCCGAGTTTACCTATTAGGTCCCAAACGTGACAAGTGGCAAGCCTGTCGCCGTTATCAGGGTGGAGCATGGAGTGAAACTACTGACATGATTTTATCGAGTTCGGAGTTGGTTGTTGGTATTGATGAGAAGATTGTACCCGTCCCATCTGCAAGATCTTGACAGAAATTGCTAAGTTTCATGCATTTTTACTACAACGTGGAGTTTAAAAAAAAATAAAAATAAACTCACGCCCGTTATCCCCGAAGGGGTTAGGTAGAGGCAAGTCACTAGAACGGGGCCCACGTTTTGCCGAGTTTATTAGGTCCCAAACGTGACAAGTGGCAAGCCTGTCGCCGTTATCCGGGCACAATTTATCAGCGAATGGTGTTGCTGTACAAACAAACAAATGTACGTAACTATAAGTCATTGGTACATGCGTGGTTCGAACCCAGACCCTCAAGAAGCAAGGGTCAACCCCACTACGCCACCACCGCTTTTTGTGTGGAGTTTCACGTGGAGCTTGGTTAACTGAAAAGCAAAGGAAGGGAAAACGTATTAAAGAATCGGACCAGAGCGAGCCAGGCTCGCCCACCGAGGGTTTTCCTGAACTTGGGAGACATTTTGTTTTTAATTTCCTTACAAATTTATAGTTTTCAGATTTTTCCACGTAGGTATTTGAGGTAGGTACAAGACGGTGATACTCTCCAAATTTTACATTTCTAGGTCATTGAGAAATTTGAGTTCGAAAATATACGTATCTTTTTTTTACGTTAGCTTAGAAGTTTGATTTTTTCACAGCTTCAAGGGACCGTAGTCTTGAACGGATGATATGCATTTTTACTATTAGAAACTTGCTTATAGAGTTGAGGATAGAGATTCGTACCGCGCATTTTGTCCGACAGTCAAATTCAAAATGTTTGGCCTATTTATTTTATTGTCATTTAATTCTAGAAAATAAAACATTCAGTTTTTTTGTCTCCTGACGCCGCCATGACTCCATACGCCAGGCGCCGTCAGTCTAAGTGTCTCACTACTTTGGACTTCTGTGTGCTTATACTGAGTTTGTTCATTCACTTTCGATATCGAGAGCGTTTGCAGTTTGTATAGGAGTGACAGAGCGCGCCATCTAGTTGTCTCTTTGTCACTCCTATGCAAATCGCAAACGCTCTCGCTATCGAAAGTGAAAGACAAAACTCAGTATACGCACTCAGAATAACCCAATTTGATTTTACTTTATTATATCTGTAGGTATATCTGCTATCAAGTAATAATTTAAGTAGTATGGTAAATTATTTTGTATCCTTGGTATAGTGTTTATTGTAGGTATATTATGTACATGTTGTTTAATATTGTGTTTCATGTTTGTATAATTACGACCTATTTCTAATAAAATATCTTCCGGTCACTACCCCATACATTATCCCCATCAACAAAGGCTTGCTGCAAGAAAATACTTTTTAGGATTAAGCTCGCCCACGCACATGACTGTATTGTGCAATAAAGAATTTTCATAATATCATATCCTGCAAAGTTGTACAAAAGCATGTTCGCGATGTTGAAATTGAGCCATCGCAAACAGGGCGACTTGTCGCCGCGTCTAGTCGCCGCGTCAGACACGACGTTGTCATTTGCTTCTGGCGTATTGTCGTCGCGACGACGCGACTCTGACGCCAAGTGTGCGGAGATTCGAACAAAATATATGAAACTAGCTGACCCCGCGAACTTTGTTCCGCCTTAGACGCCATAAATGAGCAGATTTTTGATTTTATTAAATTGTTTATCATTAAAATAAGATTGACAGAAGAATCCGTTTTAAACGTCTTTTTTTTTTCATCCTCTTTGACAATATTTGCAGCACGCATTCAGTCAATTCTATGTCAAATGTCTTAAGGTTACATTAAAAAAGTTTAATAAATTTATATGGTGGTTAAGTAATTTTAAATTTTCTAATTTTCCGCGCAATTTCCTTAATTTTTTCTTTCATAAGAACCTTCTCCTGATAATAACGAACAGAACAAAAAAAGAATTAGCGAAATCGGTCCAGCCGTTCAGGCGTGATGCCGTGACCAAGGGAAATAGGGATTCATTTTTATATATATAGATTTACGGCCGTAGCCTGTCGTCGCGTCTAGTCGCCGAACTGTCGCTGTCGCGTGTCACCTAGTGTGCGCATAGGCTAAGCGACGGTCTATGGTTTTAATTTTAACTCGATACCGACAGACAGACGGACGGACAACAAAGTTATCCTAGAAGGGTTCCGTTTTTTTCATTTGAGGTGCGGAAGCCTAAAAAGATAAATTTCGACATAAACTGCTATTGCTAAAATCGTGGCTAGTGTAAACTGTTGTGTCTGCAAATCTTTCGAGTCTCGCCGTAGATATAACATGAAGCTGTTGAGAATTTAAGTATAAATCCGTTCCAGCCTAAACAGTTTTATAATTATAATAATAAACACCGTGTTGCTTACTATGAAATCGCTTCTGTTTTGTTGCGATTCAAGGAAATGTTTATTTTTTTCTTTTGCCTACAGCTTCATTTGAAATTGAAACATTCAATACCAAAAGATACTCTTTACAAATAACAATTCGCGTTAAAATATGCGTGGCTTCACACAGGACGTCTGTAATCCCATTTGAGGCTTAGGATGATTGAGTCCCTATGAAAGACTAATGTCATAAAAGATTTCCAACTTTGCACTGGCTGAAATATGTACTTCAGATTTTAAAGTAATATTGGTATACCCAATATTCATCCTCAACTGAGTCAGAAATCGCTTCATAATCGTATAAAAAACATATTCACTGTATAAACGTATCAGCAGAACCAGCGTGTAGACTAGACTTTTTTGGGGACGCTAATAATTTATCTCATTGCGAATTTAGCGTAACTTGACTCTACGAGTATGATATTATTATGACATGACACTGACACAGGACAATTTTATTTACAATTACAACTTGCTCTTAGCTTCATTATAATATTAAAATATTTTAATGGAATGACATGGTAGCTATGCACCTAAATTTCCATGTATACGTTTGATTTAATCGCGATCTGTACGACAAATAACATTGAGAATTTCAAATACAGTTCCTTCCTTACGCAGTCATATTTTTTGAGTAGTTCTTCAAAAAGTATTCTCCGCGTAACTTTCGTGGCGAAATTTATTTTTAGAGTTATCTTTAAATAAATGGACACACGTTTAAGGCGTTGAAAAAATAATGAGTAGAATTTTTATTATTTGTAAATCGGTGCATAAACTACAAAGATATATTATTTTGAAATTTCGTTGCCCACGAAAGTTACTAAAGTCGCCACGAAAGTTACATACGTATTTTTTACAAGCAACATATGGTTTCAAATCTTTATTATTTCTCAAAATTTTTGTGGATTGAAGTTTATAAAATATTAGACTTATTATTTATGAATCATCTTGTTTTTGAGATCAACAATGGAGAATGTTACTAGGTATGCTAAATCGCTTGAAATGTTGTCTCAGTAAAGCCTGTATGTATACAAATACACTAGTTTTTGTTTTAGTCAAAAATACCTAGTAGTTTTGATTTTATAGGCATTCAAAGTTTCGAAAAATATCGCGTCCCGCTAACAGTCACAAGACCGCTTGTGACGTCATATCACAACGCGCCGCGCGGGCCGCCCGCCTAATATCAAGTCGCCAGCGGTTATAGTAGTAAGTGTAATAGCTTGCGCAGTATTTTGTTGTGTTTTCTTTCGCGTATTAAATTAATAGTCTAATAATACTAAATATTATTCGATTAATAAAATGGATGAAGGATTCGAAAAAGGGCAATCGGATAATCTATCTAAAATACTTAGATGGATTAATGGTTGCGCATTATTTATCAACAAATCGCACCTCCTCTAGAAAACTGTTATATCACAAAAAACATAGTTTTGAGAAAAAGGCAATTAAGTGATTTCGGTCTTACATTTTTGGCCACTGTGGTAAATATATGTTAATATTACATTATGGTAAATATAATATTTACCACAATGGCAAAAAATATAAGACCGAAATCACTTAATTTGCGTTTTTCTCAAAACTATATTTTTGTGATATGACAGTTTTCTAGAGGAGGTGCGATTTGTTGATAAATAATGCGCAACCATTAATCCATCTAAGCATTTTAGATAGATTATCCGATTGCCCTTTTTCGAATCCTTCATCCAGTTTATTAATCGAATAATATTTAGTATTATTAGACTATTAACTTAATACGCGAAAGAAAACACAACAAAATACTGCGCAAGCTATTACACTTACTAATAACCTGTCATATCACAAAACTGTCATATCACAAAAAAACATAGTTTTGAGAAAAAGGCAATTAAGTGATTTCGGTCTTACATTTTTGGCCACTGTGGTAAATATATGTTAATATTACATTATGGTAAATATAATATTTACCACAATGGCAAAAAATATAAGACCGAAATCACTTAATTTGCGTTTTTCTCAAAACGATGTTTTTTGTGATATGACAGTTTTCTAGAGGAGGTACGAAATAGTGATTTCGTTGCCGCCGAAATGCGAGGAATAAAAATGCAAAGGTGAGACGACCTCTGTAGCGTAGCGGTTAGCGCATCTGCTTACCATGCGAGAGGTCCCGGGTTCGATCCTAGTCTGGGAAGAAAAAAACTCCAGGTCTTGGATGTTTACATGTTTGTGACGTGTGGGGCCAGAAGCAATATATGTGCCTGTATGTAAATGTTTAAAAAAAAACTTTCCATGCTACTAGTTATGCTTAATAGTTTATCTGTTATAAATTGTTTTATCAAAACAAAATGCCCAACTAATGTCATAATGGAAGAATGTAACTCAAATAGTAGAAGTACCTAGTTACCTACCATTGAATTTTTACGTTAATGACAACAAAATACGTATTATAGTTTTGTAGCTATTGGTAGGTACGTATGTATATATAGGTAGGTAACGTTCTTTTTAGTAAATTTAAATGAAAACATATATACATTGATTTATTGCAAACTAGCTTCCGCCAACTGCTTCGCCCCCGTTTCCCTCGGGAACTGTACCTTTTCCCAGGATTAAAAGTAGCCTATGTGTTATTCCAGACTTCATCCAGATCCGTTCAGTAGTTTTTTCGTGAAAGATAACAAACACACACACACTCACAAACTTTCGCATTTATAATATTAGTAGGAAGTAGGATAGGTACTTAGAATGTAGATGTAGTGGGTTGAACGTTACAGATGTATAAACCTTTTTTTTATTTGTATTTTTTTTACTTACAAAATACGTAAGGCCATTTATTTTTATATGAAACTTATTTCATGTCGGCAAGAGACAGCTATGGCGATGATGCTATTATTGGTTTTGTTCAAATAAAAAGAGTAGGTGATGTATGTACGGTTAAGTGTAGAATCATGCCAGAACACCGCGTACGTACCACACCTTATTATTGCAGTTTAGAATGCAATGAAAAGGATCAAGAAGTTTTAATCGTAACCTGCAAAGATTGCGACACAGGGTATCCTAGTGTGGGGCCAGAAGCAATGTATGTGCCTGTATGTAAATGTTATGTCATTGTGCCGCCAGCAGAGGTGGCTGTAAACATAATAGGTATAGCATTTTTAATGTGGCTACATCGTCGAAGCAAGGAGCCTTCAACTACTGCTACCAAGTGTTATTGGACAAAATCTAAGCTTTCAGGTATTGGTACCAAACTGAAAATGATTAAAGCTAAAGATTTAGGTACAAGTTGTATAACACTTCTATCTAATCTATCTAGTCTTTCTATCTAATCTAACCTCTTCATAACTTTTATCCATTTTTTTCGCATTTTAACGTCTTTTGGAACTATAAAAACAACTTTTCCGGCGATTTGGTAGTTGTATTTTTACATTTAGGTATAACACATGATTTCCTAGTATTTGGATTGGACATTTTTAAAAGTATTTAGGTATAATTTCGACGGCACGGGCGCGCGACTTCGAGCGGACTAGTGAGCCAGACTGAGCGTGTTGTGCGATGACGTCACACCGTAACCGGCGGCCCGCGTCGTACGGTTACAACTTGTTTTACTTCTAAATCGGAAACTAATTGACGTATCGAAGTAATTCTTTCACTAGTATTTTTTATTTTTGACAGAGAATATGGAGTGCTAATAATCAAAATTAGTTAACATTCTTCATTATAATTCTGTGCCTCCTGTGATAAGTAATATAAGTGGAAAATCATCATTTTACAGTAGAGCCTAAACCAGATTTAAAAAATTCTAGCTCATGAACTTAGCGGGCTAGGTTATACTTGATTATCTTCTTTTGCACAATAAAACATTTTCTTTTACTAAATATTTTAGATTTTTTGATAAATATTATATTTTATAAGTTATTCACGTAAAACCCGTGAGTTGTACCTGTTATTATGTGTTTATGTGCAGTAAATATGTAATAAATGATACTTGTATAGTTAAATTACCTTGCACCTATAAAGTTGTTTTTGTGCAAACTGATATACACAAAGTTAACATATCTAATAACTCATTAAAATAATGATCCTAGCACAATGTTCTTCAAATAAAAGATGAAGATATAAACCTTTAGATTTTGTTTATTTACTCAGCAGTCGCTTAATTATACAATTTATCTGAATTGAATCAGTTTACTAAAGTTCTAGTCTTTTAAAAAATGTGCTAAATGATAAAAGTCAAGATGTACCCGTCAATAAAAATGACATGGATTGTGTAAAAAAATACAAGTTTTACAAAATTAATCAATGTTTATTAAAAAAAGAATAATTCACTCATATTCAGGGCACAGTTTTATCAAAATTCTTAAAGGTAGTTGAGATCTAATCATCACGATTTGAAAATACTAATGTAGCTTATCTATTCTCAATAGGAATTTATCATTTGCACAAAAGTTGGCTAGTAATATTAAACTTGAAAACTAAGAAATGGCACAGTACAATCTGAAAGAGGTATTATAGTTAGCAATATTTACCTACTCAATAAAATACACAGTATGACAATAATGTATTTATCTAAGAATCTAGAAGAAAAGCAAACAATATAAATCTTACAAATTAGTTAAATAAAGATATAAAAATAATTATTTCGATCTATAACTTAGATTAACGAGTATGTTCATTATCTGAATCATCATCACGTTTCAGTGCCATGAGTCATCACTGGTATCACACTCTGGTTGTATAATTTTGTTTTGAGGGATTGAGGTATATTGAAGGAAAAGACTTTTCTAAGTTTCCCGAATGCTGCTCAGCCGAGTTGGATTCGACGATTAAGCTCTTTCACGAAGTTGAATCAGCCTAGTTGTACGTCCAGCCTGATTGTACGTCCTAAGTAGACATATTCGTCTACAACTTCGAGAATCGAGTTCCCCGCTGTTATTGGGGTGGGCCCAACACGGGCCTTTGACCCAGCGAATTTGAATTGGCAGTGGGCGTGACACATGGCACGCAGAACTGATGGCCCATGGGGCAGAAAAGTTCTCGAATGGAGACCACACATCGCAAGGGCAGCGTAGGACGACCAGTCATAAGATGGACAGACGATCTCATCCAAGTGGCAGGAATACGGTGGAGGCAAGCCGCTTCCAACTGATCATTTTGGAAATCCATGGAGGAGGCCTATGCCCAGCAGTGGACTTCTTGTGACTGAATGTTTATGAATCATTATCATCATCGTTGTTATCCGGTGAACTGTCTTTGACATCATTTTTTGCGCGGTTTCATGAATAAAACATAACAAACTTAATAGATCCTTCTTCTTATCGGTTGAAACAAACAGTTTTGAGTTGTAAGCTTTCGGTACTGTATTAATCGTAATCATATCATAAGTTTTCCCCATTTTGCATAATCCACGGTCATATACTCAACATCTTTAAACTTGTTTTTGTAAGAAAAATAGGACTTCTCTGTATCTTGTTCTATTGTCGTAACTGCCTAGTTTCCAGTACTGTTCAAAGAGTTTCTCTCTCAAATTCTATCGTAGTCTCTCCTTGCATTTTCGACAGTTATAAGTTCATGAAGTTGCCGACCCGTCTTTACTTTTCCTGATGTCGTTCTAAGCCAGTATTACGAAACAGTTTTCTCTTTGCTCTATCCTGTCTTCTCTCCTTGTCGATTCTCTTTTTTCTTCTATCCCTGCTGATTCGTTGCCTTCTTCCAGCGTATCGCTAATTTTTTCTTTGTCTGTTTCTGCAATTATTGGACCCTGGTGCGGCGACCCTTTATTTGTTTCACTTATTTTTTCCTCTTCTTTTGATTCATATCATTTACCACTTAGCTGTTTTACATGATTTTTTTTATAATATTGGTTTGAGTTTTTGATACAATTAAATTTATATCTGTTTACAAATAAAAACAGTTTTGTGTAAAAAGATTTATGTCACGACGTATTACTTCTCCCAAAAAAAGGCATAAGTTTCTAATCGAAATAGTAAGTACATGTCGATTTGTACCCTAGGTTTTATCGGAAAGAATTGGTTCAAAGGGATATTACTCTAGACGTATCAATATTTACCATAAATTCACTGAAAAAGAAAAAGTGAGATTGAATACAATTGCATTTAAATCACAAAGCACAAAAAATTGTGTGTTGAGTGATTACTTTTGGGGATACAACTTCACAAACATCGATATTCACGACTTTTTTGCCGAAATTTAAGCAGTTGTATCACTTTGCACAGAATTATCTACGAAACTATAGCAGATAGAAGAACGTGAGTTAGACCAAATTGAATGGTATTTTTTTCTGATAATACCCATGCCAAAATCACAAAAAGGGTACAACTGAACTTAAATTACTTGTCACAGGAGGCACAGAATTATTTTAAGATCAGCTTATTATTATTTATTAGTAACTAGGTAGAGCGCGAGCTCTACCCGTAGGTAAATTCAGTGCTTTGAAACAAACGTCGCTGTCTCTAGATCAGGCGCAATCTCGTAGCCTCTGTAGTGTGTAAGTGTGTAAGTATGCAGTGAGTCGCGGGTTTCGACGGCAACAGGTGCCCGGAGTCAAGGCCACGTCCCTCCAACTCCCCGGAGAGTCTGCCGTTCTGCCTGCCGCGTAATAAGCCTGTGAATTATACGATTCATTTCATTCAACTATATATTTATTAGATTTGGAAAGGATCTGGAGGCACCGACAAAATTGAAACTTGTAAAACCAGTATTTACTGAAAGAACACTTCTACGTTAGAAACTGAAGTTTATCTATTATATTAGCAGTTCGGAACATTTCGGTTTTCACCCTGTTTTACAAAATTCGACCTATACCTCCAGCATGTAGTAATCAACCGATATCCAATCCCAATTAGTTTGGTGGTGCTGCTCTGCTATCGGCAGGAGTACATGCACGTGTAGGTATATATAAAGCTGGACGGCGGCAGACATGCTCTTGGCATATTTGGCCGGGTGAAACGTAGGGGTTTTCCAAGTTGATGGCATGTAGAGTTGCAATCTGTATACGTGTGTTTATTATATAAATAAATGATCTGTTCATCTAATCTATCTCTCTAGAATTTAATTAGGTATTCCTGCGAGGAGCTTGGTCAACAAGTTTCCTCCGTTCCTCTCTGTTTTGGCCCGGGCTTGTTACTCATCCATCAGAATGTGTTTCGGCCAAACCACGCATTTTGACATATTCTAAGGTGTAGAGTTAGTGAAGCTAGGGCTAGCAGAGTTAGAAGCTTCACTCTAGGTACATGAAATTTGACTGTGTGAGGTATATGATCTCGTCTTGGCAGCATTGTACATAAAACTATTTTTAGCGGGATTTAACTTTATGTCAAATACATAACTATTTTGACAGTCAGGAAAAGTCAAAACGGATTTAACGTAATACAGTGGACAGTTACAAAATAGGCTAGCTGGCAGGCCTCCACACAAACATTTTCCGACTTTTTGAAGTGAAGAGTGGTTAGGCCGTCTAGAGATGGTGTTAGGTGGATTGTATTGTTTATTGGTCTAAGACGTGCATGAAATATTTTTGGGTTTCACCAACGAGAAAATGTTAACGAATTAAATTGAAATGACAACAGGAAAACTGACGAATTGTCTGAAACATTGAAGGTGTCTGGGGTAGCTATTGGAAGCTGAGTAATAACACGTACAATTATTAATCCACTGAATATTCGGGGCGTACGCTGCACCTCATTAGCTAGACGTACCTACATAAATAAGCACACTACAAAAAGTATAAATGTCAATATAAAGTGATCGCACATTTGTCATCAAGGTACGCGCTGCACGCCCCGAACTCGTCGATTTTTTTCGTTGTATGCAATGTGAAACGTGCGAGGTTTTACATCACTGCATACAACGTACCTACTCCAAAATGCGGCGAGTTCGACGCGTGCGGCGTGTACGTAGCTGACGAATGTGCGATCACCTTTAAACCATGGAACGTCCTTTCGATGTAAACTTCTATGACGGCGGCCTAGACAGAGTGTTCACAACAGAATGGGTCGCGGTGGCGGCGCCCGAAACGTGATCCTCCAATGGGCCGTCTAGACGCCGGCGGCTGCCTGTCTGGCCCTGCGAGTGTGTTGTGCGGCTCTGCGGCTGCGACTGCGCTGCTCTATTATAGGCAGGCTGACGGCGACGCACCTGCAGACCATTTCATAGAGCTTTGATCCCTGGTTTACTATGGCATTTTGATATACATTGGTTAGCTGATTTGCGTACAGACAGAAAGGATAAAGAGAAGGCGAGGAAACTGCTACGCAATATACATCGAACTGTCAAAATAATGAATTTATTGTAGTTTAATGAAACGCCACTTTGTCTGCACAACACACAACAGTAAGTACTTGATGGTCGGTAAATATTAACTAGACGAACGGGTCTAGCGGTTTACACGCTTGACTGCTAAACCAGAGGCATCCCGTCTCCTCGTCTCATCTCCCACTGGAGGCAGGGATATTTGAATTGTACTAATGCTCTCACTCTAAGTGTATTTTTGTACCTGTGATGTTCTTGTATGTTCAAGGGTAAGGGCTAAGGGCTTTATGGCCTTACCCTAAACCCCCTTAGTTTAGGGTAAGGCTAATCACAGGGTATCCTACTTTGGGACCAAGACATGTGGTTGTATTGTGTCGAGTTTATAGTTTACTAACAATGTAGGTAGAGTCGATACATTTTTTGTGGTGTAATTGCGGTGAAGGGGAGAGAGGGTTGGGGGAGTTCCTGAATGGCCCCGATTCTCGCCTTCAGTCTTTTTTGTCCTCTCCAACAAAAAATATCGCTCACAAGCGGAACTTTTGAGACATTTTACATGGCGCATGTATGTTTAGGTTACGATGGGCCTGACATGCTCGTTCTGCGAACAAAGCCTCTAAATAAGTAAGATTTAAAAAAAGCGGGAGGCGCTTAGTTTTTGTTTATAGTGAGCTGTATATCTCAATTGAATGAAATTTCATGCTAAGAACTAAATATCTTCGTACTTGATTAACAACACTACCCCAAAGCTCAGAGTCAAACATTTAGTACTTAAGTCGACAAATCTCAATTTAGATGCGGGTTCTAAATTATGACGCAATGTTGTTTATAGCTCGTAGCCTGGGCTGCCCGAGTGATCTTAAACGATCAGTAACGTTAAGCAACATACGGCGCGTTCAGTCCATGGATGGGTCACCATCTATGACTAACGCTAGTGGCATTTTTTCCGAGCGGTTCCGTGCTTCGCAAGGCACGTTAAGCAGTTGGTGCCGGCTGCCGTCGATAGATGGCAGTCGTTAAACCAAGTCAGAGGCCTATAGAGGGCGGCTTGAAAACTTCTGACAGTAAGACCAGCCACTAGTCTTACAAGCCTCCACCGATCCGGACTTGGCCCCCGTGGTGGAGTATGGCCTATACCTTCCTCAGGGAAGAGAACAGTGCCCCTCGGTGGGGACATAATGGGTTGATGATGATGATGATGATGTTGTTTATAGATACATATTTGAAAGCTGTTATTTTAAATAAGAACGCTGTCACTGTAACTTAGCACAGGCATTACATGCTTGAAATTAACTCCAGTGCAATGTACATAGGTACCTCAAAATAAGGATAACATAACATTTAACATAACATTTACATACAGGCACATACATTGCTTCTGGCTTCACACTAGGATACCCTGTGTCGTCGAAACCAGAAACAGCGACGTCACAAACATGTAAACATCCAAGACCTGGGTTTTTTTTTGTCCCCAGCCGGGATTCGAACCCGGGACCTCTCGCATGGTAGGCAGATGCGCTAACCACTGCGCCGCTGAGGTCGTCAACAACGAAAATAAAGATTTTTGTATAAACTTAGGACATAAAATATAGGTATCTACGTCGCCTGATAGTGGAGAAATATTGGCCTCGAATTAGATTCCCAGACCTGACTGGACATCAAACTCCACGATCATTATCGCCCTAGTAGGAATTTAGCTCCTCATGAATATTGAAACGCCAACGGCTTCTGTTTTTAATAAAATACGCTTATCTGTATGTCATCAAACTACTAATTAGCAGGCCGATAAGCATCTTAAATAGGAGAGAATGTCGCGCGATCGATGCATCAGTAACATATCAAGCCGCCAGACAGCATCTCCTGTAATAAAACTCTTGTAAGTATCTATAGCCCGAGTTTTTACGGTTAGGAATTAATTCCGTATGAGAAGCGTTAAATCAACATGTCGAATGAGTCTAAACCGGCTTTGGCGGTCCTTAAGGCTTTGAACAAGCTCCTGTGCTACGCGTTGTTAAATACTTCGCCCACGGTCTGATGCCGAGGCCCTCTCGCGAACTGAACGCATCAGCGACAATGTTTGAAACAGTGCCTTCCCTGGGAACTCTGGACTGGACTTTGAACTCTAGATCATCATCATATTTAAGACATACCTACTCTCGTCCGTACACATTCTCTGTAATTTGATCGTAACCTCACAAACAACTTATTGATCAAATTGAGAATTAGAAGAGTGTATAAGAAGATTTAGGAGATAGGAATCGCTCGTAGCCTGGGCTGCCTGAGTGATCTTGAACGATCACTAAGGTTAAGCAACATACGGCGCGTTCAGTCCATGGATTGCTCACCGTCTATAACTAACGCTAGTTGCATTTTTTCCGAGCGATTCCGTGCTTCGCAAGGTACGTTAAGCAGTTGGTGCCGGCTGCCGCCGATAGATGGCAGTCGTTTAGCTAAGTCAGTGGTCTTTAGGGGCGGCTTGAAAAGTTCTGACAGTAAGACCAGCCCCTAATCTTACAAGCCGCCACCAATCCGGACTTGGGCCCCGTGGTGGAGTAGGGCCCTTCCTCAGGGAAGAGACCCGTGCCCCTTGGTGGGGGCATAATGGGTTGATGATGATGATGAGGGCCGATTTCTGGATTGAGAATTTACACTAAAAGTAACGTGCTGTTACGCTCTTTTCTGAGGAATATGACGAGACATCACTATAGTTAAGTAGTTACTTAGCGAAATTCTCAATTCAGAATTCGGCCCTTAGATAAGAGATTTCCTAGACACTCTTCTTTTCGTTCATTGGAGCAGTTTGGTGATCTTGACATGTTCAACTCAATGCATCGGTGTATAGTTCGAGGGTACAACTACATTTTTATAAGTGCAGATTTTTTCAATTGTTACAAAGTGGTTTTTAAACAATCATTTATGTTTTTGATTCAAAAGCTAAATAAATTACGTATCCATAAAGTGTTGAAGTGGAGAATTATAATTAGCCTTCTGTATGTTTAAAGATTTTGTTAGGTACTTTTTGTTACGTGCTGTTAGTTTTGCCAATATTAAATAAATCAAATATAAATTATGTTTGTTATAAAATCTTCGTTCGTGACAGAGTAGGCCCAGCATTTTACCTCTTCTACATTCTATCGTCCTCAGCATCGATTTTCTCTCATTTACACTTTGTAACATTTGCTCCCCTGATCCGGTTCTGTCCAGCATCCCTATACAAGACTCTACATCGCGTGTTAAAAAAATATTTCAAGGGGCTTATTCTTGAAAGCGGTGAAAGCGGTAGCGGTGGTAGCCCAGTGAGTAGAATAATGGAAGAGAGAGAGCCAGGTTCGAATCCCACTACGGCATGTCCCTAACTTTGTTTCCTAAGTTTTGTACATTTGTGAAGTTATAGTAGCAATACCACTCGCTAGTTGTTAAGAAAATCATCGTGAGGAAACCTGAGTGTCTGAGCAACTGGAATTCCGTAGCGCTAGAAATCCTACTAGCTGCCACAATCACCAATCCGCAGTGGGCACCCGTGGTGATTAAGTCCAGAGAGGTCCAGAGACTCTCTGAGAGAACGCCAGTGCCCTATAGTGGGACGTATACATACCGGATGCTTGATCTTGGAAATGTTTTTTTCCCCTTTAAATATAATACCTTCATCTTCGGGCCACTGCAATCTCAAAGTGTACGAAGAAAAAACACATTCAGTCTTAGCGGATCACTTTCTAACGAAAGCAAAATAAAAAGAAAAATAATTTAAAGAGCAGTCGATCGACCTTCACGTCTCGTTGACAACCAAAGTTATCATCCACAGCGTATCATAATTGTAATAAATTACTTATACTTTAAATTATTGTACACAAGAAAGTAATGGTTACAAAAACATGAGCTTAATAAAAGCGAGTACATAGGAGAGCTTATTTCTATACATTTTTTTCCAGGACATCAGTAACCCAAATCTTGGGGGTGGCCACTAATAGATATTATGGGAAATGCCCTCCCGGCTCTCCGTATCAACGCCAGTGAACTTGATACAACGATAAAGTCTTCGTCATCGATTTCTTTTTTTTATCGTAATGATCCAGACAGGAGTTTCGGGACAACCGATAGCAAATAAATACCCATAAATCACATTCATGAATGCATGACACATGGTGATGCAAAACTATAAGTCTACCGAGCAAGTACACAAGATTGCAAAGTTGTTTTACTGACTAGTATCGAAGTCTTGCATGTAAAAATATCATCTTTGTGGCGAACGAACTCGACAAACAGGGGGTTTTACACAATCACTAATGCCCGGTTCCTATAATATACGCCTACCGGCTACGATCCGTTTTCCATACAATTTATTGACGGTTCTTAGGAATTTCGTAGGAATTGTAACCGATCGTAAGCAAAAACGAAGCGTTTTGTGGATATTGGAACCGGTCATAAGCGAATAGATTCACAAACCCTTCCGAACTAAATAATGCATCACCTTTTTATTCATCTTTGAACCAAGAACGCATATTTCAAGAACTATGACAACTTTACTATGATTTAAATATAGGTAATTCTAAACTAACAGGCTCGTTTCATTAAATGTGAAAAACAAATTTTTTTTATGTTTCTTTCATAGAAGTAATTTTTTTTTTTTTTTACTGAAATTGTATAGTGGAAATATCAGGGTTATCTATATAAAAGGTATAGACATTTTTAAAACCAGTAATTTTAAATCATTATCATCGCTAGCGTTTGCCTGTGATAAGGCCCCTATTCAAGACTATTATTTGTATTAGGAATGGCTATGAGCAAACATTGTTCATTAGCTTCCTATTCTAAAGTCGAGGCGTGGTGGATTGCGATTGCATTCTACTAGATAATATGACTCAGTCTTGTTTACCTCAAATTATATTAATACTAGCTGACCTAGCAAACGTTGTTTTGCAATATTAATTAACATACCAAATATGCACAAAAAAATCATAAAAGTCATTGAAGCCGTTTGGGAGGAGTTCGATTGCAAGTGTCACAAGATTTTTAGATAGGTAATTAGATAAGGTTTGCTCAAACACTCTGGTTAGGTACCCTGTTTTATTAATTATTTGTGGAACCGCCGCTTCTTCCTTGTCATAAATATGAAATATATTTTTTCGAACGAAAAAAAAACCTGCTACGATAAAAAGTCATACTAATAAGAAGAATACGCTGATATTATTATTATTATTCGTGTATGTAAATGTTATGTTATGTTATTAACAGATCGTGCCTAAATTTATAAGTCTTACACCCTTTTAACGGGAACAAAAAGGAAGGGAAAGAATTGTACGAAAATAGGCAACTTATCTGGTTGCATTATCGCTGAATATACCTACTAAAAATACGGATGAATTGCAAATCTCCTTTTTTTGAAGTTGATTAAAAATAAGAAAAAATAACATGACTTTTGAACATTAATAAAAAACTTTTTAAACTCGAATCTTTTCAATTCTGCACCGTTGAGGTTGATTTGGATAGCGTTGGTTGGTTTAGTTTCTCCTCTTTCGTTTGACGGTCCTTTTTGGGACGGCCTGTATATGCAGTGAAACAATTGCATGTCAGCGCGTAATCATCTAAAAAATGCACTTTTAACAGTGCCAACAATGGGTTATTTACCAACTGGACACACATGACTGGACACACCTGTGTCGAGTTGGTTAAACTCAAATTAGTATCATTTATTCTTTCGTCATCTGGACACACAAAGATTTTTATGTTTATCCAGATGGTGAAACGTATTTACATCATTTTAATGTTTTCATCAACTGGACACACATTCGAATTTTACCCGAATTTATGACGAAGTACAGTCATGCGCAGAATGTTTTCTGTCACAATCATCATCCTTCATCAAACGTTCCACCGCTGGAAACGGGTAATTTTACAGTAAATAGTACGAAAGTACTAGGGTAGCAGAAGTATGTAAGAGATTGCGGCTAAAATAAAATCTGATGAAAAACATGCGGCTTAGTTCATGGTGTTGCTTAATACTGCGCAGTATTAAACAGGGCTGTTTATTACTACTACCTACTAACTTTTGTTACCCTAGTACTTTTAACTGCTCTGGACTATACCATAAGTGCGACGGGGCGTACTGGAAACCACTGTGAATCAAGGAGCGAAGTACTGGGAATTAAAGTAAAACGCAAAGCGACATTATGGGAATCGAGATTCAGGGAATAAAACTTATGATGAAGGTCCTATAGCAAGAACAAAAATTGAAACTATCAGCAAGAACACTATGATCGCGACCATTGTTAGTGGTCAATAATTCCATGAGCGAGACGATTGTTTACCTGACTGTACCCTTTTCTGCAAAAAAACAGAGTGTGTCCAGTTGGTGAAAACATAAAAATTATTATTTTAATAATAAAAATCTGATACTAATTTGAGTTTAACCAACTCGACACAGGTGTGTCCAGTCATGTGTTTCCAGTTGGTGAATAACCCCCAACAATAACATGTTAATCAGCCGGGCTCTAAAGCGACTGTCTGCCATCGTGAGACGTGTTTGTCACGATTGACCTTTGATGCGCTGCGTACACCATAGTAGAACAAGTATGTATGTAGTAATTACGATATTTTACACTGTGCAACTTTACTCGGGTAGAAAATGGGTACACACCAATACGAACAACTCTTAATATGACCAAAATATAAAACTTTCAGAGTTGACTGCACATCAACGAGATTGGATTCTAACCAAAGCGTCAGAATAAAATATATTAGTACATACTTCTTAATATTTGACTCGCCTGTGTTCCAACGCCTTATTGTGAATTAAACAACTTTCAAATACAAATCTACAATCACACACACACAGCAATCAGCCAGCAATCGGACGCGGAGAAAAAACTCCGCGAAGGGCTTTGAATTTAAAATCTACTCGTATAAATAAATATTTTTTCTACCCCGCCCGGTCGCAGCTACAAAAATTGCGCCGTGCATCAGTGACATCGACAGACAGCGAACTTTTTACAACGCGCCGAGCACAGACGGCCATCAATCGGTAGAAAAACCGCAAAAGAACTTTCAAATTAAAATCAATTCGTATACCTAGGTAAAGGCACGTTAAGCAGTTGGTGCCGACTGCCATCTGGCAGCCTCAGGGCGGCTTGAAAACTTCTGACAGTAAGACCAGCCGCTAGTCTTACAAGCCTCCACCAATCCGGACTTGGCCCCCGTGGTGGAGTACGGCCTATACCTTCCTCAGGGAAGAGACCCCTGCCCCTCGGTGGGGACATAATGGGTAGATGACGATACATCTAATATATAAAATTCTCGTGTCTCAATGTTAGTGCGCACACTTCTCCGAAACGGCTTGGCCGATTTCGATGAAATTTTATGAATGAAAAGTTTATTTCGGACCATAAAATCCATATAACTTAACCTAATCTTAAAAATATCGAATGAGACAATTGAAAGTTTAATTGAAAACATAATTGATTGGTTGGTTAGTTTACTGATCAACAGAATATATTATAGTCAGTTAATCAATCACCCCACCAATCAACCAATATGCATCTTCTCAAAATGATGCCACATAGGGCAGTCTGGCCTGTCAGCCAATACTCGTAGGATACCGCTGGCGCTGCCGCGGATGCGACTAACTAGTGACGCTACTCGTTTGCGCATTAAGGCAAACATCGCTGAGGAGGCACTGCAGTACCGCGGCAGCCCCAGCAGCATCCTGAAGATGTTGTTGTATTGTACGCGGAGGGCGCTGAGAGCCCGCTGGGTACATCTAGCCCACAGGCTGCAGGTGTAGAAGGATTGGCAATAGGCCTTAAAAAGGGTCACTTTTACCTCACCACCACACCGAGCAAACCTGCGAACTAGCATGTTCCCCCGGACAGCCAGTGCCCTCCGTTCTCTCTCAACATCCAGGTCGTCTGACAGGTCTTCAGTGACCCAGTGGCCGAGGTACTTAAATTGATGTACCCGTTTCAGCTCCACGCCATTTAGACTAACGGGGGGCACTATGGCCACTTTATGTTTGCGGGGCTGAAACATGCTGGTCTACATACTCCTCACACAATGTAATAAGCTTCCTTAAACCGCTGATTGAAGGGCTCAGCAGCACCATGTCGTCATGTTTATATATACAATCGGTAGGTCTGAGAATAGGTTGTTATCTATTTCTCATACCCCTATTTGGCAAAACAACGTTTGCCGGGTCAGTTAGTAGGTAAATATAATCGTTTCTGCCCTCGGTCGCAGCTACAAAAATTGTGCCGTGCATCAGTTACATCGACAGACGGTGAACTCTTTATTACCGCGCCGTGTAAACACAGACGGACAGCAGACGGCCATCAATAGGAAGCAGTGGAAAAACTGCGCAGACGCAACGGCGGCGCATAAAAACCGCCGCCGACGCGGATGTGCGGGTCCGCGCGCAAAAACTAGTCGACTTCACCTGCCTGCACCTGTGCACAGCCCGGGGCGCTATCTTCGGAGTCAATCGACAAAGGTATACTTCCTTTATGGGGCACTGTATGAGGTTCTACAACAAAATACCCCAAGATTTAGGGTCTATTTCACATTCTGCATTTATAGTTCCGGATAAGCTATCCGCAACCAGGGCTGCCGTTGGTTGTAAATTTGAAGCCATAAACGAACACACGCAATAAAGTAAAATTTATTTAAATTTAGAGCAAACGGCAGCCCTGGTTGCGGATAGTTTATCTGGAACTGTATTTGAACATTGTGAAACAGGGGCTTAATATAATATATTATTAGAGTTACCTCCATCGCGGTTTAAAAATTGTGTTAAGCACACTCTTTGCAAGAAAGCTTAGTATAAAATAACCGATTATTTAGAAGACAAGGATGTCTGGCATTAAACAGCAGTTTAATATTAAATTTAATCAGAGGATAACTTTACTGTGTCTAGTGTTCAACACATCCAAGAGTAATCTTTTTTAAGTTTGAAAGAATAAATGTGGAGTTTCTTTGTTAGTTTCTTCTCCATGTAATCTATTAATTGTGAAACTAACAACTTTGACGTTCATAAAGTAAACATTTTGTTATTATTATTATTTCTTGTTTTGATGGCAAAACATTTTGTTTGTACTATGAATAAAATATTTGATTTTGGCTTTGACTTTGAAAGGTAGCCCCTCAAAGAGCAATTGCCATTGCTACAAACTAAGTTTGGTTTTTATTAAAAGAGGTGCCCGATTGCAATGAAACTTTGCCAATAAGCTTCAGAGGACACGAATCGAAACTCAAAAATATATTATGGCATTGACAATAGTTTCTATGAAAAGGGATTTTTTATTTATTTTGTTGTTCTCAGTTGTAAGTACGGGCAAGGAGAATTATTCTCCTTGGTACGGGCAAACCTTTTGCTGTGTCCTCTACCTATACAATATTGGTAAAGTTTTCATCATCCTCATCAACCCATTATGTCCCCACCGAGGGGCACGGGTCTCTTCCCTGAGGAAGGTATACTCCTCCATACTCCTCCACGGGGGCCAAGTCCGGATTGGTGGAGGCTAGTGGCTGGTCTTACTGACTGAAGTTTTCAAGCCGCCCTAAGTGCCTTTTCACATGCACCCGGCCACCGTCCGGTCGCCGGGTCGGGTAAAGTAGTAATGTATGAGATCCAATGGCAGCTTTCACATGCACAACGACCGGCCTGTCCTTGGAGCTCATACGTGGAGATCTAGAGTATAGCCTATATACTCCGCCACGGGGACCAAGTCCGGATTGGTGGAGGCTAGACTAGTGACTAACAGTTTTCAAGCCGCCCTAAGACCTCTGACTTGACTTAACGACTGCCATCTATCGACGGCAGCCGGCACCAACTGCTTAACGTGCCTTGCGAAGCACGGAATCGCTCGGAAAAAGTCCACTAGCGTTAGTCATAGATCGGTCACCCATCCATAGAGTGAACGAATGTTGCTTAACCTTCGTGATCGTTTAAAATCACTTAGGCGGCCGGGGCTACGAGCGATTTTTGTAAATGTTTGTCACATTGCCCCTCTGTACGTGGGGGTACACGATGGCTTTCATTATGTCCGCCCCTTTATAGCTCCTCTACTCATATCTACCCCTATGAGCAGAGGAGCTTTATTGGAAAGCTATCTCATTGCCAACATAATTATGTAATGTTATCGTCTAAAGTATGAATAAAAAATCCTGAATTAGAGTAGAATAAGCGAAACAACATTCTTACCACGATTTTCAAATTTTTATTGTAATTTTAATATAAAAAAGCAAATTATGCCACGGGCTTAGACGCGTTACCGGAATAAACCTCCAAGTATTCCAAATTTTGTCTGAAATAACCGGGCCGGACTCGTGGTCACACCAGGTTGTCACCGATTAGCTATGACATAAAGAGACATAATAATATTAGGTACATTGCAATTAGGTTAAGACTGTTGTAGGTCTCTAACTTACCCCTAAGCTAAGATCAATAGGTACGCGAAGCTTAGTATCTACCTAGTAGGCTTGTATCAGGTTAATTAAACGTGGAGTAAACGGAAATCGGACCCCAAACCTCTGTTTTGGTTTTCGTAACGGTTGGGAATTGTCGGGATATAAACCATATCAACCATTCCCTTATTGAATATAAAGTTCAGGCTATCGTTTCAGTTATAAATTAAACAAAATAGGCTTTTATTTGCTATTTACCATCAGAAATTAGAAATTTATTTCGACGCAAACCGCTTTATACACATACATATTGTACATTCCTTTAAAGTCAATATAATTTATATGCTTAGACGTTTAAAAGGCATATGTGTACCTACTCAGATTTTTTACGTTATAACCTAAAAGTTATAATGTAACGGAGCATTATGTTCTTCAGAATGGATAATCATATTAATTAACTCTTTGTAAGTGAATACATAAAAAAATGAGATAGATGCTATCATTTTATTTTAAATAGTTTATTTTTACATACATACATAAGATCGCGCCTGTATCCCAGAGGGGTAGACAGAGATCAGGGACTGGTCTCTTCCCTGAGGAAGGTATACTCCTCCATACACCTCCACGGGGGCCAAGTCCGGATTGGTGGAGGCTAGTGGCTGGTCTTACTGACTGAAGTTTTCAAGCCGCCCTAAGTGCCTTTTCACATGCACCCGGCCACCGTCCGGTCGCCGGGTAGGGTAAAGTAGTAATGTATGAGATCCAATGGCAGCTTTCACATGCACAACGACCGGATTGTCCTTGGAGCTCATACGTGGAGATCGGGCGGCGACCGGGTGCATGTGAAAAGGCACTAAGGCTGACTTGACTTAACGACCACCCGGCACCAACTGCGAAGCATGGAACCGGTCGGAAAAATGCCACTAGCGTCAGTCATAGACGGTCACCCATCCATGCACAGAACGCGCCCTTTGTTGCTTAACCTCCATGATCGTTTAGATAATTCAGGCAGCCTACGCAGGCAGGCTACGAGGGATTAATTTTATTCATTTCCAACATTTTATATATTATTTATTTTAGTTTTCGTTGAGAATCGCCTAGCCTAGCTAGTGCTCGACTGACGTATAAACAAGCAATTCCCTTTGAATAATTTAAAATTATCCTAGACGGTTGTGCCGGTCAGCTACTCAAAAGAGGAATCGCTACAGTACCTACGTTAACACTTCAGACAGGTCTCCTGACGACGTTTTTCTTTAAATACAGTTATACGTTAGTTATATCGCTCCAGTAAATCAATCTATTTTTTGCCTCATTACTGGAGCAATAAAACTTATTTTACAAACAGAAAGCCCGACTGTTATGGGGCTTCATGAGGTTCAGTAGGCACCGTCATCATCATCATCATTCAGCCACAAGAAGTTCACTGCTGGACATAGGCCTCCTCCATGGATTTCCAAAAAGACGTCGGAGGCGGCTTGCATCCAGCGTCTTCCCGCCACTTGGATGAGATCGTCTGTCCATCTTGTGGCTGGTCGTCCTACGCACCACCTTGGCACCTTCAATGATAATAAATCATGTCTTTTTTTTTTATTTTACCGAATCGTAAAAAAATGTCTTTCAATCATGTTTACAGTGATTCTTAGGTCCTATGGCTATGAAACTAAGGCAAGAAACTTAGGACTTAATAGCATTAACGCCAAAAACGGTCGTTTTTCACACAAATCTAGCCCAAGGTTCTTAATTTAATCATAGGTTATTTGTCGAGGGTCCTAAAAATCACTATAAAACATGATGGAGAGATTTTTTTTAAATCGACCTGTAAAAAAGACTAATATTTATAGTTATAATATATCTGTAATATTTTTAAGTAGTTCGGTTCGGTTAGTTTAATGATCCTAGTAGGGGTGACCCAAGTGGAATTTTAAAAGTCCTCGAGTTTCGCGGATCGAAACAAGTGGAATTTCAAATATCCTCTTGGTCCGATGGATGAATAAAAAAATCCTTATAGTCCGACATGTTGGACAGCAAGGAATCAAAATTCCTCGTTGTCTGACATGTCAGACAACGTTTTCGAACCACGTGGCCGCAGGGATTCTGACAAGCCACGTTCACCATTTTGGGTTTTCGTGACGTCGCGGTAATCGTCATTAATCGGTCGAATCATTTCACCTGGATGTTCATGATGAAACATACATACATACATAACGCACGGTAAACATAACCCTCCCTTGCTTTCGAGGTCGGCAAAAAAAATTAAGTGAGATAGCTTTTTGCCGTATGCCGAGTCATTTTTGCTGGTAACTGGTCTGTGGCATTCGTCAGCAATATTGTGGCACGATTTTATGCGTCAGAGCGTGGGCAGGGGACCACTTGGAGGTCAAGATAAGAATCGTCTAGGATTAAGGTAGGTTGTCATTGTCGTCAAGGCCATTTGCACTTCGTAGGTGCGAGGTGCGACCAATACAACGATACTGTGTAACTGTATGTTGATACTAGTGGTCTAAGATATACAGAGTTAAGTAAAAAATGGGCAATTCCTTAAACATTCCAACTAGTATTTATGTCTTACAACCTTTACAATTTTTTTCAGTTTAAGATAAGTCTTCTTCAGTCTTTCTTTGCCTATACTATTGAACATAGTTATGCCGCTTCATAAGTCTGTATTTTATTTTATTTAGGATACGAAGGAAAGAAATTATGCCACCGAAAATAAATATAAAAAACTCTTCAACTTCTATTCCAAAAAGATACACGATATGTACCTTTCTCAGTACTCGCTAATCTCCTTGTCTGCTCAGAATCAGTGTGTTTACATAAACATGGAAAAAAATTGTGACTTTGCAGAGCACACTTGGTACCTATGTTGTTAAATTTTTAAATGTAAGTGTTGGTGGTGTTAATAGTGTTAGTTTTTATATAATAAGGTACATAAGAAACCTGGATCAGTGGATAGTAGATCTGTCGTCTAGCTAGAATAGGTCTCAGTTCACCACCATGTGTTTACCGGGGCTTGTTTGAGTACGTGAACGGCTGCAGTCATAATTATCAGTAAAGATGGTTGTTCGACGTATTTGATGTACCCGATGGTACCTACTGCCCATTGTTTCGACTAACACCCGTGGACATGGCGATCAAAACAAACGGTTAATCGTTGCATGACGACGCGTCTCGCGCGTTCTAAATTTCATGAGTCGCTAATTTCGGGTTCACCAATTGTCAGATGATGGATGGAAATGGATGCGAATGGCAGAGACCGTGAGGTCATGATGCCGTGATGAAGAAAAGGTCTATACCCAACAGTGGGCAGAGATAGAGGCTCATTATGATGATTTGTCAAGTGCTGATAATTTGGCGTTACAAAACGCGTTACTGACGCCGCCGTCATACGCTACCTATGCACGCGAGAAGCCTGTAATTATTGTAAAGCATAACATTCAGGGGCTTTCAATATAGTTCACGGTCTGCTAGGATAATTCGATGTAGACAGCAAAGTTGATTAACAACCCACGGATTACCAAGTAGGCTCTGCTACGTAATTTACTTCGAATTCTAATTAAACTACGATTGTAGTTTTTTGGAAACACGGCCCAGACTGACTGTTGGGCTAGTGACTAGGCTTTGTGTATTTTTATGTTTGTGACGTGCTTGCCTGCTTACCATATCACAGGTAACTAGGCAAAGAGATTACATTAGATTAAAAAGACATTACAGTTTAGTTTGTCCACCCGAAGCGTTTTGTACCACGTCACGAGAATTACTTTGTGAGACTCTAAATTAAACATATTTTATTACGAATAATATTGTGTTATTCGTAACGAAAAACGCGCTAATTGTGGGCTCTTCGAAGCGATCACTTTTTTATCAAATTCTGCTTAGGTACAATCGACAGCACGTCATGCTATATACTCATGCACTCTACTCTGTTGCATTACGGGCGACTTTGCAACTAAAATGTGAAGGTTGACGTGCTGTCAGAAATCAGAAATCAGAAATTTATTTCAACGTAAAGAATTTACATTCTGCTTGTTGAATGTTAATGTACATAAAATTATAATGTTAGCCGCTGCCTTAGGGCCAGAGCGCTGTCGACTGTACTAACGAAACTCTACATTGAACTAGGTTCAGATCTTTCAAGAAACCAAATGAAACAACCAGTTTTTCGGAACTGAACTCAACAAGGCAAAATTTACGAAAAATCCCAAATGCAAATCAACATGAAAAGAATGCATAGAGACGCGCTTATCAACAGGTCAGATTAAGCGGAGTCGCTGACAGCAGGCAAATGAGTTTAGTTGAAGTCTAGACGATGTCTGTTGACCCAGTCTTCGTGATATTTTAGGTCATAATCGAACAAATTTAATTCTGAATACCTAATACCTATTTGTAGGCAAAGTTGTATTTTTGATCCGGTAGGTGGTACGGGAAAGTTTTTGTTCGGTATACTTAGAAGATTTTGTTTAGTAGTAATCTAGGTACATTTTTCGTTCGCATTTGCATCAGCAGCTATGGTTTTAGTGCAAACAAAACTAAAATTGAAATACGTTAGAAAAGTAGAGACATATAGGGTCGATATTTGTAGAATAGGCACGACAGTGTGAAAAAAAACAGTATCATTTATACGTATTCGTATAAATTATGTGTTTTAAAACCGCTTTATGGCATTTTAACTAAAAAAAACAATTGTGATTTGTAAAAAAACACAAGATAAAATTTGATAATTTGTATCTGCCGCCATTGTATCGAAAACGGCCTGGATTGGCTGATTCTATGATGACGTCACATGGCAGTAAAAATGGCGTCTGTCATTCATTCTTTCTTACGTTCATTGGTGGTTTACCGGGAAGTGACGTCATAAACCTGTGCGACGCCATATTGCCTAAGATAGCGTTTTGGCAGCTTATTTGAAAAGTAAATTTTAGAAGAAATACACGAAAGAATTTAAAATGACCACTTTCTGAGGACTCCATGAACACCAACAAACAATATGAGATTGCTTTCAGAAATCGGTCAAATAGCCTATAGGTATAGGACAACCTTGTTAAGGAATTCTATCAACGGTTGGTTTACATGTAAAATTAAACTAAAAGAAAGTATAAAAAATATGTCTACTTGTACGTATATATTATATGTGTATATCTAAGTATGTACAACAAAAGTAGTTACAGAACCACCAAAACGTCACGGGCTCACGGCACAGTCTACGACGACGGCGGCTATAAATTATGATCTCGTCTCGTATCGGTAATCGCTCAAGATTTTTTCATCGGCCGCCACCGAACCTGACCGACCATTGATGTAATTTATTAAGTTCTAAATCGACGCTCCAGGGCCCGATTACTGAGAACATTACAGCAGCTATGTGAACAAAAAACCTTTGCAAAATGTTTCAATTTTATGATGACATAAATTATGATCGTAAACGCGGATGTAGGAATTGGGAACGTTTTTCAGGGTTCCGCACAAGGAGGGCGTCAACGGAACCCTATCGCTAAGCTTATGTTGTCAGTCTATTATACATCTGTCAATGGATCTCATCTAGAAGGGCTGTATAGCCAGTTTAAAAGATTGTGATGCTATAGCGGATTTCTTAAGAAATAAGAAATATACAAGATGTAAAACGTATCTACAAAGACCGTATATCGTTAAACATCTTTTAACGTTTTAATATTTTAGATCCATCGTAAAAATGTTTATAAGTTCATCATACAAGCGTGGAAAATGTATACGTAGTATGACAGTAGAATCTATGTTAGGCGCTAGTCCCTAGCGTTTGAAAAAAAACTAATATATTATAAATATTATTATTATATAAGTTCCGTTCCGTTTCCTTTCCGTACGACCCATACAATAATTATTGTATAATATTGTATGGGTCGTACGGAACCATCGATCCTCGAGTTCTTCTAGCACTTGGCCGGTTTTTTACAATAAAACTAGCGCCCGCCCTGGGCTACGCTCGTGCCCAAATTGGTTTGTCGCCACATTAATCTATGCGCGTTCTCAGACTTTGTTTTGTAAAAAGCTATTGAAAAGGTCACATTTTTAACATTATTTAGGCAGTCTCGTAATGTTTACCTCATATTCTACCTAAACTGTCTAGATAAGCAGGTTGGCCTTCATCTTGGGAGGGTTCGGGTTCGGGTACTAAATTGCTGTGGTAATTTATACTCAGCGTGGCAGCCGCAGTATAAGATGATATTACTTGCCAGGTTTCATAGTTCTAGGTCAACGGGAAGTACCCTATGAATTTTGATTCCCTTGAGTGTCAATATACATATACTTTTTTGCGCCATAAACGGCCGTATCTTTTTTTGCGTTAACTTAGAGTTTTGACTTTCGTACAACTTTAAAGCCTGTTACACACGTAGCTATAATAATCATATATTAATATAAATTATAGCGAGTCATATTACGATATACAGTAGGGCCTCGTTAATCCGGAGAGGCAAAAACAAGACCCTTTCCGGATTATCGAGGCGTCCGGATTGTAGTATGCCATTTATTAAAACACATGTTTAACTTTGTCAGTCGTACTAAAAAAAACTAAAACATCTGCTGAGCACGTGTCTAAAAAAAGTGCTACCATAAAACGGTGTTTAACGGTTGCCTAGAGAAAGATACTGCTTAGACATTGTTTAAAGTTAGACAAACGAAGGGGCCTGCTTGCTAAACACACCGTTAAACAATGGTTAAATATTTAGACATTGTTTTAATAAACGCATGTTAAACCAGTGTTTATTTTATTTTTTGTGGTAAGACTGAGAGTTTCTTCAATCAATTTTTTAATTAAAGCATAAAGACAAAAATGCACATGTTCAAAATTACGCGAGTGCGCTAAATTGACACTGTAGACGGAAGGCGGTAAACCAAACAGGGACGACGGTTTGGCTCATGGCAGCCCGTACCTACACCCGCCACCCCCGCAAACCCCACTGCCCGGCCGGATTACAGCGATCACCGAACAAGCGGGAGTCCGGATTAACAAGGCCCTACTGTATTTTCTATACAAATATTCAAGTGACCGAGCACGCAGCTATAATATATATTTCTATGACGTCACCAACTTATACCGTTATTTATATTATCGCATAGTAATATAGGCCGACCATCAATAAAATGAAGGCAAAAATATATATCATACCATCGCCTCCGTGTGTGGTAGCTTACTATAGTATTATATTATAGCACGGCATTTAATTATATAATATAGCTACGTGTGAAACGGGATTAAGGGACCGTACAGTTGATTGTATGATTTAAATTTCTACTCGATACCTCCACGCGTTCCCGAGATAAAGGGTCATGACAGATGGATCCTATAAAGGTTACGTTTTT